>CM041293.1:139312502-140512502 GCA_023052935.1 Piezodorus guildinii
GGGTCTTTTCGCATTAAAATCCAGGATTGTTTTTTTAGTGTATTAATAACATCTTATTAAAGTTGTAAAATGAAATATTTTAGTATGATTTGTAACGAAACTAAATATGTAATTAGTACTTTTAGAAAATGATCGCATTTCTAAATCGTGGTTTTAAGGACTTGAGAGTTCATTAGATAAAATCAAATACAAGATTTGGATAAAATTAAATTATGAGAATACAAATATGTAAAAAAATCAATTTCGTAAAAAATGTCCTTTAGTACCTTTTGGAAATCAACGTCTCAATTTACTAAATATTCATTATAAACATTCAAATTAAAAACTTACATCAATTAATAAAATCAATTTAAAATTTTTTTTATGAATTCAAGTTGAATTTGTTTTAGATAATTACATTAAGTTTCGACGTTACGTTTTAGATTTAATTATAAAAAAATAGAAAATGTTATGCATAACAATCACTTGAGTCTATATTCGTCAGTTTACATTCCTTCCACAACTCTGTATGTAATGTAACATGTTTTCTTGAATCTTTAGGTTACGAGCTGTATATTAAACATCTATATTACGTTATAAGGGGAGCGAAATGGTTTAGATAGAGACTGCTCTACTGTTCTTCGGGTCCTAGGTTCAAATCCCAGTTTCTGTGCAATTTTCGTGTTCTTAAACATAATTATAGTAATATAGATGTATAATAAACCGTTGGAAAGCCAAAAAAGTTAGAAAATGTACTCATACAAAAAAATGTAAAAGTTGAGGGAGAGTGATGAAAATCCGATAAAACTTTTGATGTTGCAAATAACATAATAAATTGTTTAATAAAACACATGTTTTCATCGAAACTCAATGTAATTAATTCTTCAACTTTTTTTTTTTATCACTAACTGTATTTGACAATTGATTGAAGGAAGTAAGTGAAAGTCGTGAGTTACGCTCACAAATTTTTTTGTTATTGTTTAATATTTTATGCTATTGTGTATATTGAAATGAAATATAATTTTCTATTTTTTTTTTAACGATTACATTAAAAAAAATTACTAATGAGTCTATATTGCAGTATATAATATATTAAATAAAACAGTTTACCTTTAGCTTGATAATGATTTCCTTACCAAGATGGTAAGAAAAAGTAATTAAAATGAAAATATTCACAAGAGCATTTTTTATTAATATTTTAATTTCCTGGCATAATATCATTCCCTTCGGCGGTAAAAAATAAATTAGCTCGGAGGAAAAAAAATGCTACGAGATCATTTCTAAATTTATTATTTTGACAAGGAGGGGAAGCCGGGAGGTAAGACTTTGAAAATGCCTCCCCCGGGACCTAAAGAACCGAATAACCTCGCCCGAGGTGTATAATTTCCTCAGATTCTTCCTTTCTGCAAGATTTTACTACAGAAATGGGTCTACAGGGGCTACTAAATAGATGGCAAGCGAGAAGAAAAACCATGCCGTGTCGAAAGCGCAGTCTAATTCTAAATAACGGGGCAAATTACAGAATTCGTGCTTGATAAACTTTTGTTTATAAGTTTGTTTTTTTTACTTTCAATTACCTATTTATGAAATATAAATAGAAAATAGCAAATATCGGCATTTAAGCTCTGTCAGAATATTTTAATCAGAATAACACCTACATGAAACTGCTTGTTCCATTTTTCATCGATGTTGTTAGCTTAATCAACATTGATTAAGCCGTTTTTAAAAAATTCCTAAAAGGGTGCAAAATAAAGAGCATAAACTGGCGCATCCGGTCCGTCAATGTTGATAAACAAAAGTTGCTATAATACCAAAGGAATAACTTATATTCAATAAGTTTTAGCAAGAAAAGGATTAATTTTATCATTTTGATGGATACAAGGATAAGGAAGCCCGATTTTAATATTCTAAGGATATTTTTATTTTAGGTTTTATTTTAAGTCGCCATTTTCTTTGATAAGATTCTTCACATAGCTTGTAGTAAGGATACGATTAAATGTGGAAGAGAACAACCATTTTTGACTCGATTCTCTTTTTAAAAATATATTAATCGAAATATTTTATGGTTTCTTGGATTACCACACTAAGAAAGACACTTTTTATTATCGCAATTATCTTTTCGATGCAAAAATCGTTCCGAAATAACCTAAGTCAGTCTATATGAGGGAGGGAAGGTTGGTTTACGCACGAAAATTTTACTATTTCAATTATATGCCCGATCTTAATATTTTAATGACGTTTTTTATTATAGTTTTTATTCTAAGATCAAGTCGCCATCCTCGTTCAAAGAATTATTAACAATTGACATATCTTTTAACTAGTAATAAGTTTATATATGACCATAAATTATTTGGATTTAAAACTTGAAGAAGAGACTACCTCTTTGGATTGCAAAGTGATTAGACTGTGCTCTAAGCGTCTCCGCTTATAATATGATTTATCTGTTAATTTTACTAGGTTTTAAGTTGTGATTTTTATAACAAAAAGGAACTGTGATGTTATTAGTTTGATTTAGTGTGAAGAGAAGAAGAACTTTATGGTTTTTAATTATTTCTGATGAGAAAAACATGTGAACCATAAAGGTTAGTTTTTTTTTTGTTTTTTTTCTTTTTCAAGTTTAAAACCTTTAAAAAAAGACTGTAGTGAGCGATTAAACTTGAAAAACCTTAATTAGAAGAAGTGTGGGGCTATGTCGCTCGAAGAAACGGGTAATATGGAGCCGCAAGAAGAAGCAGGTCCGTCAACGACCATTGAGGTTACTAACGAATGGGAACTTGTTACGGGACGAAAAAGGCCATCTCCTTCATCTGACCCAAGAATTATCAATAAAAAACGTATTCAAGTAGAAGTTAGCAACAGGTATGACCCTCTCCTAAATACAAGTAGTGTCGAACCTGACATGCCGCCAAATCAAATAGACAATGCAAAAGTAAAACCACCTCCTATATTTCTAAAAGGTATTCAAAACATAGAAGCGTTAATAGCATTTTTGAAAAAAGAAATAGGTAATAGTTATTTTAACATTAAAGCTACAGCCAGAAACACAATAATTTACCCAGCCACGCCGGAATCATATAGAACAGCAGTACGGTGCTTGAAAAAAGTGAAAGCCGACTTTCATACCTACCAGCTGCCTGAAGATAAAAATGCGAGAGTGGTTATAAAGGGCCTCCATTCTTCCACCCCAGCATCAGTAATTAAAGAAGAATTGAAGAGTTTCGGCTACGAAGCTACAAATTTCACAAGTGCTATCTCGGCCAGGACTAAATTACCATTACAAATGTTTTTCGTTGATATCACGAAAAACACTTTTAATGAAAAAATATTCGATATCAACTATATTTATTACACCCGAATAAAGGTGGAAGAGGCTCGCAAAAAGAGAGAAATACCTCAGTGCTTTAGGTGCCAGGGCTTTGCCCACACCAAATCATATTGTAACCATCAGCCTCGCTGTGTACGGTGCGGTGAAGCCCACGAAACCTCTGAATGCCTTAAAACTAAAGACACGCCCGCGAAATGTTCCAACTGTGAAGGGGCACATCCCGCCAACTACAGGGGATGCCAGACCCTCAAAAATCTGAGAGCACAGCGAACCCAAAGGTACCGCCCGCCGCCGGTGTCTGTCGAACCTCCTCCGGACCTAGAACAGTATCCAGCACTACCGCACAGCCTTCATCAACCAGCGCCTCCAGAACCTGTTCGTGCACCCCCAAGGATGGACCGCTAAATCGGAACTCGGCCCAGCGTTGAAGCTCAGCAACAACCACAAGCAAGGTCAGGTATGAGGGAAGACAGTAAACAGCTGGTGCCCCCAGCTGGCTCTGTTCCTTTTCCACAGACAAATTTAATAAATAATTTAAATGCCCTCATCCAGCCCCTTTACAGCCTAATTAGCCAAATAACTCAACTCACTCAAGCTTTAGCTACAACTTATGGACATTAGTTCTCTGACTGTTGGCTCCCTGTCAATCCTTCTTTGGAACGCAAACGGACTACTTCGACATAAAACTGAACTGGAACTTTATGTTCATCAAAAACGTATTGACATTGTACTTCTGACGGAAACACATCTCACATCACGTAACAGACTTTATATACCAAATTATACTTTATACAGAACAGACCACCCCGATAATACTTCTCATGGAGGGACATCTATATTAATAAAATCTAACCTTAAACATAACCCTATACACGTAGACTCGACGGCTCAGATACAAATAACAGGAATACAGCTACATACCAACCACAGAAACATAACAATTGCTTCTATCTACTGTAGTCCTAAATACAGCATTACTGAACAAATGTTTATTGAACTATTTAAATAATTTGGTAGAACATTCCTTGCAGGAGGCGACTTCAACGCGAAACACCAATACTGGGGTTCACGATTATGCACACCAAGGGGCAGGAGACTCAAGTCTGCTGTTACCCAGCTATCATTAACTGTATTTTCCCCCGATAGACCAACTTACTAACCGAATTCTCAATACAAAAATCCTGATGTACTGGACTTTTTTATAGCCAAAGACTTTACTCTACCTATTACAATTACAACTGAAACAGACCTTGGCTCTGATCATTTACCGGTGAACTTGATGTTGGGGGTAGAAAAATCCTTTGTGGGAAAAAAAACATCGCTTACATATGGCATCATCAATTGGGACCTTTTTTCTGAACGAATTAATGCCCAGCTGACCGTTCCTAAAGCATTAAAAACCGAAAAGGATTTGGAAGAAGCGGTTGAACTCTTCACGACAGCTATTCAAGAAGCTGCTTGGTCCTCACAAGAGACAAAAATAAGGCAAACAGTAAGCTCGCCGTCCTACCCTCAATATATCAGAGACCTAATCAGAGCCAAAAGACGGACAAGAAAACTATGGCAGACCAACAGACTTCCTTCTGACAGACGACTTTTTAATAAATTTAACAACGAACTAAAAAGAGAAATACGGAAATTTAAACAAACTAATTTTGACATATATCTGGAAAACTTAACGACGGATGACAACAGCCTTTGGCGACATACTAAGCGACTTCTAAAGCATCACGAAGTATCTGTCCCATTGAGAAAAGACGATGGTTCTTGGGCTGTGTCGGACAGAGAGAAATCCGCAATTTTTTCTGACCACCTTTCAACTGTTTTTCATCCTCACATAGACTTAACAGACACACAACACGAAAATTATGTGCGAAAATTCTTAGACTCCCCTCTTCCTATGTCTCTTCCGCCAAAATCCTTTACTCCTTCCGAAGTATCTAGACAGATCATGAAAATGCCAAAAAGGAAGGCTCCTGGTGATGACCTTATCACTGCTGAGGTACTTCGAAAAATCCCCAAAAAAGCTTTAGTCTTTCTTACAACACTGTACAACGCTATACTTAGGACAACTAAATTCCCTATCCAATGGAAATATTCTATAATTTCAATGGTACACAAACCCAACAAAGACAAACATAGACCTGACTCTTATAGACCTATTAGCCTTCTTCCGGTATGTTCTAAAATATTTGAAAAACTCTTGCACGAACGCATTATTAACATACTGACAGACCAAGACATATTACCAGATCACCAATTCGGATTTCGATCTTCTCATTCCACAACACAACAGCTACACAGAGTTACTGACTTTATTTCTACTGCACTAGAACTAAAACAATACGCATCTGGGGCATTTTTGGATGTTACTCAGGCTTTTGATAGGGTGTGGCACCAGGGTCTTCTTTTTAAACTGAAACCTATTCTTCCTTGCACATATTATTTAGTTCTACAGTCTTTTCTTCATGACCGTTTCTTCTCTGTCCGACAGGGTTCAGAGACCTCCTCAATAAAACCAATCTGTGCAGGTGTTCTCCAAGGTTCTATCCTGGCTCCACTTCTCTACTTAATATACACTTATGACTTACCAACAGACCAAAACATCCTAACTGCGACATATGCCGACGACACTGCTATTATTACGAGAAACACAGACCCAATACAGACCAGTTTGACATTACAACACCACTTGGACAATGTACAAAACTGGTGTAAGAAATGGAAATTAAAAATTAACCATGACAAGTCACAAGATGTTACATTTACTTTAAGACACGGAACCTGCCCTCCAGTTTATATAGACAACCACCAGATACCTCAAACAAATACAAGAACGTACTTGGGACTAATCTTTGACAAAAGATTGACATGGGGCCCACACGTCAAAACAAAACGCAAAACTTTAAACTTTCGACTCAGATTATTATATTCGATACTACATAAACACTCTAAATTACGCATAAGACAGAAGCTTAACGTATATACTTATTTATTAAAACCTATATGGACTTACGCATGCCAAATTTACGGACCTGCTAAAAAGACACACATTCAAAAAATACAAACCTTTCAATCCAAATTTCTAAGACTGACAACGAACTCACCACCTTATGTTTCAAACGATACTCTTCACACCGACCTACGCATTCCGACTACAACAAACCACATTCGAATGTCGTACAAAAGATTTTACGACCAACTACATGGACACACTAACCAATTTGTTCAAAATATGGCTACAACTGACATTACTGACATAACTCGGCGTAGACTGAAAAGGAGTTGGATGAGGGACCTCCTAGCCTAAAATAATAGATCCTGTTTGAATGTCAGGAGGATGCACCACTTGGTGCTGTCTCCCTCATGGTAACCATGCCATGTCTCCTTGTTTGTAAAATCCCATTTGCTTATTGTAAACATTTTACAGGTGCAAATAAAATCATTAATAACAAAAAAAAAAACTTGAAGAACACATTTATATATATATATATATATATATATTATTATATATATATATATATATATAAAAGTATATTCAAAAAGTAATAAGTACGTATACATAAAATTAAAGTTTCGTAAGACTTTTCATTTTTGTGCTGAACTAACTACACACGCAAAGACACTCTGAGACCATTTTGCGGGATTTGGTCATTTGGACTCACGTTTATTTCCGGTGAAATTTTGAAATAAAATATTTCACGATTGCAATACTTCTCTCTTCTTACTTACTTACTTAATCGAGTCCTCTTTACCGCAGAGCAGTGTGAGGTGCTGTCTTATAGAGCCTGACCCAAAGTTCTCTGTCCTGTGCCAGCTGCCTTCTCCTTTTCCAATCTATTCCTCTCTTCTTAAAGACCTCCTTCACTCCTTCCTCCCAGGCTTTTCTTGGTCTTCCTGGCGGTCTCTTCCCTTCCACTCTAACCTCGTTAGTAGCCCTGGCTATTCTATCCTCAGCCATTCGCGAGATGTGTCCGAACCACCTAAGCTGGTTCTCCTCGATAACATCTTCAGCTGGCCTCAGTTCCAGGTTCCTCTTATTGTTGAGTTTCTCACTCTATCCCTTCTTGTTTTCCCCTCAATTTTTCTTAGATAGCGCATTTCCATAGCTTGGATTTGGCTCTTATGTTTAGTAGTGAGGGTCCAAGACTCACTTGCATACATTAGAATAGGGAGAAATGTGTTTTTGAAGACTACCTTCTAAGTGGCCTTTGAAACTTCCTACTTGTCATTAAAACCTTTCCTAAGGGAGTAAAAACATCTTCCGGCCGTTTTCAATCTCTCTCCGATGTCTCCGCTGATCCGCCCGTATTCATTGAGGTGGGCCCCCAGGTACTTAAAGTCTGCAACCTGTTCCAAACGGATTCCGTTCAGCCTGACGATTCGGTCTCCATGTTCACTCCTTTTTCCGATCCTCATAAATTTAGTTTTGGATATATTTATTTCCATATTTATGATCTTGAGTTTGTCTTGAAGGATCTTCAGGTTAAACTGGAGGTTGCGACATTGTTCCCAAACACCACCATGTCGTCAGCGAACGCAAGGACTGTGTGCTGAACACTCTGAAGGTTCCTGTATCCGAGATGGTATGGTCTCATTTCCTGTTTTGCTCGCTTCAGGGCAGTATCAAACACCAAGATAAACAAGAGGGGGCTAAGGCTGCATCCTTGTCTTATTCCTTGCTTTGTTAGGAATTCCCCTTGTGTGTGGTTGCATGTTCTTACGACGTTTCTCTGCACTTCGTACAGACTTAATATGGCCTTCCTTAGTCCTATGTGGACTCCATATTCTTCCAGTGCTGTAGAAATGTCTCCCCTACTTCTCTCTTCTATATATTTTATATATAGGTAAGCGCAAGTAAAATATCAAAATCTTTTTGAATTAAAAATTCTCGACACTTTCGGTATAATTAAAAATAAAAATTGATTGAATGATATATAATTCCAGAAAAATTATAAAATCTGTTTTTTCACTTATTTATTCTTCCACTTACCTATATATAAGATATATACTTAGGGAAAATATTGCGATTGTGATTTTTTTCGAATTCGAGTTTTCAACGGAAATTGTTAGTTGAGGTCTAAATGACCAAGTCCCGCAAAAAAGTCTTGGTGTCTGTAGGTGTGGTAAATATACCTCAAACACACTAAGTTGTATAAAATTAAAATTTCATATTTAAGACAACTATATGCCCGAGATGTTACAGAAACTTTAATTTTATTTTCTAAGGCTTTATTATTTTTAAAGGCGATGTCTGATGTAAATAATTTATTTCTTTAGAATGTTCCTTCATGGAGCCTAAAATATACTCCCTCTGTTCCAGCGCACGTGTCGAAGTGAGAATTGAGTTTGAAGTTAACTTTGGAAAGAGTAGCTTTCATCACTCCTTCGCCCACGTTTCCATTCGAACAAGAAAAGGAGAAAATGTTTAATTTTACAAATAGTTAAATAATCTCTTATTTCGGAAACAAAAATTTTTCTCTTTATATTAAAGCTTGCTACGCACGGGTACAATTTAATTGTCATTTATGTTTAAAAAATGGTATTTTTATAAAATCATTAAGACTTAGGGATTATGAGTCCATAGTAATAAAAAGTGACACTCAGAGACTATTTTGCGGGATTAGGTCATTTGGAATCACGTGGACCTAAAACGTTTTGAAAGCGTTGAAAGTCCACGACGTGGACGGTCAATGATATCTGTCCAGATAAATGGAAAGAAATTGAAAATGAGAGTGATGATTGCAAGAATGACTGATACAATTAATAGTTTTCTTAAAAATGTCATTATTTACAACAAAGGATTCGTTAAAATTGTGGTTTTGTTTTTATTTTTATTCAATTAATATTACTTTTGCATATTTTATATTTTATAGTGCTGACTAGCTCTTTCATAACTTCTTGTAGCTCTTTCAATACCAAATTGTTTTGACAGAGTCAAAAGACTCATCTTTTATAAATGAACATTTCCTTGACTTTTTTTATAGTATTTAAGATTTTTCTGTACGGAATAACCTACTTAAGAAAATAAAGAATAATTTAAAAAAAATTGTCATTTCTTTTATAAAATGTATCATTTTTTGGTCCGTTTAGTAAACTGGCCCTTTCATGCCACTTCTCCCCTACAGTAAGATGTAAATTCATATACATAGTTTATCTATCATTTCTTAACTCATTTCATTTGCAACTGATTTTAATTTAATAAAATCCTGAAGTAACAATATTTTAAATATCAACATTTTATTGCTGATATTCCACTGGTATCGATAATACATACACGGAAATCGATATCGATATCCTATCTCTAGTGACGGGCATACACAGGCCCGCATGTTAGGTAACGGGGACCGTCACCTAAAATAAAAGGTTTCACCCCTGCTAAAAATTGCATAATGAGAAATAAGAAGTTTTCATTAAAAAAATGTAGTAAAATCTAGAACTGTCACGTTATGGAAGGAGATATTTCAGTATGTTTTAGAATGAAATTCAAAATGGAATTAGTAACTATCTGAAAGATCTGGAATTTCCGAGCGCGCTCTTCGAATTGAATTAATTTAGGGGCCATTGCCAAAAATAGAAATGATAGTCGTATATTTTGCTGTGTATTATTGTATTAGGACGATATGAGCCTTCCGTGGAATACATCCATAGCAGTTATATCGCGAGGGAGCCCCGAGAGACTGGTGATGGTGGAGCATTAACAACTTGGGACATAACTCAAAACAGGAGGGTGTCGGTTCGATTCCCGGAGGTGGCATTAACCACTTATATGGTCGTATTGCGCTTCACTAGCCACAGCTTTTTATGGTATCAGCATTACTTCAGGGCTCTCTCAAATGTTTCCAACAACAAATGTTCACCAGTTTTTATCATATATCTTCATCCTCTCATATCAAGTATAATTACATTATTTATCTATAAACTAGTGATTCGCCGCTACTTCGCACGAGTGTAATTTGTTTTTTATTTCAAATTAAAGTATATATTATGTAAAATAAAAAAAAATCCCATCTAAAAGAGGACTTGATGGCAAATGTATTTAAAAAACAAACAAACATCAAATAACAAATTTTCACTGTTTATTCGGTTTATTACTATATTAAACATACAAATGAACTATACAAAAATACATTTTCAAAGTTTAATCTATCACGAGCGGCATCTCTTTAAACTCGAGAAAGAACTACCTTACACGTACTATCTTATTGACTCTTTTCTCTTCCATAGATTTTTAGCTGTTCGGCAGGGCTCCGAAATTTCTTCGATCCGACCAGTCTTGGCAGAAGTACCGCAAGGATCGATACCTGTTCCTCTCCTTTATATATTGTATACACACATGACATACTTACTACCTCTGCCAAATCGACTACTACTTACGTGGACGATACTACTATTGCAACATCAAACGACGATCCTACACTGGCCTCACTGAGTGTACAAAACTGGTACTCTCTTTAGAAAATTCGATAAAATCCCGACAAGTCAAAACAAGAAACGTTTACACTAAAACAGAACTCTTGCTCACCAATTTTTATCGGTTACAACCAAATTCCTCAGACCAGCTCTGTAAATTGTCTAGGAATTGCTTTTTTTATAGTGATCCAGCAATGAAGTAAGTAACTCTGTGTAATTGGCGTGTCGTTGAGTTTGACTTAAGAAAACTGAATTGATGGTCAGGTTTTACTTTTGCTCAGTCAGTATGTCAGCCAATCATTTGTAAATTAATTTATCGAAGCATTTCGGAAGGTGACTAATAGGTCTGTAAGCGGGGGGTTTTTACATGTATTTCTCTTTTTTGTTTATTATTTTTATAATTGAATATTTCCACTGTACAGGAAATTTAGCTGTACTAAGTATACAGTTGTATATTCATGACCATAAGATTTTTTTTATTATTATTTTGTTTTTATTCTGATAGCTGATGCATGCGGAACTTTAGAGAATCTGATACTCTTGCAATTACCGCTCCGACCACACAGTTCCATAGAGAACGGAATAACAAATCATCTGATAGCGTCGGAATAATTTTGCATGAATAAGCGATTTGGTTTATTTGCAACACTTTGAATATTAATAACAAATAGGGAACTGAGCGGGCCCATCTCCCGCCTGGCTTAGGCTCAGCAATTACTCAGCGGCTAGGGAAGTCGAAATAATAAATAGTTAGCCTCGCTCGGGGCTCAGAAATTATTTCGATATTAAGTAATCGAGAGTCAACGGAACACTATAGTTTGAGATATATCCGATGTCTCCAATAGAAATAAATAACGAATCTGTTGATTACGTAATCTTACGTATTCGCATAATAACACATCATCAGAGGTTAATAAAAAAATCAGATGTGGGCCACACACGAATTTCACTTACCACCGTTGATAAAATCAATTTAAAAATTTTCAAATACAGTTAGAGGTGAAAAAACCTAAAGTCTATAGCTTTCCAACGGTATATTATATCTATATTACTGTTATGTTTATGTTAAAAAACAAAAAAGATCATAAAAAAAATATATTTGTACGGTTTTTACCTTTAGTTGAATATCGTATTCGTTAAACTTATGTATTTACCTGTTTTTATCAATGCTAAGGAGACCATGTGGTTATTTTTTTCGAATCTGCATACTTAATGGTACTTTTATTTTTTTTTTAAGTTCTTTTATTGAAATTTACAACTGCACACAGTACAATGAGTAAATCAGCTATTTACAGATAATTGGCTTGAAAAATCTTGAAAAGAATCTTCCCGGCGGTAGCACTTAATTGTTTATTTGATCAGCAGGGCTCGAGGCCACCGTCTTTTCAGATGCCTCGGAGGATTATCGGG
This sequence comes from Piezodorus guildinii, assembly GCA_023052935.1. Classification (NCBI taxonomy): domain Eukaryota; kingdom Metazoa; phylum Arthropoda; class Insecta; order Hemiptera; family Pentatomidae; genus Piezodorus; species Piezodorus guildinii. The sequence continues at coordinate 139,324,630 of CM041293.1, forward strand.
GATAGATGTCGATGAGAGGAGAGGAAGGAAAAAGCTGTTTCGATAATTCTTAATTTATTATGCTTAATCTAAATTAATGCATTTATAAATAACGTTACAATGCTAATTTTACTTTTCAATATGAAAGTTTTAGAATTAATTCATGGACATTTATCCAATTCGAGAAAAAAAGGATGTTGATTACAATAAAAATTTCAAAATACTAAACCAAATAATACAAACACTATATAGACTTTATAAAAAAAAATATATATTTTTTTTGTTGGTCTAGTGCCAAAAGCCTTTAAACCTTTCAGGGTCCTCTTTATTTTAGTTTCTGTTTTTAATGGCTTCTCCAGTACCACCTAAATATTTATTACGCCAAGAAGATATTAAATAATAATGAAATATAAAAAATTAAAAATTAACTAATATATATATATATATATATATATATATATATATATATATATACTCGTATTATATTGAGGATGTATAGTCGACTGTAGAAACTAGTCATTTTTTGAATTTTTTAAAATTTTGCCAACGTTTCGGCTCAAGCTTGTGAGCTATCATCAGGGCATTACTGAGCCATGTCTTTTTCACGGCAGTTTATGCTTGGACATGGCTCAGTAATGCCCTGATGATGGCTTACAAGCTTGAGCCGAAACGTTGGAAAATTAAAAGAATTACTGATTCCTGATTATTCCACCTATAATATATACTCGTATATATAACATTTAATGCATAAGAATTTGTAAGAAGAGGCTTGGAAATTTGATGAATGTAAATGAACGTTTTTAGTTAAGAAATACTTCTGAAAGAAATTAGTAATTTCTTAACTATAAATAAACTACAGAGTGGAGAATTTAAATGCAATCTGCGTATTTTTAATATTCGCTAAATTATGAATGAGTTTGTCCCCTCTCAGAACCTAAGGCGATATCTTTATGAGTTCATTACATTACTGGTCAGAAAAATATTTGATAATCAGCAGGAGTACCCATAAGTTCAATTATCTCTCTGTCACTTTATTTTACACATACGCTGATATAATTTTCTCACGACATCAAATTTAGACATGACAGTAATCTGAACAACAGTTAAAAATACATGAACTATAATGTTTTTAAATAAATTTAGACTATTTGAAAACTTGTAAAATCCGACTTGATCATGACTACTTACATCGTCACTTTTTATTCTCGAAATAAAGGGTTTTTCAAGTCAATAAGTGATTTTACTTGGTAATTTTTCAAACATCTCAGTCCACACATCATAAAACCCAATAAATTTCAGCTTATTTACTCTCTTTTTTTAAACCATTCAAAATAAAATTTTAGCAATGAATTGAAAGCATTCAGTTACTTACTTGCTGGACTCAAGTATCAAAGATATATGTGACAACAAAAAAGGCTCAGATCAAGAAATTTCTTTCTAGAAAAAACTTTATCCTTTAACGATTCATGTCAGTGGCTAAAAGGAGTCGCTCGATAGTATTCCCACTCTAACAGGTTCTTGAGTTATTCCATATTCACAGATTTTCAGTAACATAAGTGATTGGAATGTACAAAGATTTCTGGTCCATATATACATTGTGAACTAACAATTTTATTTAAAATTTTAAACTAATATGAAAGGTTAAAACATCACATGCGACTAATTAGTTCAAAAATTTTCAAATCGTTGGAACTATTAAAAAACCTAATGTCACATTCCTACTCCTAATAATCATCCAACAGAAATTTTTAAAAGCATTCTTGTACGGCGCAAACGTTAAACTATACCGCACAACAAGATATACATATCTCTGTCTCAACTATCTGTAGCAGAACACCACTTATCAGTTATTGCTTTATTTAATACTTCAGTATTACTAATATTATCAGTATTACTAATAGATATACGAGAATAATAACTGCACAATTAATACCAACAAAAATACAAAGTTTTAAAATATGTTAGTAGCGTTTTTTATCAATTTCAATAAAAACTTCAGATTCATGTTAATGTTAATTCAACAGATTAATTTATCTAATTCATGCTTATGTTAATTAAACAGATGGTAATACTTATAATCAATTATATATGACCATTTTCGATCTATTAATGTTGTTATTTTTCAGGTTAGTTTTTAATTCCGTCCTCCTCGAATAATTTAAGAACATCTGAATTTCCGGTTATGAATCGAGCAAACCAGTTACAGCGTTTTTTTCAAACCAACATAGCCATACACAGTGCAAATTTTGTTAACCGTCTGTGAAGCGGATTTTCTTAAATAAAAAATTATTAAATGATGAAAATGAGCAAGCCTTAAATATAAAAAATATCGGTTAAAACTGATGCATAAAAGCACCTTATTTCATTTTTTTTAAGAATATGTAAACATTATTAAACAAGTAAACATGATTCTATAAACACAGAGAAAATTAAATTGAAACATTTAAACCTTACGAGCATATTTTACTACCCAATACAAATATAAAATCCTTTAACAACATGGTTTAAATTGAAAATTAGGGACAATATTCAACTAGAAAAAAAAAATCATAAATACCGTATTTCACCACATTTGATCTAAGAGAAACTTCTAGAATGGGAATATATATTTATGACATTCCTAAACACCCCAAAACCTTGTTGAAGGGGCTATAAAACGGCTATAAAATCCTTACCCACCTCCTTTCTGTAATCATCATATTGATATATAATATATATTTATGTTCCTACAAGTTGGGGAGCCCGTGGCTAACGCGCTAGTCTGTGAGTTCGAATCCCAGACCCGGCGGGGCTTTTTATTATAAGGATGTAATTAAATTAGGATACACTCATAGCCTCTCCCCCGAGAATGTGAGACCCTTCAGCCAAATGGTGGCAACTCAAAACATTAGGCGTAGGGAGTGATGACCCTATAGTAGGGAGTGATGACCCTACACTACAAAATGCATCGTTAAACGTGAATGTAATCTTCCAGGAGATAACAACGCAAGGCCCAGGGCCTATACGGCCTGTCGTGCCACTGAAAGAAGATATTCCTTCAAACTAAGTCTATTTTTTGGGTGGACCTTCCCTACAATCTTCCTCGAAGATTGAAACGGCAGTGGCCGCGAGACGTATTGTAAACATTTAAATTGGAGTTCTGACACTGGTCAGATCCTCCACTCATGTAATGTATGTTTGTGGCTATTGCGCCCTAGCTCGGCCTCTACTGAGTCACACCAGTGAGGCGGCTGAGAGCGAGGCGCTAGGATCTCTTGGACTCCGCTTTTCCCTCTACAAGTGCAGGTAAAGGCCCAGTCTGGGGTTCCTTTAGCGAATTGTAAAAATTGTATAAAGTTATGATTGTGTGTATGATTTTAATGTATTTATTACTTCTTTATTTCATTTATTTGTTTTAGGTTATATCAATTATAGGTTGTTTTTTTTGTATATATATTATATTTTATATAATTTGTCTTTATCATTGTATCCTGTATATATTGTGTGAACCGGGTCTTATATCACTATTACTAATGTTCATATAGAAACAAATTGTAATATATATCAATAAATAAAACTTATTATAAAAAAAAAAAAAAAAGGTTTTGAGTCAGCAAGTTTTAATTTAGGGTGTCTGTCAAAAAAATTAAAAAACAAAATTACTACAAAAAAATTATCAATTATTTTTAATATTCTAATTTTCTTATAATTTAAATTTACATTTTGGGTATTCAAAGAAAATTTTATATCTTTTAAAAAATGTATATTTGCACTTTTCTCCTCAAGTTGGTTAGTTATATTAATAAAAATATATACAGAGCTTTTCTCCTTTTTGCATAGTTTTTCCTTTACCCACACACACTTATATATATATATATATATATAAACATGCAATATAATAAATAAATAATATAAATATGTAATATCCACCATAAATACACATAACAAATAATAAATTTAGTTTTTTTTAATGCAAATCTACGGCAGGAGGGGTGTGCGTGCCCTGAGAATGCTTTGCATGGGAAGGCGGTAATTGGAACAACCCGATTTATTTCGTATTTATTATCCTAATTGTTCTACCTCAATTCCTCTAATCTGATTTTTTAAATTTCGTCACGTTTAAACAAATTCACCCGATTCGATATGAAATAGGTAAGAGAAAGTATTGAGATATTGGAAATGTTCGAATTCGAGTTTTCACCAGACACACTCAGGTTTTTGGTTCTTCTGATTCCCAATAACTTTCGCAAAAAGGTCTATTAATACAGTAAGTCTAGTTCAAAACAATGAGTGATATGAAACTAAAATTTCATATTTTGAAAGCATATAGGCACTAGATGTCACAGTATTTTTGTCAACAAAATCGGCAAACAAGAACAGTCCCCTCATAATGTGAATTTTGCATATGAATTCTTTCGATTTTGAATCGAACTACAAAACTCTTGATATCAGTAAAACATTAAATCATACAAATATCATTTTATTTGAAATAGTCTGACAAGGCTTAATGCTGATATTTAAAATTTGGAGCAATCTGTTAGCCAAACGAGGAAAGAAGAGCATATATATTTTAAGTTATTATTTTTTAACTTATATAGATGTATAATATACCTCTGTAAAACTTAAATAGAAGAAAAACTGCCATATTACATGCAATGTTGTAAAATTTAATGTAGACTGATGAAATTCGGATAAAAAATAAGTGATTGTTAATCTGAAACTCATGTTTTCATCGAAACTCGTTGTAATTCTTTAACCTTTTTTTCAACCTAAACTTTAATAAAAATCTTGTAAATTGATTTTAACAACGGTGGTAAGTGAAAGTTGTGTGTAGCGATCAAAAGAGTTTTTCTTTTTATTTCATAGCATTAGTTTTATCTTGTTTTATTAAGTCCTGTGATTGCATAAGCCCTTTCACTGTAGTTTGGAAGGATAAGTGAACTATTTGATTTGTATGGCTAAACAGTATGTATTTTCCATTTTACTATTTTAACCCTCATTGATTGGGAAAAAAATATTCAGAAAATGGCGCTAGGCTAACTTAGCTAGGCGCTTCATAAAAAAATCAGTTTATAATTACCAATTATAAATTAGTTTAATTATTAATCATAGCAAGCACTTTGGATTATATTGATATAATAAATAAATAACAAGATGAGAAGTTATAGTCATAATATAAGATATTTGTATATATTAATTACACTTACTAATTCATAAAAAGTTAAATTATTTTGTAAGCATTATTCGATCGGAGAAAGCAAATCTTGATTTAATAACTATCGCTATAAAATCTTTTCAATTTATCAACTCCGTTATTTGATCCCAAGATTGAATATTTAGATTTCAAGCATTTTTTCTATATTCTGATAGTATTGGACAAGCAGCACAAAAAGTTATAGATAGCTTATATTTCGTTATGTTACATATACTAGAAATGTTACTTCTTGAATGTCTTTATAATGCAAGTTTAAAACATCGCCTCTTTATGAAATTTATTGTAACGGTAGTATTGCAATCGCGAAATCTTTTGAATTCCAGTAATCAACGAAAATACACGTCTTAGGGTCCCTGATTCAAATAACCAAGTCCTAGAAAGGACCGTGTGTTTGTGGTAAATCTAGTACGAAAACAAAAAGGAGTACGAAAATGAAATTTCTTATTTGAGACAACTATATTCCTGAGATGTTACAAAACTTTTTCTCTAAAATCAGCTGACCGGAAGTGGTACTTTATACCATGCATTTTGAATCTTTACCGATGTGAAATTTAATTCGCTTTTATATCATGTAGGTTTCATTCTGATTTAAATAGTCTGACAGGCTTTTGATAGAGTTTGGCATCCAGGACTGCTTTACAAACTTCGCCAATTCCTCACCCCAACGTATTTCCTATTACTTTGCTCCTACCTAACTGGTAGAACCTTCCAAGTTCAACATAATCTCTCCTACTCATCCGTATTCATCCAATCAGCCGATGTACCTCAAGGTAGTATCCTGGGTCCGATCCTTTATACAGTATATACAGCTGACATTCCTATCCAACCTAGCACTATCCTTACTACCTACGCTGATGACACATGTGTGTTATCTGTGAATAAACATCCTGTTGTTGCATCCCGAATCCTGCAGAACCATCTATCAGCCATCGAAAAATGGTGTCAGAACTGGAGAATTAAAATAAATCCTATCAAATAACCTTCACTCTACATCGTAAACCTATGACTTCCTGCCCCACCGTATCCCTTAGCAATATCTTACTTACTCCTGTTGAACAGATCCGGTACTTAGGACTAAACCTAGACAAACGCCTCACATGGAACCCTCATACTAGACTGAAACGACAGGAAACTGAGCGTAGATACCGATTACTACAACACTTACCCGACAAAACGCTCAAAACTTCCTATTTACTACAAACGACTTATTTATATAACCATTATTAGGCCTATGTGGACCTACGGCATTGAGTTATGGGGGTCCACTAAACCATCAAACTCAGTGGTAGTCTTCATATTAGCTCTATTTAACTGTTTGTTAAAGTGTGGCCTTTGCCCGAATTAGACTGCTAGTTAGTAGAGTTATACATGTTCTTTATTGAGTTTCGAATTTAAGTATATTTAACCTTTTTAAATTGATTTTAACAGACCAGGTATGTGAAAGTCGTGTGTTGACCGCACCAGATTTTTTTAATTACTAATAATAAATCTATAAGTAGCAAACATTTTAAAGATACATTATCGAGAATTACGGGGGTATGACAGTTTTATCATATGTTGAATCGATTAGATTTTAGGACGCATTTACTCTCTGTTCACCTTGCACCATTTGTACCTATTCCTGCCCTAAAAGGACACGTAGATGAAGGGCACGAGGACACACTGACTGAGCCCATTAGGACCAAAGGGTCCTCAGTGCACTGCTCTGATCCTGCGGCCATAACCATTTCCTCCTCCACTCCAAGGACACTCTCAGCAATTGGATCCCTAGCCATCTAATGGCACTTAGTCTTCTACAGGATCAGATCTCTTCCGCTTCGGCCAATTCAGGGGCTTCAATCTAATCTCCACTATCTTTATAAAGTTATATCGCAACTATATACCAATCATTAATATTTTAATGAAAACACGACTTTTATACGATTTTTAATATGACTATTTCGAACAATAATTTCTATTAACTCTTACTATTCAAGCATGTTGTTAAGGGAACAGGGCCCTTAACCAATTTTAAGTGTTGCCCTCTAGCGAGCAGCAACACAATCAAGGGGACATAAAGCCATTTAGTACAGACAAGTCTGGAGAAAGGAGACAGATAATGAAAAGTAGAGTAAGTAAATGTGGCCCCCTGTGAAGCTAGACATTGTTTATACTTAATAGTTACTCCGTATGAAGGAGGAATAAACCATGTGAGTATAGTTTTCTTAAATGTGAAATTTCAATTACAAACGATTTTTTTTTTCGCGATAGACTTACAACACACAGACCTTTTGCGGGACTTGGTTATTTAGACTCAGGTGACCCAAAAACGTGTATTTTCGTTTAAAACTGAAATTCGAAGATATTTTAATACTATAATTACAATACTTTCCCTTAATATATGTTTCATATATAGGTAAGTGAGGGGGATGGGAGCCCGTGGCTGAGTGGCTAGCGCGCTAGTCTCTCAAGTAAAAGGTTGTGAGTTCGAATCCCAGTCCCGGCGGGGCTTTTATAAGGATGCAATTAAATGCGGATTCACCCACGGCATCTCCCTCAGGTATGGCTAGCCCAATGTGGCCACTCACAAAATTAGGCGAAGGGTGTGATGATCTACACTACAAAATGGATCGAGAAACGCGATTGTTATCTCCAAGGAGATTAAACCGCGAGTTCAGGGTCTACACGGCCTGTTGTGCCACTCGAAAAAAAAAAAGAGGGTGATACAATTTAACTGTGGAGTCGCTTATGTTTGCTTTATATTTGTGTTCTTTTATGTTAATTTGTTCGTTATATGTCTTTTCTTGTTTTGTGTTTAATTTTTGACAATTTTAATTGATATAATGCCTTTTGGACCACATAGGTTGGATTTTCTTCTCGTAGTTTTAAGATTTAAAGCAGTGGATTATTCAGAAAAAATGAGAAGAAAACAGTCGTAAGGATTCTTTACAATATCAACAATAAAATACCATCCTTTATCAATCATGAATGAAGGAATAATGCGTTGCCACCCAAGTATAGAGGGCAATAAATGGCTCATTTTTATCTGGAAAAGTGCGTGATCTTCTCACAGTCATTACAGTGGAGAACTCTGTTCCAAAAGTAATGGAAGCTCTCTTGGCGAAAGAAGCTTCTTCTCAATTTCTCCGACCTCAGGCTTGACTTTATCTAGCAGCCGACAGACTCCGGCGAATAGGGATCTGGACACAGTGGGACCGCTGAAGGCAAAAGAAACATTTCAGGTAGTAACTAGTAAACAAAAAAGAAAAGGAAAGGATGAGAGGCTATAAAAAATACTATAGTGAGCAACGAAAACGCGGGACACAACCATGTACAAGTCCAGGAGAAACCAAAAGGCATGACAGGAATGTTCAAATCTCTACCAAAGATGCCCTCTCAAACCAAGAAATCCACTTACATTACCATTAGTGGGACGGGAAAAGCCTGGTAGATATAGCTATTAGGCGGCCATCAGCTAGAGACATTGGAGTAAAGCGTCTATAATTCGTCCGACACAAGCAGGCTCGTCATGGTTCGCGTTGAAGATAGTACTGACGTCATAAAGATGAAAGATTGGCAAGGGCTGCGGGACCAAGAACTACTAGCTCTGAGGAAAAAAAACTAGATTGAAAGTGTGGAGTGTCCTCTACACTTGAAACACATCAGAGTTGGTTAGCTTTTGTGGGGGAAAACATCCGAGCATTCGACTCTTACTCCATTGGTAATTGATGATATCTGACGTCTATATTCCTCAGTAGTTAGAAATGGAATTTAGTGAGAGGTGCACTCTATGGTCCCACTCTGGCTCTTGGACAAGGGAAAATTATGGAGAAATAAAAAAGAATGAGGAATGTAACCTTCAATGACTATCTTGATGCTCTTTGATGCAGTAAATGCCAGGGCGACTGTCACACCAAAGCGACATATACAGCAAATGATGTCTGCATTTAATGTGCAGCTATTGGTCACGTTATTAAGGACTGCACCAAGAAAAAGGAACAAGCAAGCACATCCTAGATTTTCTGCAAACGGGATATTACTCCTAAAGGCCAAAGAGAGCATAATACGGGCAGCCGTGATTGTCTTTTGAATTTAAAGTGGTCTGATGAGGTCGACTTTTTATTAGTAAAATCACCATCCTCATGCTCAACGTTAAATAGGAGACGAACTTAGAGCTCTCTGCCACCGTCACGATGCCTTGGCAATCCAGAAAGCGAGCTACCGTGGGAGCGTGGTAACGGGGATGGCCTCACATCAAGAGTTATAACCTTGAGTAGTAGAGAAAGGAGGCACAGGCTGTGATAGTGGTTACTAATCCCAACCTCGATGTGATGGATCTGATACAGTATAATTCGGTATAATTTGTTGCATCTAACATTCAGTAATACTCCTGTTTACACTAGTCTCATCGAACCTACCTGATGGAGGTGATATGGAAGAAGACATATCCGCCATGGAGATGACCGCAATTAGTTCAAGCTACCAAAACATAAAACACGGCCTGGGCATCCAATCGAACGAGCCGAAGAGGCGTTAAGCTCGTCGAGTTTATTTCACGTTGCTAATTGATCGTGATAAACAACCCCTCGGGAAATCCTACAATTTTGCAAGGCAAGGGGGCAGGGTTGGATAACGTGACACTGGCGACCGCATTGTCGATTGGGCCTTCCGATCTGAGACGACTTCCAGCCGTCAAGCAATAGTCTTTAGACCTTAGGCAAATACGGAATGTCCCCACGGTATCGATAAGGTATCGTCGTCCGAAGAAGAAATTGAAATGCCTTTCGGTCTACGCTAGAGCGGAAATTAATAGATGAAGAATGGGATACGGCCGAGACTGACCTTACAGATGACCTGGATTACAGGGTATCCATGATCACTGAGGTCATTCTTGATGTCGCTGAGGACATTCTCCACAATCGGATGGTGAGAACTGCCCCATGGTTGACGCCGGCCTTAACCATTATAAAGACAGAGATCTACAAGGGCCGGTGATCGTATCATAGCTGTAGATGTGACGTGATTCGTACTACACTTCGAGACGATTATAAATCACATGCCAGGCCTTACCGAAACGCAGTTATTTTAAGAAAGCGGAAATCTTGGGAAGATTTCAACGTCGAGAAGTCCACCATGAATCGTTGGGGTATCCTATTTAAAGTAGTCTTCGGTAAGTTTACTCTACTGCAAATAGTAGAGTAATTCAAGTAATTACATCGTTGAATCACGATACTGCACAAGCAACCACTCTAGAAGAGGCGGCTAAGATATTTATTTCAGAGACCTATCGATATATTTATTATAGAAGTCGGGAGAATATGGTGTATGCGGAAGAACTTCGTAGCCCAGTTCTTTCAATTTTTGTACGGTAAGTTTTGTAACTGAATGGCCGAGTTTAAACTCGTACAAAAATATTTCTCGATGTTCATATTTGGAGTTATACTAAGAATTGATTGGGAAGCTAATGTTTATAATGCAAAGGTAGAGGATTAGTAACTGTTTACTTTGAATATGTAAACATTCAGAAGAAAACAACAGAGACCTGCAAAATCCTCATGTATTTCAGAAACTATAAAAACGGACATTTCATATGAAACAACCCATTATTTATGAAGCTTTTTCCCTAATCTTCTCTCCATACTTTCTGGAGATAGTGATCAGATTTTAGCTCATATCCTCTTATATCCTTCAGATGTTCTTTTCTGACTAGGAAATAATTAATCATAAAACTCTCTGCTCTGCCTGGCTTTTCTGATTTTATATCTATCATGTTTTTCTGCATCTCTGATACTAACTTCTGTTCGTTACCGCCTAGTCTTCTTACATTCCAAGTTCCATATCTAATGTACCACTTCCCTCACAAAGTTGTATTCCCTAATATATGTACAGCTCTATTCGACCTATTTTTTTTTAAATATCGGCCTTCAGTGTATGAGTAATCGACCCGCATCACCTAATCCCGATGGGGAGACCGCCCCTTTGAAGGCCTACAGACATGCCCTCTCTATGCTCACCAGCTCCCTGAGACAGTGCTTTGATGTACCCTCAGCTTGCAGAGAGCATCCCTCCTCCTTTGACCGGGCTTGGGACCAGTAGTTACCTCTGAGAATCAGCAGGCGGATTTCAAGATCGATTATACCTAATAAAATACAATGTGGGAGCCCAACGCGGTGTGGCTGACACGCTAATTAAAACCGCCAAAGATTTTGCGTTTGAGACCATCTATCCAGCCCTTATTTAATTATATATTTTTCGAGTATATAATTATATAGAGATTCATTAACAGTCTTTCTTCGAGGTATGTGAGACGCGTTAGGTGGTAGCCAGTTAGAAAAAAAAAAAAAGCGTTGGGAGTGATGACTCTAAAAAAAAAAATGTGGTGCGCACAACACAACGCACAACATACGACTTACCTCAGTTGTTAATATCAATTTAAGAATTTTTAAATAAATTTAAAGATATGAATAAATTGTACCAGAATTAATTAATGGATTTCAATAGAAACATGTGTTTTATTAAATGATCTATTAAATTTTTATCTACAACAATCAGTTAGTTTTGCCTGTTTTTTATCACTCTCCATTAACCTTTAAAATTCCGTATATTAGATAATATTTTTTCTAAAATCTTTAGCTATTCAACGGTATATTATTCATCTGTATTACTATTCTTGTGTTCAAAAACACAAAAATTGCATACAAAAATATGTTTGCACTTTTCTCCTTTTGTTGTTTATGCTCAACTTGCATACTTAATAAGATGATGTTACAAAGTTTCTGTAATCTAATAAATTAGATTTATTTAGAGGAAGATAATTTAAACTATCGGAATTTAAGCCCTGTCAGACTATTTCATCAGAATGAAACCTACATCATATTAAATCCCATTAAATTTTACATGATATATAGATGATTTGATATATAGAATTTAATCAAAATCGTTAAAGCCATTTTTTTGAAAATAGTACGGTACATAGGTGCAAAATGCATTGTATAAAGTAGACATTCCGGTTAGCTGATTTTGGTGAAAAAGTTTCTGTAACATCTCCGGTTTATAGTTGGCTTATGGAATTTCAGTTTCCGCCCGGGAGTTATCACACACACAAACAGACCTTTTTGCGGGACTTGGTTATTTGGACTCAGGGGACTTTAAAACGTGTATTTCTGTTGAAAACTGAAATTCGAATATTTTCATGATCGCAATACTTTCCCTTACTATATATTTAATATATAGGTAAGTGAAAGTAATAATATATAAATAATAAAGCATACCTTAAATTCCTTTTGTTATATATTTATTTTCTTTCATATTTTTTTACATAGTTTTTCAACGTTTCGGGGTTCTTTCCCCATTCTCAAGGCTTTTTTTAAAACACTTTTACATAACAACAACACATTAAATAATAAAATACCATCGGAAATCGCGAGTGTATTCTCCCAGAAGAAATAAACGCACGGCCAAGGGTCTACACGGACTGTAGTGCCACTGAAAATAAAATAATAAAAAAGTTAAAATATTTTCCGTTGAAAAGATTCCATTTTCAGACTAATTATTAAGAATAATAATTTCTTTTGAATACTCTCAAATCTATGATTATGGAATTAATGAAAATATTTAGTTAGAATAATAATGATCCAGTAAATAATAATAAAACAAGGAAGTTTTATTCGAATGGGATTTCCTCAATAGATGTTCCATCTCAGTTGATGCAACGAGGCTGCACTTTCAGATTGTATGCACCGATGCACTTAAAGTTTCACGCTGAATGATTCTTAAATCTTATCCATTAGCTCGTTCAGTGATGATAGGATTTATATAAGAACGCTTCTTGGTCACAGGGGCCTCCATGCAAAAAGTATTTAATAAAATAATTTGCTTTTTGATAAATGTATTTTTCAAATTTACAACTGTATAAAATTAATACATCTAGTAAATCGGAGTGTGTGTGTGTGTTTGATATGACTAGCTTATCGAAATTGGTAAGATACTACTGAAACTTCTGATTTTAGAATGCTATGGCATATACATAGATGTAATAGCAATTTTTTTATCGAAACCAGAAGAACCATTTGTTTCTATGTTATCGTATTCAATATCATTTCTTAAAATATTTTCTCCATTTATATCCCTTATAAAAAACTTATTGTAAAGAGATGAAAATACGTGAAACGATTAACGAATTAATTAAATTGAATTTCTATAGAAACATGTGTTTTATTAAAAAATCTATTATATCATTATCTAAAACAATCACTTACTTTTATTGGCTTTTTATCACTCTCTATTAACTTTTAAAAGCTTGTGTATAATTTATTTCTATAATCTTCAGCTTTCTAACGGTATGTCATACATGTGTTCTTATGTTCAAACACGAACAATTGCATTTAAAAAATATTTTTTTGTTTTCTTCTTTAGTTGGGTATCGAATTCATTCAATTTACATTTTTACCTGTCTTTCATCAGTGGAAACAAGATAATATAGTTATTTTTATAGAATCAAACAAAATTAAAGGTACTATAGAGAAAGAAAATTAAAATATCGGTATTTAAGCCCTGTCAGACCAATTAAATCAGAATAAAACCTACATGATATGAAAGCCATTAAATTTTACATCGATATTGCAAGTTTAATCAAAATCATCGGAACCGTTTTCGAGAAAATCGAAAAAAGGTGCAAAATTCATGGATTAAAGTGGCTCTTCTGGTTAGCTCATTTTTATGAAAACGGTTTTGTAACGTCTCGGGCGTATTTTTGTCTTAAATATGAAATTCCAGTTTCATAGGACTTACCGTTTTCGCCCGGGAGTTACCACACACACACACACACACACACACACACACACACACACACACACACACACAGACCTTTTTGCGGGACTTGGTTATTTGGACTCAGGGGACCCTAAAATGTGTATTTCCCTTGAAAACTGGAATTCGAAAATTTTCAATTTTCACTAACAACCGAGTGAAAGTCACCGAGTTAAATTCAGACCTCGTTAAATTTCCTATTTATCATTCTAAAGGGACTTGTCTCATAATAAAAAAATCTGGTGCGCGCAACACACGCCTTTCACTTGCCTCCGTTGTTAAAAACAATTTTGGTAGTTTTTAATACATTTATTTTAGGAGATTAAAATCAATTATTAAAGAAATGATTAAATTAAGTTTGAATTGATTAGAAACATGTATTTTATAAAATAATCAATTATATTATTATGCTTATCCGACAATCAGTTTGTTTTATCGGCTTTTCATCACCCTCTGTTAACTTTTAGGATTTTTTGTATATGGTAGTATTTTTACTAAAATCTTTACCTATAAACGGTATATTATACGTCGATATGTCTGTTTTAATTTAAAAAAAAATAAAAATAGCATAAAAAAAAAATTTTGCACTTTATCCTTTAGTTGTCTATCAAATTCGCTCAACTTGCATATTTAGCCGTTATTTATCAATAATATGATGTGCCTGATTTATTTATATCTAAAATCATAAAGACAATTTATAGGAAGAAAATTGAAAATATCGGCATTAAAGCCCTGTCAAACTATTTCAATCAGAAAGAAACCTGCATAATATCAAAGCCCATTAAATTTTACATCGGTTTAACGAGTTAATTAAAATCCGTTTTCGAGAAAATCGTAAAAAGGTGCAAAATGCGTGGTATAAAGTGGCTCTTCTAGTTGGCTTATTTTCATGAAAAAATTGCTTTAACATCTCGGGCATAATATCTTAAATATATAGTTTTATAAGACTTTTCGCTTTCGCGCTAGACTTACCACACACACACAGACCTTTTTCCGAGACTTGGTCATTTGAACTCAAGGGACCCTAAAACGTGTATTTCTGTTGAAAACTGTAATTCGAACACGTTCACGATTGCAAAACTTTTTCTTTCTTATTTATTCCATATATAGGTAAGTGAAAGTAAAAATAAAGTATCATTATTATGATTGTTGATAATAATAAATAAACAAAATAAGTTAATAAATAACAACTGAAATAGTTCCCACAACAACTGTGAACACTTTGACGTCATTTAATTAACGAACATTCATTAAATATTAGCGCTTCTCTCAATGCATTCGGAGTCTAATTAAATAACTCACCTAATCAATTAACTCGAAATTATTTAAAGTACAAACAGTTTCCCATCGCTTTATTAGCGTTATTAGCATAACGCAATTGATCGTTATTCAAATAGACCTAGTGCTACACTAAAATAGCAATGATATAATTTATAATTAATTATTTATCTTGCATTAAATGGCTATTCTAAAATATTTCAATTGTTAACTACAAAAATACATTCGCCCTGAGATGAAATTTTTTTTAGAAGAAAATCAAAACGGTCCTTATATGGAAAAGGGGATGTTCATAATTTAAAATTCAATGCTAATTTTAAATTTATTTCGCATATTTATAGTTACTTTTTAATAATGAGATAAAATAAATAAAAATCCCTAATAAGCGACTGAAAAGATAGTCTAGCGACTTTCTTATTTAAATTAGCCATTGAAAAATTATCAGTGGGATATACTGTTGTAAATATCGATAAACAAGTTTTTTAATTTAACGTTTTGGATAAATTTAGAAAAAAAGCTTATTATTTCTAAAGTGACATATTCTTGTTATGCCATATTAATACATTGCAAGAATCTAACAGAATAACTTCTGACGGTATATTACACATCTATACTAATATTATAAAGATGAAGAGTTTGTTTATTTGTTTATTTGAACGCGCTAATATCAAAAACTACTGGTTCGAAATGAAAAATTATTTTTGTATTGGATAGTCCATTTACCGAGGAAGGCTATAGGCTATATAACATCACGCTGCGACCAATAGGAGTGAAGAATCAGTGGAAAATCTGGGAAAAAACGGGAAAAATTAGGGGAAAAAAAACCTCGCATCCCAATGATTCCAAATGATTTAATTTTTATTTTTAAAATAATTCAATTTCCCCATAATTTATCTTTTGCTGTAACAATTAATAAATCACAGGGCCAAACATTTAAACACGTAGGAATTGATTTACGCCAAGATCGGGTTGCGGTGAAAATCAGTATGTTCTTCTGCCACATGAAAATAAAACTAAAAATGTCATTTACGCGGAAGTTCTTTCAAATATATTCTTTCAAAAGCTTCTTAATAGCGATCATAATAACAGAAATTGACGCAGACGAAATCGCTTTAGAATATGTCAACGAAAAGGTGACGTGTACCGAGAAAGGATTAAATCTGGGTGATAAAATTCCGGTTCTGGGAAACGCCGAAGATTTGGTACTGTTAGGGGAAGACACGGAAACAATCCAACTAAATACGAGTTGGTTAATAAAAACCAGTAAAGAAATAGGACTCGAAATAAATACTGATAAGAAAAAATATATGATTAGTAGCAGAGACGGTGGCGATCTTAGTGATATTGATATATCAGGGCATACTTTTGAAAACGTAGAGAAATTTAAGTATTTAGGTTCAATGATAACGAGAAAAACTAAGTCCAGGAGAAAATAAAGTCCCGGTTATAGGCGGGAAATGCGTGCTATTATTCAGTTGCGAAATTATTTAGCTCGCGGCTTCTGTCTAAAATCTTAAAGGTTAGAAGTTATAAAACTATTATTCTGCAGACGGTCCTTTGAAACGTGGCCGCTAACTTTGAAGGACGAACAACGGCTAAAGTTTTCGAAAATAAGGTACTACAGGCAAAATATTTGGTCGGAAGAGAGATGAGGTCACTAGGGTGTTAAGAAGGTTGCGGAGACTATATTTATTTCAATCTACATTATTATGTAAGTCATGTTTTATTTCAAGAGTCGTTTTTAACTTTAATCGTTATTACCTTGAAGCATATACATTTATAAATTTAAATAAATTATAAGAATTATTATTTCTTTTGAATTATTCGAGTATAATAATCAGAACTATTATTTTAATCATATTTAGGACTTTCATTAGCTATATGCCTATGTTTATAAAATATATCAATCAATTTTCTGGTCATCGCAGTATCTAAAAAATGACTATCGTTGTGAAGCTAAAATTTTTCCTGGAGGTTCGTCTTAGTGTCTAGATGTGCAATAAGGCTGGGTTTGAAAATCTTCAACTTACAAGTGGTTGAAATTGTAAATTTGACAGGAAGAAGTCTAGATCGGGCTTTAAATAATAACAAAGAGTAGCTGATCGTTGATATTTATCATAGCCCATTTGACCATAAACGCACATAAATTAATACGAAATGCAATATTCGCAAGCAAAGCTGCGGTTCACAGCTAGTCAATAATATAACATTTATTTTTATAATCATAAAAATAAATTTAAAAAAAATTGTTTGTTATTTTTACTTTATTTGGTTTTAAAATTTTTTGACATTGTACGTTTAGCCGTTTTTTTTTTTTTTTTTATTAAAGACAAGTTCAAAGATGATATGTTTGATTGATTGGAATTTTCAAGTTAAAAGTACTTTAAAGGAAGAAAATTTAAATATCTACTTTTATCTTCTGCCTGACTATTTCAATCCGAATGAAACCTACATTAAATTAAAGCCAATTAAACATCGGACCGATTTAGCTAGTTTAATCAAAATTGTTACAACCGTTTTCGAGAAACTTATAAATAGGTTTGTCGATTTTGGTGAAAAATATGCTTTAACATTTCAGGCATAGATGTCAAATTTCAGTTCAGTTCGTTTTCTGGACTTAGTCAATTAGACAAGGGGGACTGGTTAAAATATTGGGTTGTTTCACATGAAATGTCCGTTTTTATAGTTTCTGAAATGCATTAAGGATTTTGAAGGTCTCTGTTGTTTTCTTCTGAATGTTTACAAACTTAGAGTAAACAGTTACTAATCCTCTACCTTTTTATTATAAACATTAGCTTCCCAATCAATTACCCACTTTTTACCTCCAAATATGAAATGGAAACACGCGATTTTCGAGTAATATTTTTGTACGAATTTAACTCGGCCATTCAGCAGCTGAGGCCGCTAGAAATATTTGCAAGGCGTTTGGATAAGGGAGTGTTAATAAAGGGACCATTCGCCGTTGGATTGCTAAGTTTTCAGTATGGTTACAGTATGGTGGTCCATGGCTGGGATAATTCATTATTTCTTTTTACCTAGAGGTGAAACCATTACCTCTACGACGTACTACAATGAAATTGACCAAATGCACACAAAATTATTAAAAAATCAACATGGATTGGTAAATCGGAAGGGCCCTATATTCTTAAACGACAACGCTAGACCCCTTGTTCAAAACATACCTTGCAAAAATTGAAAGAACTGGGCTACGAAGTTCGTCCATTTCTCCCGACTTGTCTCCAACAGATTACCACCTGTTCAGGGATTTAGACAACTTCGTCAAAGGTAAACTTTTTGAAAATGATGATCAAGTGAAAAGTGCGTTTTCAGATTTTGTTTCACTCCAAAGCTCAGAGTTTTTGTTAGTGTCACGTTGGGAAAAATGTGTAGATAAAGAAGGGAAATACTTCGAATAAAATTATCTTGTTTTCATATCGTATTTTTAATAAAAATCTTTAACCTTTAAAACGAACATTTCATGTGTCGCAACCCAATATAATGTTTTGAGATTAAATAGGAATGAGGTTACACCTTTTTACTGTTTTAAGGAATTTATATAAAAGTTTTTCCTTTAGGCAGGATATTACCTTAATAATCAATAGTTATCACTAGTTCAATTTCCATTCATATGAGTTTGGTGATATCCTAGAAAACAGTTTCTAACTCTGTTTTTTATATTTCAAAAAAGTTGGCCGCGGAACACGAGAATTTCACTTACCTCCATTGATAAAATCAATTTAAGAATTTTTAAATAAATTGAGATATGAAAGTTAATCGATTGATTTCATAAATCTATTTCAATTAGAATAAAATCTAAATTTATTCTGATTGAAATAGTCTAACAGGGCTTAAATGCCAATATTTCCATCTTCTTCCTCTCAAGATCTTTTAATTTTGATTTAGATTAAAAAAAAAATAATCCTTTTTTAGCATTGATAAAAACCGTATGAATATTTTATTTTAACAAATCCGACATCTAAATAAGGAGAAAAGAGCAAAAATATTTGTTTAGGTATTTTACTGTATTTTTGAACATATAAACAGTAATAGATGTATAATATACCGTTGGAGGGCTAAAGATTTTATAAAAATTATTTTATAATGTACTAAATTGTAATTACTTTAGTAAATAAATAGTACTAAACTAAATAATGTAGTGTGACGAAATGCCGATAAAACTCATAATAATATTATATATTACTTAATAAAACACATGTTTCTATTGAAACACAAATTAATTAAGTCTTTAATTGATTGTATTAACAGAGGTAAGTGGAAGACGTGTGTTCCTCGCACCATATTTTTTAAATAAAAAAACCGGAGATAATACTGTTTTTTAGGATATTACCAAATTCATATGAACGGAAATCGAACTAGTAATAACTATGGACTATTAAGTTATAAAAAAACTCTTATCTTGTTTAAGATATATTAATGCCTTAGAATAATAAAGATGTCTAACCTCATTCTCATTTAATCTCAAAACATTATATTTTAATTAATAAAACGTTTTAATTTAGCTTATCAAGTTGAGTTTGAATGCCAATTAGAGGTGCATTAATATTATCTTTATGATTTAATTTTCATTTCTTTATCCGTAATTAAAGAGCCTGTATAATGAGATATAAATGTTTTAGATCCCTTTTAATTCACCTTTTGTTTAATTATTAATATTTTCTCATAATTCTGTTACGTCGTTTTTATTTATTCAAACTTTAAGTATTTTGATGTTAATGATTTACTTTGGACATGTTAAAGCGAATTATAAACGGTTTTTCGGCATGGATATGTCTTTTGGCTGGGGATGTAAAGTGCTTATTTATTTATTTTTTGTCCGGTTGTTTATTTTACACTCATTACACTTCGTCGTTGGATACGCTACACTATGGGAAAAACCACGATTTAGTGGCGAAAATTCGACAACTATTGATCTATTAAAGGTAAATTTAATTTTTTTTTTGCATTTATGAGTATGGAGTGTCCTTTATAAGTGAGTGTAAAAAAATTACTCTCGTTACATTTTTTTAAGTTTTAAAATTAATTTTCAATGTTACTAATTTCATACATTTTTAGTACTTGATTAATTTAATCTAACAGGAACATTAAAATCGAAAGAAATGATCTATTATCGGCTTCTATAGAGGTTTCTTCTTCTATAGAGAGGTGTTTATAATTGCCTTACTCGGTAATTTACGACATATAAAGTATTTAAAAGGAAGTATTAATTTAAGGCAAAAAATCAACAAATTCAACTTATGAAAATAATATATTTTTGATACTTATCTCGTGAATAATTTGTTTCTTATTCCAATGGAAGAATGAAAAGACAAGTATATATTATTAGTAATATATTAGAAGTTTTTTTTTGTTTTTTTAAACATATTTATTGATATTTACAACTGTATTAAATAAAAATACATCTAGTAAATGTGATGGTAATGTACAAAACTGTCATGAAAAACATGTAGAGACACTACCCAGTGGCAGCACTCTAAAAATATTTTAAACTAGAAGGTCCCGGGGCCATTTCCTTTTCAGGCGCCTCGGAGGATTATCCGGGATTGAAGAGGAAGAAAGGATTGAAACTAGTGGGTTAGAGTGAGAATGGAGTTTGTCATGAAAGGATTGATACCTGGTCCGGGCCAAATCAGTAACATAGGGAACATTAAGGTCATTATGGATAAGTTTATTCGTGACAAAGTAAGGAGCGTTGAGGATTTTACGAAGGATTTTGGATTGTAAGGATTGGATGCTGAAAGAATTTTATGGTTTAGTAGAGCCCCAAAGCTCTACTCCGTAAGTCCAGATTGGTCTTATAATAGTCATGTAGATGAGCCTTTTGTGGTTAAGAGGAAGGTTTGATCGTTTGTCTAGTAAGTGTTGAAGTAGCCTAAAGCGGCGATTAGAAGTTTAAAGATTTAAATATTGAAAACATTTGGAGATAAAAAAAAAAAATATTGCGTAAAATATTTAAATTAATATAACACTAATCGATTGCATTTGATTGATAAAATTGTACCATGGTATTTTAGTACCCTTAACTTCATACAACATTCAAGAAAAACTAAAACCAAATGTTTCCAATAAATTTTCTTAACATTTTTTATTAACTATTCTTACAGATATTTCAAGGTTTCTAAAATACATGAAGTATAAAATAAGGCCAAATAAAGTTTGATTGAATCAATTTTCATTTTATTATTAATACAAAAAGTACAAAAGCATCGTTGTCCGCGACTAAAAGTGTAACAAATGGTGTGTTTAGAATTCTTATTTCGTAAATAATTATTAATATAATATTCAAATTTATTCATCTCTATATACATATACATACATACATACATATATATATATATATATATATATATATATATATATATATATATATAATATATATAAAATATATTTATAATTAACAGTGGTCATTGATTATTTTCCTTTGGATTATTTATTGCTTTCTATTTATTTAATTGTATTTAAACAGCTATGCCCTAATGTAGTCACTTGGAAATAAAACCATCGTGTAATAATTTGAAGCGTTTTTTTTAAATTAAATTAATCTTAAAAATACTTTAATAACACCACTAATACTAACTAAGAGTAATGATAGACAGCGAAATTCAGATATGTTATAGATATGCAGCCGGCGCACTGTAATGTGGACTATAATGTGCACCAGTGATCATTGAGCGGCTGAATTGCATCTCTCTGGGTCAAATGGATCGAAGATGACGGACACCAATAACAAGTTTTATTAGGTCATATAGAAAATTTTAAAGGAAGATTTTTACAATTTATATGATTGTTACAATTTTCAATTACTATTTGGCACTTTATGATATTTCTAATTCACAGACTTTCCTACATACATTACTAAATTCTATAAATATATTGTTTATTACTTGCTGATCCAGCTAACATTGATCTGCCATATAACGTATTTATGGTGAATATTTTGGTTGTTAAATAAAAAACTCAATATATTTTTTACTTACCTGTTTTTCAACTCTAGCATAGTTTAAAAGTTCTTAAATTTATTTTAACAACATAGGTAGATGGAAGTGGTGTGTTAAACGAACCATATTTTTGAAATAACACAAATTATTCGGATATTGTTCATACAAAAATACTAAAATCGCAATTAAAACGTGATTGGGTAAGGAAAAGGGGTGAAAATTTGGGGTGAGAGGTTTTTTTTATGTCAATAAAAAAAAAAATACAAAAACTGTTTTCTAGCTAGGGACACCCGAAACACTTAGCAGAATAAAATATACTTTAAGACCTATTCTTAACTTAAACTGTATCAGACTAATTCAATAATGATAAAATAATATTTGAACACATTTAATTTTACTTAAACGCAGGGAATTAATTCAAAATCGTAAGAACTTTTTTTGAGAAAATAGCACAAATGCATAGTATAAATAGTCTAGAAACAAGTGAAGGATTTAGGTCATTTATGGGACGTACAATAAAAATAGCTTAAATGGCAGTTGTCGTCTAAACGTAGATCCGTGCTCCTAGCTGACCTACTGTGGAGTTTATGCTCGAAAATTTCAACTTATATTTTAATTAAAATTATCTGATACACCTGGAACCTAAATTATTTTGTTCTTTGTGTTGGGATAAAACCGAGTCTGGACGTCTTGCTGATTTTAAGTGTAGCGAATTGTGAACCAAACTCGCCAAAAGTGCACTCCGATGTTACTATGTATCTATACCGATATTACTATAATATTTAATGATATCGAGGGATTTTTTTTTAATTTAACTTAATGTTTTTAAATATGCCTACCTACTTTCTTGAACTCTCACAATACCTAGCTTTCACGAATTTGCACCTACCTTCTCTATCTCCTATATTCTCTCACTGTGTAGCGCGGTTTTAATTTAAAAATCTAGTGCGCGTAACACACGATTTTCACTTACCTCCGTAGTTAAAATAAATTCAACAGTTTTAAATACATCTAGAGATGAAAGTAATTTTTAAAAGAATTGATGAATTAATTAAGCTTCAATAAAACTTGTGTTTTATTAAATAATATATTATATCACTTTCACTTACCTATATATAAAATATATAGTAAGGGAAAGTATTGTGATTGTGAAACTTTTCGAATTCAAGTTTTTAACGGAAATACACGTTTTAACGCCCCCTGGGTCAAAATAATAGTCCGTTGGAAAGCTATAGATTTTATGAAAAAAATTATCTGATACACAAAGTTGTAAAAGGTAATATATTGTGAAAAACAGGAAATAAACCTATTACTTAAAATATTTTCAAATTGTAGTATATTTAATAGTTTTTAAGTTGATTTTAACAGTCAAGATAATTGAAAGACAAGTGTTGCACGCGCCAAATTATTAATACCTACGACAATTGGTTTAATCGGCTTTTCATCACTCTCTGTTAACGTTTTCAATATTATAGATAATATTTATCTAAGTTTCTAAAATAATTTCATACAAAATATTTTGGGTTTTTTCGTTTAGTTGGTTATAGAATTCGTTCAACTTATATATTTATTGGTTTTTAATCAATGGTAATAAGAATATATGTTTTATTTTTCCAATCTACAAAATAAAAGATACTTAAGAGGAAAAAAAATAAACTAGCGGCATTTAAGCCCTGTCAGAAAATGTTAATCAGAATAAAACTTTTATAAAATATGCCACATTAAATGAAGCCCATAAATTTTTACATAGATAGCGGGTTCAATCAAAATCGTTTTAGCTGTTTTTGAAAAAAAAAATGTAAAAAGGTGCAAAAAGCAAGGTACATAGTGGCTCTTCTGGTCGGCCGATTTTGATAAAAAGTTGCTGTAACAGTTGAGAATCAGACAAGAATTTTTTTACCAGAATCATAAGAATTTTTCAATTCCACTTAATATCTAGTATTCGCTCTTATAATATGAAGTGACATTCATAAAATGCAGGGTGTATTTTATATATTTTCAAGTAAAATTAAAAACAAATGAGATAGGAGAAACTAATACATGTTGCTATGTATCGAGAATATTGGGAGGTGAAGAAATATTTTTGAATTGTACAAAATAGACCAGTTTCCGGGCGACAAGCTGGAAGGCTTCTTAGAAGGACTATTCAAAAAATAGACCCCTCCACTCGTACAGCAGGAATAGCGGAGTACCTGGGGAGTCGGAGCTCGGAGCGGAGAGGAAGAGGAAGGAAGTCCAGCCATGTCGGGGGTCAACCAGGAAAGAAATTTGCAGTCATGTTCAAAGTATGTAATATGATGTGGTAAATATAACCTCAGTATTCTCGATAATAACAATACCTCAACTGTACTAAGTTTTATGTGTAATAATAATAAGTACTATTTTATAAATAAATGTTTATTTTAAGTCAATTACTTTATTACCCTATATGCCACCGAATATAGTAATGTATAAAGACTGAAATGTTTTTTAGGCATAGTATGGCACAAGATTTACCATCATTAAATAACATTAAAAAAACCGGTAAACTTTCTCGGCTTGAAGGATAAACCATTGGCGAACAGTTGTGCCAACTCACTTCCTGTAACGGCAATTAAAAACCAATTAACTGTTGGTAATTACCACAGCCTCCGTAATCTTGACGGAGCGGTGAGGGGAGGGGTCAAAACCATTTCACGTCACGCGCTCAGCATACTAAAGGATCTTTTCATAAACAATTAAACTTACAAATTATTCTGTAATTTGATATTAACGTTGTAAACAAATATTTATACGAAGTTCATACATCCACTTTGTTAAAATCAGTTATATGTATACAGAATATGTAAATTAGAGTAAATAAGCATAAATAACTAGATTGAGTTTACAAAATGAACAAGTACAAGCAAAATAGTAATAGTAGTGTCTATTACTATCCAATCTATCCAACTAGCCTGGCCATCACATGATGAATAAATAGTTATTTGATCTGAGTCACTTAGTGGTCTCAGAGCCATTTCCAATTAGTTTTCACAAAACCCCATTTTCAATTAACAAATAAATTTCTTTTGGGTTCACAGTCATTAAGGGATATCCGGAAGCTATCAAGCCGACAAAGCAGCAGAGACTCATTTGTTGGTAGAAATAACGCCCTCTTATATCCTACTGTCGGGGAGAGGTTATTAAAAATGCTGAAAGGGGGTCTCAGAAGGCCTCGATAATGCACATTAATATTAGGAGGGATTAAAGATTTTAGTGCACACAGAGGTAGAAACTCGATCGCAACACCAGGATCAATGTTACCCTTCAAGGTAGGGAGCAGGTACGCCTACCACTTTGCAAAGGAGACTGGCGTTAGGAAGGAATGCTCCACGAGGTAGAAGCTCTATCAGTGGCTCTTCTGGTTAGCCGATTATGATGAAAAAGTTGCTAACATCTTCGGTGTATAGTAGTCTTAAATAAGAATTTCCAGTTTTGAACGATTGCGCGTTTTTGTACCAGACTTACCACACACACACACACACAGACAGACACACACATAGACCTTTTTGAGGGGCTTAGTTATTAGGACTCACGGGATCTTGAAACGTATATTTTCGTTGAAAACTGAAATCCACCGTAATACTTTCCTTTACTATAGCATTTTCAAGTCAATTTTAGCTTATTTTCAATTACTTCTTCATTTCGGTTTATTTGTCTCATAGTGTTAGGGAAAACTAAAGACGTATTAGGATTTTCTTCTATTGCTACAGAGCCTCGGAGTATCTATAACGGCGTGTAGTTGCCCAACTTCTAATGAGTGTATCAACATCCAAGGTATAATTGAAACACGCGCCCTCAAAATGTCCAAATCGTAAAAAATAATTAATATTCCTTAAAAAAACACTTAAAATATTAAAAAAACTTTCGGACTGACCTGAAGCGTGACTACTTCATAGGGTTTCAAACAGCTGTCTACCCGCTAACAATTTATATTCAGTTTATTTTCATCTCTAAATGTATTTGAAAATTCTTATATTGATTTTAACAACGGAGGTAAGTGAAAGTCTTGTGTTGCGCTTCCCAGATTTTTAAGAAAGGTTATAGAACACACATGTACAAAAGAAGCACTGCCGTGTAAGCCATATATTTGCCAGTGTTAAAAAATATTCAAAATATGCATGTTGAATTCAATTTTAATTAATTTAATGTTCTTAGAAAAGTTATTTGGGAGAATTTGCCCTATAAAGAGTAAAGACAAATAGCCCATTATTGTGATGAAATATTTCCAGTATACAGGAGTTTGTCATCCACTCAAAGGAGAAACTTTCCCAATTAAATAAAAATCTATCGAAAAACTTCACTAGTAAATCACAACTTATATTAAAAACTTTTAGGGCTACCCTTAGTAGATAAATCTTTTTGTTTTCACTACGAACGACTTATCGGATAAATTCTTTGTTGATTTCAAAATGTAAATATTACAAAGTAAACCCGAAGAGTCGATTCCGATGCCACCCAACTCCGCCTGCCCAAACTCGTCCAATGTTCACCGTTCAAGCCCATGCCCCTGAGATCAGCCTTAACGCAATCCTCCCATCGACGTTTCGGCCTACCTTTCGGACAACTGGCAGTCTGATCAGCGAATCCTAACTTTCTCAGAATCCGATCCTCAATGAGCCCAACAACTTTACTCGCCCATTTGAGTCTCCGCGATGCTATCAACTCAATTATATTCACAGGGTATAAGCTCCCTTGAGAAACTTTAAAAGTTTAAAATATAAAATTCAATGCAAGTTAACGAAATTAAGTTAAGCTTTGACGAAAACATATATCTTGTATTATTTGTTAGACTTTTTCATTTAACGTCAATTTATGCTACTGTGCCTTCTATTATACTAACCAGGTATAATAAGTCTAGGTATCTTGAACGACTACCTGTTCGCGAAGGCTGTGGAAAACCATTTAACGTCTCCTCTCAAATACGGCATAACCATGAATTTTTTGCTCCTTTTAAAAATCCCATGACCATGGTTTGTAATTAATGGTACAACACCAGAAACAACCACTTAAAACAATCAGTTTAATGAGCTTTTGGTTACTTTATATAATCTATAGAAACCTTCGTGTAACATGTTCTAAAGGTGTGAAATAAATAAACAAAACTAGCTTTCCAGATTAACTGATTTTAGTGAAATAGCTGCGACCATTTTTAGACGTATAATTATCTTGAATAAGATTATTTTGCGAGATTTAGCTGTTCAGATTCAGAAAGAAAGAAAATAACAGGGGCCATCTATTTTAAGTTGTGACTTGAGTTTAGTTTAGTTGAGTTTGTGACTTAAGTTGACTTGAAAATGATAAGATATCATTTTTTATGTCCACATTGGTGTCTTGATCCCGTTTTTTTTTTGCTCTGTCATCAGTAATAATCGAGTTTTTGGAGAGTTGAATCTCTTATAAGATCTCAATCATGCAGTTTTAATGAATCATCTATTGGAGCGGCGTGGTCTAGTGGATAGAGCGCTAGTCTGCTGTGCTCCGGGTCCTGGGTTCGAATCCCGGCTGTGGCATAATATTTTTTATTCTGTTAACTCAGTCGGGGGGCGACCCTAGGGTATGGAGACCCTCCTGAGGCAGACCCAGCCTCTATAAGTTGGTTACCCAAAATAATTAGGGAAAAACCTGGCGGCTGAGCGTGATTAAGGCTTAATCATCTCATTACACAGCCGTTTGTCTAGAAACAGTACGAATCTCTATATGTACTGAGCCCAAGACCCTTCATGGGTTGTTGTGGTACAGGTTTTTTTCTATTGGAGAAATATGTATTGCTTGACTCCCGAATAAGAGTTGTCTTTTACATCACACATAATCAAAGTGTAGAGAAAAAAATTTAATTCATCCATCAAAATTAGCTTATACACACATATATATAGATATTTATATATTACACATATATATATACTACTTTGCTAATCGGAACTTGGATTAATTACCCATGATCTTGAGGGGAGATTTCAATATCGAAACAAGAAACATTAAAGCAAAGATTTTTTTAAAGACGTCGTTGGATTTAAAAATATCAAATAATAGAAATGAAAGTACAACAAAATACTGAACTACAATTGATGTCGTTTTTTCTAGATATACATAAGTAAAATTCAATCAAAAGTATTTATTTCAGTTATCACAGATCTATAGTATCCTTTGTAGAATACGAAAACTAAAATAAATGATTTGTATAGAATAAAAAAAAATTATAACCTTAATTTCTGATTTGTTTTTCATTTATCCTACTAATCCAATCCATAATAATATTACATAATACATATTATTATTAACAAAATATATAAATTACGATTCGCAATGAAGTTTACACTTCTGCCGTGCGGTCTTAAGCACATACTATTTTTTTTTCTATCATTAATAATAACCGAGTTAGGGACGAATAGCTTCTGACATATCTAACATATTACTATTATTAATATGTTTAAAATCAATCTTAGTTTACTGATCCTAAAATTATAAAAGTATTTTTCTCCATCTTCAAATATAAAAATGAGTAATGTTAATCTATATTTAGGTAATATTTAAATATTTCCTCTTTCCTTTTTTTCCCTATTTGAATATTAGTTGTGGTGTCCTGATTAGAAAACTGTTTAAAATTTTTCTTTATCTACAAAAACAACAGAATTATTTAATTAAAACCATTTTTAACTGATGGGCGTTCTAAAACTGACCGGTTGATTTCAAGATCCAGGTGTAAGGATCATCGTGTTGATTTATCTTGAAACGTAAGACCTTTAATTTTTTATTTATTCGGTGAATTACAAAACGTTTTTTATTGAAAATAATAAGATGTGAACAAGATATGTCAATTGTTAAGAATAATTAACACAAGAATGATGTTTTAATTCAGAATAAAACATATAAATTAAAATAGTCCTGAACATGATAAAATCGGGCATATCCTTCAAAATAGTAAAATTAGTCTTTTTCGTTCGTAAACCTATCTCCATTCCTAATTTAGACAGACTTAGATAACGCGCTATAAGAGTTGGTAACAGACACTACGACCTTCCGCATAAAACATAACCGATAACTAACGTCTTTATAATGTTAATGACTTTTTTTTTTTTTTTTCACTGGCGCGACAGGCCGTGTAGGCCTTTGGCCGCGTGGTATAGACTCCTGGGAGAATATAAGTTGATGATGTTTAGGGTAGGGTCATCACTCCTTACGCCTATTTTTTTGCGAGTTGCCACTAGTAGGCTGACGAGTCTCACTACCCGGGGGAGAGGCTGTGAGTGGGTCCCCATTTAATTATATTCTTATAAAAGTCCCGCTAGGACTGGGACTCGAACTCACAACTCTGGCGTGAGAGACTAGCGCGCTAGCCACTCAGCTACCGGCTCCGCAATGTTAATGACTAAGTTATTATATTCTAGTTACAGGATATGTAAATTATTAAGAATCCAATTACTTAAAATAATAAATCTGGTGCAGGCAGCTGACGACTTTAACTTACCTCGGCAGTTAAAATCAATCTAAGAACTATGAAAGTTTATGAAAACAGTTTTAAGTTAAGTTAACAAGTTAATTTAGATCAAAATTGTATACAGTTTTGTTGAAAATATATGGTTTAGATTAAATAATATAACCATATTAAATTGTTACGTATAATCAATAATACATTTATGCTCTGTTCGCCACTTCACATTGCCATTTACAGCTTTTTGTATAAGAAATGTTTTATTCCATAATTTTTCTCTTTCCATCGGTATATCATACGTCTATATTGCAGTTCTTAATATATAGAAAACAAAAAATACATTTAAAAAATAGTTTTGCTTTTTTATCCTTTAGTTGGTCATCAAATTCGTTCAACTTTTATAGAAAGCTATAATTTTCCATTGCTGATAAGATGATATAGTTAATCTTTTAGGAAATACAAAATTAAACGTACTTTAAAGGAAGAAAATACAAAAATACGCCTTTTTACCCTGTCATATTATTTCAATCAGAATGAAATTTATATCATATTAAACCCTATTAAATTTTAGATCGATATAGTGAGTTTAATCAAAATCTTTAGAGCCAATTTTGAGTAAATTGTAAAAACGTGCAAAATGCATGGTATAAGTACCACTTCCGTTCAGCTGATTTTAGTGAGTAGTCGCTGGAATATGTCGGGCGTATTGTTGTCTTAAATATGAAATTTCAATTTGGTAATACTTTTCGACACAAAGAGACCTTTCTGCGTGACTTGGACTCAGAGGACCCTAAAAGGTTTATTCCCGTTGAAAACTGGAATTTAATAATGTTCGCGATCACAATATTGTTCATTTGTATTTATTTCATATATTGGTAAGTGAAAGCAAAACTTCAATTTCATTAAGTCCTTAAAACATTAAATTCAGACATTCCCTTAGAAATAGTAAAATTAGTTCGTTTCCTGAAAATAAAAATAAATGAATCGATGAGATTATTGGGATTTGGATAGGACATTGAAACTCATTTATCAAGAATCCTTGTTTGCGAAAACCATAAGATGGTCGTTCTCTTCATTTAAAGGGCCCTTTTTGAATGATTTAAGGTATTATAGCTTACAATCCGAATTCCCTATCCATTAGCCGTGAATAAGGTAGCCAAATCCGTTACTAATTCAATACGGATAGTCCTTGATGGCTGCCCAAACAGCGAGAAGGCACTACGCAAACCATCCTCTGGAGTGGGCAAACAGCCTCCCAGTCCTGCCTACTCAGTCTGTTTGTCAGTCCTACCAACTACGGCTCCTGTCGCCATGTT
The DNA here is from genome assembly GCA_023052935.1 of Piezodorus guildinii. Taxonomy (NCBI): domain Eukaryota; kingdom Metazoa; phylum Arthropoda; class Insecta; order Hemiptera; family Pentatomidae; genus Piezodorus; species Piezodorus guildinii. The sequence continues at coordinate 139,355,590 of CM041293.1, forward strand.
ACGAGGGATAGGCAGATTGTTGGGTCAGTTTGTTCGGGAAGTGAGGCAGCAATTTGAGCCATATAATCAAGGATTATTTGCACACTATTAGTGCGTTTGAATTTATAATATTATCCTACTCCTTTTCAAATGTCGTCGCACCGTTAATTATGTAATACTAAATACATTGTGTCAAATATCTGCAAACAGAATTAATTAAACTGCTCTGCAACGAAATCCTCCTTTAAAACAAATTATAATAAATATGAAAAGATTAATATGCTAAATCGATGTTTGCTTTCCATTTTTTCTATCACATATAGAAATTCGAAAAAAAAAAAATTAATTTCTCAAAATTACGTGTTTTTTTTGTCTGGAGTCGTTGCATTAACGCTGCTCTATTCAGTTCCTCTTGCACAAGCAAATAATCATGAAACAAATATGAAATAAATCATGGAAATATGTTGTTCTTGGAAAAAATTAATTATTCACAGTATACGTGGAACATTTGTGCCCATGTAAAAGTTGTATATTAAGTAGACTGCAAGGAGGATATACTAAATTGTGTTGATTTTTATGCGAATGGAACTCTCGCGCTAGAGAACGACCATTGCATTTTAAAACGTCTGTCAAGTAATCTTTTTCTTTTTTTTTTTTTTTTTAATTTTTTATTTAGAAATAACACAATCTGCCACAATCTTGGGCAATGAGTATTAATACTATAAGAAGTCCTTCATTCCTTATGTACAGTAAATAAATAAAATAAAAATTTTAAAGAAGAATAAATAAAGATAAAAATAAAATAAATAAATAATAATAATCTTGGTCACATTCATACATATATATGAAATTCATACATATATTGAAATTAGAGGTATACCGGAAAAGCCGGTTGAGACCGTAGTGGGAACGATACTTAGCGTCGGCGCGGGCCTGGGCGTCCAGCTCAGCCCTGGAGACCTGGACCACGCGGTACGTCTGAGGCCCAAGGCACCTGGGACCCCGGGGACCAACATTGCTCGTTTCATCAGACGGACGGTGAAAGACGATTTGGTGAGACAGCGAAAAGTGAAAAGAGACTTTTCTACGCGCCACCTCGGATGGGAACAAAACAACAGTCAACCTGTCTACGTCAGCGAGGCAATGACAGCCACTAACAGGCACTTATACTGGCTGGCCAGACAGAAAAAGATGTCGGCCAATATTAAATATGTGTGGTTTAGTGGGGGTCGGGTCAGGTGCCGGAAGTCGGATGGTTATTTGAAAATTTAGTTTAAGTTACCAATATTTTGTTTGTCTTTTTTTCTATTTTATGTTTTTTAAAGATTTATTATTTCTGTTTATTTTCTTTCGCTCTATAAAAGTCATAAATTTTAGTTTGTTGTTTTGGAACATTTTCAATTTATATCCGCATTATTTCTACTATTATATTCTGAACCTATATTTCCCTTTAAAATTATCAATTTCTCTTTGGTATATTTTTATTTTATATTTACAAGCTTTTTATTTTAATATTCTATTTACTTTTCGTTTAACCTTTATTATATGTATCTACATGTCTCTATATTTTATTTTATTTTTTCTAATTCTTTTAGCCTATACTTATATCCTGCTTTCAAGTTATCAATTTCACTTTGGAATATTTCTATCTTACATCCGCATTATTTTAACTTGAATATTTTATATACTTTCTTTTTCACCCTCATAATAATTACCTATATGTTCTATCTGTCTGTATTTATTTCATTTTATTTTTATTTTTTCTCCTAAAACATAGTCCAAATTTATATTTTCTTTTAAAATTATCAAATTTTCTTTGGGATATTTTTATTTTATATTCACCTTCTTCTTATTTTAATATTCTATTTACTTTTTGTTTAATTTTTATTATCAGCATCTATATTTTATTTTATTTTTCTAAATCAATTAACCTATACATACATTTACCTCTCAAGTTATCAATTTTTCTGTGGAATATTTCTATTTTATATCCACATTATTTTAACTTGAATATGTTATCTAATTTTTTTTTCACTTTTATAATCTTTATCTACATGATCTATCTGTCTGTATTTATTTCATTTTATTTATTTATTTTCTATTTTTCCTAAAACTAAGCCTAAATTTATATTTTCTTTTAAAATTATCAAATTTTCTTTGGGATATTTTTATTTTATATCCACATTTTTCTCATTACTAATATATGCTATTTACTTTCTATCTTTATAATCGTTATCTATATGTAATGACTGTCTTTATTTACTACTATTATTTATTTTTTTCTTCGAAAAGGTATAGTCTAAAATTATATTTTCTTTTAAAATCAAATTTTCTTCGGAATATTTTTATATCCACACTCTTCTTATTGCTATATCCTATTTATTTTTCTATTATTTTATAATTGTTATGAATATGTCTCATCTGCCAGTATCTTGTTTGTTTTCTAAAAGGTTTAGTATAAATTTATATTATCTTTTAAAATTATCAATTTTTCTTTGCTTTATTTTTTTTATCATGTTTTGCTGTATGCCTACACTATGTATGATCGTGAAATGATGTATACCTTAAGAAATTGCAATAACCTATCTTCTGACTTCCAACCCTTTCATAGTTATTCTCATTCCCACCTCTACAGTCATGACTAACATTCTCACCTCATGTCACATTAATGCACAATCCCTGATTGCCCACTATGATGAATTTCAAAATTATTTTCTCGACAATTTTTACCACATCATAGCAGTATCTGAAACCTGGTTAAAACCTTTTATTCCTTCCTCCCATGTATCCCTCACCAATTACTCCTTTCTTCGCCATGACAGATCTGATCGCAGGGGTGGTGGGGTGGGGCTGTATATACACGACAGTCTCAAGGCCAAAATCCTTCTCCAATCCCCTTCTCCTGATCATCCTCACATCGAATACCTGTTTGTGGAAATCTCTACTCCTTCATCTCCTCTCCTGTATGCCATTGTTTATCGACCTCCTCAAGTTCCATTCGATACCCTTTTTGAATCCTCCCTAGTCCAATTCGTCTCCAAGTACTCCAACATCATCATCTCCGGAGATTTCAATGCTAATATGATGTCTGAATCTCACGATAAATCCTTCCTGGTAAACCTACTGTTTTCCCTAAATCTTTATCTAGTTCCATACCTCCCTACCCATCATACGAAACTATCCGACTCCTGGCTGGATCTTCACATAACTGATTCATCTGTAAAGGTCCTTTCATCCTCTCAGCACCCGGTACCGTTTCTTTCATCACATGATCTCATAGAGATTTCATACAACCTACCTATAAAATCCTTCACTCCTAAAATAATCACCTATCGTAGTTTGGACCTCCTTTCCTACGAATCCCTTCAAACTGATCTCGAAAAACTCCATTGGGATACTATATACTCCCACAATTCAATCAACCCAATGATATCCACTCTCACCTCAAACTTAAAAACCATACTTGACACCCATGCTCCTCTTCAAACCCGAACCTTACGCCGTCCCACTGCTCCTTGGCTGACCCCTAAACTAAAGGATCTGATGAAAAGAAGAGAAGCAGCTAGACGTAAATTCCGCCGCACTCGCTTTCCAGATGACTACGATAGTTTTAAGCAACTTCGGAACAGAACCCAGGACGCAGTGCGACGTGCGAAATCCCTCTATATCCACAGTGCCTTGTCCAATGCTCCAGATCCTAAATCCAAATGGAAAATCCTCCGAAAATTATCTCTTCCAGAATCCAATAATTGCTATTCCATTCCTGTCCCACCAGATGATCTCAACAAGCATTTCGTATCCTTATCTCCTGACCCATCATCCACTACCGATATTGAACACCACAGTTTTAATCCTGAAAGTTTCTTCTTCACCCATATTTCCTATGACGAATTATTAACAGCCATCCTTAAATCCCACACAAACGATTACGGACCTGACAACATTCCAGTTAAACTAATAAAATCCTGTCTTCCAGCCCTTATACCAGTTTTGTATCATGTTTACAATTTTTCCTTGCAAAACTCTATATTCCCTGCTTCTTGGAAAACCGCTTTAGTTAGACCACTTAATAAGATTCCAAATCCTACAACACCTTCTGACTTTCGCCCTATTTCCATTCTTTCTAACCTTTCCAAACCACTAGAACGTATTGTACAAAAGCAATTATCGAATTTCCTGGAAGAACGTTCCCTTATCAATCCTCTCCAATCCGGCTTCCGACCTGGTCACTCAACGCAATCCGCTCTCCTAAAAATAACTCACGACCTACAATATGCAATAGAACACCAAAAACTTACCATTCTAGTCTTGCTAGATTTTACCAAGGCATTTGATACAGTAGACCATACAATCCTCCTCACCAAACTACGAAACCTTCCTTTATCCAATAGCGCTCATCACTGGTTCAAGTCTTTCCTTTCCGATCGCTCACAGTATGTGGTAGTTCCAGGCCAACCTCCTTCTGGACCTTTGCCATTGTCATGTGGTGTTCCCCAGGGATCATCACTATCTCCTACCCTCTTTGCTATCTACGTAAACGACCTTCCCTTCTATATCCATCACTCACAATTCCATATGTATGCGGATGACCTCCAAATTTATTTATCCTTCCCTCCGTCGGACCTATTACTAGCAACAGAAAAGCTTCAGGAAGATTTAAACAGAATTAGTTGTTGGGCAGCTGACAACAAGCTAAAGTTAAATGCTGAGAAAACTAAAGCGATAGTAATAGGTTCCAATCCACTCCTTAAAACCCTTTCCCTAATCCCAACTCTATTTTTAAATAATCAACCAATAAAGTTCCACCAAACCGTCAAAAACCTTGGAGTAACTGTCGATCAATCTCTTTCCTGGAAAATCCATGTTTCCGAAATTTCCCGACGCACAATTTCCATTCTGAAACTCCTTAATTACCACCGTCACCTTCTTCCATTTGAAACCCGTAGGCTCTTGGTTTGCTCATTAATATTCCCCCACTTTGACTACTGTTGTGCGGTGTATGCGGGTGTCTCTGGAGATCTTGAAGCTAAACTAAAAAGATTATTCAACTGCCTTATACGTTTCATCTTTGGGATATCCAGGGACACCTCTGTAACCCGATTCTACGATGAGTTAAAGTGGCTTTATCCTTCCTACCGTTCTAAGTACCTCCTGGCATCCTTCCTTTACCAAGTTCTCCGATCTCAACGTCCATCTTACATCTCAGATATATTTTCATTTAAATCCTCCGTCCACACCTGCAACACTCGTTCGCGACCTTCGGACCTGTATGTAACGCCTCATCGAACCGCAGCTTTCGACAGATCTTTCCTAATCCGATCCTCATCCTTATGGAATTCTATTCCTTCTCATATCCGTCACTCCAATACTCTTCCGGCCTTCAAATCCCGTTTGTTCAAATACTTTTTGTCGATCCAATTCTCAAATAACCCCAATTAATCAGCAAAGGTCAATAAAAATCAGCAAATAGAGCAGAGAAAAACAGTTATCTACTATATCTTATTATGCATTGTATTCAAACATTTATGTATTTTATGTTACAATTTCACAAGCATTGTAAATTTATTTTAATTAGCCCTGTATATATGAATATGTAAATATTTTATTTTTTGTCTAGTTTGTTTTATTTATTTATTTTTTTAAAATTATTATTATTAGAAGCTACCAGTTAATTTATTACTATTATTCATTTTCTTTGTTATTTCTGTTGTTTTTTGTTTATTTTATTTTTTTATTTTTTTTTATCACTCTAAGATACTGAAGTTCCAATTTGATTTGTCTGTAACATTATTCTGAAGGGACTTGTCCCAGAATAAATAAAGAATTTATTATTATTATTATTATTATATACAATATTTACATACTACCCCTTGGATCTCCGAATCAAACCCCCGGCTCGAGGCCAGGAGATCCCAGCGTCTCTCAGTCAGTCGCATCACCGGTCTGAATAAGCCAGTGGAGACTGAGAGAGAGCGCTAGAGCCACAGACTCCCAGCATGAGTAGAGAAGCTGGCAATTGCCAACACTCAGTATTGCTTATTATAAGAGGTTTGTTGGTCTCTAAGCCACTGCCGCTTCAACCTACGAGGAGGGTTATAGGGATGGCTGGAGCTGGATAGGGATTGGGATAAAGGATTAGGAAGGTGAGTAAGCCTCTGGTGGAAGTTTAAGAATTTAGGTGCAAATAGATCGAGGACAAATGGGATATTCAGGTCATTGTGTAAGGTCTTGTTTGTAACATAGTAGGGAGCATTGACTATTGTTCTGAGGACTTTGGACTGAAAGGATTGGATACGCTTGATGTTCGAAAATGTAGTTGTTCGAGTCCGTAGGTCCAAATCGGTTTTAGAATTTTATGTAAAGTAATAGTTTATTAGCAACAGGAAGTTTTTATGTTCTGTTTAGTAGTCTATATAGTTGGCCGTATCGTCTGTTGAGTTCTTGTCGTTTCATTCGAGTGTGTGGATCTGCGGCGAATGGTAAAGGTGATGTGCTTACATTTGGATTCATTAATTTTGATACGCCGGTTAGCGCACCAAAAGTCAATGGGGAACAGGTGTCTTTGTAGATAGGAAGATGCCATTACGGGATCTGAAAGGGTTCATAAAATGGCAGTATCGTCGGTAAAAGTTGCTAAGAAGGTATCAGGTTCCGTGGGTATATCCGCTGTAAATAGGAGATAGAGGATAGGACCTAGGACACTACCTTGAGGTAAACCGGCCTCAATCAGGTAACAATTGGAAAATTCTGAGCCAGAGCGGACTCTGAAGGAACGGTTTGAAAGGTAGGATCGTAGGATTAGATATAAGGATTGGGGTAAATGGGTTTTTAGTTTGAAAAGCAAGCCATCGTGCCAGACCCGGTCGAATGCTTGAGCAACGTCCAGAAAGGCACCAGTGTCAAGTAATCTAGATAAAAGACCGTATCCTCTGTTGAGTCCCTTACGTTTTAGTCGAATGTGGGTTCTCCAGGTCAGTCTTTTGTCCTGGTGAACTCCTAAATATATTATAAATATATATATAATATATTCAGTTAAAAAGGGAATTAAGTTTTAGAAATTTTATAAAAAATGCAGGTAATAGAGTATGATAATTCTTCGCTAAGTGTATCTTGTGGTGGCTTCAAAGTAACAATTAAGTAAAAAGAAATCATAAAAGGAAAAAAAAATAATTGGCTAAGATGATACGCAGATGCTGAACACACAAAAGAGACTGGTAAGGCATGCTCAAAGGGGAGCCGAGATGGTTAGCAAAGTAGGGAGCAATTTATTTCAGTCCCCTCTTCATCTTATCTTTTTTCCTCGTGAAGGCATTATCATGAGAGTGATCTTTTCGCTAAAGGAAAATAATTATTTATAGCTAATATTCATTGATAAAATTAATTTAACTTTATAATAAAGTAAATGTGAACAATTGAGGCGTCGATCTCCAAAAGTTACTATATCTAATATTCTATTCCATTCTTGTTAGGAAATGGACTTCGAATAAAAACAAATAGTTTTAAATGCACTCGCTTCTACTATGCTTCCCTTTTTCTACCACACCTTTTTCATTGGCGAAAACACCGCTCGTGGCAAATTGATGAAAATAAGCGTAATTATTACGCAAACACATATATTCTATTAATTGGTATCTATAACTTTCAACAATATAACAAGAATATATCTAAAAATTATAAAAAAACATTATTACTAAGAAAGTGCTTAGTTATGTATCCTTTGAAGATTTGAAAAGAAAAATGTAAATATATACAAGAAAAGCATGAATTACTGAGGTAATAAAAGAGAACCGGAGCATTAGGCGTTGAAAGACACCCCTAAAGGAGTATATTGTGGAATAATATGAACCACCGCTACCGCCTCTTTATGGCAAAGTCGTGTCTGCATTCAAGGCAACAACCGACCAGACCATTTTCTTCAATATTCTTTAAAATATACCATCTCTTACCTTCGGATATATAACTTCATATTATTATTATTATTATACAAAAGTAAGCCATAGTGCAAAGGCTAATATTACATTAAGGTTTTTAGAAAATATATTTTTTAATTTCTTAACTATCACTTACCTTAGTATAAAATATAATGGAACGGAAAGCATTGCGACCGTAAAAAATTCCGAATTAGAGTTTTCAACGGAAATACACGTATTAGGGTACCACGTGTCCAAATGTCCAAGTCTTGCAAAAATATCTGGTGGTAAGTCTAGCTCGAAAAGGAATTGCCGTACAGTACTGAAGCTGATATATAAGCCTGAGATGTCACAATACTCAACGAACCAGAAGACTTAATTACAGAAAACATAATTTTCCGTTTTAAGAAAAACTTAACTACAATTTATTTTATTTCTGAATTTTCAAGAAAGAATGTCCTAAACGGTAGCGAAAACCGTATCAAATTTCTTCGCGTGGTTTAGAAGGATTTCGCGGTAATCAAGAATTGCGTCATCATTGTAAATATTTTCATACAGAGGGAAATGACATTAAATATTAAATAAATTTAATAAAAATTAATAATAATAAGGCTTGTCATTAAAAGTGCAAAAGCTGTTTTGTACTTTAGGAAGCCTTTGGGTTCCTCATCGGTCTATCCCCTCTTGTGTTACTGGGAACTTCCTAGACCCCAGCCAGCAGCCGGCGAGAGTATTAGTGTTGGTCAAGAGATAAACATACCATCAAAGGTTCATGAAGGCAGCTCAAGATATTCGAAATATCCTTAACCACTTCTTAAAATTAGTATCTTCAAAGGCTGGACCACCAACTCTGAGCAATTCCTAAATGACCACTAATAGGAAAATGATAGGCTTGGCGATTTTAAAAAAAGTGTTAATTTTAAAAGGTGATGGCGATAAGATATGAGAGTAGGATGCCAGTCAAATATATCAACGGAGAATAGTATACTAAGAAGGGACACCTAAAACGAATTCAAATTTCGTATTTCAATATTGTATGGCCAAATTAATTGTGAACAGTCCTTCAGTATTCTCAGTTATAGTTCTAGACCTTATGTAAATAGAATCAAGTATAATAATAGTTATGTATTAGTTAATTTTAGAAATAATATCGCCATATATTAAAACCTGTTAGTAATTTAATCTTACCCTGCATGCCTCCTTAAGCTATAGTGAGATTTATAGACACGAAACCCTTGAAAAAAAAATTCAAATCATCACACAATGGTTTATTTTTTTCCAAATAACTATATTAGGGTATAAATGTTTATATAGATGTTTATAGGCAATCAACTAATACGAAAAGTAATAAATAATTTAAAGAAAATGGCCACCACTGCTGATTTCAAAACGATAAATCTCAGATATTTTTAAACCGATTTCAATTATTATTTTTTCGTTTCGTAGAAAATAAACAAACATGGATGTATACATATTGGCAAGATTTCAATTTTATTTTTTTTATATATATATTTTTTTATTCGTCCCGTTGTCCTGATCCTAAATCTCAACACGATTCTTTCTAATATAATTTTTAAAAAAATAGTTATAGAAGTATAGATGAGTAAATTCATTTTTTGGTTTATTATTTTCAATAATGAACCTTTGTAATCGACCAAACAAATAAAATTTAACAACCATCAAAATTTTTGATACGTAAACCCGAATAAAGAAAAAAAATCCGTTTTTCCCAATTATTTAATAAATAACAAAAAAAAGTTCTTAATTTTAGTCTTGAGTGCTATGCTTTAGAGAATTAAATTTCCTACAAAATGAAATAATATTCCTTGGAATTGGTTTAGAAATAGTGGATATATAGCGTTTTGAAATTAACAGTGGTGATATACTACTTTTCATTCGTCTATTTATTGCTTTTTTATATTATTTAATTACATATTAATAGCTATATAAACAGTTATTCCCTAATTAAGTTATTTGGAAACAATAAACCATTGTGTAATAATTTTCACCGTTTTTATAATTATTCTCGGTTTCTCAGATAAAAAAATCTAATAAATGTATAAAAAATAAAATAAAAGTTATTGAATCTAATTTGCCGCCATTTAAAAACTCATTGGCGGATATCAACGTTTAGGTGTTAGAATCATCGTTGGATACGCTAGTAATTTTCGTGCCGAGTTTCACAAATGTTGGTTCAGTAGCTTAAAAGAATAAACGCGGACGCAGACAAACGGATTTTTTTTATTATTCCTTATTCGGATTCTACGTATATTAAAACGTTACCCCACAAATTTTGAGAAATGGTTTCAAAAAATACATTCTTTTAATACATTTACAATATAAATTAATGCAGTTTTTGAAGCCGCCGCTTTCCTAGAAAAGAAGCTGGCCAGAAAAATAGATTTGAAACAGATGATGATTGCGTATTTGACTATTCTGTTGAGCTAAGCCTTATTTACTGGATTTTACGGCAAATTTACTGTCTCTCAGTTTAGTAGTATATGTACCGCCGAAGCGAGTACACTGTCTCTCAGTATTTTACGTATTATTTCATTTTATTGAGGTCTGTAGTAAGGGGGAATATTATTGGCATCAATTTTCTACGTTCGATTACACCTTACAGCAAGTAATCTAATTAAAAGGAACTGAGTAAGCTGAGGGAGGTTTTCCTAAATTCAGATCCAATCCTGTTGAAACAGAAAATACATTCTCTGCCCTAGACTGGTTACGTGCTCTGTGTGTCCATATTCCTCTGATTGGTACTAGGGTGTTCCTACTTCTAACATTTTTAATATATTTTTACAACATATTAATGTCTGGAGACACATGTTGCAAAATTACTTTGCACACGATTCTATATAGGAAACTTTAAGGTTAGAATTTACAAAACAATTATCCTGAAACCTGGTCGCTAACATTAAAACAAAAAATCTAGCTCTCGATTTTCACTTAGTTCCGTTGTTAAAATAGAGTTTATATCTTTTAAATCAAGTTAGCGTTGGAAAAACCTTAAAACATTTCATTAAGCTTCATTAAATTTATTCATCAATGGTAAAATGTTTATATAGTTAATTTTTTTTTAATCTTCAAAATTAAAGGCACTTTAGAGGAAGAAACTTTATAATGTCGTCATTCAGCCCTTTCAGACTATTTCAATCATATAAAATCTACATCATTATAAAGTCCACGAAATTTCACACGAATATAGCGAGTTTAATCAAAATCCAAATTTGATTTATTTGAGTAAAGTGACTCTGGTTGGCCGATTTTGTTGAAAATAGTGCTGTCACTTCTCAGATTTATACGCTTCTAATATTTGAAATTTCGGTTTTATACGACTAATCGTTTTTGAGATAAACATACTACACACAGATACTCAAAGACCATTTTGTGGAACTTGGTCATTTAGATTCAGGGGACCCTAAAACATTTATTTAAGGTAAAAACTAGTATTCCAAAATTTTCACAATCGCTATACTTTCATATTTCATATATAAGCAAGTGGAAGTAAAAAAGGACGTAAAGTGTTCGAGCATAAGGTTTTGTTCAGAATATTTAGTCTGAAAAGGTATGAACCCACTGAAATACTCAGGAGGATGAACAAAGATTAATTACGGAGCTTGAGATTATAGTATCGTGGCTTGTAAATTTAAATAGGCATGTATTAAAGGGATTCCATCCTTCCATTCAAAAGTCCTTAAAACAATAGTTGATGCCCCATATTATGTCACTAACAAAACCTTACACTATGACCTGAATATCCCATTTGTCCTTGAACTAATCCCATCCAAATTCTCAATCTTCTATCAGAATCTTACTCTCCTTCCTAATCCCTTGGCTCACTCCCTATCTAGTTCTAAACATCCCTATAACCTTCCTCGTAGGTTAAAGTGGCAAGGGCCCATAGATCTCTTGTAAATATCACATTGGAATGCTGGTAATGGCTAGTGGCAATCTCCTGATATTGTGCTCGACATCCACTAGTGGATCTCGGGGTTTGATTCAGTGATCCCAGGGGCAGTTTGTAAATATTGTATATGAGTATGAATGTGATCAAGGTTGTTATTATTTTCTTTGTATATATATATATATATATATATATATATATATATATATATATATATATATTATTTATTTTGTTTAGTTATGTATACATATTTCTTCTTTGTTTAGTCTTATTAATTTTTTAATTCACTTTCGCATTTTTTAAAAATTTCTTTATTAACTTTTTTTTTTTAATTTACAATGTACATATGGGATGGATGATTTCTTTTAACTGGAATACTCATTGCCCCAGAAGGTGGAAGATTGTATTATCTCTTAATAAATCTTTTAAAAAAAATTAAATGAAATGGCAGTTGAATTTGTTTAATGAATTATACACAATTTCTGTAAATAATTCAAACTGATTTGGAATTCAATTTTGCGTCTCGACATTTTTAATTTTTTGACCAGTTATTTTCTATTCTTTTCTTAATAAATGCCGCAAATAAAATATTTTTCCTGTCCATAGCGTTGCAGCCGTTTTAAGTGAGCTTTGGGGCTGAAAACATGTGTTGGAAAAATCTTTCTAATTTCGTAGATATCAAAACAAAAAGTAACTATACCATAAGAACTTACTTTGTATTTATGTATTAATCATATCCTAAGTAGTGAAGAAAGTGGTTTAAAAAATATTCGAAAATTAATAAAAAAAATATACTTTTAGCGAGATAGAAGTGTATAAAGAAATGAGACTCGCCTTTGATTATTTCTTTCTATATAGCTTAGTAATGGTCCTACTTGCTGTAAAAATTTCGATCTTGAGAACAAAGTTCTTTTGTTTATATATGTATACGCAGGGCTATCCGTGAAAGAACAGTACTTCCAAGTGACAACTCAAAATTGAGGGTGGTTCTATTGAAATAAATTAGTGGACTGTATAGATTTAAAATAAAAAAAATAATGGTAGAAAACGACGAATCACAATACATTTATTACACTAAAATAAATATAAACAAGATAAGAAACAAATTAACCTAATAAATTTATATAAGAAAAAAAATCAACCTAATTATGATTAAACAGCTGTAAGAAAATGTAGGAAACAAAATAAACCTAAATTAAAATATTGAAGAAAATAGAAGAAACAAACTTAACTTAATTAATGCTTAAAGATGTAAAAACTAGATATCAAAATTAAACAGTTTCTTGAATAAGAATTAAGAAATTAAATGTTCCATCAATAATAGGCTATATTCACGTGAAAAAGTCCAGTTGAATATTGTAGAAAATCGCCGCAGGGCGGCTTGGACGAAGTTCTCAGGTATGTTGAGGGGAACGATGAGAAAAAAAAACTTCGTTTGCAAACGTACAGAGTATGAGAGCAGACTCGGGTCTAAGCCCATCTACCCTTTAGACCCTAGCTTAAGACCCCGCGCCACTAGAAGGTAATAAAAACAATTGAAGTACGATCGTCTTCTTTTTCTTACTCTTATATTCAAAACTTTTAATTATATTTAAAATAACTATTTTTAAAACAGATAAAAAATAAAGATTAATACAAAATGATCTATTGATAAATATCGTAAAAATTATACAGTTTTTTTTTTTTTTTTTTTTTTTTTCCATGAAACAGTCATGAAACCTCATCATGGCGTGAACATATATACTTTCAAAACGTGTGTTTCCGTTGATCACTGAAATTCCAAAATTAAAAATGTAAAAAGGAAAAAACTAAGCTACTTAGATGACGCGTTATAAGACTGAAATTGTATAAAATACTCTCATCATTATTCCAGTTTTTGTTTCGTTCTTAAATATGCAAAATTAACGGAGTAAATAATTTTTAACAGTGAAGAGAATTTTACAACTTCAGAAATGGCATGGTACCAATAACCAAATTTACATTTCTTAAACTCATCGTATAAGTGGGTAATCTGTATTAATTTCATAATGTTTCACTTTGCTTCTTTTGAGATATTTCCTACTTAAACCTCACCAAAAAAGAATTTTTCTACTTTTGAAAATTCATACACACTCAAGGACTTTGTTATCAAGATAAATTTTGTTACCATCGAGTAGGACTATAACTAAGCTATCCAGGAATAATATAAGCAAAGGTGGGTCTTGCCATACTTTTATTTCACTAAAAGGCTCGTTTTTTATTAAATTTCCAGAAATTCCTAAACGACTTTTTTCAGTATTTTAATCATGACTAAACCTACATGATACTAAAGCGCATTAAGCTTTTTATCGATATACTGAGTTTAATAAAAATCCTTTGAATAATTTTTGAGAAAATCTTGAAATTTGTGGTATAAATTAGCTTTTTCGGACAGATGATTTTAGTGGAAAAGTTGCTGTAACATGTTGGGCGCATACTTGTGTCTAAATATGAAATTTCAGTTTCGTAAGACGTTTTATTTTCGAGCTAGAATTACAACATACATACAGACCTTTTTGCGGGACTTGCTTCGTCTGGACGCGGGAGAATCGATTTCTATATATATATATATATAATATATATATATATATATAGGTAAGTGGAAGTAGAAACATAAGAATCCATTAAATGAATGGTTTTATATGTTATTTATAAGTGAATACTAATGCCAAGAATAAGAAAGAAAAACTAGTACAGTACTAAGAAGTGTTACAAGTAAACACATGAATACTAACAAGATGTTGATTGAGCTACATTGTTTTGGTTTAAATGGACTGTAAAAGCCTTCATTAAAAGTTGGGACCGCTCAACAATGGCTTCTTAGATGTGGAGATTGATACGATACCATCGCCGACAGCCGTTCCAACAGAGTACAAAGACATCCTTCGGGAGCACAAAGGATCTCTCCTGCCATAATGGAAGACCAATCGGCATCTCTGATGAGTGTGTTTAATTGGCGAGTCGATAATTCAATTGTAAGGCCGCTTCCTATTGGTTCTGGCTTAGGAGATTATCTCTAACAGCCGTCCTAATAGGTCCATTATTTGTCACTGAATCATCAGCAAATGGGTTTGTGTAACCTATTACTGGATTGTAAAGAGCCATAACATTTGTACTTTCCCTCTGCCCTCAAAAGTATAGTTGTTCATTATACGCATTACACAATAGATCGGTAATAGTCATATATACTTGAATTAACATAGACAATTGAGACGTTGATTTCCAAAAGATACTAAAGAATTTTTTTTTTTTTTTTTTTTAATTGATATTTTGACATTTTTGTATACTAATGGTTAAGTTTTATTTAAACATCAGATTTTATCTGAAAAACATAAACATGCTTTAAAAAAGTATTTGGAATTGCAGTTCATTCCAAAAGGTTTTAAAAACATTTCATTTCGAAACGTACTATATCTTCTGTAAACACATAACCTTTAATAGTGGTGAAGTAGACATCAGCCTCCAATTTTATTTATAAAAATTTGACCTTCACCTAAAAGAATCTACACCTTACATAACCTTTCCTTTTATTTCCTTCCAAAAGGAACTATACCTCCTACAGCTAGTCCCCTAAGAATAATATAAATGTACAATAAAATATTTAAATTCTGGCTATATAAATTTTAACAACATGGTATCAAATTATATAGCATATGGTATATAAATGCATGCACATTCACAGCCATACACACATATATACATACACACATTCATTTATATACCTACATATTTATACACACATTCACAAACACAAACACACATATATATACATTTACAAGGTCATATTACCACCTCAAAGAAATACAAATATTAAAACAAAAAATAGAGAAAATTAAGATAAAAATAAAGAGGCCAAATAATTAAGTTTATAAAGGCACGGAAGATTGATGTTCGAGGATATGGATAAATAGGTGATGTTTGAAGGAAGTTATGGATTGGCATGTACGAATCGACATGGGCAAGGAATTCCAAAATAAAGATGCACGTATAACAAAGGATCTCTTAAAGGGAGCACTTCTGTGGGATGGAATGAGCAGGTTCAAAGGCTGGGATCTTGTGTTGATAGAGTGGACAGAGAATAGGGGGGTGAAAATATTGTAGATATAGATGGTTTTTTTGGTTCTGAATGATTGGTAAAGGTAAGTTCCTAGGAAGTATTGCCGTCGGAATTTTGGGTAAAGCCACTTCAACTCCGCATACCAGTTGGATACCTGAGAGCGCCTGGGAATTCCAAAGATTAATCTAATGAAACAGTTCATCAGTCTCTTCAGCCTCATCTCAAGCGTCTTGGTAATAGAAGCGTCTAACCCCGTAATATATTACCATTATTTTATTCTTTTCTTCATTTTGTACATTTGTATTGGTTTATTTAGCAGGTCTTGAATTGCCGCTACTATTTTGATCAAAGGTTTTAAACTAATAATCAGTATTTATTCCTTTTTTAAGCAACTTAGTCCCATCGCTTTGGTTCTTCTAGTTTATTCATAATATTTTTTCTTGAAGCCACAAAAAGTTGGTTTAAAATTTTTGAAACACTAACATTTTAATAGAATAATGGTATTTGCTCCAGAAAATGGTTAGAATAAGCATTCTCTGAACTTGCTAAATATCAGAAAAAAAATCGTTCCTGATCTAACCCAGTAGACATTTTGTTTTTTCTAATGTATAATAAAAGCTTCAAAGTTACTTATTGATCAGCCTCTATTGTTAAATATTTTTACACCTAGATGATAATATGAATAAGTTTGTTAAATTTACAGAAATAGTAAACATAAGTTCAAACACAACATAATTACATACTTCGTTATTATAGTGCTATACACAAATGAATGGTCCTTTGAATATTTGCTTTCTGCATGATGAATTGATAATAAAATGTAATTAACCAATAAGAAGAGATATTTCTCAGAGAAAGATTAAGAAAATATACGATAATAATTAATAAATAATAATAATAAAAGTCTTTATTAATATGTAAATACAAAATTAATTACTCTCCATTATAAAACGAAACAAAACAAAACAATATATAAATATTTACATGGAATGTATTTACATATGGACCTTCCCAAAGAATGGGAGATTAGAGTCTTTTGGGCGGAGACTAGCCGAACCTAAAACATGAGTTGCTGGCACTTACTTTTCCACAACATCCTGTCTTGTGCTTGTCTCGTCCATAAAGTACCTTCCTTTTTCTTCAATTCGTCGGCCCAGCGCTTGCGTTGTCGGCCTCTGCGTCTTTTCTTATCTATAGGGATCCATTCTGCAGTTCGCTTTGCCCAGCTATCTTCTGTTTTCCGCATGAGATGTCCTGCCCATGCCCACTTCATTCTTCTAGCATAAGTAATAGCGTCTGAGACCTATGTTAACTTTCTTATTTTGTTTGAGTTAATCTTGTCCCGCAGAAAGATTCCTAGCATAACCCGCTCCATTCTTCGTTGACAGACATTTATTTTTCGCTTTAAATTGTTTGTCAGTGACCAAGTCTGGCATCCATATGTAAGCACTGGGATGATACAGCTGTTAAAAGCTAGTGCTTTGTATTTTATTTCCAGTTGGCTTTTGAATATGATCTTGAGGCTCCAAAATTTCTTCCACGCCTTACCTATTCTGGATTCTATTTCCTTTGCATCTCTATTCACAAATGATATTGTTTGTCCAAGATAATAGGCTTCATTGGAAATCTTCATGTCTGGGAGTTCTTGCTTAATTATTTCCGAAGGCCCGTTGGTCATGATTACAGTCTTCTCAGGGACTAATAATATAATAAATAATAAATCTACAATTACACCACACCAAATCGACCACGCTTTATCTCTTATAGTTAATGTGAAATTACAGGATTTATCAGTGACGTCCCCTCCGTTGAGCAGAAGAAAGCCTTTATTTTCCATAAGTTCATTTAGTAATCTTCCTTTGTTAACCGTGTTATCTGAGGTAGTGCGTCATCCGTAAAGTGGGCACAGAATAAAAAGTCGGTGACATATTTGTTAAGCTGTCCACCTTAAGCATTGCCTTCGATAAGGATTAATTTACTACCGATTTTTTCTTAATTGAAATTAAGGTGTTTCTAAATATGTTACAAATAAATGTTATATCAAAGAAGGGTTTGAAATATGAAAAAAACCTAGAATAAATGAGCAATTAGTGCTTAGACTTACTTGCTTAAATATCCAATATTCACAGCTACCTATTGTCACTAAATTATAAACATTTTTATTATATAGTAGGGCTAAACCTCGACTTCCTCATCCTCTACTTTTTTTCTTTTATAGTTGGTGATGAGATTATACTGAAGTATCGAATTCTTGATGGAATGTTTATTTTATCAGCTGTTCACAGTTCTTATAGAGAAAAATATTGTTGTTGATGTGTATTGTGGCGTTGTAGAGAGAAAGAGTAACAAGCCTGACATATAAGAAAGTTATATGTATTGTAGTTATATATTATACTAATACTTGCCATCAACGGACATAAACTACCTTAAACTGAAATATTCCCAACAAAGCTGCGGACAACAGCTTGTTTATTAGATTATTTTCTCAGCATTACTTGATTGATGGTTTGTTGGGATAATGTTCTTAGAAAAATGTAGCTACTTTATAGCTAAATTGTATTCCGATGTAAACAATGTTTAACATTATCTAAATCGCTGACCGTTGGTAAACAATGTCCCGTTGTAACGGACCTCCTTTGTCAATAATATGCTAGTGGTCGATTTTCTTCTAATTTAGAATAGATGTTCCTTAAAGAAAATAAAAAATAATAATACAATAGGTTTAACGGAAGATTGCAATATGATATTAAATAATTAGTTTGTTTATAAATCTTCCAAAACAGTCAATTTCTATAAACTTTAAAACGAGTCAACGATTCGGGGGTCTTCCCCATCATCAGGACTCACTAAAATACATCAACAAATTATCAACTAACATCAAAAGATAACTTTTTTAAACTAATTAAAAACATTATCAAAAATATACATAACAATGTTATACAAAAATTATATCTATATAAAAATTAAAATATCGATTTTTAATTAAAATTTTGTCAATAATTTATGTTGTTAAAATTGTTTGTTTTTTTTAAATCACCTCTAAAGAACAACACCGAAAAATTTATTTTAATTTTTGAAGGAAAATAAAGTGAAATAGTAAAGAAGTATAGCATAAATGATTTTGGTTTATTTTTTTTTCAATGATGGACTTTTGTAACCAAAAAAAAAAAAAAATACCTCCTCCGGTATTTATTTGCTAATTATGACTATGCTTCTAAATTTTTGCTCATGGCAGTAATGTACTGTAATATATGAATCGATAGTGGAGCCGAAGTGCTATTACAGTCTATTAGCACTCGAAGGGGAACATTATTCAAAATAATGATATTAAGGACCGTCATTGACCTCAGCAGGAAACGATATGTCAACCCAACCCTGACAGATGATTGGACAATATAGACTCCATTAGGAAATGTGGGGCTCCTCCTATTGGGTAGCCACCTAGGAACTGGGTCACTCTATTAGCCAATGACATGTCACGTCAGATATATGCCATAATAGTTGTAAGCCATATCTCCGATTGGCAATATGCTATTAATATTTGGAATGGCATGCCAGTTCGATTAATACTGATACTTGATGGTCTGTAGATCTCAAATCGATGAAAAACAACAAATGTTGTAAAGAATAAGATAAATCGGGCAAGGTATATCTGAAAACTGACATTTTTGTCGCACTAACGAGATCTCTCTAGCGCCTTTTTGCTTATCACGTGCTCCATACTAGTGTTGTTGTTTTTTAAATTACATTAGCGACTGCTTTGTAGGAGGCCAAACGCTGTCTATTTTGAATGATGTGTAGATATTTATATATATTTTTTTAAATTTTATTTAAGTATTATATAATTCAATTATGGCTACAAATCTCCTGGTCTCTGGTTTAAATCCTCGCTGAAGTAGAATTATTTATTCTGTTATTTTACCCGTAGAGTGATCCTGGGGTGTGGAGATCCTCCTGGCTCACTCTGCTTATATAAAGTGGGTACCCAAAATTAGAAGAAACCTTAATGTCGAGCGTGGTTTAGGCCTATCATCTCCATGCACGACCTCTGCCCTAGAAACAGAGTCCAAGACCAATCATGGGTTGTGAGTTACGGGTTGTTTTTTTTTCGTATATTCCTTAGTGTTTTTTGGTTTAGCCATTTACTGTTTCTTACTGTGTACGGTGATACTATTTGTTATTGTAATTCTACTGAATTGCCGCAGGTGAACTCCTTTCCCACACACAGGCTTGTCTTGGGATAATAACTTCAACTTATATACTTAAATTATTTTTAAAAGATATGATAGAGAGCAGATTTAAGGAGGAAAAATCGCACATGGTAGGTACTAATATTTTACGTCTGAAGGGTGGCAAGGATAGTCAAGGATGATTAACTTCCTTTAATAAATTCTAGGGCGATCGGAGGGTTTGAACAGAGGGTGGTAGAGGACCATAGGCATACGAGTCTACTCTCTTTTTGCTAGCTACTACACCACAGCTGAGCCTTGTATATCTCAACCACTGATTTTTTTTTTAACTTATTTATTCGAATCAAAACACAGACATATTACAGTGCAAGTAGAAGTATCTCTCCCACTAAGGCGAGCCCGTGTGTGGGTAAGGAGTTCACCTTCGGCAATTCAATAAAAGTACAATAACAAACAGTAACAGTACACAGTATGATACAATACAATAGTTAAATAATATAACACAATTTTATAAAGAAACAGTAACACACTATACAGCAAAAAAAAACTATATAATACATAAGGAATATAAAATACAATTATAAAGAAAAAGTAACACAGTACACAGTATGAAGCAGTAGTTGACTAAGTCTAAAAGCTATAAGGAATACATATACATATATACAAGATATAAAATTAAGGCAAGTAAATATAAAATAGAATTACATAATACCCAATTAATACAAAAAACAATTATAAGAAACAGGTAAACAGTACACAAAAATAAATTGTAATTGACTAAACCAAAAGCAATAAGGAATACAAATTCATATATACAAGATATAAAATTAAGGCAAGTAAATACAAGATTGAATTACATGATAAGCAATATAAAGATACATAACATTGTACACAGTAAGAAATTGACAAAATCAAGAGTCAATAAAGAATACATATACTTGTATACAGGATAAATATCAGAATGAGTGACGCAGGCTGGCATCGACGACAGGTCTATAGCGATGAGTAATTTAGATTCAATTATTCAGCAATTTTTTCTTCATTGAGGGATTACGCCCACATTTTAACATAATGTGTTTTATTTGAACACTCTAAATTTCTTACTATACATTATGAAAGTTAAAAAACAGAATAGTAGTTAGATTTAAATTTAACAGCCTGATACACTCTTTAAAAATCAGTTTACCACCCACAAACGATAAAAAAAAAACACAAAAAAAAAACACTAACACACCTTTACTTTCCTACGAAAAGATTAAAATACTTTTTATATAATTGAGGAAGTAAAAGTTTTGTACGCAGCACTCTTCGACTCAGACCTTAGAAAACACTATTCGAAGCACGAAGTCCTCTAAAAATACTTGACTATCTTTCGCATCTCAGCTAAGTGACGGGCGTTCTCTAACGATCCTTTCATTTTAAAACGTTTCCTCATCTCTATATTACATCTTACAGAAGCGCGAAAAGTGGGATAGATGGCTAAGACATCGTTATCCACTAAGAGATTCCCTACAGCTAAGAGGATACCTCAATCAGGACCAAGGACCCGGGAACAAAGGAAGGACGTTGCGGCAGGATGAGATCTCATCCAGGAATAGCAAGCAGCGGTTGAGGTCGCTCTGCCAAGGATCCGTTACTTGAGGCTGTAGCGCGTAGGTGAAGAGTAAATGAAAATGAAATAAATTTATACTTCTAAAGAAAAACATTAATTGAGAAGTTGATTTTCAAAAAGTACTAAAAGACTTTCTTTTTTTTTTAGTTGATATTTTGACATATTTGTCTTCTAATGGTTTAATTTTATCTAAACATATCAGATTTTATCTGAAAAGCATAAAAAACCCTTTTATAAATGCAGGCAGTCATAGGGACTGCCAATAGAAGTGAAAACTTATTTTAAATCCTCTAATTTTTTTTTTTTGAGTCTTTTTTTTCTACATGACGCTTAATTTTCTCTTTCTCCTCAACCTTTACTGTTAATTTGTTTTTAAATGAAGAAATTAGTTGACTAGGCTATTTCATATATTTGTTTTCTTCTTATCTCTGTATCGCTTACACCTAATTTTATATTATTTCTTTTCCTCTTTTGAATCTAAATTCGCAAAAATAACAGGATTTTTTATTTGTATAAAATACTATAAAAATAAAAGGATCTTCCACCCTTATTTTGTATATTTAATTTAGTGAAACAATAAAGATATTTTTAAAAAATAAGGTTTTTAAAAATATTGTTATTTCTTCGCTAACACTATAAGGATATTTTTCTTGATTTCAATTATAAAAGATTAACATTCAAATACATAAAATCCTAAGCTGAGTTCTATTGGTTCATTAGAAATCAGTATTTGAAACATATTTTGGAATTTACAATATATAGGCGTATAACACAAGGATAACCTCAGTTTCTCGTCCAAGCAAACACATATTTTAATTAGTAATGAAATATGCATTGTGCTTAATTGAAATCTATATTATTCAAATAGATTTGATTTTCAAATGTCATAATTCTATGCCAATATGATCAAGATATTATTTTAAATTTCGTTTTAGAACGATTTAAATATTGACAATAAGTTCATCATGATTTTGCATCGTATGTTCAAGTGTTTTCACGCAACGTAATGTTTTAATAACACTTACAAATATCGATATTTTAGTATCAAGCAAATTAATATATTCATAACATTAACTTTATATACAGAAAGAGGTAGGTTCTAAGACATAGTTTATCTACCACATCTTTACTCATGTTATTTGTTACTGATTTTAATTCCATCAAATAATGATATCAAAATATCATAAATATCGATATTTGGTGATGACCGGTTTCGATTGCATTCACGGAAATTGATATCGATAGCCTATCTTTAGTGGACAGGCATACAAAGACCGCTGCGCATGCGCCAGTCTAGAGCATGTTGGTAACGTCACCATGGTTACGAAAATAAATATTCTACCCCTGGAAAAATCGCATAAAGCGCCTAAAGAAATTTTTATTTCAAATACGTAATTGAAAATTTTAGTTCGTTCCAAACAGCACTAAATCCACCTTTCACTTCATTCATAAAGATACCAAAAACATTTCCTTCCAAAGCCGACTATATACAGGAGAAGCACTAACCTGGTAATAGATTACCATTAATTTATTGTTTTCTTTATTTTTTGCTTTTTTATTGGTTCATATAGCACCTCATAAATCACCGCTATTATTTTTATCAATGGCTTAAATCTAGTAATCAGTTTTCAGGATGTTTTTAACAGTAGCGTCGCTTTGGTTTTGTAGATTCTTAATTAAATTAAGATTTTTCATAGTATTTCTTCTTGCAGAAACATACATTTGATTTGAAAATGTTCATAAACTCACATTTTAATAGAAGAACGGCATTAAAACTTGAAAATGGTTAGAATTAGCATTCCTTTATCTTGCTAAATATGAGTAGAAAAACCGTACCTGCTTTAACTTAATTGGATTTTTTTCTTTTGAAACATGTAAAATAAAAACTTAAAAGTATTTATTCATCTACCTGTATAATTAAATATTGTTTATATTTAGCTAATAATATGAATTTATTTTCTAAATGGTAAATAAGAGTTCAAAACAAACTTCATAACTACATACTTTCTTATTAAAGTGCCAAAATAAATCAAAGGTCGCAATTTTTTTAATATATTTTTTTAAAAATTAGTTATAATTACAAAAATATATAAGAACATATGCGCTTATAGACTCATACACGAAGGACCTAACTAACCTACTAACATTTGAAGATAATAAATCTCATGATGCTAGTTAAGAAGGGATGACTCAGAGATAGGTAAAATCAAGGATATCGGTTGCTACAGAGCATCCACCGCACAATATATTGCCTCAGCGTTCGGGACGTCCTCTGTACACCTAGCCATCATCAGTCTTCCGCTCTCTCCACTTCGGCAAACATTCTAGCTCTGATGCCATCAGATAAATCTATCGTCACCATCGCCTGATATATTCTCCAGAAGTATTTACAGAATATTACCAAGAAGATTCTTGAAGCTTATTCTAGTTCATTTCGGACGTATTTAATTCTGATTTTGAAATATTTTTAGTTTTTATGGTTTTAATTTTCAATAAAATTAATTAATCGGAAGAAAAATATATTGATGATAAAGATAGTATCTTAATCTTTCTTATACATTTTTTTTTTTAGATTCCATTTGATTTAATTCTTGATTAGTAGTACTTCTAGTTGTCCTTGCTAGGTTAAGGATATCCCACACTAACATGACCCATCTTCACCTCGTTACCAAACGACCAGTTCCTAAGTGCCAACATTGAGATAGTATCCTAACTATCAGTCATATTTTAGAAGAATGCCCTTTTTATAAGACAAGTTTAAGCAAATTTGGACTCAGACCTAATATATCCTCCATACTCTCTGACAATGAATATAATATTTCATCGCTGTTTAGGTTTCTTAAGAGTCACCTATTATTTAATAAAATATAGTATTTTAAATTAATTTTATTTTTATCTAATATTTTATCTCATTATTATTACTATTTTTATATGTTTAGCGTATTAATTTATATTTTATATTTCTTTAATTAAAGAGAACTATAACGTTTATGACCTCTGGGTATTACGCCTCAAAACCCCAAACAACAACAACAACAACCCTTCCTCTGTATCCAGAATTGTGTGGTAGTTTAATTTGTATTCAAAAGTAATTTTTTTTTGTATAACGTGTGGTTGTTAACGCGATCAGAAAGTTAGTTATTCGACTCTACTGTGGAAACCGAGTTCATCTATATTTTATAATCTGGTACGTAGATGCACCATATACGCCGCATTCATTTGACACCCTAACGCCCCCTAAAGTTTGCCTTTGCAGCGTGCAATAAAACTTTACACATCCAGTTTAATGCTTAATTATGAGAGATTGATATTTTATCTTGATAAATCGTTATTTAAGCCAATGCGTTTCAAAAATCGAATGTATTTAATTCCACTGGGATGGTTCAGATATGTTTGCTATCAATCAAACGTATTTTCAAATAAAAAGTGTAAATATTATCATGTGAGAATCAATTTTTTTTTTTAGTAGATTTTTTTTTAATCTCGTAACAATAAACAAGTTTTCCTATATAGGTTGGATTCGTTGGTATCTCCTTTCTTATGCACCTTTCAAAAATGTTTCCTTCTCCGGAATCAAGATGGAATGATAGTTCCCTGTCTGATCTCGTGATAGTAAGATTGTATCACCTACTTTCAAAAATTAGGGAAAGTACGGTATGATTGGGAAAAAACAAGATTTCGTGTTTGATGAGGTCAGAGATTTCTTCAAAAGGCTTTATTATTTACAGAATCGTCTTAAACGTGTGTGGCATTTATTGTGTGATGGGCTTACGTTATATTTTACGTTCTTTAGGTTTATTAGCTTTGGAGTTAGTAGGAATACCTCAAGGCAGCGTATTAGGTCCCACAGCAGAAACACCTACAGCCACATCTGTATTAATTGGTTAGCATCTTTGCTTATTGCATAAGCAGATGGAAAATACCATTATTGTCAAAACACCTATAAAATATATAGTTTTTATTCAGTTTCCATAGGTAAATAGAAAATATTTCAAGTAAAAATAAGTTATATCATTTTATATTATGCTAGGTTTTATAGGCATCTTTTTTTTACGTGCTCTTTTGGATGGTATGTGGTTTGTTGCTTCTACGTCCCAGAGTGGGTCTCGGATTCATTACAGTCGGGTTTTTTTTTCCGTTTCTAGGACAAAGGCTATGCGATGTGATATTTACAACGATAACGCTCCACTGCTACGTTTCCTCTCATAATTTTATATACCATATTTTTAGACTAGCGTCTAGAAGCAGTGAATTTCCTAGTAGTATCTTAACTCCCTTTTTAAATTACGCTAGTGATACCTGAATTCGAGTTCTCTATTACTGCGCTATTTTTTCAATTAAAGGACCACCATGTAAGAAGCCAAACATGGTTAAAGTTGCTATTTTAAAGCTGTAATATCAAGCCCTATTTAGTGTCAAAAACAGTATTTTTTTTTCTTTTCTAATCATCCACCAGCAGGCCAAGGCACTATTACAGGCGGTAAATTATACAAACAAATCACATCACCCTATATTAATTAAAACAATAATAATAATTGAAATCTAAACTAATTAGAATGGAACAAAAAAAAATAGCATAATCTAACTAAAAAATAAATAAAAAGTTAAACAATTTATCATAAATATACTCCTATAAAATTAATTATATTAAAAAACAAACAATAAAAGATAGAAACAAAAGAAAAATAGAGCAGTCAATACAAAAAAGAGAAAAAGAAAATTAAAAAAATAAATAAAAATCAGCCCCAGCTCGGATTCATTTCAATTTAATCAAATCAGAGTCTTGTGCTAAAGCTGTTTTACATCTATAGGTTAACCACAGATTCTATCCCTACTTTTAAGTATCCAATGTAGAGAGGCCGGGTAAGCTCAAAAACTGATGTAACAAAACAATTTTTTTTTAGTCGATTCAACTTTTTCTATTTACAATTCAATATTTTGCAAATCAAACTCATCCTTTTCCATTTCAAATTCAACCTTTTTCGGTTTCAAGAAATTAATAAAAATCAAGTTAATATAATTTTATGGTTATTTCTAATAGCAATTATGCCTTAACTAATGTGGCTTGTTCACTGTTCCCAATGGGCCTTTTTGCATACAATTACTCACAATTATAAGACTAAATATTGATTAATTTTAGCTTTTAAGACATTCCCTATACTATGGCTGGTATTTTAGTTTTAGTGGGTTCGAATAGTTTTGATTTTAATATCGTACGCTCAAATTAGGAATTATTTTACCTTATCGGAACTTTTTCTATTCGATACTAGGCATAGTAGCTTCGTTACCGGGGGTTCGTATCGTGATTATACTATTAATTTTACGTGCGACCGACCAAGTTACATTTATTTTACCTTTTGCGGATTTTTTTTTTATACCAGAGTCTATATTTGTTTTTCCGGGGGGTTCGCTTAGTGAATATTCATTTATTTAAATATTGATACTAAACACATTTTCTCCAATCGGCTTATTCAAGTTGTCCTCGAATCGGAGGATGTGATAAAGCTACATTATTTTCATTTAGTTTCCTACATTCTAAAACTATTCTATATTTTTCATTCCTCCTCTCGCTCACTTAACTGCTCACAGAGGACTATTGTATAAAAATTAATTATTAAAAATAATTCCCTGTCCCTTTAAATGCTCCCGTAACGCCTGTAGATACCTCATCTCTTTCTCATCTTTCCTGTTTCAGCGGATTTTCATATAAATGGCCTTGAAAAAGCGGCAAAATATGCAAGTTAAACAAATTCGATTACCAACTGAAGGAGATAAGAGCAAAGTATTTTTTCTAACATAAAAATAGTAATATACTTGAAAAATATAATTTTGGAAGCTATAGGATTTAGAAAAAATGTTTTCCTAAATAAAAAACTGTGGAAGGTAATGTAATCTGATGAACAGGGCATAAATTTAAGTAATTATTGGACGTAACTATTTTATAATAATAATAATAAATAAATTTTTTATTATCCTGGGACAAGTCCCTTTAGAATAAAAAAATACAGAATTTACAAAATGTGCTTTGCAGTCTTAGAGTAAGTTAAATGCATATTAACAAGTTAATAATGACTTACATAAAATTAGACATATTCAAATAAGAAGAAAACAAAAACAGTGACAAAAAATAAATAATGATAATAATAAATTATTTACAATTTTATTGAGCCTGGGTATTCATTAAATGATTAAATATGCGGGATTTAAAGGTTGAAAGAGAGTTGGAGTGACGGATGGAGGAAGGGATAGAATTCCATAGGATTGAGGATCGAATGAGAAAGGATCTGTCGAAATGTGCAGTTCGGTGTTAGATTATATTGTTAGATTATTTAATTTCGTTAGGATGAATAAAGAAAATAAATATTATTTTATTTAAAACATGTTTCCAAAAAAACTGAATATAACTCTTTAAACTTTTACATTCATATTTTTCACTGAAACTTTAATCGTAGATACTAAACTGATTTTAATCGCGTGTTGTCCAAACCAGGTTTTTTTCTTTTTTTTTTTTTTTTTGGAACTCATATTACTTTCACATACCTATATATGAAATATATAGTAAGGGAAAGTATTGCGATCGTGAAAATTTTCGAATTACACTTTTTAACCGAAATACAAGTTTTAAGGTCTCCTGAGTCCAAATAACCAAGTCCCGCAAAAAGGTCTGTGTGTGTGTGTGTGTGTGTGTGTCTGTGGTAACTTCCGAGCGAAAACGATAAGTCCTGTAAAACTGAAATTTCGTATTTAAGGCAACTATACGTCCGAGATGTTACAAAATCTTTTTCATCAAAATCAGCTGACCGAAAGATGTGCTTTATACCATGCATTTTGCAACTTTTTACGATTTTCTCAAAAACGGTTCTAACGAATTTGATTAAACTCTATATATTGATGTAAAATTTGATAGGCTTTAATATGATGTAGGTTTAATTCCGATTGAAACAGTCTGAAAGGGTTTAAATGCCGATATTTTAAATTTTCTTCCCCTAAAGTACCTTTAATTTTCTACATACTAAAACAATAACAATATAATCTTGTTATAAACGATTAAAAACAGGTAAATATATAAGTTGAACGAATTCGATATCCAACTAAATGAGGAAACTAAAAAAAAACATTTTTTAATGCAATTTTTTTGTTTTTGAACATAAGAACGGTAATATACATGTATAATATATCGTTGGAAAGCTAAAGATTTTAAAACAAATATTATTTTATATAGATAATTGTAAAAGTTGATAAAGAGTGATGAAAAGGTGATAAAACTAACTGATTATTATTTTTTTTTTTATCATTTATTTTTACATCCACACCTGTCGCTCAGCCCGTGACAATAAGCGGATTTGATAACAATTGATATAAAAGGCATGTCAGGCATGAGGGAGGTCGATACCCATTGGCATCTACTCCTAACTTGAATTTTAAAAGAGTTTACTTAAGGAGATCTCTTAGCCAGCTTCTTTTCAGCCTTCTTTGAATATTCCCTGGCATGTCTGTCGTGGCCATGTTTTGTATGAGTTTGTTAGTATGTCCGTGAAGTTTGTCAAAAAATTTTATGTAAGAAGTTCGAATGTGATCTTGTACCATTGGTATCTGTAAGTCTGTATGTAAAGTTTTGTTACTGACATACCAGGGTGATCGAGTAATAAGTCTTAAAGTTTTTGATTGAAAAGTTTGGATTTTTGCAATCTGAGTCGGTTTCGCTATTCCATAAATTTGAGAGGCGTATGTCCATATGGGTTTTAGTAAGTAGGTATAAGTATTTAGTTTTTGTCGGATTTTTAAAGAAGAGTGTTTGTGCAGTAGAGAATATAGAAGTCTTAGTCGATTGTTGAGAGTCAGCCGCTTCTGCTTAATGTGAGGCCCCCAAACTGATTATTTAAGATAATAATATAATCGATTTTTTAATAAAACACATGTTTCTGTATAAATTCAATTTAATCAATTATTTGAAAATTCATTTTTATCTCTTAATGCATTTAAAAATTCTTAAATTGGTATAAATAACGGAGGTAAGCGAAAGTCGAGTGTTGCGCGCACCAGATTTTTTCTATTCTAGCTCTTGAAAAAATGCATGATTATTATTATTTTATTCATGATTAACGAAGAACATTCTTTTTTTAAAACAGAAGTATAAGATTAATTGTATTCGAAAGAAAATCGTTGAGATAAACCGTTTACAAAAGGGATACAAAAATATTAGGGCTACAATGAAACACTTCTAATCTTTTAACTTTTAGAATGAAACGCCCACTTCTGAGGGATGATCAATTTTGAGTTACGAAAACTTTATTATTTTTTTTTTTTTTTCAATCAGTGAAATTAAATTGCCCGCAGAGAATTAAAAAAAAATCTCCGAGCGAGTGGGAAGATGAGAATAACTCGTGCAATTAAGTTAAAAGGAAGAAGGGGCGGGCTCCTGACTATTTGATTCACAACGGCAATCGTTCACGAACGAGCAGAAAATCGAATTAGAGACTATCAAAGAGGAATAAGGAGGAATCTGATTGTTGGGCTTGGTACACACCCACGCCCTCTCCTGCCATTTCACCAATCAAAATGTCAAGTCAGCTAAATAATTTTTCTTTTTCAGGATTTTTCAGAAGTTATTTCCGACTGAGATTTGAAAGATAAATAAATCAATCCAGCTTCTTTTCAGCATTCCTCTAACGGGCATTTCGGTTTTTGACATGTCGTTTATAAGTCTATTTTCGTGTCTATGTAGTTTGCAATGAAAACGCAAATAGGGAGATTGTATGTGTTCGCCGTGGTCGTTGTTATAAGTCTTTTGATTGAAATTATTGTAATTTTTTTACGTGAGTCTTTTTTGCAGGACCATAAATCTGTGAGACGTAAATCCATATAGGTTTAAGTAGGTATTTATATGTATTTAGTTTTATCTTATTGAATTGAAAGATTGAATAATAATATATTAAGTGTAAGGTAGTGCCAGAATTTATCAAATGCCTGGCAACATCTAATAATATTTGCGTATCACTTTTTCTCTAGTGCATTAACAATGTAGTCAGTAACTATGTGTAATGGTGTCTTGTTGTGTGCGAAAAACATGCGAACGTTAAAGACAGTTTTCTTTTCTTATTTATTTATTTATTGTAATTTACATCTGTATTATACCAACATAATAAGTAAATATGCCAGGTTAAGAAAATTCGTGGAAACATCTTGAGAAAGAACTACCTAGAGGTAGTTCTTCAGTAGCTATTTTAAGGCAGTAGGTCCCGAGGCTACATTATTTTAAATCGCCTCGGAGGGTTATTAGGAATATCCAAGGAAGATAGATTACGAAAGAGTGCGTTTGTAGGGGCAGTGAGTTTAGGAATAAAAACACGTATATCTTTTACGGGCTAGGTCTGCAACAAATGGGATGATGAGCTCATTATTAGAGCTTATTTTTGTCTCATATGATATGTGACAAAAATAAGGGCCATTCAGAATTTTGGATTGGATGCTGGCGGAATTAGATGGTTTCGTAGAGCACCAAACCTTGATTCCATATGCCCTAATAGGTATAGTAACAGTAACGAAAATGAGTATTTTTTTTTTTTTTATAGACTGGATGTTTTGAATGTTTGCCGCGTTAGTGTTGTAATAATCGGTGTCTACGAGCAGTTTCTTGTCGCTTAAGTTTGTGGCCGCTACTAAAGTTCAAGTTATGAATGTAGTTATGTACCACTCTGTGATTCTTACCTTGCCCTCTCGTAGTTACTGATGCACCAGCATTAAAACTTTGTGAATAGTGAGTTGTATACCCATTTAACACATTAACAATCGCAAATAGAGAGGTGAGTGCACTTATTATTATTAAGTTCGTAATAGACTGATGGCCGCACGGTCTGTCTCAACTGCACCACCCACCAGTAACAAACCAATTGCAGTAAACACCTCAACCGTTTCGGAACCTAAAGGGTTTTCTGACCAAGAGCCACCTCCAATCTCCGTCAGTTACATCAAGAACTCTTAGGTTTGGAATTTTTTTCGTCCCACATTGGTTAGGTGTTCTCGTTAAATTTGATTTATAAATACAAATTCTGGTGCGCTCATACACAACTTTCACTTACATCTCTTCTTTAAATCAATATATAAACAAACATAACATCACTTTTACTTATTGTATTTATGTAATATACAGTTGTAAAATTCAATAAAATATAATTTAAAAAAAACAAACATAAACATCATAAAATGATTATACTAAAAAATATAACAATAAAAGAAGAACATGGATGAAAACTTGAATATCAAAATTTAATTTGTGATGGGCCTGATGTGTGTGAGGGAGTGAGGTTATAACACACAGCTGGTGGGAGCAAAGAGGTTATGTGAAATGGATTTGTCACTGCCTCAAACATGTTTATATTTTAGTTTTCTTTATATTTAATTGAGGGTCATTTTTATTTATTATTTTATTTTCTGTGTTTTATGATAGTAGAAAGATTATTTTATTTTACAGTGGCAAATCCATTGCAACCTCTCACCAGCTGTGGTTTTTGATCTATCTCGATTAGTGTGTGCTCCTCATATTGCTTTCTTCTTTGTTATATTCTGTTATTCTTCATTTTATTCAACTGTCTGAACAATAAAAGAACCATTTGAACCCATAGTGCCAGGCTGTAGTCATTTCGCCCTCACCTCCTCTAAAGTGGTGACCCCGACGGTGAGTGTTAAACTATTTTTTTCTTCTCTTTCTCCTTTTTATATTTTTCCCTCAATATCTTTATAATGCCGTTTGACTTATTAACGCTGGACTTAGAGGACAAGAAAGTGGAGGTGGAGTCAGCATCGGCCCCCAATGCGCTGGCGAGATTGCCATCTTTTTATAGAGAAGAGCCAGATCTGTGGTTCATTCAAGCTGAGGCGGTATTCAGCTCATGTAAGATCAGCAATAGTAAGAGCAAATTTCAGCTGATTATCGCCCAGCTTGATTTTCAGACTCTTCGACAAGTCGCAGATCTGGCTCGTAATCCGCCTGTTAATGAGCCCTATGAAAGGTTAAAAGAGCGGCTACTTTCCAGCTTCGGGCAGTCAGATAGCTGGAAGATGAAAAAACTCCTGGAAGAGCAGAAATTGGGCGATCAGAGGCCTTCCCAATTTCTGCGAGAGATGCAGCAGCTGGCAGGAGAGAAGGTCCCGGAGGACATGCTTAGTACTTTGTGGCTCCGGGGGTTACCTGAGGGAATGCAGGCGGCTTTGGCTGCTACCGATCATACTGATCTGACCAAGTTGGCCCGCATCGCAGATAAAATAGCTGAGATTCAGCAACCCCCAGGTAATCCGATTATGGCTTATCAGCCGGAGCCAACTCCGGGGCCTTCAAGAAGAGATGGAGGAGACATAGGTGCTGCCATCGAGCGCCTGACTGCCGAAGTAGCCGCTCTCAAAGCGCAAATGGGGGCCAGGACAAGTCGGCGAGACAGCGGATCGCCTAGTCGGAATCGCAGGGGCTCTAGAAGCAAGAGTAGACGGCGTCTCTGTTTTTACCACGAACGCTTCAGAGATAAGGCGACCAGATGCCGTCAGCCCTGCGACTGGAAACCGGCTAGGGCTTTAAACTAGTCATAGCGGCGAACGAGGCGGGTCCCGTCGCTATGGCTAACAACCGTCGACACTTCGTCTCTGACAGAAAGTCCGGGGTCAGATATCTGGTGGATACTGGAGCCACCCTATCTGTCTACCCAGTGACGAACAGGACGAAGTCCACCGAGGAGTTCACGTTGTATGCTTCCAATGGGACACCCATTCCAACGTATGGCACCATTGTCCAGAACCTTGATCTGGGGCTCCGGCGGAAAATGTCATGGCGATTTATCGTTGCATAGGTTAGCCATCCCATCATCGGCGCGGATTTACTTTATCACTACAACATGATGGTAGATCTCGCCGGGTGCCAGCTAGTGGACCAGAGGACGGGGCTGACATCTAGAGGTAAATTGGCGAAGGTACCGGTGCCCACCATCTGCTCAGTACCTGCAGGATAATGGTACTCCGCCCTGCTGCGCCGGTACCCTTCTGTGACTCAGCCTTCGTCCTTTATGACAGAACCGAAGCACGATGTCGTCCATCACATTGAGACCAGGGGAGCCCCAGTCACCGCGAGAGCCCGCCGCCTGCCACCGGGAAGATACAACACCGCCAAGAAGGAGTTTATGCAGATGATGGATGAAGGGATCTGCAGACCGTCGAATAGTCCTTGGGCCAGTCCGCTGCACATCGTCGAGAAGAAGGATGGAGGTATCCGGCCCTGCGGCGACAACAGGCAGCTCAACGCTAAGACGGTCCCGGACAGATACGCTGTGCCCAACTTGGCGGATTTCAACGTTAATATGCATGGTAAGAAGATCTTCACCACCTTGGACCTTAAACGTGCATATTACCAGATTCCGGTGGCAGAAGAGGATATTCCGAAGACCGCCGTCATCACACCTTTCGGCCTCTTCGAGTTCCTCCGTATGTGCTTTGGTCTCAGGAATGCATCGCAAACCTTCCAACGGTTCCTAGACCGTGTGCTTCGAGGGTTGGACTTTGCCTGGTGGTTCCTCGACGATATAATCATCGGCTCAAGAGATGAAGAGGAGCACAAAGCACATATGGAGGAAGTGCCACGGCGGCTGCAGGATCACGGCCTCACGGTGAACCTGACGAAGTGTGTCTTCGCTCGTCAGGAGGTCGAGTTTCTGGGACATAGGGTGAACTCCTCCGGCATCAGCGCCCAGTCAGCGAAGGTGGAGGCCATAGTTCCCTATCCTAGGCCGGCTACTATCAAGGACCTGCGGCGTTTTCTGGGTATGTTTAACTTTTATCGCCGTTGCATACCCAGAGCGGCGGAAATGCAAGCTCCGCTCAACAGGTTCCTTGCTGGAGCGAGGAAGAATGACAAGAGGCCACTAGAATGGAACATCAAAGCCGTAGAAGCGTTCGAGCGCTGCAAGACTGCCATCAAGAACTCCGCGGTACTGGGACATCCGAAGGCTAACGCTGAGCTTGTCCTGGTATGTGATGCCCCCATCACAGCTATGGGAGCAGTCTTGCAGCAGAAGGATGGCGACGTTTGGCGGCCTCTTGGATTTTTCTCCAAGGCTCTCGCTCCAGCGCAACAGAAGTACGCCACGTACGACAGGGAACTATTGGCCATCCATCGCGCCATCAAGCACTTTCGCCATTACCTAGAGGGGAGACATTTTGCTGTCTGGACGGACCACGAACCGCTGGAACAAGCGTTCTATCAGAAGCCAGAGACAGCGACGCCCATGCGGATTCGGTTGGTGAACTTTATCAGCCAGTTCACAACCGACATCCGCCACGTACCCGGGGAAGACAACGCAGTTGCCGACGCGCTCTCGAGGGTTGAGGACATCGACTGTACCGAGGACTATGAGCGCCTTGCGTCCGAGCAGCAGAAGGATCCGTCGGTTTCTGAGCTTCATAAGAACAGCCGTCTTCAGCTCCGCTGGATCCAGCCTCCCGGTACAGCCTCGTCTGTTCTCTGCGAAACCTCTACGCCTCAAGCGCGACCATACTTTCCTGCGTCCATGCGAGAAGAGATCTTCCACCGCCTGCATGGGCTCAGTCACCCCGGGATACGGACCTCGAGGCGGATGGTCACTCAGCGTTTCTTTTGGCCAGGCATGAACTCCGACGTCTCGAGGTGGGCACGCTGCTGCATTCTCTGCCAGCGATCGAAAGTTGTCCGTCACACAGTGACTCCTCCAGGTACCTTTGCACCCAGCGGAAGGATGGAGCATATCCACGTGGACATCGTTGGGTCTCTGCCACCCTCCAACGGCATGCTTTATTGCCTCACGATGATAGATCGATTCACGCGTTGGCCTGAGGCGTGCCCGCTAGAGGAAATTACAAGCACCAAGGTAGCAGAAGCAATAGTGGGCACGTGGATTTCCCGTTATGGTACGCCTGCAAGGATTACTACCGACCAAGGGCGCCAGTTTGAGTCAGACCTATTTATTAGCCTCAC
Organism: Piezodorus guildinii; assembly: GCA_023052935.1. Classification (NCBI taxonomy): domain Eukaryota; kingdom Metazoa; phylum Arthropoda; class Insecta; order Hemiptera; family Pentatomidae; genus Piezodorus; species Piezodorus guildinii. The sequence continues at coordinate 139,391,253 of CM041293.1, forward strand.
TCGCGTCCTTGGTATCCATAGGAGCAGGACTACGGCGTACCATCCTCAGTCCAACGGGTGCGTGGAGCGGTGGCATAGGTCCCTTAAGGCATCCCTAAGGGCAACGTTGGAAAATATGGGGTGGACTAAGGTGCTACCCACCGTCCTTTTGGGTCTTCGGTCAGCGGTGAGAGAAGATGTTGGTGCCAGCGCTGCGGAAATGGTCTTCGGCCAACCACTTCGCCTCCCTGGAGAATTTTTTGAACCCTCTGAACGGCGGGAGGACGCGGAGGCGACATTGAAGACGCTGAGGGAGGCGATGAAGATGCTCCGGCCAGCTCCGCACCGCAGCAGTACGGCTCGCACCTTTGTTCACCGCGACCTCAAGGACTGCACCCACGTTTTCCTTAGGGATGACACCGTCCGACGCCCACTGACGCCGCCTTACACCGGCCCTTATCAGGTTCTCTCGAGGGAGGAGAAGACATTCAAGCTGCTGCAACCGACAGGACCGAAGACCGTCTCCATGGATCGCCTGAAGGTAGCACATCTTCTCCCGGGACCGGCAGAGGACAGCGGCAACAGGGATCTGCCTACTCCATCGCCCTCTGGTGTGGCCAGCAGCAAGTGCGATCACCCCACTCCTTCTCCCACATCGGCGGACTCCGGACCTTCAAATGACCTCGACTAAGAACAGCAGGACGCACCACCGCCTTATCACACCCGATCTGGTCGGGTGGTAAAGCCTAAGGTTCGTTTCTGTGCCGATGTCATTGGGGGAGAGTGATGTGATGGGCCTGATGTGTGTGAGGGAGTGAGGTTATAACACACAGCTGGTGGGAGCAAAGAGGTTATGTGAAATGGATTTGTCACTGCCTCAAACATGTTTATATTTTAGTTTTCTTTATATTTAATTGAGGGTCATTTTTATTTATTATTTTATTTTCTGTGTTTTATGATAGTAGAAAGATTATTTTATTTTACAGTGGCAAATCCATTGCAACCTCTCACCAGCTGTGGTTTTTGATCTATCTCGATTAGTGTGTGCTCCTCATATTGCTTTCTTCTTTGTTATATTCTGTTATTCTTCATTTTATTCAACTGTCTGAACAATAAAAGAACCATTTGAACCCATAGTGCCAGGCTGTAGTCATTTCGCCCTCACCTCCTCTAAAAATTTTTCTCTATAATATGACAAAAAATTTATCAGACACATTTTAAACAAATTTTATAATTTTGTTTAGTCTATTTTTTTTTTATTTTTTTTTTTATGATTTTTGCCTTCTTGCATCCTTGATTGGCCTATGAAGGTAGGTTTGTATTGCACCATTTTCGTTTAATTAAATGAAAATTTTTTTCTGAGATCCCGAAATCGAAAACCTGATAGAAGGTACAGTAGCTCCTTAAAATGTCCGAATATTCACAGAAATTATAAAATTTAATTTTGTTGATGTTGTTCATTTATAATTTAGATTTTGTTAAGTCTTAAGCCTCTGAGATATTTTCTCATATTTATTTTGTTTTAACTTTTTATTCTGTGCATGCTCATTAAGTAGATATATTTATGTTTTCTCGTAAAAATCATAGCTAACAACAAAACACAGAAATTTTGATTTACCTCCTTTGGGCTATGGGTGTTATGAACTTTTTTTTTTCCACATAATATCTCGTATCTGCTCTCGCAATAAGACGTGCCATTTTTGAGACACCCAATATATATATATATATATATATATATATATATATATATATATATATATATATATATATATATATACTATCGAAATTACAATCATATAGACAGACCAATGATCGCCTCTAAGAAGAATAATAGAAATAAAAAACATGCGAAAGAAGGAAATATGTTTGGATTGGACCAAGTTTTTTATCACTCTATTTGATAAATGCGACCAACGATTCCTCGATCCAACTCTTTATAACGTGTGATTCGAAAAAAAAAAATAAACCACGATTCTGTTCATGGGGTCATTGAATAACCGAGCGATTCCAACCTGCTAGTTATCAATTGAACGTTTTTTCTCCCTCTATCATAAAACGAGTTTTTTCACCAGACTCGAGGGTAGAAAAAAACATTTTCTATAAAGTTTCCACTCCCTTTTCGTTTATTCCATGGCTTATTTTTTAAAGAAAGAATTATGATCGTACACTCTTGTTTCCCATTTTTTTTCTAAACCGCAGCTTATCAGTGAATAATGAAACATAAGTTCTGTTAACTCTGACATGTATATGAACTATTATTTTGATTTATATTCACGTTTCGTTTCACGTAAAGATATTCTTAGTAATATCTGTTATATATATCAAAGGTATGAGAAATTTAAAAAAATTAATTTACCAAAAAACTCATATATGAATTTCTCTTGCCTTTAGATTTTTAATGATGTGATTCAAACTAGAAACGTTCAGATCATTATAAAATAGACTAATCATGATTGAATAATGTTAATTCTGAACTTCAAGACTCATTCTGATATTAATCCTGTATGCTAGTATATGTATTCTTTATTGCCTTTTGATTTTGGCAATTACTGTTTCTTACTGTTAACTATGTTATGTTTCTTTGTAATTGCTTATTATGTTTTTATTTATGTTTTAATCTTTTAACTTTTTATTGTGATATTATTATTATTATTTTATCTTATTTTATTATAATTATTGTGTATGATTTAATATTGAAGCGGAGTTTCATATGGTTGCCATATGCATTATTGTGATAATTATTAATATATATATATATATATATATATATATATATATATATATATTTGTTATAAACATATATTTGAATTAATTTGAGAGATAAACAAGAAAAGAAAAAAAAAAAGAGTAAAATGAGAAAAATAATTTAGAAAAAAAAAGTTTAAAAAAAAATTGAAAGGAAAAAAATGTTAAAAGAAAAAAAAATTAATCTATTTTTATGTATATTGCATGCTAAGATTTTTAAGATGTTAATATATTTATATAAAAAATTGTCCATTAAGGAAAAAACAAAGTAAGCTGTGTTATTAGCAACCCAATTAAGTTGGGCAGCAACACTTGTTGAATAAATCTCTCTCAATCTTGTATCGAATTTATTTGCCTTAATTTTATATTTTGTATATATGTATATGTATTCCTTATAGCTTTATAGCTTAGTCAATTACTGCTTCGTACTGTGTACTGTGTTACTGTTTCTTTATAATTGTATTTTTATATTTCTTAAGTATTATGTCTGTGGCGGTCGTGAAAAACTAGATAACTCGAGTTATATCAAAAATGACTACATATTGTGTATATAAAAACTTCACGTATCGCTCCATCAGTCATTCTCCTACGTCTTGTTAAATTGATTAAAGAAATTTCAAGTGGAAATAAAGCTGTAATTTACAACTCTATTTTGGTATTACGTAAAACTTTAAGTCACGCTCATCTGTCAAACGAAAGATTTTGACTTAACCACCTATTCACGACCGCCACAGATATTGTATCTTACTGTGTAGTGTGTTACTGTTTCTTTATACGAAATTGTGTTATATTATTTAAGTATTGTATTGTATCTTACTGTGTACTATGTTACCATTTGTTATTGTACTTTTATTGAATTGCCGCAGGTGAACTCCTTTCCCACACACGGGCTCGCCTTACTGGGATTGCGACTTCTACTTTCACTGTAAAATGTAAGTATTTTTATTTAAATGAAGAAGGTAAAAAAAAAAAAAAAAAAAAAAAAAAAAAAAAAAAAAAAAAAAAAAAAAAAAAAAAAAAAAAAAAAAAAAAAAAGCGACATAGTTTAAACAGTCAACCTTTACCTATCCACTTCAAAACCACAATAAGAAACCTTGGACTCAATATTGTTTAAAATCTACCCTGGAGTCACATTATTTCTCATATTCCGGTTCTAAAGCGAGAATAACCACTTACGGATGCTGATTTCTCCTAACCCATCATCGCCATACACACTGAAACTTTTGTTGGCCGTTTGTCCAACGGATTTTCCTTTTCGGAAATAAAAAATCATTAAATGACGACAATGAATTTATTTTGAGCAAGAAAAAACCCAATTAAAGATAAAGAATTTCGGTTGAAACTAATGCATTAAAGCACTTTAACGAATCCTTTTTTAGACTATGTTTATTGTTTGACAAGTAAACATGATTTTTTACTCACAGAGAGGATACAATTGAAATATTGAAAAACGCAATTAACATTTTACTACTCAAATCTTGTTGGCCGTCTTAAATTGATTTTAGCAGTAGAGCAATATCAAATTGTTAATTATAGTTATCAGTAATAACTGTATTCCCTTTTTGTCAATTGGCATTGCTTTTTACAACTTTTTTATTGTATATAATAATTTTTCTAAAAGCTTTAGTAAGTGAAAGTCGTATGTTGTCCTCACCAGATTTTAAAAAAAAGTTTTTTAATGAAACGAGGTAGCAATTCTTATCCTATAATAATGGATCATGCTTTCGACGCAGTCAAGTTTTGAAGTACTTCATAATACGATTTCGAATAAATGAAAATACATACATAAAAAAGAAAGTATTATGTTTATTATATAACTTCTAATTATTTTTAATTTTAGGTAAGCCAATGAACACCCATGAGGACGAATAGCAGTAAGCTATGAAGTGAAGTGATGGGTTATATGTGAAAATGTGTTTTAAAAAAAATAAGTCTTGAAAATGGGGAAACAGCCCCGAAACGTTGATAGATGTGAATGGTTATGAAATAAAGAAATTGATTGACAAAAGGAAGTTAATGTGTGCTCATTTAAGTGTTAATATTAAGAATAACTTCCAGAAAAATTAAAAAAGGAAAGAAACTAATTATTTTTATATTAAATCATCGGCAGAAGTTAGAAACTTAAATTGGTTAAAAAATCAAAATTGGTTTAGTTTATTTGTTTGTTATATCAATCGGTTTTAATTGTATTCGGTATTTATTACTATTTAAAATTTTAAAAGGTCATGGGTTCAAACCCGCAGGTGGTCCTAAGATTTTTTAATAGGAGTAATCCCGAGCCTGTGCGATGTCAGGTACTCGTTAAAGATCCCTGCTATAATAAAACCTGGGTAGGAAACATTTAGGACTCCCACTGTAGCATCGTCCGATTAGCCCTAGTAGCATAAAGTGACGTTAAATAAACAAATGAACTTGAAATTTTTAATTGAGTTTTCTAAACAGAATTTAAAAGTTTGATTTAGTTTCCATTGAAGTCCCATTTACTTTACGGTGGGACATCTGTTTTTATAAAATAATCTAAAAGCAGAGAAAATTCTCAACATGTTAGTTTATGGATAGCAATAAGTACCGAATAAAATACGAACCGTTTGACAAACAAATCGACTAAACCAGTTTTGATTTGTTGGCCAAGTCAAGTTTCTAATTTCTGCCGATGATTTAATATAAAAATAATTAGAATTTATATAATAAGCATAATATTTCTTTTTGTATGTATGTATTCGAAATTATATTATGCTGTTCTTCAAAACCTAAAGGTGTTGAAAGCATGATCCGATATTATAGGATTAGAACTGCCACCTCGATTTTTTAGATCTTTTCTCTCAAAAAATCTGGTGAGGGCAACATACGACTTTTACTTATTTCTACTGCTAAAATCAATTTAAGAATTATTAAATTATGTTGAAGTTAATTTAACTGACAAATTTCTGATAGTTTCTCTGGAAACATACGATTTAGATTAAATAATATAGCAATATCGAATTGTTAAATATAATAATCAGTGATAACTGTATGCTCTTTTTGTCAATTTACGTTTCTTTTTACAATTTTTTATTGTATATAATAATTTTTCTAAAACCTTTAGTTTTCCAACGGTATATAAAACTTTTTTATGTTAAAAACAAAACAAAAATTACATTGAATAAATATTTTCTTCTTTAGTTGGTTATCGAATTTGTTCAAATTTTAAATTCAGCCTTTTTTCATCAATCCTAAAAAGATGATATGGGTAATTCTTCTAAATCTATAAAATTAAAGGTACTATAGAAAAATAAAATTTAATATATCGTCATATAAGCCCTGTTAGACTATTTCAATGGGAATGCAATCTACATGATATTAAGTCTATTAAATTATAAATCGACATAGTAAGTTTAATCAAACTCATATTTGAGAAAATCGTTAAAATAAGCAGAATGGCATAATGTGGCTCTTCTGGTTAGCTGATTTTGATGAAAAAGTTGCTTTAACATCTTGGGTGTATAATTGTCTTAAATATGACATTTCAGTTTCACAGGACTTTTCGTTTCGCAAAAGACTTACCACACACAAAGCAGACCTTTCTGGCGGTACTTCGTAATTTGGACTCAGGGGACCCTAAAAAGTATATTTCCGGCGAAAACTGGAAATGTATAATTTTCACGATACTTTCCCTTTTTTAATATTTTATATGTAAGTAAGTGGAAGTAAAAATAAATAAATAAAAAAATATGATTATCAGAGATGGAGACACTAAAACACTAAAATAAATATTCCACACACTTCAGAAACTCTGGAGTAAGTTAATGCAAGTATTGAATAGATGGGCCTACATCTGATGAAGTTTGTCCGGCAGATGATCATCAATCTCGGCGATAAATGATGGATCATAAGCTATCTTTTGATAGGCCCTAGGAGATGGATCGCTAAGGAGTTGGTAGCGAGATCCTTCCCATCTTGCTGACCAAGCTCCGCAACTTCTGCGTCAGCTCGCTTTCCCACGCAGCCTTTCTTTGGAGTAATTATTTTAATCCAGCTGAATCATTAAAATTAAAGTTTATTCAGCTATAATTAATAGTTGTATATAGCAAAAGATCATATTTTAAGAAACAAAAGAAAGAAAAGAAGACATTCCAGTTCTAAAATCATCTGAAACTGAAATTCCTATGATACAAACAACTATTATAATAAACCATACATTGCTTTGAATGAATTAATAATATTATATATATATATATATATATATATATATATATATATATATATATATATATATACATATATATATATATACAGCCAATCGCTCTTGCTTGACACGGGTGCAATTTAAATGTGGTTTCATTTATGTTTAAAAAAACTTTTGTTTGACCGATTAAAAGTTTATTACTTTAGGTTTTAAAGTTCATCTTAACAAAAAGTGCACTTACTAATATATGCTTATTGTATAACGTCTTATAATTGTTATATTATGTCGGACGATTCCAGTTTTATTCGGTTTATTACAATTTTAAATTTCATAAGAACTTTTTTTAAATACATTTTAATCCATGAAAGTTAATTTAGTTTTCATGGGAGTCCCATTTAGTTTATAGTAGAACTACTATACTTTTGCGAAATGGTCTACAAGTAGAAATAATTATTAACAGTATTATTTTATAACAACTTTTCCTTTATTTAACAATTTACGTACGATTCGGAACATAGCATTCGGAATCTTAACTAAGGTATGAAGTAAACGAATGTTTACTAATGAAATGAACGATCATCATAATCTATCTAATCCACAACATTACAAATAACATTTGTGCAAGTAATTGTGTGCTTATAACATCTTTAAAATCAATTGCCCGATTTATTTTGTGGCATAAAACTTTTATCAAATCTTGTGCTTTCCAACGGTATATTAACAACTTATATTTCAGGAATATTTTTTTTTATGTCTTGCCCACAGAAAATTTATCTTTCCTTTCTAAAGAAAAGCTAAATTTCAATGGATTCAATTTAATTCAATTAAAAAAAAAACAACGGATTTTTGGGGAGAGGGTGATTCATATGATGAAGGGAAGGTGAAAGTGATTAGAAAACAGAATATATAAATATATATGTGTGTGTGTATATATATATAAATTATAATCATGTAGATGATTAGTGTAGTATATAGATCATAGTGACACAGTAGATCACATGTGTTTTTAATTAAACATTGGGTATGTTTTATGGAATCTCCCATTGTTAGCTCATAGCTTCAGATAAAGTAGAAAATATAATTATTTGGTGCGAGCAACACACGGCATTGACTTATTTTTATTGTTAAATTCAATTTTAGAACTTTTGAATGAAATATATATATATATACTACACTCGGATATATATATATATTATATATTATATATATATATATTAAAAAAAAAAACCTCGAAACGTGCAATATCGTGCAGAAAAAATATCTAGATGTGCAAAATAGTGCAGCAAAACCCCAAAATATAAAATTGAGGGTGTATACATCTTAAACAATTATTATCCTGGTCTACATAACATATCTCTATTTATTACTCACATGCGTTTCTGATCAATTTTTCGAACTGTTTTCAGTGAGTTCAATTAGATTGACTTATTACATGTCTTGTGAATTCACAATCTAATTAACTATTAAAGGTACGAATCAGATAAATAATTGATTGATGATAAATTATTTAATAAAGCTAATCTATGAATCAGATCCTCTTTTCTAGTTAAAAAAATTATTCGTGTTTTTTTTTATCTATAGGGAAGCATTTTTTCAAGAAAACCTCTTTTAAAGGTTCCTCTTCTATATATATTTCATGCTAATTTATTTTTCGCACGTTTAAGATGTTTATATCCTCAATTTTACATTTTGGGGTTTTACTGTACTATTTTGCACATCTAGAGATTTTTACTGCACGAAAATCCGGTCTTTAGTTTTCTAGTTCATGTTAGTAGTTTCAAATTCCTTCAACTTATATATTTACCACTTATCAACACCAACAATATGCTATGGTCAGTTTTTTCGAATATACATAATTAAAGAAAGAAAAATTAAAATATCAGCATTTAAGCCTTGTCAGAATTTTAAAATTAGAATAAATCCTACATAATAATAAAGCCCTTTAAATATTACAAAGGATGAGCGAGTATAATCAAAATCGTTAAATGTGCAAAATACACGGTATAAAGTATCTTTTCCGGTTCGCTTGTTTTTTGTTTGTAACTGAATTGATTTACCATCATGCATGTACTCTTCGAAAATATGTAATTTTAGTTTTATAAAACTTATTGTTTTATATCGAGATTTACTAAACTCACAGACCGTTTTGCGGGATTCAGCCATTCGGACTAAGGGGATCCCAAGAGGCGTATTTCAGTCGAAAAATTAATATCGATAATTTTTAAGATTTCAATACTTTTATTTCATATATAAGTGAGTGAAAGAAAAATAAATTACTTCTGAAACAATGTTTTTACGTTTTGAGATCCCTTACCTCTCATAGTTCAGAGCCAACTAGGACTGAACATATAAAACAAAATGGGAACAAAAGAGATGGAAAATTTCATGATAAAGTTTTAATTGCGAGGACTAATTCAGGCAGAGGGGGCAGGTGTTGAGCCTTTGTTCTCGTTGAAATCGTTAATCAAGATACCTTCCATATTTTATCATTCCTGTCCTCATTGCGATGCTCATTGTCCACAGTTCACACTCATTGTTATCGAAACTGTGAATTACAAACTTTGTACATGAATATGGGTCCAATCCGTTAGAAATATTTAATTTTTTATTAATTTAGCTGCTCAACATTTTTGATTTCCAACAATGTATCCAAATAATTTAATCATCGTTGATATTGCAAAAAAACTGTTGCGCGCAACACACCACTTTTACTTACCTTCGTTATTAAAATAATTTTAAGAACGTTTAATTTTTTTTTTTTTTTTTAACTTAGCTCTACTGCCCTAAATACAAGAGGGAGAATCATAGAAAACTTTATGGACCTATTCGATGCTCTGCTTCTAAATACAGGTGAACCTACATATCTAAGTTCCTCCTACAGTGCTGCAGAACAATCTCATAGACTCACCGGGCAGCGAGGCAGGCGCTCACACTGCCAGGGAGAGGAACAGCCATCAGACAATGTGGGACGATAGCCAGTTAAGCAAACTGAAGGATATAAAAAAAAAAAAAAGTGAGTGAAACCCTGGTCCACATCTAGCCGTAGCAGTCGCAGGGAGGAGGTCGTACTGACCCGGCAGAGGATAGGACACTCGTGGCTAACGCACTCGTATCTTTTTACTGGGCAGCCCGTGCCCCGGTGCCAGCATTGTGATGGAACCTTCACCATTCGGCATATTTTTCAAAATTATTCATTACACTTGAATCAAATTGGACTAAACCCAAATATGTCAACAGTATTGGGTAATAGAGAGGAAACCATTAAATTAGTTTTTGATTTTCTAAAGGAGCAATCATCGTTATCTGAATTATAAAGACTATAATATTAATTAAATATAGATTTATACATTCCTGGTCAGTTTTTAATTAATTTACTTTATTTTTTTTTAAATTATTGTTTACATTATAATATTTTTTTCCAATTATTTATTACCTAATAGTTCTTTCTCATAAAGGTTAAATATGCATATATGTAGTAGCTAGACGTTGATGGTCCTAGTGTTTTACGCCTTAAAACCAAAACAAACAATCTCATAGACTGAACTGTATTACCCGATTTATTTAATAGCGACCATTTTCCAATTCGTATAAATTTTACCCACGTTAAGAAAAATATACCTAAGCGATCTAGATGGATCATCGAAAAAGCCTATTGGACATTATTTAAATCCATCATTAAACCACCTGCAATACATCCCTCCGCAGTAAGTGTCGAAGCTGGCTGCCACCTATTTATGAATTAAGTTCTACAGGCAGCAAAATTGGCCATTCCCAAAACCAAACCAATTACTATAAGAACATATGTTTCCTGGATCAATGAACATTGCAAGCCATCCTAAATCGCAGAATGACCTACCGTAAATTAAAAAAAAAAAAAGCATCCAGCCGAACGTCATCGAATAAAAGAAACAACGATCCCTATATAGACGTATTATAAACACGAGTAAGTCGGAATCTTGGAGGCAATAAGTTGAATCAATAATTTCATCTACTCCAACTCATATCGTATGGGCGCGTTGGCTCCGAGTAGTTAAAAGGATTTGGACTTTTCCATGTATAGATACCACATTGTAAACATTGGTGGAATGTACTAATGTAAGTAACAGATATAGGACTGCGTAGATTTTATCCACACTCTCAGAACAACACTCGTATACTCAATCTTCACACAGCTACTTATAATATGACGGACTTGGACGCCTCCTGACCCTCGTCCTGGACGTCGTTCCCTGTTATCGGACCCCTCTCTATCTGGAATAACAGCTAATAAATCATGACAATGATTGACCGCCGGGCGTTGATGACCAAGCTGTTGTACGCCCTAAAACCAAAGAAAACAAACAAACATTAATTCCTGTTGACTTATACAACTTTGCATATCAGATAACATTTTTTCTAATTTTTTTAGCTTTCCAACGGTATATTATACAATATGTTACTATTATTATGTTCCGGAATTTAAAAAAAACAAAAAACTATCTAATGTACCATAGAGGGAGAAAATTTATAATATCGATATTTAAGCCCTCCCAGACTATTTCAATCAGAATGAAACCTAAATTATATCAAAGCCACCAATATAGTGAGTTTCGTCATAACCAGTAGGGCAACATGTATATAGTAGGGCTGAGGGAAACAAACGAACAAATCCCACAAGGTAAGGAAAGAGTCCGTTTGAGCATGTTGCAATGGCGTCCGTGCATCTTAATCAGAAGAGGTAAGAGTTGAAATCTGTTCCCTTAAGAATCCAATAAATAAATCATAGAATATAGTTAAAATTTTAAACTTTTAAGAAATCAAACAAAATATTCGATATTTTAATAAAATTATTTGAATTGAGGTGATGCATGGTTGGTTTTTACTATATTTTTATCGGTAGTCACATCGGCCATTCCTCTTCCTGTAATAGATCCCATCCCCGCACACTTACAATACGTTTGATATTTTTTATTTAACAACCAAAATATTTACTAGAAATAATTTATATGGTAAAACAACGTTTGCAGGGTCAGCTGGTAGTATTAAAATAAACTGGAATATATTTCTTTAAATGCTCTTAGAATAAATTTATATATTTACGTAAAGTATATAAAAGTAAGGATAAATTTCAAAAAGGAAACAGGAAGATTTATTAGGGATTAAGGGATTAGGAAGGGAAGGTAAAATATCGGCCGTTCGTTAGCCGGGACCAGCTGCTTCTACTTATTGCCACCATTATAATTGTTAATGTCCCTAATATTTATTGTCAACAATACCTTCTGCGGTTCTTTTACTCAATTTAAATAAAAAAATAATTAAAAAAAGGAAACAAATACATGTTTGAACGTCTAGCCTGTGATAAACTACTATGTTTCCTATATGTAATATTTTTCGAACGAAACTGAATAAACTTCTTATTTAAATTAACTTTTTTCAAATTTATTAAGTAGTTCTCAAATTGATTTTAACAGCAGAGGTAAGTGAAAGTCGTGTGTTGCCCGCAAAAGATTTATTTTTTCTATGAAGTACTCTAATATTTCAAAAATAATTTTTAAAAGTATCTCCTTGCCTTGAAGTACATCTTAAAACTTTAACTCCTAGCTTAGATATTAGATATAAGAGGAATATATTTGACGGGAGAGAGAAGACGAAGCCAGGGAGGACACCCAGAGCATAGAGGAAGGGACATGAAGTGGTTCCAGGGGCACTTTATCAGCTAGCTCAGTCATTGGCCGAGCTCTCGAATTTCATCAAGGCGGGAATATGCCACCATCAGTCACCCCTAAGTACTCCCTCCCTTCCGTAATATTGTCTACCTTCCGGGACATAAAGAACAACAGTCTAAGGATATTAATATGAAGCCTTTAAGACCTTTGTGTTAAATTATATATGTCATATATGTAAGAATATATATTATATATAAAGTTTTTTTCAAACTGTCGATAGTTTAAGTTATCTACTTGTCGTAAGGTTCAAACAGAAAAATAATAGTGATTCTGCTATTACATTAAAACATACAATTACATTATCCAAACGTTTTACTAAAACCAGACGCGTATATATATGAGTGTGCTTGTGTAACACAAAGTACCCTTACCTATAATTCTTGTAGACATTTTTAAAGTTCTCTTGTATGTAATTGTTGAAGAAAGAGAACTGTCGGACGATTGCTAAAAGATAGGTTTAATTATTGATTATTATAATCAATTATTATTAAAAAAATATTACAGAAGTAGATACATCCAAAAACTATAAAAAATTAAACAACTTACCTAAAAAATAGAATCGAAACAAATTCTCAAGAGCCTGCTACATTCATACACTGACCATCCAGTAATTAATAAGATGAGAAAACATGTGGGAGGTTTAAAAACACTAAAAAAAGAACTTGTATTATTGTGGATTCTATCCCACAAAGGTATCGCTGGAAATGAGGAAGCGGACAGGTCTGTGATAGAAGCTGCATCATGCAACGTCCAAATCCACTCAGCTAACATCAAGAAAGACGTCAAGAATTACGTGAAAATAAAAATCTCTAATAAACCGACGGGCGTAATAATCTCGTCATTTATCGCCCTAAAACACCATCCCTACCTACCTCTAATAAACCGAATTCGGAGTTTAGAGAGACTTTTAGAATTAAAATATGACGCTTCACAACTTGTATTCAATTACTTTTTTTCGATTAGGAGAGTCTGAAAGGAGTTGGACCGTCTCTTAATGACCAAATTAGATTTTCTCACAAATATGGAATTTGCTCATTTCTGACGAACGATTGCGGCATTGACTAAAGCAAATTTTGGAAAAGAAATTGAACGCTGTTTCATTTGGACAAGTAACATATTTCTGTAGAAGGCACTGTTTTCGTGTTATAGGTGAAAACTTTGTTGTTGTTTTTCTACAACAATTTTTATTGAGTATTATTACAATCTGTCCCAATTCGGACATCAATCATAGTGGTGAAAGATAACATGCATACTACATTCATAAAATATTTACACAGCAATAAAATATATATCCAATAATGAATCAATAAAATGGTAAAGTCTGTAAATCACTCATACCTATAAACGTGTCATACATATATCAATTTGAGTGGAGAATTTAGCCAGCGCTCATATTTACAAGAGGTCGCGGGGCCACTGCCGTTTCAACCTTCTAGGTGGGTTGTATGGATTAGTGGACCTGGATAGGGATTGAGCTAGAGGATTAGGATGATGAATGAGGTTCTAGTGGAATCAGGAAAATTTGGATGGAATTAGGTCTGAAATAAATGGAACATCAAGGTCCTGATGCAAGGTATAGTTGGAGACATAATAAGGAGCATTTACTATTGTTCAGAGGACTTTGGATTAAAAGGATTGGATGCATTTGATGTTAGAACGTTTAGCTGTCCCCCACAGTTCAAGTCCGTTGGTCGAGATAGGCTTTAGTATTGTCTTGTTTATTAATAATTTGATGTCAACTTTAAGTACAGATTTTCTGTTGAGTAATCGGTATAACTGTCCGAATCGTCGGCTGAGTTCTTGTCTTTTAAGTCTTGTATGTGGGTTCCATGTCAATCTTTTGTCTAATAGTAACCCAAGATACCGGACTGTATCTGAGGGAGGAATTGGTAATGAGTTGAAATAAACTGGCGGACAGGATTTTCGTCTATGAGTGAATGTTACATGTTTACATTTGGCTTCGTTCACCTTTACACGCCAGTTATTACACCAGTGTTCGATAAGGAAAAGGTGTCTCTGCAGGTTTAAGGATGATGTTTCAGGATCGGAACTGGATGATAGAATGATGATGACAAATGATGCCAGAAAGGTATCAGGATGTGTAGGAATATCAGCAGTGATATTCAGAGTAAAGGATGTAGAGGACGGGTCCCAAGACGCTCCCTTGAGGAACGTGATAAAAGTTGGAAAATTCTACACCATAGCGAAAGGTGAAAAACTAAAAAAAAAAATAGTTCACCACCTGCAATAGTGCAAAGTCAGATTACATTTATTTAAGACCATTAAAATGTATAAAACTTTTTTTTTTTTTTAGTTTTTTCAAATTAATTTTCACATCGGCCTCCACTGATTCACACCAGTGACGCGGCTGAGGGCGAGGGTCTAGGATCTTTTGGATTCCGCTTTTTCCTCCACAAGTGGGGGGAAAAGCCCAGTCTGGGGTCCCTCTATAGCACTTGTATATTTTGTATATAGTTATGTTTGTTTGAATGATGTTTGTTTATTTGCAAACTTTTATTTATCTCAATTATAGGTTAATGTTTTGTTTTGTTTTGTTTTTATATTTATTATTATCTAATTCTATATATATCATTTATTTGTATTTATCTCAGTTATAGGTTGTTGTTTGTTTTCTTATTTTGTATATATATTATATTTTATTTATTTGACTTTATCATTGTATATATTGTGTGAATGGGTTCATATATCACTATTACTAATGTTCATATAGAAACAAATTGTAATATATCTCAATAAAAAAAAAAAAAAAAAAAAAAAAAATTTTCACAAATTTCCTAATTTTACTGTGGTAATTTTGGTCATAAAAACATCGAGGTGATAGGATTTTCGTTGGAAAATAAGACACGGACGTCTTAAAATGAATCTGAAACCTCAAATTTTGAACGACAGTTATTTAATTTTTTTTATTTGTCGACCACAAAGGCCCGTTATTAAAAAAACAAGAAACTAAAATATAATCATACATAAAATATTTTGATACATTCTATATCAATCGCGACTTGATTAATAAAATTAAACCTGTTATTACATCACGACGGATAAAGTTTATGAACATTATTCAGGCACTTGTATTTTTAACGCCACTTTCCTTGAGGTAAATTTATCTTTTTCATTTACCTTTTCCTGGAAGATCCCTGTTCTACATCCCTCGGAATCTTATTCCTTTGTAATTTCCTCATGGCTTTGTGGACTTGTCTTATAAAGGATGTCGGTGGCACTTATCGGCTACATAAATCAAATCATATTTTTGTAGCGAAAGGATTTGTCTCTGAGAGGTTTTTAATAAAACCTAGAAATTTAATAAAGTTCGTTTCGAAGCAAATTCCCACTCCGGGTTGAATTAACGACGCAGAGAAGTTCTTCCAAAGGACAGCTTTGAAAACATCTTTAAAGTGCTCTGGTATTTGAGTCCTTACATTTATCTATAATTATCAAGGCGGATTTTTTCCCAGTCTTGATACATTTGCGACTGGCCTGAATGAAACCTACATGATATTAAGGCCCATTAAGTTTTACATCGATATAATATTTTTTTTTTAATTTATTTGACAACAAGTAATATACAAATGCCTTTAGGCATACATTGTAACATTGATGACCATTACGAAAAACCTCCTTCAGGATTCTTCTGAATTCGTGAGCGAAGAAACGTCCCAGTAAAGGCAGTCCTTGGCGTGGAAGATCTGCTAAAGAAGTAGGTCTCTGATCCAGAGGCGTTTCAGTCTCTTTGGTGGGTTTTGTGGTAGTGTATCAGTCTGTAATGTTTGTACCAGTAGGTTTGGATGTCCAGCGAGTGAGTCATGAAAATGTTTGTAATATTTTTTAATGATATCCGTTACGATTGGTATGTTGAGGTCTTTGTGTAATGATTTATTGGTTACGTAAAAAGGGCAGTGAGTGATGAAGCGGAGGAATTTAGGTTGAATGATTTGAATTGTCTGCAAGTGTGATTTTTTGCGTGAGCCCCACACCTGAGTACCGTACGTCCATATAGGTTTAAGTAATATGTTGTATATGATGATTTTGTTGCTTAGTGATAGTTTGTTTTTATGGTGAAGAAGTCGTCTAAGTATTGATAGTCGATGATTAATGTTTTTTTTAAGGTAGTTACGTGAGATTTCCATGTCAGGCGTATATACATTGTGAGTCCTAAGTATTTTGTTTCTGTTTGTTTGGGTAACTGAACATTGTAAAGTGTTAGTGGAGGAAAATCAGAATGCCTAAGCGTGAATGTTACACGACTTGATTTCTGCATGTTTTTTTTTTAATACGTCATTTATCAAGCCAATCTTGAAGTAAATTTAAATGAGTTTGAACATTGTGTGAGGCTATGGTCGGATCAGTATTTGTTGAGAGTATCACGGTGTCGTCTGCGTAAGTTGCAAGTAATGTGTAGGGTGTTTGTGGTAATAATAGTGAATAATACACTTTCTGACAAGAAGTGTATATAGTATAAAGAACTGGACCCAAAATTCTACCTTGCGTAACTCCCGCACCAACTCGACAGTAGTCGGAATGTTTGCTATCGGTTGACCACGAAAAACCTATTCTCAAGATAAGACCTAATTATTAAATAATATGTATGTGGTAAAATTGATTTGATTTTACTGAGGAGGCCAAAAGCCTGTGCGACGTGTAAAAATGCTGCTGTACAGAATTATTTTTATTTCTAATGCCACAACAATCGAATCAAAAACTCTATGGCATTGTTGTTAGGTCGAATGTGGAGGTCTAAAGCCAAATTGGTTGTTAGGAATTACGGATTTGGACTCTAAGAAAGGATATAGTCGCTTTAATAATATTTTTTCAAACATTTTGGAAAATAACGGTAATAAACTAATTGGTCTATATTAAGTGACTTGGTTTAACGGTTTGTTTGGTTTTGGAATCATCTTTATAACTGAAAACTTCCATACTAGAGGAAAGTAAGTAAGTCGGAGGATAGAATTATAAATAGATGTCAGGAAGATTATGGCTTTCTTAGGAAGAAGTCGTACTATTTTAGGTTTGATTAGGTCAAAACCAGGAGCTTTTCTATGAGGTAAGTTTTTGGTGCAAAATTTTACGTCCGTAGGAATAATAGATGGAGGAGGTAGAGAAAGAGGAAGAGAATAAGTGAGAATTTAGATTGATATAGCTAGTTTAATTAACATCGTTTTGGAGGAAATCGTGAAAAGGTATAAAATGCTGGATATAATGTCGGTCTTCCAGTTTGATGATTTTAAAGAACTAGTTGCTGTAACATCTCGGGCGTATATTTGTCTCAGATATGAAATTCCAGTTTCGTACGACTTTTCATTTTTGTGCTAGACTTACCACACACATAGATAGACCTTTTTGCGGGACTTTCGAATTATTTGGACCCTAAAAAGTGTATTTCCGTTAAAAACTGGAAATCAAAAGTTTTCAAAATCGCAAGACTTTTCCTAAGTATATATTTCATTTATTGGTTAGCGAAATTAAAACAAACTAATTGAACAATTTCTGAATAATACTTGTTTTCTTCTTCACTGTTTATTGATTTATTTAACAATAGTATCTTTTTAAAGTCTAGTATGCCTTTTATTTGATTCTCCTTCATGTAATACATTTGTATGTTATACATTTAACAGCGAAACTAACTGTCCCAATAAAAAACATTAACATGAATTCACTTAGTAACAAATGTAACTTCTTTATTAAAAATAAGTTTTGATTGTAGGTCTATATAGCTTCCATTGAAATATCAGGAAGTAATTTTGTAATACTAATAATAATAATGGGTTTAGTGAACCAATATGTTCGATCCCGTTACCACAGAATGTGGCATCATTTAAATTAAGCGGCCATGGTTCACATCTGCATGGAACCATCGGGATATGAGTAGTTTTATAAATTCCAAACTTTAGGATTCTTGACAGAAGATTACACAGTGCGCACTGTAATTTCGCAACTAATTGTTTGTTTGTTCATTTAATGTCACTTTATGCTACTATGGCTAATCGGACGATGCTACAGTGGAAGTCCTAAATTTTGCCTATCCAGGGTTTATTAGGAGAGGGATCTTTAACGAGTACCTGACATCGCACAGGCTTGGGATCACCTTTTAACGTCTCCTCCGAAGGACGGCATAACTAGGATTTTTTACTCCCATTAAAAAATCCTTTGACCAATTCATGTTTCTGATTTCTGCCGATGATTAAATATAATAATGAATCGATGTTTTAAAGATGAGCAGTATTATATTCAACTTTTCGCACTCACACGCCGACTAACATTGAAAAGGTTTCTCGCACAATTACACGTCTTCACCTATCCCATAACTTTAGAATTCATTACATTTTAAACGATCTCCTTTCCTTTCGAATTAAGATTCTAGCAGTTGAGTGTCAATATAACTATAATCTATCAAATACGAAATTTGTTTCATAATTTCAGTGAATGACGCCACTAACGGGAAATAAAAGACAGACCAATTAAAGGCAGGTAAGATGACACTAGGTTCAAAATGGCCGCTTAAAAGAAGTGACGGAAGAAATACAAGATGTAGGAGGAGATGAGAAGGAGTGAATAAAATAGAGCGTGGGGTCGGGCTCCAAAGGGAAGGCGAGTCCATTATTATTTAACGAGAGGACACCCCTCCGGAACCTCCGGGACGATTCTAATCCACCAGCAGTCCAGGGACCCTGAAATATACAAGCAATAAGGAACGGTTCCTGAAATTTTAAAGCGAGCTCCTGCTACTCCCTAGGAACGGTTACCCTAAGCTCCAAAGGTTATCTCTATCATATCCTTTGAATAATAGAACGGAACTTATCAACATCTGGCTCGTTTAACGAAAATTGGAAAGGAAGGAATATATCATATTTATCATTAAGAATAACCTACCATAATTTTTTAAAATATTTGTTATGTAATTGTGACATTATTATATTAGCATATACGTTCAAGCATTTGGTTAAATTTAGATATTCAGGCGGAAAACCTTTGTTATTATTCCGTAGCGGAAATACTTATTTGACGCTTCTGTAAAAAAATTGAAGGTTAGAATATATAAAACTGGAATTTAGAAACTATCTGACAATCAGCAAATGTGTTGTACAGAGGTGAGATCAGACATAGTAGGCATGGGGAAGAAAAGTGCCCAGCAGCACCCCTTCCTAAGCTTTAATTTAGCAGAGGAGGTCTCTCATCCAGCTTCTCTTTAGCCTTCTGGTATTTCAGCTACTGACATGTTGTTAATCAGTCTATTGTCGTGCCCGTTATGTGTACTGTGAAAACGAAAATAGAGCGTTCGTATATGCTGGTCAACTGCTAGTTGTTATAAGTCCATTTTTATATGTAGGCGTAAGTCCATATTGGCTTAAGTATGTATTCAGTTTCTGCCTAATTTTTAATTACACATCTAAAATGTTGTCCCTACGTAGAAACAAATGAATAAATGCTTCTTCTTTACTCCTTTTAGGTTATCATAATCTAAGAAGAGTATACGGTTCATTTTTTCAAAAATACAAAACTAAAGGTTCTTAGGAAAAAGAGAATTTTAAATATCGGTATTAAAGCCTTGTCGGAATATTTCAATCAGAATCAAATCTATTTAGCACCATTTAAACTAAATCTATATGACGAGTTTAAATGAAATCGTTTGATTTAATACTTTATTACGTTTATATAATTGATCCCGATTGGTTAGCGAAGCCGATGAAGATAGCTCCCCAGGATACAGAATATTTTTAAGAGGTCCTGATTCTGATACTGACGTGGAATCTTCATTCACCGAGTGGCCACCTGCTCGACCAATCTTCTCTAACACACAACAGATAGAACGGATAGTACGGATCACAAATGTGTCTCACCGATTCTGTTAAAACATTTTTAGGTAAAACTAGAGATTAAACCATTAGATCTTGCAAAACATTAGAGACCAACGCTTCCCAGGAGTCGCGTAAAAAATCTGAAAGTTCGTGCAAGGAAAATACATTTTATTTAATATCTCTTGACCTAGTCAAGGCAGAAAAATAAGTATAGTCTCAAAATTACCCTATTTCAAAGAGAAATAATAAGAAAATATATCTGGTGCGCGCAACACACGACTTTTACGTACCCCCGTTGTTAAAACCAATTCAAGAATATTTAAATACATCAAAGATTTAAAAAAAATCTGGAGCGCGCAACACACGACTTTCAATTACCTTCGTTATGTAGACAAATTTAAGTATTTTTTAACAAAAAAAATTGAGAAACGAAAATAAATTGTTAAAGAATCATTTACATTGGATTTTTTTTTAAAAACTATTTATTGATATTTACAACTGTATAATTATATACGAAAAGTAAATGTGATGGATATAGGAAACTGACATGAAATACATGAAGAGACGCCACCCATTGGCAGCGCTCTAAAAAATTTTAAACCAGAAGGTCTCGGGGCCATCTTCTTTTCAGACGCCTCAGAGGATTATCAGGAATTGAAGAGGATGATAAGATAGAAACTAGTGGATTAGAGTGGAAATGGAGTTTTTCATGGAATGATTGGTACATGGTACATTGGATTTTAAAAGATACATGTGTTTTATGGCATAATTTATTATATTATTATTAACGACCATCAGTTTGTTTTATCAGCTTTTCATCACTCTCCGTTAATTTTTACAATAGTATGCCTGAGAATATATGCTTTCTAAAATCTCTAGCATTCCAACGGTATGTTATACATTTATATTACTGTTCTTATGTTTAAAAACAAAAATTGCAACAACAAAAAAAAATATTTTTTCAGTTCTCTCTTTTATTTTTTTTATCTAATTCGCTCAACTTGCATATTTAGCTGTTGATTATCAGTCTAACAAGATAATATGGTAATAAAAATAACAAACCAATAGAACCATAAACTATATAACACCTATGCCAAAAACTTAGACTAAACTACAGAGACATAATAACTAACTTATATATTTTTTAAATATAACAAAAATATTTGAGTAAAATAAATCAAAAAGAAATACCGTCATGAAAAAAAATAAATAAATAAACAAGCCATAGAATTTAAATTAGAATAACAACTTAATACACAAGGTACAAAATCTGAATTTTTTAAAAATCAAACCAAAATAGCGAGCTGAAAAATTCCATGAAGTCGACACTTACAATTTTGCTACTAAGTTATGATACAATTGCTACATTATTTAAATTATGGTTTTACCCTTAACATATATTAATTCAAATTAATTAAGAAAAATTATGTAGGTTTTCCTAATTTATTTGTTTATTTAGTTTATGTTATTCTATTTTAATCTTGAGAATAGGGAAAAGACTCCGAAAAGTCGATTATACAATGTAAGAAGTTGTTGAAATACTAAAAATGTACAGGAAGAATACAATTATTTAAAATAATTTCTAAACGGTATATTTTGTAAGTATTATTTTTTTTTTTTAAATCTTAACAATAAATGTAGTTATAGTTAACATGATCTAGTCGCTTACCCGGTTCTGCGACCCTGCCCGTCCACAGATTCATCCCAGACAAAACCGCAACACCCTCCGTTGAGGAAATGTAGCCGGAATAATTCAGCCATGGTCCACGAAATTTAATTAAGTTTTCCAATTACTATCCAACAGATTGCGCTGCTGCCTGAGTTTCGTTTTACGGCCAGCAATACGGGCTATTTAAAATCGCTTTGAGTATCAACTTAAAAAAAAAAAAAAGGTAATCTTAACATTGTTTTTTATAAACTTTCTGTCTAGAAGATATATCAACTACCCGTTACTTTTAAACATTAATGTTTATAATTCATTAATATTTTCCAGTTTAATGAAAAATTATTTAAATGCTTTCTTTTTTGCCGAAACGGCAGAATTTAAAAATCATTAACAGAATAAAAACGTTTTCCAAAAGGAACTGAAGGACATTTTTTACGAAATTTATATTTTGACATTTCTTTTTTCTTATCATTTAGTTTTATCAAAATTTTCTATTTTCTATTATCCAATTACTAATGTTCTTTATGAACAAGATTTATAAATGCAATATTTTTTTTAAATATTATTATGTGAAAAGGATAAAAGTTTAATAAATAATATAATGATAAGTGATATTTGTGCTTCCTGTAAAATTTCCTGGGATCTTTGGTCGATTACAAAAACAGGTTTTTTTTTAAACAACCGAACCGTTTATTTTTTTTAATTTTCCACAAAAATACCAGGGCATCCAAAGATAATTATAAAACCCTCCACGATTAATAAAGATTTAAACTAAACCTACTAATCCTCTTTGCCTCATCCAGATTAATGTTTTTCCAAGATGTTAAAGAAGTAAAGCTGAATGAAAACTTTCAATTTTAAGGTTTTTTTTTTTTTTCCTTTTTATTTTTTTTTTTCTCAATTACTGGATGAATACACAAGGCTTCTTTACCTTGAGCATCGAGGCAAAACAAGCCATCGATTCGAGCCCTTTGAGAAGAGAGGATTAATTTCACCCTCAGGTACAGCCGGGGCTAAACATTTAAGGGGGTGAAGTTACCCCTTCGAAAAGTGCATTAGAAACCTTCAGGGACAGAGAGGAAAAGAAGGGGGGAAAAAATAAGGAGAAAGAAGTTTAATAATATTAAGAGATCCGAACAGAAAGGCCTCATCAAGACAGCCTCCCATTTTACCTCAATTAGATGATATTCTTCCAGATAGCGCTAAATTAGCATTTTAACCAGGAACGTCCATTAGTGACGTAACTAACCCTCTTTCTCAGTTTAAAGTCTCTGAGACTTCCATTTTTATTAAAAAATCTTTTATTTTATTATCTAAAATAATCAGTTAGTTTTATGTTCATTTCATCACTCTCTATTAACTTTTAAAAGCTTGTGTATGAGATGATAATTTTTCTAAAATCTTTAGCTTTCCAACGGTATATCATACATGAATATTACTGCTGTTATGTTCAAAAATGAAAAATTGCATTAAAAAAATATTTTTTCTGTTTTCTCCTTTAGTTGGGTATCGGATTTATTCAATTTATATATTTACCAGTTTTTCATCAGCGTTAACAAGATAATCTAGTTATTATTATTGAATCTACAAAATTAAAGGTACATTAGGGAAAGAAAATTTAAAATATCGGCATTTAAGCCCTGTCAGACCATTTTTATCTTAATAAAACCTACATTATATTAAAGCCCATTAAATTTTACATCGATATAGCGAGCTTAATCAAAATCGTCGGAACCGTTTTTGAGAAAATCGAAAAAAGGTGCAAAATGCATAATATAAAGTGCCTCTTCTGGTAGGCTCATTTTGATGAAAAAAGTTTTGTCACGTCTCGGGCGTATAGTTGTCTTAAATATGAAATTTCAGTTTCATAGGACTTACCGTTTCCGCCCGGGAGTTACCACACACACACACACAGACAACACACACACACACACACACAGACCTTTTTGCGGGACTTGGTTATTTGGACTCAGGGGACCCTAAAACGTGTATTTCCGTTGAAAACTGGAATTCGAAAATTTTCACGATCGCAATACTTCCCCTTACTATATATAGTAAGTGAAAGTAATACGTGAAACTATTAAATAATTAAATTGAATTTATATAGAAACATGAGTTTTATTAAAAAAATCGATTATATTATTATCTAAAATAATCAGTTTAGTTTTAACTTCTTTTCATCACTCTCTATTAACTTTTAAAAGCTTTAGTATAAGATAATATTTTTTTCTAAAATATTTTGATTTCCAACGATATATCATACATGTATAGAACTGCTCCTATGTTCAAAAACGAAAAATTGCATTAAATTTTTTTTTTCAGTAGTCTCCTTTAGTTGTTTTTTAAATTCGTACAACGTACATATTAAGCTGTTTTTCATTAGTGGTTACAAGATAATATAGTTATTTTTATAGAATTAAAAAATTAAAGGTACTTTAGAGAAAAGAAATTTAAAATATCGGCATTGAAGTCCTATCAGACCATTTTAATCAAAATGAAACCTGCATGATATTAAAGCCCATTAAATTTTACAACAATATAGCGAGTTTAATCAAAATCGTCGGAACTGTTTTCGAGAATATCGAAAAAAGGTGCAAAATACATAGTATAAAGTGGCTCTACTGGTAAGCTCATTTTGATAAAAAGGTTTTGTAAGGTCTCGGGTGTATATTTGTCTTGTTTGTTTGTTTGTTTAGGTTTTAAGGCGTAAAACCCTAAGGTCATCAACGCCTAGACACTATATGCATGTTCAACCTTTATAAAAAGAACTATTAGGTAATGAGTGATTGAGAGAAAGAAAGAAAAAAAAATAATAATAAAAAAAAAAATAAAAAAAAAAAATAAATAAAGAAACAAAAAAATATTTTTATGTAAACAATAGTTTAAAAAGCTAATACTAGTAATGCTAACTGACTAGGAATGGTCTTTATAATTTCGATAATAATGACTGCTCCTTAAGATAATCAAAAACTAATTCAGTGGTTTTCTCTCTATCACCCAGCACCGCTGAAATATTCGGGCTTAGTCCAATTTTATTCAGGTGTGATGAATAATAAGGACATTCTTGAAAAATATGCCGAATGGTAAGGGTTCCATCACAGTGCTGGCATCGGGGCACCGGCTGCCTAGCACAAAGATAAGAGTGCGTCAGCCGCGAATGTCCTATCCTTAGCCGGGTCAACGCGATCTCCTCCCTCCGGCTGCTACGGCTAGATGTAGACCAGGGTTTCACTGTTTGTTTTATATACTTCAGTTTGCTTACCTGGCTATCGTCCCACATTTTCTGCCATCGGTCATCTTCTTGCTTTCTGATATTTGTCTTAAAATATGAAATTTTCAGTTTCATAGGAATTACCGTTTCCGCCCGGGAGTTAACACACACACACCTTTTCCCGGGACTTGGTTATTTGGATTCAGGGGACGCCTAAAATGTGTATTTTCATTGAAAACTGGAATTCGAAAATTTTCACGAGCGCAATACTTTTCCTTACATATTTCATATATATAGTAAGAGAAAGTAAAAATATAATATCGGCATTTGAGGCCTGCCTAACTACGTGTATTCGATCAGAATGAAACCTACATAATATTAAATCCAATTAAATTTTACATCTATATAGCGCGTTTAATTAAAATCATTGGATCAATTTTTGAGAATATCCTGTGAAGGTACAAAATACATTGTATAAAGTGTCATTTTTTTCTTCTTGAATTTTTGCATATCAGGATATCAGAATATTTTAATTAAAATAAAATCAATCTGATATTTAAGCACGTTTATTAAAAAGTGTCATAAATAAACTTGTTTGTTTATTTTTTAAAATGTAGACAGAGTGATAAGCTGTAATATTATTAATCGTGGTAAATAAAATATAAATTACTTTAAGCCATTTAGTTAGAGTGGCGTGACCTAGTGAAAGACCATTAGCCTACTGTCCGGGTTCGAATCCCGGCCGAGGTGGAATTATTTATTCTGCTACTTCAGCCGTGGAGCGCTCCTGGGGTATGGAGACCCTCCTGAACACATCAGGCCTCTGTAAAGTGGGTACCGAAAATTGAGTTAAAAACCTTGGGACCGAGCCTCAGGTCTAAAATAAAACATAGCTCAGGCCTAATCACCTCCTTGCACGGTCGTTGGCCGTGAAACAGTACTAATATCTGTAAATACTGAACCCGAGACCCTTCATGGGATGTAGAGGTAAAGGTTTTTTTTTTACTAAATACTTTCTTGAGTCACGAAATAGTTGCAACCGAAACTTTGTGAGTACGATCTTCTTGTATCCTCGAATGTTATTCTCATAATAAATAATACAAAAAGTGACAAATATGACATATTAATGATTCAATAGTTAAAACATAGAAAATGGTTCTTAATCACGAACGAACAACTTCTGATAGGTCACGAAACAAGTACAACAATCGAAGATTTAGCAAGTCGAGTTAACATAAACTAGGGTAAGAAGATGAAAGTCCCTCACGAGAAAGTCATTACATTTCTTTCTTTTTATTTCTAAATCTAGATACATCACGTTATTCCATTCAAACAATCGACTATGATAGAATCGGAAACCACCTCGAACTATCTCTCTAGACAATCCTCATTGTGAAGGAATCGAGGACGAAGAAAGTCTACTACAAATGGCCTATCTTGGGCGCCTATCGATCCTTAAAGTCTTTACATTAACGGCCATCGTCTGAATATCCGATGAATAGGTGTGATCTTCAGACTCGTGGGAAGAAACATAAATTTGACTTGCAATAAGATACTTTACTGAAAACGAGGCGGTAAACGTTCTCTTGTATAAGGCTCAAGAACTTTATAGCTGCTATGACATAAATAAAATTAATTATTCTGAAATATGTTTTTTTTATTTATTAATTTATTGAAATTTACAACTGTATTAATAAATACATCAAGTAAATTGGCTCATAATATAGATAATATACATAAAGAGAATATGCCCATTGGCAACACTCCACTAGATAATCTACACTAGAAGGTCTCGAGGCCTCTTCTTTTCAGACACCTCGGAGGATTGTCAGGAATGGTAAAGGAAGCAAGGATTGAAACTAGTGGGTTAATGTGGGAGTGTAGTTTGTCATGGAAGGAATGATACCCCGTACGGGGCAAATCAGAGACATATGGAACATTAAGGTCTTTATGGATGTGTTTGTTGGTGACAAAGTAAGGAGCATTGAGGATTTTTCGAAGGATTTTGTATTGTAGGGATTGAATACGGGAAGAATTTGATGGTTTAGTAGAGACCCAAAGCTCAACTCCGTACGTCCAGATATGCCTTATGATGGTAATATAGATGAGCATTTTGTAGTCAAGTGGAAGTTAGAGCGTCTGTCCAGTAAGTGTTGAAGTAAGCGAAAGCGTTGGGCAGTTTCTTGTCGTTTCAGTCTTGTGTGCGGATTCCAAGTTAGTCGTTTCTCACGTAGGAGTCCTAGATAGCGAATCTGTTCAACCGGGAATAGTGGAATATTATTAAAGGACACTGAAGGACAGGATGTCGTAGGTTTACGACGAAGCGTAAAGTTAATTTAGTGGGATTTGTTGGAATTGATATTCTGAAATATAAATTTAAAAAAACTATATTAATTTATAGACACCAATTTATATTTTAATTACCAACACAAAAATAAGTATAAACAAATGAACATTAAACAATGACAGCAGTTGCTCATATGTTTGTCTAGTTCTGAGTTTTTTAGTGTATAATCGCCATATTGATCATAATTTGTCTAGTTCCGTTTGTTTTTTTTTAATGTGAGTTAATGCCTAGACACATTTCAATTTATGATCGTCATAGGATACACCATAAGTTTTTTTTCACTTTTGCAGAACAAACAGACATGCTTTTAACTCATGGCGCCGTACATAGAAATGGTGCTGCTGTTCGAAGATATCCTGCTAAATTCCTAACCGAAGAACTGCAAAAGTGAATAAATTTATGGTGCCTCCCATGATAATCAGAAATTTAACCGTGTCATAGTATTCACTCAACCTAATTCACACAGAACTAGACAGACGAATGAGCAACTGCTGTCATCGCCTTTCGTTCATTTGTTTATCAGGCGATTAAAACCTGTTATTTTGTATGAAATACTTTAAACGTTGTACAGTCAGTCTCAATGTAGTAAATAAATAATGAATCGTTAACCTTTGGTATCCGTTTAATAAATGAATTTGAATTATACGTTAATGTGACGACGTTTTGGGCTACTTCAACACTTACTACACTTACTAGACAAACGGTCCAACCTTCCTCTTGACTACAAAAGGCTTATCTACATGACCATTATCTAATTCTTCCCGCATCCAATCCTTACAATCCAAAATCCGTCGTGAAATCAGCAACGCTCCTTACTTTGTCACGAATAAACTTATCCATAAAGACCTCAATGTTCCCTTTGTTACTGATTTGGCCCGGACTAGGTATCAACTTTTTCATGACAAACTCCATTCTCACTCTAACCCACTAGTTTCAATCCTTTTTTCCTCTTCAATTCCAGATAATCCTCCGAGGCGCCTGAAAAGGAGATGGCACCGGGACCTTCTAGTTTAGAATATTTTTAAAGTGCTTCCAACGGGAAGCTTCTCTACATGTATTTACTAATTTAACTATTACATTTACTTGATGTA
This sequence comes from Piezodorus guildinii, assembly GCA_023052935.1. Classification (NCBI taxonomy): domain Eukaryota; kingdom Metazoa; phylum Arthropoda; class Insecta; order Hemiptera; family Pentatomidae; genus Piezodorus; species Piezodorus guildinii. The sequence continues at coordinate 139,419,976 of CM041293.1, forward strand.
CATCTTTGTTTAATACAGTTGTAAACATCAATTAAAATGTATTTTAATAAAAAATGTTGATGTGAACTATTTTTTTATTTTGTGTTTGTGAACAAATGCTTTAAATAGTGCCGTACAATTACGAAACACCCTGTATATTCCATAGGTAAGTAAAAATAAAATTGTTTAATTTCTTTTCTTTTTTAATTTTTTCGGAAGGACAAATAACAGTGTGCAATGAAATAAAATGAAGGGTGAAATATGATATAGTAATTATATAATGGAAAAAAATAAGTATTGAAAATGGGGAAACAGCCCCGAAACGTCGACAAATATGAAAGGCTTATGAAATAAAGTGATTAAGTGAGAAATGGAAGGTAATGTGGACTCTTTTAAATGTTTAAAATTGTTTGATTAAATTTAGGAACGGACCATATTTTTAGTGAAATATGATAAAATAGTCTGTGTTCTTCTATGAGGGTAATATTGCCTCCTTGTTAAACTTCACACAAAGCCGACTGGTTATAGTTAAAGTAGAATACAATGAAATAAGAGGCTTTCATTATCTTCTTTCACATTCCCTTCCGAGGACTGAATTGAAGTGAGTTACAAAGAGAAGGTAAGTTCCCTCCGCCTCGTCTAAGTAGAAGCCGAGCTAGAACAATGCGCAGTAAATCTTGGTAAATATATTTGGGAGGAGAGAGGAAGTAGCTAGCGAACAAAGAAGGTCTTGATGCCGGAGCGGATTGGAACAGGGTAGAATGGCCGAGCTTTTCCAAACCTAATCCTATTTTCCAATCAATTGAGACTTCCTTCTCCCAAACCTCCCCTACCTTTCAGGTCCTATCGCTGTATTAGTGAGCACCCGAGGGAGTGTAACAACAGCTGATATGTCGGCTCTTGATTAGTTTTACGGGACTAAACTCCTTTTCTTTTTTAGAAACGGACATTTTTTATTGGATTATTATAAATTTCAGTGGAACAGTAGTTCTAGGAGAATAACGCGATGCACCATCGCATGTTACTCATTCTTCAAACTACCACCATTTTGAATATTTTTGTTTCTTAACCCCAATTTAGTATCATGTTATGCTAAACTTCCCATAAAACTTTTTTACTTTCACTTACCTATATATGAAATATATAGTAAGGGAAAGTATTTCCTTAAAGTAAGTCCTTTGAAACTGAAATTTTATATTTAGGACATCTATGCGCCCGAGAAGTTACAGCAACTTTTTCATTAAAATCAACTAACCAGAATAGCCCACTTTACACTATGCATATTGCACCTTTTTATGATTTTCTCAAAAACAGCTCCAACAATTTTGATTAAACTCTCTATATAGATGTAAAATTTAATGGGCTTTAATATCTTGTTGATTTAATTCTGATTAAAATAGTCTGACAGGGCTTAAATACCGATATTTAAAATGTTCTTCTTCTAAAGTATCTTTAATTTTGTAGATTTTACAAAAATAACCATCTTATCTTGTTACCACTGATAAAAAACAGGTAAATATATAAATTGAATGATTCGATCCCCAACTAAAGGAAAAATTTGAAATATTTTTTAATGCAATTTTTTATTTTTGAACATAAGAACAGTAATATAGATGTATAATTTACCGCTGGAAAGCTAAATATTATCTTATACACGAGTTTGTAAAAGCTACTAAATAGTTATGAAAAGCCAATGAAACTAACTGATAATTTCAGATAATAATATTATAGATTTTTAAATAAACCACACGTTTGTATAGAAATTCAATTTAATTAATTCTTTAATAGTTTTACTAATTTTTATCTCTAATTTTATTTGAAAATTTAATAATCGATTTTAACAATGGCGGTAAGTGGAAGTCGTGTGTTGCCAGCACCAGATTTTTATCAATAAGTTCTGCACGTTTGTGTGTGTTGTACGTTTCATCTTTAAGACAACTATATACCCGAAATGTTATATCAACTGCCGGGTTTGAACTAGCTCTTAATTTGAAAAAACAAATCTTATGTATCATCTCTAATTATTTTTTAAAGAGTGAGTGAATTTTTCAGTCACACCAAGCTTCTAACATATTCTAATTATAATCCATATATTTTGTTCGTTTTATGTCAAAGCTTCTTTTTAATTTATTTAAAGTCATTTTTATGCTACTGTGACTAATCCGAAGATGCTCTAATGGGAGTCATAAATTTTGCTAATTTAGGTTTTATTAGATTTGGATCTTAAAGGAGTACCTGACAGTACTTGAGTACATCAAACAGGCTCAGGACCACTATTTTTCGTCCCCTCTTATGAAGGCATAGGGTAACCTGCCAGGTTTGAACCCGTTACCTTAGGTATAGAAGACTTTTGGTGCTGTAGTGGCTGGACACTACAGGTGATCTCCGATTACTTATTTCAAAGTAAAATAATAATCCCAACTGTATAAATATTTACTGTTAGTATTACCTAGACTATTTAAATGTGAATTTAAAGTTTAAATGTGAACAATTTTGAACTAATATTTACAATATCATATGAAAATAACATAATATTTAGAAATGTAAACAATAAGAATAAATTTTTTTTAGTGATATAATATTAAACGAACAATTATATGTGACGATGATATGTAACGGAAAAAGACATAAATAGGTAAAGATGAAGAAAGAAATGAAAAGAGAAAATGATTAATAAGAAAGAAAATACATACTGATCCAAAGAAGGTGACTCAAGAATTGGTTAAAACGCTCTCTGCGTGGTGCGGAAAATACGAGAACTAGAAAAACCGCTAGAAATGTAAACAGAAGAATTGTCGGAAATACGTAATCATGTTTACACCATCGTCTATTTATTGGAATGAAAAAAACCCAAATTTGTTTAATGTTAAGCCTTTTTGATATAAGGATTAATTGTATATATTGAATAGCGGACTAAGATTTAAAAAATGCAGAATTAATAACAAAGGCATAGGCAACAGAAAGTAAAAATATTTAAATTAATTAGTTGGTTTTTATTTCTTCCCAAAAAAGTTTTTTTCAGTGAAATTTAACGAGTCTACGTTTCGGGGGCCTTCCCCATCATCAGGACTCACTGAGTTGTTTAAAATTTGCCAAAAATGTTTTTTTTTTAATGTCTTTAACAAAGAAAAAATAACCAACAGAGAACAACCATCCATCCTCACATATTCTTTGGCCCCTCATCAAAAAGATCTAAGTATGACCAGAAGGGAAAAAATGTAATTACTTTTTTTTTAAATTTATTTATTGAGATATATTACAATTTGTTACAGAATGAACAATAGTAATAGTGATATGAGACACATTCATACAATATATACAGAAAATAATAATAAAAGCCAAATTACATAAAATATAAAGTAAATAAATTCATTTATATACAATAAAATAGTAATAAATAAAAAACAAAACAAATCAAAACAAAAACCTATAATTGAGATACATTAAAAGTTGGCAAATAAATAAATATCATACCAACAATCATAACTATATACAATATATACAACTGCAAAAGGGACCCTCCACTTGTGGTGGAAAAAGCGGAATCCAAGAGATCCCAGCGCCTCTATCTCAGCCGCATCACTGTTGTGAGCCAGTGGAGGCTGAGTTAGGGCGCTGTAGCCACAAACATACAGTACATGAGTGGAGGATCTGACCAGCGTCAGAACTTCAATTTAAATGTTTACAATACGTCTCGCGACCACTGCCGTTTCAATCTTCGAGGAGGATTGTAGTGATGGGTTGCGCTGGATAGGGATCGTGCTAGAGGGTTAGGATGATGAGTAAGGTTCTGATGAAATTTGGATGATACGAGGTCTAAAACAAATAGAATATTAAGGTCATGGTGTAGGATACAGTTTGTAACGTAATAAGGAGCATTAACTATTGTTCGGACGACTTTGGATTGGAAGGATTAGATGCGTTTGATGTTAAAATGTTTAGCTGCCCCCCACAGTTCAAGTCCGTAGGTCCATATAGGTTTCAGTACTATCTTGTATGTTAGTAATTTGTTGTCCACTGTAAGATGAGATTTTCTGTTTAGTAATCTGTATAATTGGCTGAATCTGCGGTTGAGTTCTTTTCTTTTAAGTCTTGTATGTGGGTTCCAATTCAGTCTTTTGTCTAGTAAAAAGCCAAGATACCGGACTGTGTCTGAGGTGGAATTGAAGGAAGCGGTATGGAATTGAACATTAGGTAATTACTAATGGCATTCTATGAGTTTCCGATATTATTCAATAATTTTGATTAAAAATAATCCAGAGAACGATTTAGAGTAGAATGATTTCCACAAATCTCAATTCAATCTGAAGTTTATCTTTGTTAAAAACTAATATTCAAGGAATAAAGTCCTTACCCAATCCCGCTATATTGAAAATAATAACAAGTCTATAGTACGGGCTAATAATATTTTCCAGTAAGAGGAATAGGAGAAGATAGTGGAGGCTTATTATCGTCCTGTATAGCGCTACTCCCCTATAAGGAAGAAGATGAAGATATCCTTAAGGAGCTGTATCCTTCCAGCCTGAATACTTATTGTGGATTTTTCATTAAGGATCCTTTTCTCCAAGATGAATTCAATTACGCTTCTACTAGGATCGAGTCGGTTTCTTTTAATTGAATTTTCCATTTATTTCTTCCTGTTTAGACTTGCCAACCCCCTGGGAGAACTAAGTACTACTCCAGTCTAATTTCCTTCTATTAATCGAGTTTTATCCGGCCGAATAAAAACTTAATTAGTATGCGGCTGTCACGCTGTCGAGAGTTTAAATTGGAAGAGTGAAAATGAAAAGAAATAGATAAAAATAATTGTGACTCGAAGCATCTAGATGATATTCAAAACAAGTTTTACGATTCTTTTTATTTGACATACGGCCTTAATGTACTCTAACTATGACTAAGGAGGGATATCAACGAAATATCCAGCTGGCTTTCAAACTATTTGGAATAGTATGATACATATTTACTCCTAGGACAGCTAAGAAACAAATGATCACTACTGGTTAAAGAAATAAAGGGTACTGCCTTACCACTCTTGTGCATAGGAATTGCAATCCGGAAAAAAGGATCCAATAATCCGGCCGATCCGGCATCATCAAACGTTTGCCGAATTCGGTAACCGAATCCGATTATAGAAATTTTTGGTCGAAAATAGCGCCGTTCAACGAGTAGGTATTTTTAAATAGTTACATTTGTTGTACATGTAAGGTGGTGAGTGGTTCTAAAATTAGTTTTAGAGAAATCGCTCTCTCATTACGTTAAGTACTAAATTATATGAAGCATTGCGTACAAATCTATTTGAATGAATCTAGGAATACTGAGTTTCGTTACTGCTCACGTCTTCCTAGACTTCACTTTCTCAGATAGTTCAATTAATTTATTAAGTAAATATATAAAATCTAATATAATTAACCTTGCGTAATTAACTCAGATGGGAATTGTGATTAAAATAATATTAAATTATTTGAAAATGCTAAGATACAAGTGTTATATTTATGATAGACACCATCTTCATTTGATGAATGGCGTAAAAACATAATAATGAGCTTGTGTTATAAGTATAATTCATTAAATTATTTTACCGACAATATTTGTCTTTCAAATAGTATTCAAGTATATGTCATCAAAAACCAATTTTGGTGTATTATTAAAAAACAAATATTCATCATTTTCAGCAAATAATCATCACTTGCCGACTGTTTTAATAGCCATTAAAATTTCACTAGTTACCTAAACTACTAAATTCTAATTGTTTGCTCTCTATCTAATCCTAACATAACTATTATTTCATAAACTTCCTGTTATGAGTACAACTATACTCGAATAACTCACTATCAGCTCATCTTGGACAGTAAAACGAAAATCATCCTGATTTTGTCGATCCATCCGGATTGATGAACTTTGGGCCAAATCCGGCCGGATTTAAAATGGCGCTTTTTAAAATGGATTGCAATCCCTACTTGTATACCAGTTGTTTACTATCTAAATGCGTTCCCTTAACATCCGCTCGTGGCCTGATCTGTATTTAACATTCGGCAGACAAGCCCGTACCATCCCAATTGCCTCTTGTCTAGGACTTTTAGAACAGAGCATACATTAAGCTCTTTCCTGACCCTTTCATTCCGGACACAGTCTCTCCGTGTCTTCCCCACAATTCTTCAAAGGAACTCCATTTCCGAAGCAGTGATGCGACTTCGTAGCCTTTCATTCATAATCCAGCTCTCTGCTCCATAGAGAAGCACTGGTAGAAAGATGGACTTGAACAGGTGTAACTTCACGTTCCGTGCTACTTCTCTGTTTCCGATGACCGTATTGCAGATATGATAATAGACGGAATTATCCTTGGAAATTCTACTTGAGATTTCTGAATCCAATTTCCCAGATCTACTGATCACCATAGCTAGATACGTGAAATCTGTCACCACCTCCATCAATTCTCCACCACAGGAGATCTGCACATCTTCATGAGCTCTACCAACTTGAAGAACATTGCTTTTTCTGGAATTGATTGTCATTCCCTTTCTCTTCAGTTCCTCATTCCACTCCGTCACTGCCTGCCGAAGCTGCTCTGGGGATTCCGCTATAAGCACTATATCGTCAGCAAACAAGAGGAACTGTATAACAACAGGATACAGGTTCCATTGGCCCATGTGCATTCTGGCTGTGCGTCTTTTGCAAATTGAGGCAATCTCATCGATATATACTATAGACAAAAGAGGACTTAGGGAATCACCCTGTTTTACTCCCTTTTCCATCCTAAACACTTGGACTCTTGCCCATTTAAGCGCACTACACCCTTTGGCTCCTGGTATGTTGACTTTATAGCCTTCAGCAACTTTTGAGGAATGTTCTTTGCCCTTAAGGCTTCCCAAATTTCTTTCCAGGGCACCGAATCAAAAGCCGCCTTCAAGTGCAGGAACGCCAGATAGACGTTTCGGCCATGATCCCAGGACTTCTCTATCACGCTCCGCAGGGTAAAAATCTGATCCTGAGTTTGTCTGTTGGGTCTAAATGCGCTCTGTTCTTCCTGCAGAATAGGCTCCACCATTGGCCTCAACCGGCTCTCAAGAATAGAGGGGCACACTTTATAGATCACGGGAGACAGGCAAATAGGTCTGTAGTTTGAGCAATCACTTTGACCTCCTTTCTTGTGGATGGGGACAATAACATTGTACTCCCATTCCTGAGGGATATTTTCATCATCCCAAACTCTTTGGAAGAATTTTTGTAATGTCCCTATCAACTCTGGTCCTCCGTATTTAAGAAATTCTGGGACTATGTTGTCTCGTTCTGCTGCTTTTCCTAACTTCATCTTCGCAATAGTCCAGGAGTCAACGACTTGAAATTATATGATCGTGATTCTTAAACGAAAAACCGATTTTTATTAGATGAATGAAAATTAAAATATATATTTTTAACCTTTTTAAAAGGTGTCACTCACCGATCACTGCATGAAATATAAAGTATTGCGATCATGAAACTTTTTCAATTTCAGTTTTTAACGTTATTGGCTTAATAACCCCTGAGACTAAATAACCTAATACCACAAAAACTATGTTGTTTTTTTAAAGTTTTTTATTTATTTTATTTTTTTACTAGGGTGTGTCTGTGAATAAGTCCAGCTCGAAAACGAAAAGTTGTACTGAATTAGATTTCATATTTAACACAAAAATACGTCCAAGATGTAACAGCAACTTTTACTTTTTCACAAAAATTGGCTGACCGGAAATTGTGCTTTCATACGTTTTGCACCTTTTTAACATTTCCTCAAAAATGGCTCTTACGATTTTGATTAAATTCCCTATATCGGTGTAAAATTTAATCGGGATCTAATATTATGTAGGTTTCATTCTGATCGAAATAGTCTGACAGGGCTAAAATGCCGACTTTTGTATTTTCATCCTCTGAATTCCCTTTCATTTTATAGATTCAAAAAATTAACCATATAAATAAATACTTTTGTTCTTTTCTCATTTAGTTGGAAATCAAATTTGTTTAAGTTAAATAATTTCCCGTTTCTTATCAATGTCATCAAGATGATATGGTATTATTATTTTAATCTACAAAATTAAAGGAAGATAATTTAAAACGGCATTTAAGATCAGTCCAGTTATTTCGAACAGATTAGACGAATCCTCTTAATAATTGAAACGAAAAAAAAATTTCCCGGCTGTATAACCATTTTACTGCTTGAGTTCAATAAAAATAATTTTTTTTACACCGACTTCATAATTCTTCTATAATTAAACAAAAAAAAATCAAGATATCCCTTTAGAATGCAGTTACTGTCACACCATGTAGCAGTCGCATCACGTAAGCATGACAGTTGATGATTGCCTGCGATTCCCAATTTTCGTTCCACATCATGTTCTATATTCTCTCTACGAATCGCCAACGTCTTTCGAATGTCAACATCCTGCGAATTTATATTCTAATGCCTTCCAAGAAAAGTAGCATTAAAGATGTAACTCTCTTTAATTAAACTTCCACAAATTTGTCAGTATTTCACAAGGACATTTAAATCTGGAGAAACATGTAAATATTTTTTATTCAACCGGTTGTTAGTTCAAAACTAGTATGGCTTACCTGATGTTATGTTTCATTCTTATGAATGTATTAAGAACTAGATCAGGTTAAAAATTCCATTAAATCGTTTTTTTTATTTTTTATTTAAACATATTTATTTATATTTACAACTGTACTATTATATACAACAAGTAAATTTGATGGACATAGTGAACTGACATGAAATACATGCGAGACGCTACCCATATGCAGCAGCACTCTAAAAATATTCTAAACTAGAAGGTCTCGGGGCCATCTTCTTTTCAGACGCCTCAGAGGATTGGTAGGTCAAGATTCGTTACATGAGACCTCTACGAAATAGATTTTATACTTTCGTCTAAAAACTGTGAAAAATTGTCGATCTTACTAGTGGTACCTAACTCATTTTTTGGTAACTAGATGCTTCAAGCTCACCCCATTTTTAAATTAATGCCGCGTTACCCAGTGAGAGAAGATGAAAATTCTTGAGAGCAAAGGATTGTGAGAGTATACGAGAGTAGCGGTAGAGGAGGAAGGAATATATTAAAAAAGTAAATTCGGATTATAAAATATAAATCGGATTATAAATTTAATAATCATTAAATATTATTTTAAAAAAACTAAATGATAATGTTATACCAAAACAAATAAGTGTAACATACAAATTATGAAGCCATGTTTATTTGATGCAGAGACTCCATTTTTATAAACTAAAAATTATTTATAATAAAAGTTTAAAAAAATAAACGATGAAGTTTTTTAGAAAATGCTGTATAAGAATACGTATAAGTTAAAAGTATGTGAGAGTGAATGATAATTCACTATCACCAACCTCACGAATTTTACTTACCTGTCCCCTCCAGTGTAGAGCGGCCTTAAATAGGGGACAAGCTTGGAGCACCTAGTAATAAAAAAAGGCGCTAGATGCCGCTCGTGAGAGCGACAATTTATCACAGGTTTTAGACTCTAGTGATTTTATTCTCCGCAGTCACTATACAATTATTGGTTTATTATTTTAAAACTAAACAATTATAATCGAATAAGAAAGGAAAAATGTAATCCGTAAGTACGTATGATCCAAATACAAAATTAATAAAAATTTTGCTTTGTAAATCAAATACATTTAAATTGGATGGGATTTGGTGAGTTTTGGTTTTTTGACGTGGATATATCATCAAGCTAGGGACTAAAAGGTTTTTTTACTTCTTTCCACTTAAAAAAAGACACGATTGACAAGTTCCAGCTCTGTTGGTGTTACTCAGATTAAACATTTTTCGACTGTTTCCCTATGGGAAATTAATTGGAGATTATTTTTCGTCATATAAATTTTTTTGTTAGGACCTAATGTTTAGTATAAAACCCCATATTTTCTATCAACCAGTAGGTTATAAATTGACACATCTATGATCTATTGGTAAACTAGATGACTTTTATGAGCTTATATCATTCAACAGTTTTGAAAATAATCAAGAGTAGAATGGTTTCCTCAAATCTTAATTCAACCTAAACTGTTTAAAAAAAATAAATGTGATAGAAAATTAAATGATTTTTTTTCTCTACTCTGGGACCGGTGAAACTGCTTGGTCTAGTGTATAGAGCACTTGTCTGCTATTCTAAGATTCCTGAGGCAGAATTATTTATTCTGTTTTTTTTTTCTGCCGGGGGGTGACACTTGGGTATGGAGACTCTCCTGGGACAGACCCAGCCTCTATAAATTGGGTACCCAGTAAATGGGGAAAACCTGGTGGTCGAGTGTGATCTTGGCCTAATCACCTCATTGCACTGCCGTTGACTTACAAACAGTACGAGCCTCAATATGTACTTAGCCCAAGGCCTTTCATGGGTTGTAGAAGTAGAGGTACTCGGGGACCAAGTCTCCTAGAACAAAAACAATTAAACGAAAAATTGCTTATTGTCTTGTTACATTTTGATTAATGTATAAACACTTTTATACACATATGAAGTATGTATATATATATCCATTTATTGTAGAATGGAACGGAAGATTGAGAGTCAAGATGGTAATGAAATATCTCATGCTAAAAAAAATACATGCACTTTGTTTTATGGATGGAGACAGGTAGCAAAGTCCAAAAGAAGAAAAAACGAAAGGGGGAAGATTTTTTATGCGACGGAGTGTAAATATTGATCGATAGGGTTCTAGTGTTCAATCAATGGATGTCAAAACGGAGGGTGAGAAGTTCTATTATTAGGTAGATTTTCTATTTTTTAAGGTTTAGCTAGTTAAGAACTATGGAAATATTGCCGTCGTAAAAAAGCATAAAGCCTCTTTAACTGCCTATAATGGGCAGGAATACGGTTAAGCCTGCGAGCTCCGAAAATTAATCATATAAATCAATTTACTAGGCGTTTAAATTTGACTTTAATTCGTCCGTAAGTTCTTCATACTCCAGTAAACCGTAGTCAAAGTAGGGTAAGATGAGTGAGGAAACTAGTGGCTGGCGGTTTTTTATGTGTAGATCAACGGAATCTGTGGAACTGTTAAAGATGTGGATTCCCAGGAAATTTCCAAGACAGGTGTTTGTGGTAAGTCTAGGGCGAAAACGAAAAACCCTATAAAACTGAAGCTACTTATTCAAGATACTATACGTTGTTACAGAGAGATGTTACAGCCCCTTAATACCACGCATTTTGCAACTTTTTACAATTTTCTCAATAAATTTTGATTAAACTCGCTAAATCTATATAAAATTTAATGGGGTTTAATATTATGTAGGGTTCTTTCTGATTGAAATAGTCTGACAGGGCTTAAATCTTTAATTTTGTTGATTTAAAAAAGTAAGGCACATCATCTTATTAGAATTGATAAATAATGGCTAAATATACAAGGTGAGCGAATTTGATAAACAACTAAAGGAAAGAACTACAAACATATTTTTTTATGCAATTTTGCTTTTTTTGAACATTAAAACAGAATTATAGATGTATAATATACCGTTGGAAAGCTAAAAAGTTTAGAATAAATTCTATCATATATCAAAAATTATAAAAGTTAATGGAGAGTGACGAAAAGCTAATAACACAAATTGATTGTCGTAGATAATAATATAATTGATTATTTAATAAAATACGTGTTTCTATTCAATCTTAATAATAATAATATAATAATAATAATAATAGGCTTAGCGAACCCGAAGGTTCGATGCCGATACCACCAAATTCCGCCTACACAGACTCGTCCAATGTTCACCATTCAAGCCCAAGCTCCAGAGATCAGCCTTAACGCAATCCTCCCATCTCCGTTTCGGCCTACCTTTCGGACGCTTACCAGTCGGATCAGCAAATACCAACTTTCTCGGAATCCGCTCGTCATCGAGCCCAACAACTTTACTCGCCCATTTGAGTCTCCGCGATGCAATGAGCTCAATTATATTCACAGGATGCAAGTTCCGCAATTCCGCGTTGTGCAACCTTCTAAACTCCCCAGTGGCCTCATCTCTCTTTGGACCAAATATTTTACGCAATACCTTATTTTCGAAAACCTTAAGCCGTTGTTCATCCTTCAAAGTAAGCGGCCACGTTTCACATCCGTAAAGAACCGTTGGAAGAATAATAGTTTTATAAATTCTAACCTTTAAGTTTTTAGATAGAAGCCGCGAACTAAGTAACTTAGCAACTGAATAATAACACGCATTTCGCACCTTTAACCGGGACTTTATTTCTTCCTGGATTTCATTTTTTCTAGTTATAACCTTCTATTCAATCTTAATTTTATTATTTTTTTAACAATTTATTTTAATCTCTAAATTTATTTAAAACTTCTAAAATTGATTTTAACATGGAGGTAAGTGAAAATCGTGTGTTGCGCGCACCAGATTTTTATACCATTGGTTTAGGTCCCTGGTGTGGAATCGATAAGTTTGGGATGTAAAAAATTTATCATTATTTACTGATCACACATGAGTGTCATCAGCATACGTAGATAGGAAAGTTGAGATATCAGCTGTACAAACTGTGGAAAGAATGGGTCCTAGAAAAGAATTAAAAGGAATTATTGCGGTTTATTTTGAAGAATGCATAAATATATAAAGTCTATGTGCATGAAGTTTCTCACCGACAGATAGAATTTTTTATTCGTTTTCCCTTTATATTGAAATTTCCTCGGAGGAAAACATACTATTTTCCCTCTTAGGAACCGGTTATTCATCACATTTTCCCGCCCTGAAGGAACAGAGAACAGAGATGAAAAATATGGAAATTCAAGAGTGGAAATAATGTACGAAAATAGGATAAAGAAAAATCCGAGAGGAAAAGAAAATGTATTTGTCAGTGGACGACCCAGACTGGGATTCCCAACTGACAGAACCGAGATAGCATGAGACATTATTTCACCGTCCGTAGCTCACAGATTACTGTCTTACCTCTCAAGTCTTCTGGTATCTTGTAAAAGTCTATCTTATAATATTATATTAATAATATAAACATATTATAGGGGATTAATGATATTTTATAGTATTTTGTAAATTTTTATACGTCGAAACGTATTCTACTAAAATACTAAGCAACTATCATCTACAGTACAAAGCAATCTTGAAGTTCTAACTTCAGCTCATATCTTACAAGTTCTTGAATTCATTTCATATTTTTGCATATCTTTAAGTAGCATTCTGATCGCCTCTGAAAATTGTATACATTATCACTGGTTAATTTTGTTTATTACTTTCAAAATTTGGCCCATACCAGGTATCACTCCTTCCATGAAAACCTCCACTCCAACTCTAATCCATTAGTTACAAGCCTTGCTTCCTCTTCAATTCCTGATAATCCTCCGAGGCACCTGAAAAGAATATGGCCTCAGGACCTTCTAGTTTAGACTCACTACTAAAGAGTGCTACCAACGGTCATTTTCTCTTCATGTTTATTTCATCTGTTTTATCATTTCAGCATATTTTCTTGTTGGAATTTATACAGTTGTAAATTTAAATTAAAAAAAAAATATTTTCAATAATGTACCTTTTTAATCGAAAAAACAATTACTCTCCCTTGAAATTTGAGAGATTACGTAATTGAAGGTTGAATTCAAAAAAGAATTTTAAAATAAAATCCATTTGTCCGCCGTCCTCGGATTTTCTACGAAACTACTGGACATTTTTTTTTTTTTTAATTCAGCAAAAAAATACTAGGGCATCCAACGATGATCCTAACACTTAGATGGTGATATCGGCCGATTAGTTTTAAAATGGCGGCCGGTTAAAAATGATTTAATTCAAATATTTTATACAAGTTTCTTAACTCTTAAACCACTAATAATTATAAAAAAATATGGTGCGGGCAACGCACGACTTTCACTTACCTCCATTTTTAAAATCAATGAAAGAATCTTCAAATACACTTAAGGATAAAAACACGTGAAACTATAAAATAATCCATTAGTTTTAGCGGCTTTTCATCACTCTTTATTAACTTTTACAAGCTCTTGTGTAATAGATAATATTTTTTTTTCTAAAATCTTTAGCTTTCTAACGGTATCCAACGGTGGTCCCTGTCAGACCATTTTAATCAGAATGAAACCTACAAGACGTTTAAGCCTATTAAATTTTACATCGATATAGTGAGTTTAATCAAAATCGTCGAAACCATTTTCGAGAAAATCGAAAAAAAGTTGCAAAATGCATAGTATAAAGTGGCTCTTCTTTTAAGCTCATTATGATGAAAAAGGTTTTGTAACGTCTCGGGCGTATATTTATCTGAAATATGAAATTTCAGTTTCATAGGACTTACCGTTTCCAACCGGGAGTTACCACACACGGGCACACACACACACACACACACACACACACACAGATCTAATAATAATGTAAATTCAAGGAGCATATCCAGAAAGTATGCATCAAAGCAGCAGGAGTGACCACAGCTCTAGCCCGATTGATGCCCAACGTAGGCGGACCTAGAAGTAGTCGGAGACTATTAATGGCGAGCGTCGTCTCATCCACTCTTTTATACGCAGCCCCAATATGGAATAATGCCCTGGACACACTTTCTTACAGGAGACCCATTGTGTCAGTTTATCGCCGAAGCCCTCTGAGGGTGATAAGTGCATTTCGCACAGTATCTTACGAAGCTGCATCTGTGGTGGCCAGGATGCCACCTAATGAACTGATGTCGGAGGAAAGGCAACGTACGTATAAAAGTGTTGTCCACGTTCCTAGAACCTAAGAGAGGAAGCAGACAGTCCAAAAGTGGCAGCGAGGCTGGGATTTGGCAGCGAGCGGAAGGTGGACCCATAGGCTGATAACTTTCATCCAACCCTGGCTGGATAGAAGCCACGGGGAAGTGGACTACTACCTAACCCAAATGCTCACTGGACACGGCTGCTTCAGAGCCTACCAATTACGGTTTAAGTTGGACAATACAGCAGAATGTCCAAGATGCCCAACAATAGATGAGACAGTAGAACACGTATTCTTCTGCTGTCCTCGCTTTCAAGTAGAGAGGGAAGAATTTCAAAAAATATGCAGATCAGAAGCTACACCTGACAACACCGTCAACCTCATGCTACTTTCCCAGGAGAACTGGATGGCGGGCCAACGTCTGGCTGCGGACGTCATCAAGAAATTGAGAATGGAAGAGAAGGAGAGGCGTGCCTAGAAATATAGGGTAAGGCGCCTAACAACGGGGCGGCATACAGCCACTCTCCTCCACGAAGTAATGCCTAACGGTGGTCCCGTGGAGGGTGAGAAACAGGTGTAGGGAGGTTGGTTTTAGTGGGTAGAAATCCCACACACGGATAGGTACGGGCCTATCCGCGTCTTTTGAAGATTTCCACCTACCCTCGTAAAAAAAACAAAAAAAAAACACAGAGATCTTTTTGCGGGACTTGGATATTGGACTCAGAGGACCCTAAAATGTGTTCCGTTGAATTTCCGTTGAAAACTGGAATTAGAAAATTCTCACGATCGCAATACTTATTTTTATATTTATTTTTGAATATATAGAAAAAATGTGTAGAGTTTCGGAAATAGTAGAGCGCGACGTAGAAGAAGAAAAAAGAATTTATATATATATATATATATATATATATATATAAATTCTTTTTTATATATATATATATATATATATATATATATATATAAATTCTTTTTTATATATATATATATATATTATATATATATATATATATATATATATATATATTGAATTCACAAATTATGAGAGATGTAATTCCCCCAAAAATCTGTTTCATCGAGAGTAGAAAAAAATATTTAAAAAAATTAGAGATCAAGTCACCCTGATAAACGAAGAAAAAAATAATCTTTTATGTCCATATTTCATAAGAGATGAGATTCCCTCATAACTCGTTTATTATTGATCATAGAGAAAAGTGTAAGATGTTCCGGAATCAGAAAATGTTATTTGAATAAAAATGAAAAGAAAAGAAAAGGAAATAGTAAGGAAGTCTAGTATAGTTCCTGATGGATGCTCCTTGAATTCTGAACTCTACTGCGAACACAAGAAAACATCATAAACGATGTTGTCAGAGCGTTATCCTGCTTTAATAAACCGAAAAGAGGTTTTATTCTAGATTAATACTCGTACTCACGCTTTTCGTCGGGGGGAGGGGGTCACCTATAGCATAGTGACCCTTCGGAGGGTACGTAATAGGGTGGTCACTAGTCGTGTGTTGCCTGCACCAGGTTTTTTTATCACAATTACTTAGTCGAAACGAGTCCCAAATTTTGTGACCATTGTCCATTCTGAACCCTGTCCATATATTTATTCGAACATGCTCATCTTTCTTTTAATTGTGAGAAGCAATTAATTTACTGTAAATAATTATTGCCCCCTATTGTATTACTGTCCGGTGTTGTGAATTAATTAATTTGTAAAGCCCTCCTGCGGGCTCGAATTAATGCCACTCCCAGTTTCCTCTAGAGTAATTCAACAGAAACGTCAAAATTTTAATTAAATTCCTCCATTTAGAGCGGGGAGAGTCAAATTGTCATGGCGCGACAAGCCATTCGGCTCCCGCGAGACTAGCTCTAATAAATGCTACACCGTGAGGCCCCAAACGCCAAGACAAACGCCAATACAAACTCCGCGAAAATGAGAAAAATCTCTCTCTATTTATTTTTTCCATTCCACTGCTCCCAGGTCTTTCATTCTTTCTCTCCAAGACGAATACTGCCGGAAAAGGCAGAGCTGGAAAGAAAAATCTACTGTGGAAAGGTGTTGTTGAGCAAATATTCAGGGAGCAAAGGGGGCACTGAAATATGACCTAGTTGCTCATCGTATGTTCTCCGGATTTTCAAAGGAGGGGGGGCACCTTTTTGCGAAAAGCAAGGAAACAAGCCTTACAGTTTATATACATATTTTTATTTCACATAGGTATGAATGAAATATATTGCGAAAAAAAGTATTCTATCGTAAAAAAATTGCTAATTTCATTTTTCACTTAAAATTAAATGAAAAGTAATTTTTATTTTGGGACATTTCGTCCCCTAAGAATAATGTAAAATGAACAGTGGGAGTTCAATTCGCCTGCTGTCACTTTTTACATGATTATTTAAATCAAATAGTGGATTATACAAAGTCAAAACAAATAAAAAATACAAATGAAAACAGATAACTTCGAATGAGTTTAGTTGCTTATCATCAAGCCAAGATATATCACATATGTGGGGAAGATTGATTTTTGAGGAGGTGGATAAATAATTGGGGTTTGAAATTTTTTGGGGATAAAACTATGGGAGGGAGATGGGTAAGAAGTTCTAAAATATGGCACCACGGATGTTAAATAACTTTTCAAAGGATAATGTTCTATGAAAGGTTAGGTATAGAAAGGTAGATTGAGATCTTGTATTTAAGGTGTGCACGGAAGATTGCGGAGTAAGGAGGTCAAAGATATACGAAGGATTTTTAGCTCCAAGGATTGGAGTAGGAAGATGCCAAGCATGTATTTTCTTCGGGATTTTAGATAGAGCCACCTTTGAAAAAAATACTAGTGAGAAATGTATGTCTGCAAAGGCCGTACATAAATCTTAAAAACTTCTTTGTCAATCTTTTTAACCTTATCTAGATTTCGCCACTGAGCATCTGTATTCAAAGTGTGAGAGTAAGAGAGAAGACACCAAGAGATGATGGGTACTTTAGGCAAAGAGCTACGGGAACGTAGGAGCTGTTTGAGGATAGCGATGGATTTTCTGGTTATTTGGGAAAACATGGTTACTCCACGTTAAGTTTTGATCAATCATACATCCATACATAGTTGGCTCAACAACCCGTTAACGGTCAAGACTTCCTCTAAAAGTGCCCGCCATCTGTGCAGCTCTCTAGTTCCTGACGCCTAGCAGAGAATTTGCACCCGCTGCGACGGAATCAGCCCACCTCAAATTTAGCCTGCCCACTCTTCTGGTGCATAAGTACCTTGACCAATGTCTTCTTGAGGATCTCATGTTACATCATCCTCGCCACGTGACCCCTTAATAAGAAAATATATTTCTTAAGGCTACCAGATTCCAAATGACCAAGTCTCTCAAAAAGGTCTATGGATTTGTATCTGTGGTAAGCTTTCCTCAAAAACCATAATTTTTATCAAAATGAAATTTAATACTTGAGACCATATATACCTGAGATGTTACAGCGACAATATCGACGACCCAGAAAGCCAAATTCTGCATTTCACCATTTTCTGATGTCCTAAAAAAGGGCTTTAACAATTTTAATTAAACTCTCTATATCGATGTCAAATTTAATGGGTTTTCATGTAATTTAAATTTTAATTTTTTTCAACTGTGAATTTATTTTTAAGTTCCTTAATTGATTTTAACAACGAAGGTAAATAAAAGTCGTGTGTTGCGCGCATCAGATTTGTTTTTACTTTTAATCATAAAATATTAAATATTATTCCAAATACTTATATATTTATACTCGACAACTATAAGAGAATAATGTACATTGCTTGTAAGCTTGTAGGCAACAATTAAATAATTTTTTTAAGCTAACCGATTTTCAGATTTAGCTCAAAATATTTATTGAAAAATCTAAAGACTATCAGATGAAACAAAAAATTAAATATTCTGTCGAATATCAATAATCTGTCTGTTTCATAGAATGTATCGGTTTTCGAAATGTCTGAAACGAAGCACTAATCAATCTGTGGATTTCCGAGTGTGTTTTGAAACAATTGGGTTGACAACACTGAAAAACACTTCATATTATATTAAATATTTTCCATATTATTGTTATTTTAAACATTTCATATATTATCATTACTTGGCCCGAACCAGGTACCACGCCTTTCGTGACAAACTCCATTGCCACTCTAATCCACTAGTTTCAAACCTTGCCACCTCAACAATCCCTGGTAATACTCCGAGGCGTCTGAAAAGAAGATGGCCTCGAGACCTTCTTGTTAAGCATAGTTTTTGGAGATCTACCAATGGGCAGTATCTCTACATTTGAATCATGACAGTAAAGCTTCTATCATATTTACTGAATGTATTTTAAAATACAACTGTAAATATCAATATATATGTATCAAGATCAAATGTAAAAGTCTCTCATCATTTTGAACCTTAAAATATCAATCACCATTTGCATTACTGAAGCACTTTACAAAAAAAAAAAAACCGTCCATAAGTTTAGCAGTTTTGCAAGTGAAGATAGATTTTTTTAGGGACGAAGATGTTTTTATTTTCTCAAACAGCTGAACAAGAAGATAAACCGAGGTAATGCTTTGCCGCCAGATTTATTTTTGCAAAGTTTGGATACCCACTTTATTGAGGTTGGCTGTGGCCAAGAAAGGTCTCTCCACCTAAGAGTAGCCCCACAGCAGGGGTTCGAACCCAGAATTTGTAGAGCAGTAGTCTATCCACTAGACCACACACTCATTTTTTTTAAATATTTTATTTTATTCCAGTTACATAACAATTTTTTTTAATATTTAGTTCTTGAATAATCTAAGATTTATTTTATTGTTTTTTGATTTCAGGTAAGTAGTTCCATTATTGCTTCATCAGGGATTTCTAATGGTTCTCATCTGTATACAGTCGCTTTATTCTTCCCAACATAAATTCGCGTGTAATGGAAGGCTGGGATGTTGCGGGCTTCCTCTTTGTCTTCCGTAATTGAGGATTCGCACTACAGATAATGAACCATCGGCCTCCAGCAACTCTTACTCAAAGTGGATTTGATAATTAAAGATAACAATTAACGTCTTGAAAGAGGATGGTAGCTATATAAAAGATTATTAATGTTTCTTTATTTGTACTATCTCCTAGACTAAATATCTTTTAGAAAAAATAAAAATAAAATATGACCAGGAGTGCTGTTATTGGCTATCAGCGGTTTTGAACCCGGAATCTCGGGCATAGGAGGCTGTTATGCCAACTACCATGCTACAGGTAACCCCTGAAAATTTTGACTTTTAAAACGCCGTGTTCGGGTCGTCCTTCAACTGTTGAAGTTTAGTTAATTCAAAAAATTACGTGATAGATGGAAACGTGTAATAGGTCAAAATATGTTGTTTTTTTAATATTAACCTGTTTTTATTGAAATCAACATTAAAAAAAAAAAAAAAAAAAAAAAAAAAAAAAAAAACGCTACAAAATGTTTTTACAACTCAATGACGTAATAATCTAAGAATTTCGCGATACCTGGTGAATTGCATTACAGTAGCTTTTTTGGCGCTCCTACTGCACGAGATTAGTCTTTTCAATCTCTTTTGAATTTCGCTCATATTTGAGGTATGATCTTTTTTATTTTTTTTTTTATTAAGGAAATGTACCGCAAAAAAAACTTTTTTTTTTAAATATTGTAAAGGGTGACATAGTGTTCATACGGCCATAGCCTTACCTATGATATATTGCTCATATAAGAAGATGACTAGGGGGGTATCCGATGGCTCTTATTACAAGATAGGGACTTAGTAATTCGCTGATGTGTCCCGGAAGGAAGATTAATGTTCCGAAACTCCCTTCACCCCTTCGCTTATATTATCATCATTCTATATCAAGATTTATATCTTGGATGTATTGAATTAGATACCGCATCTGAGCCCATGTAGTGACAATCTTATTAATTTCACGTTATAATTGTTAATTTATAAAAGAAAGTCTCATTTCACACTCTTTGATTGTCATCGTAGAATCAAAAAACGCTGCAAATTATTACAAAATGATTTTTATTTTCAAATAACAATATTATGGTATAACTGTTTATATAGCTGATTATAGCCAATTAAGTAATATGAGAAGCACTAATAAAAAGCATCATATCACAACACTACAACTGATTTCAAAACACAATATCTAAGCTAGTTGTAAACCTAATTCAATGATTCTTTTGGTCCAAACTTGATATTCTATATCAAATGGCACTTATAGCAAACCATCTTTGGTATTTATTCACATATTGATTAGGAGAAACGGATTTTTTTTTTTATTCGTTATTCGGATTCTACGCTTCTTGAACGTAAGCTCTCTAATTTTCAGCAGGGATAATTTTTTTTGTTGGTCGATTACAAAGGCTGATTATTGAAAATGAAAATGCAAAAGCATTTATACAGTAGGATAGTGCTCAATACACTAGGCCAAGTAGGTATTAGTACTAAACATATATATATATATATATATATATATATATATATATATATATATATATATATATATATATATTTACCTATATAAAGTAACGAAAAATTGTATTTGTATTAAAATATAAATAACTAGCTGTGTCACGCAGCTTTGCTCGCGAATATTGCATTTCGTATTAATTTATGTGCGTTTATGGTGAGATTGGCTATAATAAATATCAACTATCAGCTACTCTTTGTTATCATTTAAAGCACGATCTTGACTTCTTCCTGTCAAATTTACAATAGCAAACCATTAGAAGTGGTTATACCTATAATCACTTAATATGTAAAAATAATCGTCACAAACCATTTTAAAAAAATAAATAACAATTGAATATATTTTCATAGTAACCTACACTCGAAACAGATATGAAACGCAATATGCTTAAAAGGGTTGGTAACCTGTATGTACTGACCAGCCAGGTGCCCTTAAGATTTTTTAATGAGAGAAAAAACAACCTTAGTTATGCCCTCATTCGAAGGGGACGTAAAATGGTGGTCCCAAGCCTTTGCGATTCCATGAACTCGTTAAAGATCTCTACCCTAACTAAACTTGGAGAGGAAAAAATTAGTCATCATACGATTAGGCATAGTAGTATAAAAGTGACGTTAAGTACTCCCCAGTAGCCTCATCTCTCTTCGGACCAAATATTTTAGTACCTTATTTTCTAAAACCTTTAGTCGTTGTCCGTTCTTCAAAGTAAGCGACCACGTTTCACCGTCGGAAGAATAATAGTTTTATAAATTCTAACCTTTAAGTTTTTAGACAGAAGCTAAGTAATTTCGCAACTGAATTATAACACGCATTTCCCACGTTTAACCAGGACTTTATTTCCTTCTGGATTTTTGTTTTCGTTATCATTCAACCTAAATACTTAAATTTCTTTACGTGTTCAAAAGTATACCCTGAAATATCAATATCACTATGATCCCCACTTTCTCTGCTACAAATAATATATTTTATCTTTTCGGTATTTATTTCGAGTCCTATTTCTTTACCGGTTTTTATTAACGGACTTGTATTTAGTTGTTTAGTTTCCGTGTCTTCCTTTAGCAGTACCAAATCATCGGCGTATCCCAGAACCGGAATTTTATCACCCAAATTTAAACCTTCTTGGTACATATCACCTTTTCTTTGATATATTCTAAAGCGACTTCGTCTGCATCAATTTCTGTTATTATGATTGCTATTAAGATGTTTTTAAAAGAATATATTTTAAAGTACTTCCGCGTAAATGACATTTTTAGTTTTATTTTCTTGTGGCAGAAAAACATACTGATTTTCTCCGCAACCAGATCTTGACGTAAATCTATTCCTACGTGTTTAAATGAAAAAATATAAATTAACGGGAAATTTAATTATTTAAAAATAAAAGGTAAATCATTTGGAATCATTGGGAAGCGAGGTTTTTTTTTTCTCCCAAATTTTCTCCGTTTTTTCCCCAGATTTTCGACTGATTCTTCGGTCCTATTGCTCGCAGCGTGATGTTATATAGCCTATAACCTTCCTCGATAAATGGACTATCCAACACAAAAATAATTTTTCAATTAGAACCAAACAAACAAACAAACTCTTTAGCTTTATAATATTAGTATAGATTACTTAATTTGAACCTACAGTTATCTTTTAATTAGTTGTGTGATTATTTTACTATTGCAGAGATTTTACGATAAACTATATTAGAGTTGTTTTTTTTAAGAAAGACTACGCAAGTATTAATCAGTGATGAAAAACCTTTGTAATGGGTTATTCTCTAAAAAAAAATAAAACAAATAAATAAAAATTACCTGAGTGAGACATTGCATTGCATAGTCGTGGCGATTTCTGCGGTGCACAGTGGGAAAAAAACATGATTTAGTGGCCAAAATTCTATAACTCTTCTTTTAATCAAGATAAATTAAACATTTTTTTAATGAATAAATAGAGAATGTTCTTTATTAGTAAGCGTAAAAAAATCACTTTCACCTACATTTTTTAATATTTCTAATTGTTTTTCAAAGTTACTGATTTCATACATTTTTTTATTTGATCAATTTTATCTATATAGCAGCATTTGAACCGACAGAAATGATCATTTTTCTGCTTCCTCAGACTTTTCTGCGTTTATAATTGCCTTACTCAGGAATTTACGACGTATACAGAATTTATAAGGAATTATTATTTAAAGGAAAAAAATCGACAAATTTAACTTAACAAAATATATTTTCGATACTTATCCTGTCAATAATTATTTTTTTATTTCAATGGGACAAGTAAAAGAAAATTATGAAGTATGAGACATAAAAAAATTGTCGATTTTTTAAAATTTAAATATTAATTCCTTATAAATCCATTATACGTCATAAAATCCTGAGTAAGGCAATTATAAACGCAAAAAGTTCTATAAAAGTACATAATTTATCATTTCTGTCGATTCGAATGCTTCTATGTGGAGTAAATTGATCAAATACAAAAAAAAATTTATGAAATCAATAACTTTGAAAAATAATTAAAAATATTAAATAATGTAGTAAGAGTATTTTTTTTGCACTTCCTAATAAAGAATATTTTCTACTCATAAACGAAAAAAGAATTGTTAATTTATCTTGATTAGATTAAGAGTTATAGAATTTTGGTGGAATCGTGTTTTTTCCAACTGTAAATTGTGTGTAGTCGTTAAAAACATTTTATTTGTTTTTATATGTTAGTTTCTTTTTGTATCCAAAGTAGACTGTTTATTATTTTTTTTTTTTTATTCCATTCTTTTAACATGCTATGTTTATTTTTTCGATCATCATAGCGAAATTTAATTTTATTACTATTACCTACTGTTGATTAAAACTTAACCTCTGTATTAAACCATAATTAATATTATCATAAAAGGATAATGAAGCATGAGAAAATACATAGAAACTTATTAGAAAAAAGTGAATATACAAAATACAAAAGTAAGGAGAAAAAGTGATATTTAAACGGCTTGACAAAAAGGGCTCGAAGTAGGTGCTATTACTGATTTAAATAAGTAAAGAAAAAAGAAAAGAAGGAAGAGGAGTAATTTCTATATTCCAAAAAGGTGAAAAGTTAAAATTAGGCGGAAGAGTTGGCCGCTAAAGGATAAACATTGATTCCGGCGCTGGAAAAGTTCGGAAAAGTCTCTGAAAGAAAACTAATTACCCTAAAAAATAAAAGAAGAAAGGAAAAGAGCGAAAATAAAACCTCTAGACGAAAGAAAAAGAAAAGAAATAAAGAAAAAAATGGTGCTCCTGATTGAGCAACTTCTGACATTCTACCACACCCACGCGAGAAACTGCATCAGGGCCTTTTTAGCAACTTCTGAAGGTGAGCATTTAGAGGAAATGTTATCATAAAAAGGATTCCTTCCTTTTGATCTGTGTGCTCTGATGAGTGCTACGAGAGGGGAGAGTAAAAAGTATGAAGGAGTTATAAAATACCGAAGGTCAGGATCTCTCAAAGAAGAGTATGGAAAAAAAATATTTATGCAATAATTTCCCTATTTCTTTTGCCGATGATATAGCGATTTTCGCAGTAGGCGAGTATAAGCAATAGAAAAAAATCAAAACTCAGAAAGAACCGGATTAGAAATATCATTAAACTGAATTAATGACAAGCGACAAATTAGGAATGACGTCGGCCAAACGCTCTAGCTACCCTACAGTACCTCAGGAAAGTGCTAGTGGAAGAGTAGGAGGCCATACTCCAGGAACGGGTAGCTATCCTCATTCAAAGTATGCCTCAGAGTCATTGAAGTATTGATTAGGATTGAAGTAGTCATCAGAGACAGAGGAAGGAATACCCCGGTATTGAGAACGCATTTTTTTTTGTTCAATTAAAGTTTTAAAATGTAAAGAAGTCAATTTTTATGATATTTCGTTTTTCACTATTATTTTTTTCCTTTTTTATTATGTCGGTATTTCTTAATTTTTCTTGGTCTTTTAGAAGTATATACTACGCTTAGAAAAAAATTGGTAGGTTAATTTTGGTGTAACAAAAAGATATTTGTAAAATCTAGGTGCGCCTTTTTTTTTTTATCTCTAGCGTATATATTTCGTACATAGGTAAGTAAAAGTAAATTAGGGGACTTGAACGATTTTAATAAAGGCTAATTAAACTTAGAACCACCAACCGATAATTAGAAGTATAATTTACTATATTCGAAACAGAAAGATGATGAAGGTTTTAATAAGACTCAGCAAAGAATAGATCCTTCATTATAGAAATTCGACAACTACCCGTTTCAGGAACCCTGAAAACAATTACAGAAGGCGAAGGGCGAATAAGCATAAATCATCTACCATCTGTTCCCTCCGTTTTAATATAACTTATCCGAACTTAATCGATCGGAAATAATAAACAAAGCATCGATTGGAGAGCCGAACTCAACTAGAATCTAATATCAGAAAGCTAACAAATCATTTGGCGACACAGAAGGGCAGTAGAATACAGTGGCCCTACTCCAAGATGTGGACACCTGTTGATGGCCTAATGCTCGCAATGAACCTTCTCTTCTTTATCAGCTCCTTCTAAAGAAATTCGCTTAGCTTCTTCATAAAAACTTACAGTTTTAAAATACCTAAAATAAGCCGCAAATTATTAAGATCGAAGAAGAATTACTCAAATGAACATTGGCATGATGTGGTGAGTGGCATTAGGCAATTACATGTCAATCTGGACTTCTGCTTAGAAAGTTTAGCATTTCTTATAATAAGTAGAGCTATAAATACCACTCCAACTGCTACAATGAAAGTCTATAGATTACCATTGCACATAACAGTAGAAACTCAAACACTTAGCACAGACTACTGGCTCTTTTTATGTATTGAGGATACGGAGGGGAATTAATTCATTTGTAGAATATTTTATTAAAATATTTACATATTAAAATATCCTAAAAATGAATTAATAAGCAAACGAAATAATTATTAATAAGCCCTTGTCGGCAAAAGTTTAAAGGACGTTTACCTGCCCCCCTTGGACTCTCCAAGGGTCCCCAGCAATACCCCCGGGAAACTTCCTAGACCCCAAGCGGTAGCTAACAAGAGTATTAGGCCTGGCCTAGAGATAGCTATACTTATGATAAAGGTCTACAAAGGCTAGACCACCAACCGGGACACTTCCAATATCAGCCCCGCCCGAGGTGACGAGGATGTGAAAGAAGATTCGAAGGAGGGAGTTGAAGTCCAACAAGGTCCGTCGGGGGTCAGAGAGCAGCTGGAGGATGAAGCTAAGAAGGGGCGCCGAAGACTGATTCACAATCGCCAGCCGACTAAGTGTTTTAAAGGTATTTCTTTATTGTAATATTGTATGGCTAGGTCCACTATAAGAAATCCCTCATTATTCTCAGGCATTGTTAATATAAATTGTATATGTATATGTTCATCCTGTAAAGTATCTTTAATTTTGTAGATACTGAAAAAAATAACAATATAATCTTGTTAACAACGATAAAAAAACAGGTAAATATATAAGTTAAACGAATTCGATATTTAACTAAAGGAGAAAATTACAAAAATATTTTTTTAATGCAATTTTTCGTATTTGAACATGAGAACAGTAAAATAGATGTACAATATAATATACCCTTAGAAAGCTAAAGATTTAAAAAAAATATTATCCTACACACAAACTTGTAAAAGTTAATAAAAAGTGATGAAAAGGAAATAAAACTAACTGATTATTTTAGTTAATAATATAATCGATTTTTTATTAAATGTTTCTATAGAAATTCAATTTAATTAATTCTTTATTAGTTTCACTCATTTTTATCTCTAACTACATTTGAAAATTCTTTAATCGATTTTAACAACGGCGGTAAGTGAAAGTCCTGTGTTGCCCGCACAAGATTTTTTTTATTTATTTTTTTTAGCATTGAAAGATGATAAGTTTATAACCTCAAGAACATATTTTTTTTTTAAATAATTATTTTAATCAGTTTGTAAAGAGAAGATGTTCTGAGTTAGTTTAGTGATATTGTTTGACAAATTTATTTTAAAAACTGATTTTTCTTTTAGATAAGATTGTTATGCAAGATTAATGTATGTTTGTTTTCTTTTTGTTAATAATTTTGTAAATTATGTATTTAATTTTTTTCTTTTAGAGATAAGGTGGTTTAAAGTTGTGTGAAGCTAACCCATTATTTTACATACCCCTTTACATGTATATAATTATTAGTTAATTATAAACTGTTGTATAATATTTTTGAGCGTTTTGCTATAATATACTACTTTAAATTTTTTATTAACTTTTTTGTTTTAGTGTTATCAGCTTTAACGGGTAATTAATAGTAGTCGCGATCGTTAAATACGTTTACTGTTGTTTGATGGGAATCCAAGTTGCAAATGACATATTTTATGACGGCTGTTATTCGTTATTTTCCTTTTTAATTTTCAATAAAGGTCCGTTTATTGCCCTGTTAGAAGGTAAAACGAAATGCCTTGCAAAGCCTCCGGACTAGCAGCTTGCATAATTCACTGTCATTTAACGATCTACTTAAAGGGACTTTTGCTTTTAAGGCTCAGAGAAGTCTAAACGCCTTGCTAAGCCCTGCTGTAAAATTTATTTTTTATCATAAAATTAGTTCAATCTGATTTAATTCTAGACGCCTAATAGCTAATATACTTTAAATCAACTGGTTGAGTTTAATTTTTTTTTTTTTTTGTATAGAGCCCGGATCATGCTTTTTAATGACTGGATCAATAAGTTTCTCCGGTTTGAGAAGCGTGAAATGAAAAAAAAAAATCTCCACATCCACCTCCAATCCAATCCTGTTAACCACAAAACCGATAAACAATGCATTTCCTCCACATATAGCCACATATTAAACTCTATTAAGTAGCACATTTTCTCTGTCTATCCCACTATATATATTGTTTTGTTTTTCATTAGTATTGTTTGTTGGTTTTTTTTTATTTATATTTTTTTATCTTTTTAAATCTATTTTAGGTATCCATATAATTCTATATATGTATTTATTTTGTTTTGTTTATATACTTAAAATTTTCTAAATGTCTTCACTATTCAATTTATTCCAACTTGTATTTATGTTTATTTAACTTTTTTATCAACCTGTAAGATTTGTCAATTAGTGTAATTTACAATGTTCCATTATTATTTTTTCCACCCTGTTATCTTTGGATACCTTAAACAGAATTAGGGATAATTAAGTTGGGAGGTACAGTCAGTTTTTCTCCATATACATCTTCCATCACTGTTCTTACTATTATATAGGTGATATTTCAAGAATTAAATTAGAATTTTTTTATCCTATATCATTATTATAATCATAAGTTAAATTTCACTGATTCTTTGTATGGTAGTATTAAGAATTTTAGCCATTGTTGTCAGACCCTGTCCATAAATCAGTACGTATTTTCCATTCTACCTTTTCCTACGTATTTTCCATCCTACCTACCCCCCATCTACCAAACAGTACCTAGTTTCCATTCTCCCACCATGCGGTACGTATCTCCACTCTACTTCATATTTTTATGTTTCATATTTCATGTAAATTATTGATACCTGTGTAAATTTTGTTTAGTGAACATTTTTTTTTTTTTGTATAACACTTTCATTATTGTACTATGGTCATTGTATTTTAATTAAGTTTTTTTTTTACATATACAGTTCTTCTGTTATTTTTTAATACCGACGTTCTCTAGCTAAACAGTTTATATAATATTGTATGTAAGTTCATTGAAATTATATTCTTTTGTATCTTTTTAGCCCTGATGATGACCCACAAAGGGGGTCGAAACGTTGGCAAACAATAAAATAGTTGAAACTATTTAGTTGTTTCATTTAATGACCGCCACCCGGACTAATTCCTTCCAGAAAAAAAAAAAAAAAATGTTTTATACAAAGACTAGTTTTATTGAAAAATATATTGACCGCTTTTATAAGGGTTTTCATTATATATAGCACAATGCATCCTTTCATGTAGATATAATTTCATACAAAATTTTAGTATTCTATCTTGACTAGTTTTCAATTTAATGCCACCCAAACTTACGCGTTTCAATGACTTCGGCGCTCCTAGAGAAGCTGACTTACTCAAAGAAATAATATTGTACTACCGTTATTTTTCAATCAAAAAGCATGAAAATATCAGATTATATGAAGAAAACTATGGTTATTTGTGGAATTAATAAATAATTTATCCATTATGCACCAATAAATATGAATAAAATTGAATTATAAAAAGTGTAAAAGGAATAGTTAAAAAACAAATTAATTATGTACTAAAGGTGGTGGTGCGTCAATAGAAAAAATATAACAAAAAATATAATAATAATCATTGTATTAGATACTAGGCGCAATAATAAAAATGATGGGATTTGAACTGTTTAATATAAAGAAAAATATTTTTTTCAACAAACAATAATTTTACTTACTTCGCTTTTAATGTGTTAAGATCATACTGGATACAATATATAATAATAAAAATAATGAGATTTTGCCTGCCTTATACTCACAGAAAATATTTTTTTTATCTTGTTGGTAAATGTAACGTAAAATATGATGTTCCTTTAAAAAATATGGGCCAAAAGCAATGACTTAAACAGAACCATGATTTTCTTTTCTTAGGAATTACGATGGTATAAGCCACCATATATAATAATAAAAATCATGGGATTTCGATAGTTTAATATTCTAAAAAAAAATAAAAATAAAAACAAAACATTTAACTTTGGAGGTTCATGAAAAAATAAATATGAACCGAAAACAATATTTTAAACAAAAGGATGAATTTTCATGAGTACTTATTACAGTAATATCTACACTATATTATAAAAAAAATCATGGGATTTCAACTGGTTAATATTTATAATAAATATTTGTTTTAACTGAACAATGTATTGCTTAATATTTAAAAAAAATCTGGTGCGGGCAACACACGACTTTTACTTACAGCCGTTGTTGAATTTTTTTTAAAGAATTTTCAAATACAGTTAGAGATAAAAATGAGTGAAACTAATAAATAATTAATTAAATTGAATTTCTATAGAAACATTTAATAAAAAATCTATTATTTTATTATCTTAAATAATCAGTTAGTTTTGTATCTCTCTTTATTAACTTTTACGAAAAACAGCTGATGCGCTCGATGATAACAATCAGATTTTTTCTGTTTTTAGTAGGAATTCGCTTGAGTTCAGTCTGGAAAACATCACTAGACTTCAGGAACACCACAGCAATGAATATTGGAGAAATCTCGGTGAGAAAAGTTTTCATACACTTTGTGAAATCACGAAAAAGTGAAAGGAGGGTCACTGATCAGCTGATTGCCGTTAGCTCGACAAGCTCGGGCTTGCTTTTCTTTTTCTTATCTTTCTTTTATCTTTAATTCTTATCTCATTATTTATTTATTATCATTATTATTTTCTTAATCAAAGAGATATTTTCATCGAGTCATGCCCTCAAAGGCTACAAGTAAAAGATCTAGATCTGTAGGATGAAACTCTTCTCCCACAAAACAGAGACCCCGCCGTGAACAAAATAAAAAAAAATATTCCACCAGCGACCGCTTCAGCTACCTCATTTGCATCTGAGCCACAGCCCAGTACATCATCACAAGAAATAACTGATGAGTCCCCGTCTTTCACACCGAATCTATTTCAGATCTTACAAAATGAAAAAGAAACCATGGAATCTTCTCCTATACCCAGAGAACCACAACCTCCACCAATATTTTTTAAAATTTTAAACTGCTGTATGCGCATTTAAACAGAGTAACCGATCCTAATACTTATTCTTGTATAAGTAGAATTAATGATACTAAAATATCTCCGACTACTGTCGAAACCTACAGAAAGATTGTGAACTATCTGACTGAGACCAAAGCTGATTTTCATACCTATCAGCAGCGCCAGGAAAGAGCTTTAAGAGTTTTAATACGAAACCTACATTCTATAACACCCGTTGAAGCTATCAAAGAAGAACTGACGGAGATAGGATTCCAAGTGAGGCAAGTCACCAACGTTCTAAAAGATAAAATTCCACTGTAAAAGTTGAAAAACCTTACACAAAGAAACAAGTAGTTGAGTACCATAATTGTCAGGCATGTGGTCATACAAAAACTTATTGCCATCACATATCACGCTGTGTGAAATGCGTTGAACAGCATAAGTCAGAAGAATGTACAAGATCAAGATCAACACCCACTATATATGCTCTGAGCCTTAAGAA
This sequence comes from Piezodorus guildinii, assembly GCA_023052935.1. Classification (NCBI taxonomy): domain Eukaryota; kingdom Metazoa; phylum Arthropoda; class Insecta; order Hemiptera; family Pentatomidae; genus Piezodorus; species Piezodorus guildinii. Next base: position 139,451,274 of record CM041293.1, read on the forward strand.
CCACCCGGCTAACAAGAGACGTAAAATCTACAAGACACTCAGAACCAAATACCGAAAACCTCAGGATCCGAATGAAACAGCTGTACTAATCAGAATCAGAAGAATGTACAAGATCAAGATCAACACCCGCTGTATGTGCTCTGTGCCTTAAGAATCACCCGGCTAACTACAAGAGACGTAAAATCTACAAGACACTCAGAACCAAATACTGAAAACCTCAGGATCCGAATGAAACAGCTGTACTAATCAGAATCAGAAGAAAACCATCTAAACTTGTAAATTCCAACGTGTCATTTGCCCACTTGCTTGGCGGTGAAAACAAAAGCAATGAAGTCGAGGCCCTGCCGGAACAATTTTTTCCTCAACATTCTCAATCTATTGCACAACAATCTAGCCCTCAAAATTTACATAATCTTCAAACAACTCCTCAACATCAAATTTCTCATATCCCTCCGCCATCAAATGTCACAGATCTTACCAGACTAATGACATCGTTGATCTCCGAACGATTTCTTTCTCTTCCCATTAAGATCTACGATTATCTCGTACGATTCCATAGTAATTAAGACTTTTTCCTTTTCGGTGACCCTCACGTTTCCATATTTCCCTCTCAAACATTCCATTTCAAATCCCGAATTTGTATCCTTAATGGATTCCTTAGGAAATCGTTTCATTCTGGGCACAGACTTAAACGCAAAGCACCAGCAATGGGGTTCCAAAACCACGAATTCTCCGGGACGATATTTGCTGTCTGCACTCAACTCCCGAAATTTTAATCTCCTGCCTCCTGACTCTCCTACCTACTGGCCAATCGATCCTAACCGCAATCCTGACATTCTTGACTTCTTCATCCATAGCGGATTAGGCTCCCTCAACTTGTCTGTAACTCGCCTTGATGAACTATCCTCAGAACATAGTCCACTGATCCTAAAAGTATCCCTAACTCCTATTCCGAAACCTATGCCACCATCATTCATCCAAGGCCCGGTCAACTGGAACCATTTCCGCCAAATCCTGACCAATAATATTGACCTCAGACCACCGGCATCCAACAAGCTGTCTGGACTGCCTCCTCTCCTAAACACTTCAATATAAATCCACACCCAAATCATTTACCACAACATAGTATAGACCTCACCCACACCAAACACCGAGCAAGATCATTATGACAGCGCACCCGACACCAACAGATCGCTGCTCCTATAACTTCTATTGTAGACACGGGCGTAATAATCTAGAAATTTATCGCCCTAAAACACCTTACCTACCTACTCTATTGGAGACAATCGCCAACAAAAAGTTGGCAACCTTCCGTTCCCAGTCCTTTAATTCCTACCTCTCCTCTCTATCAGCTCGTAATAATTCCCTGTGGAATGTCACAAAAAAGATCCTAAAATACCATCAAGTTTTCCATCCTCTCCGACGTGATAATGACTGGGATTCGTCTGATAAAGATAAAGCCGAGGAATTCGCCACACACCTCTCCGAAGTATTCACTCCTCACTCGGAATCCCACATCAATCATACCGCAACAGTGCAAGACTTTCTAATGTCACCAATTCCACTTTCCCTACCCCCTAAAGCTATTAATCCCTCTGAGGTTAAATAACTTTCCCAAAAACTGACCCTCAATAAATCTCATGGACACGATCTCCTTACCCCCCTGTTCCTCCGACAACTTCCGCAGAAAGCTATTATATTCCTTACTTATATCTACAACTCCACCCTATGCACCACCTATTTTCCTCTGTTATCGAAACATTCCACTATCATTCTTTTCCTAAAACCAGGCAAACCTTCCAACAACACAACGCGCAAACCTTTCACCCTACAGGCCTATTAGTCAACTCCCCATCCTCTCAAAAATCTTCTTAAACGTATCCTACCCATATTAGAATCTCAAAATCTTCCTTCCCACCAGTTTGGATTCCGTCTTCAGTATTCCACAAATCAACAAGGACTCCGAGTTGTAGACCATATTTCCTCAGCTCTTGAATGCAAACAGTACTGTTCTGGTGCGTTTCTGCACATAACGCAAGCTTTTGACCGGGTATGGTACACTGAATTACTCTTTAAGCTGAAAACCTATCTACCTCAGTCTCTATACCTCATTCTCCGATCCTATCTCTCAAACCGTTTCTTCTGAGTTCGCTGTGGTGTAGAATTTTCCAACTTTTATCCCGTTGAGGCCGGTTTTCCTCAAGGCAGCGTCTTGGGACCCGTCCTCTACATCCTGTACACTGCTGATATTCCTACACATCCGGATACCTTTCTGGCAACTTTTGCAGACGACAGAGCTATCCTATCATTCAGTTCCGATCCTGGAACAGCATCATTAAACCTTAAGAGACACCTTTTCCTTATCAAACACTGGTGTAATATTTGGCGTGTAAATGTGAACGAAGCCAAATGTAAACACATAACCTTCACTCTTTGACAAAATCCTGTCCGCGAATTTATTTCAACTCATTACCAATTCCTCCCTCAGATACAGTCCGGTATTTACTATTAGACAAAAGATTGACATGGAACCCACATACAAGACTTAAAAGACAAGAACTCAACCGACGATTCGGACAGTCATCCATACTGTCATATTACTGACATATATACTGACATATTACTCATATACTGACATACTCCACTCATCCATACAACCCACCTAGAAGGTTGAAACGGCAGTGGCCCCGCGACCTTTTGTAAATATGTATTTATTGAAGCTCACTGGCTATATTCTCCACTCAATGTGATGTATGTATGAGTGTGTGTATGTGTATATAGGTATGAGTGATTTCTAGACTTTATTTTATCGATTCATTATTGCATATATTTTATTGTAATTTTATGCTGTGCAAATATTGTATGAATGTAGTATGTATGTTATCTTTCACTACTATTGATGTCCAAATTGGGACAGATTGTAATTTTATTCAATAAAAATTGTTGTTGAATAAAAAAAAAACGTTTACAAGCTTGTGTACAAGATATAATTTTTTTCTAAAATCTTTAGATCTCCAACCGTATAATATACACTTATATTACTGTTATTATGTGCATATGCGAAAAATTGCACTAAAAAAATATTTTAGCAGTTTATCTTTTAGTTAAATATCGAATTTGTTGAACTTATATAAATAAATAATCACTTTTATACAAAAACATAATACAAAAATATATCCATTTTTTTTTCATTAGAAGATAATTTAATTTGTATTTATATGTATAATGGCAATGTTTTAGAGATTATAATCAGCCAACTATTGGTTACCGCAAACTCCTTCTAAACCACTGGACGGATTTTGATAAAGTTCTTTCCTAAAGGTTTATTAGTAAAATTTAGCAATTTAGCTTTTCTAAAAGAGAGCATTATAAATTTTGTGTAACCAAGTCATCAAAAAATTATTTCTATATATTACTATATCGATGGAAAGCGCGATATTTTAGAAAAGTTATGTACAGTAAAATAAACCGAACAAGGTAATAAAAGTTCTTGTTTCATAAACTTATAAACATATGTTATTGGTAAAGAGAGAGGTTATTAAAGTTCAATGTTGCCACCGTGGTATATGGTAGTATCGTACAATTTATATTTTTTCATTCCAAAATCTGGGAAAAATATTATCAAATTACAACTAAGTTATTAAATAAATGGTTAGTTGTTATAAATCTATAAACTAACATTGTTAGTAATTATTTCAAGATTTAAATTATTTAATAAAAACAGATTATTCACTGTAAAATAAATAGCAATCACTCAATAAAACTTTTAAAATTTATTTCGAATAGTTCATTGGAAATATAAAGTTGTAATAAACCTAATAGGAAAGGAAAAAGTTGTTACTTCTGTAGTTTTTAAAAAGACACATTGCAATCAAATTTTATTTATATGGAAAAATCATTTTTTTGTTATATATTCTTCACTTTAAAATAGATTTATTAGTATAGATTAGATAGATTAGTCCAGATTTATACATAAAAATAATGAATAGACGTTATAAAATAAACATATTTTCTTGCTATTTGCACTTTTCGTTACGATGGGCTGAAACTTTCAGAGTGATAATCTCAAAATCGATCAGAAAGAGTTTTTTTAACATAAATGCGTGCGAAGCAGGGGCGAATCTTCTAGTTGAAAATTAAGTTGTGTTAAAGGAAGAATGAATAGCTTCACATATTAAATACACCAAACAGTTTTCTTTTTATTTAATCCTTTTACCCGTGTGATGCTTGTACCACCTCAGTATGTGAAGCGCAGAAAACTAAACTACCCCTAAAATATCATTGGGGCTGAAATTATTTCCAACACCTCTGTTCAAAACATAACAAATTACGGTTTTAACCGTCACCGCTAAAACCTATCCTAAATCAGAGAGGCTATACAAGAGGTACAACAATTAGCAGTGGAGGTAGCATTAAGCCCTGCGGAGCACCTGCCGGTTTCCCTTCATTGTTCCAAGGGTCCGGTGCGTCTGATGGATTTCAGCGAGCCAGGATCATCATTAATAAGGTGGGCTAGGCTGTACGCTTCTGTAATTAAATAGCTTGACGCTAAAATGATTCTTGTAGTTTTTAGTTTAATTAGAAACAAAAAACCGCTGCAAATTAATATACAATGGTTTGTTATTTCTAAATAATTATATTAGAGTATAACAATTTATATAGCTGATCATAAATTTGTACGGAGGACAGGCGGATATTTTAAAAAATTCGTTATCCGGGTTCTACCTGTCTTGAAACGGAAGCCCTCAAATTTTGAGTAAGGGGAGTATTTGTTTGTTTTTTTATTATGTCGATTACAAAGGTTTATTATTGAAAATAATTAATAAGCCGTAAGCATTTATACTAGAGTAATTTACTTTTAAAAAAATTAATGAAATAATTTCAATAAAAATTCCTGACACCAGAACATTACATTTTTTCTCTATCTTCAATAATAACTGAGTGAAAGACGTAACGCTTCTACTATAACCACCATATTAATGTTTTTGTTGTTTTTTGTGTTTGGTGTACTAATCCTAAAACTCTAATGTAAAAATTAAGCCAACCGAGTTTTGAAAGATTTTTTTTAAAAATAAATACAAGCAATAAATGATAACTAAAGCTATAATAAAAAACGTTACAAATTATTACACAGTTGTTTATTATCTTGGAATATTTGTGTATGACTGTTGATATAGCTGTTTAACGGCAATTATCTAATATGAAAATCAATAAATAATTCAAAGGAAAAAGATCTATATAACCACTGTTATTTTCAAAATATTATATCTCTGTTATTCATAATCCGATTTCAATTATTTTCGTTTTGTAGAAAGTTATGAAATTTATTTATTTATTAATATGAACAGTGGTAAAAACGGATTATTTTTTATTATTGTTCACATTAATAAAATTTTAATTTAATTTTATTATTATTGTTATATTGTTTTATTGTTGTAGGTTTATTTTTTATTATTGTTCACATTAATAAAATTCTATTTTACAGCTGTAATAAAGCGCAGGAAGTCGTTGGAAGAGTGGAAAGAGGTCATCGCACTTCCCCAGTGATGGTTTTGAGGGGCGTTTGCTTTGTTCAAACCACAAAGCTTCATTTTTATGAAAGAAAGAGTTAAAAAAATCTCTAAAAACTATCAGGACGATATTTTGGAACCTGTTGTCAAGTCTCCGTAATTAGTGAGTATGAAAGTTTTATCCTTTTGTTTAGCGTTAATTGGGGGCATTCTTTGTAAATTAAATTTAAAATAAAATTAAGGATCATGCCAGAAATTCTACCTTAGACGCCATTGGATACAGGTGGAATTGGATATTGGGAAGGTAAGGATTTTGAGGAGTCGCATCAGGCTGAGTGCCCGCTGCAATATTGATAGGACTGGGTCTCCTACACTCCCGCCATCACTCAATTAGTAAGCTTGAGGTTATACTAGCTAAAGCTTATCTGTTATTTACAACTTAAGTTGACAATAAAAAAAAAGTATATTATACTAATATATATGTATGGCGGTGAGTTCCTTGCCAGTCTTAAAAATTTTGATTGAAAGATTTGTATTTGTTTTTAGGTGTGTCTTTTTAGCAAGCGTAAGTCCACATATGTTTTCATAAATAAGTGTATACGTTGAGTTTCTGTTCGATAGGTAATTTAGGATGCCTAAGAATCAACACAATTTGTCTTAGTCAAAAGTTTAGAGTTTTACGTTTTGTCTTGGGGTATGGGTCCCTTGTCAACATTTTGTCAAAAATAAGTCCTACGTACGTTACTATGTATGATTATGGTATCTTATGATTGTTAATGTAAACTGGAGGGTAAGTTTCGTATCCAAGTGTAAATGTAACGTGTTTTGACTTGTCATGGTTTATTTTTAACTTTTAGTACATCAAAACTTACATCAAAGTTGAGATTGTTTAATAATAGGATCTTGGTCCGTATCGATTCTACAAAGAAGCTTATCGGATTTTCTTCAACTATATAACTAATGCTATGAGCAACTTAACAACATTCCGCTCCAACGGTAATGAACGCCCGTTCGCTGAATCTTGCAACCTCATGGACATAGGAAATAGGACAACTTGAGACTCGTGATAGAAGAAAACAACGAACAAACAATCCAACAACTAGAACTTTGTTGAAGATATAAATTAAAGTTTTTTTAAGAAATTTTCTTAGCTATATTTAATAAATATTTTCAATTTTTATAACTATTATTAATTTCAATATGATTAAGGTAAACAAAAAAAATCTGGTAAGCACAAAACACGATATTCACATGATCGGCACACTAGACTGAAACGATAATAAACTGCCCGCCGCTTTCGTTTACTTCACACTTACTAGACAGACGCTCTAACCTTCCAGTTAACTACAAAAGGCTCATCTATATCACCATCATCATAAGGCCTATCTGGACGTACGGAATTGAACTTTGGGGCTCTACTAAATCATCAAATTCTTCCCTATTTAATCATTATAGTCCAAAATCCTTCGAAAAAAACTCAATGCTCCTTACTTTGTCACCAACAAACTCATCCATAAAGACCTTTATGTCCCATATGTTGATGATTAGGCCTGTAAGAGGTATCAATCCTCTATGATAAACTCCGTTTCCACTTTAACCCACTACTTTCAATCCTGGGTTCCTCTTCCATTCCTGACAACCCTTCGAGGCGTGTGAAAAGAAGATCTCCTCAAGACCTTCTAGTTTAGATTACCTAGTGGAGTGCTGCCAATGGATATATTCTTTTTATGTTTTTTCGTTTATTATACATATATATATATATATATATATATATATATATATATATATATATATAATATACATTATCAGCTAATTTACTTGACACTAATACAGTTGTAAACTTAAATAAATAAAATAATATGAAACAAAATGCATATAGTACCTTTCGGAAATCAAGAAATCAATTCTTTCAACAATATTTGTATTTATTTTTAAATTTTTAATAAGGGTAATAAACAATAATATTGTACGCTATTATAAGAAACTCATTTACCCCAGGGAAATGTTAGTTGGCAGACTATTTTTGTGGACACAAGAAGCGATAACTGGCTGGCAGCATCTTCCAGTCCAATCTAGGGAAACCCACGCACTGCTCTGCGGGTAGTATCTGTCGCAATGAAGGCGTTATATTCATGTTCATTTAATAAATCTTATATACAAATCTGATATTTATTTTTAATACAAAAAATAAATATACTTTTCGTTTGTTTAAGTAAAGGAATTACTCATATGCTCAAAATTAAACTACCATTACTTGCGAATAGGATAAAAAACAAATCTAGCAAATTAAATAATTTCGATTAATTTAAAAAAAATGAAGAAAAACAATCAAATAGAATAAAAGTTATGATCGAAGAAGCTCAATCATGAAATCAATTACAGCAATAAGAAAACTTATTATATTTGTGCATCTAAGTTTTGGTCTAAAATTTAGACATTTATCACCTCATTTATCACTGATTGGATATTCCTTCATCCAGCTGTGGGTATGTTTTTTGGTAATGTTATATTTTTTTTTTTTTTTACTTATCTTATCTCCAGTTTTTTTATCCTTATTTATGTCTCTTTTCTAATTCAAATTAGTTATAATTTATTGCATCAACAGTAGCATTTGTATTATGTTTTTGTGCGAACTTTTACGACCTCCTGTAAAAAGTTTTTAATTTGTACAATTTTATAAGCAAAATAAAATAAAATGAATAGTTGAAAAAATTAGGGAAAGTTAATCGGTTAGGTTTGTTTGGTATAATTATTATTCTTATAATGCTTCAAAATTGACTACTTGATAATATTATTTTTAATATGTTAGATTTTATTGTTGAACTATTTTTTTTTTTAATTGAATTTAAACTCTTAATATTTTTTTATTATCTTATTGCTTATGTAAAGTTAAAAAAAAAATTCGTGTGCGCTACGCAAGACTTTAACTTACCTCCGATATTAAAATCAATTTAACGGTCTTTTAATACAGTGAAAGTGAAAGTAAAAATTAGTAGCATAATAGTATTGTTTGTTTTTAAATGTCTAAAATCATTTAATTTTAACTTAATGTTATGTTTATAATTAGTTAAGGGGCTATTTGTAAACTATTTTATAGATTTTTAAAGAAAGATTATGCATGTATTAATTAGTCATAAACTATATTTGCTAAGGATTCTCGCCTAAAAACAAATAAATAAAATTTAAAAAGTTGTCTAAGTAAAATTTGTTTGTCTAAAAAGTTATTTTCAATATTGAACCATTGTAATCGACTAATAAAAAAAAAAATTAGCCTCCCTAAAAATTTTTGAGCTTTCGTAAAGCCTCAATAATGTATCATATCCGTCTTCTGTAAAAAAAAAAATAAAAAAATCCTGCAAAAACAATCGTTGAAATCAGTCAAGAAATATCTTAATGCGTATACATTTTGAATTTATCAGTAGTGATAGGCCATTATCCTTTTACTTATTTATTGCTTTTCGTATTAGCTAATTTTCTATAAACAGCTATATTATAGTTAGCATTAATACCCTAATATAGCTATTTGAAAATAATAAACCAATGTGTGTTTTTTAAAAATAATTTTCAGGGCTTTTATATATTCTTTATGTTTTTATAAATTCATAAAAATAATCTACAGACAGTTTTAACGTATATTACTATTTAATATAACTTTTAGAACTTTAAATAAAAGTTAAAGTGACATAAAAAGGTTGAGGTAATATATACTTTACACATAATGTTTTTTAAATTATTTTTTTCTTTCAGGCCCAGATAAATATTGGATATCCACTACGGATTCGTTTTCCACCATCGTTGCCGCTACCAAATCTCTGCAAATATTTAAATCAGGTGAGACGAGAGATCCAATTTTATGCAGATGGGCTGCCAGAAAGTCCTCATCTTTAGTCGTCAGGAAAAAATAGCACTGATGTCTTTAGGGAGGTAGAAAGGGAAAAAGCCTTATCTGAAGCGATTTACCTGGTAATGAGATCATACGGTAATGTCTTATATATACGTATATATTCTTACCTTCACATATATATATATATATATATATATATATTATATATATATATACATATATATAATATAAAATATTTAAGACCATTTTTCACGAGCATACTGTGATCATGAAATAAAAAACATACTCCAAATCAACAGCCTGCAAATGTTGAACTGAATTTACTTGAGTAATGACAGCTGTAGAGCTGCTAGATTCCTTTCACAGAGATGGTCCACAAACCAATTAGGTGTTATGATATATTTCAGTTTTTTTTATTTTTTTATTAATTTTAACTTTTTTTTGTTATTTTAATTATCATTTATTGTTTATATTTGCTCTGGTAAGTATACTGCCTTGTGGAACCCAAGCTTGAACACGTTTTCATTCTAGAAAATGCGTCTCCTACTTTTAAAGTAAAGTGTCAGTTTATCAATCAAGTGAGTAATATTAAATAATTGAAGATGAAGATGAAGCAAAATTGTTAGCTGGAAAAGCAATTCTTCATGCCACACCCTTATGGAATTCGAACTAATATCGAGGAAAGACCTGGGCAATATTTTTTAGACTCTAAAGCATTTGAAATGTAATCTACTAATCGATGGTATTGTTGAATGGTCGAATGATGTTTTCAGAAACCAAATTGATGATTTGGAATAGCTCTAAATATTTCGAGCAAGTTAAGACGATGAAGAATAATCTGTTCGAATAATTTTGATAAATAAGGGAAAAAGGCTTATAGGATATAGGACGAAAGGAAGTCAGAAAGTCAGAAGGTTTATTGGCTTTTATATCATCACATTTTCAATATATTTCCACACGGCAGGGTAATATGTTATCCTAAGAAGAGTTGTAGATATTAGTTAAAATAAGAATTGCTTTTAACATCTTAATAGCCACACGGCTCTTTTGACATCCCATCAAAACCCAGTTCTTCAGGCATCTTCATGTTGCAAAACCAACCTTGATGATTTATCCAGTTTTGTTAAAAGATGGAAAGTGAAAATGAATCAATCTAAGTTTATTTATCGTTTTCACGCTCAATCATGGTGAATGTCCAAAAGACTGACATGGAGAACCAACATTTAACTTAAGAGAAAACAGCTGAACAGACAATTCAGACTATTATTCCGCCTACTTGACAAACGATCAAAATTATCCTTAAACACCTAAATTACTATTTACCAGTATTGATCAAGCCCTTACGACATACCGGATAGAGCTAATATTACCGAAAAATCGTTGATGAACCGTATTTTTCTTTTTTTTTTTTTTTTTTTTTTTTGTAATTCTTTTATTCTTAAACGATAAGAAACTGTTCGTAGATATCGACTATTAAAACACTTACTTGACAAAAGATCAAAACTCCCTCGTTACTAAAAAACTCATTTACACAACCATTATCAGACCTTTTTGGAATTAAGGCATTGAGCTATGGGGTCCATTAGAACATCGAATTCCTCCTGCATCCAGTCCTTGCAACCAAAATCTTTCGAAAAATCCTTCAAGCTCCTTACTTTGTTACCAATAAACACATCCATAGCGACCTGAATATCCACTAGTTGCATAAATTGCCAAAAAAAATTACACTCCTCCTTTTATTCTAAATTACCCATAAAACCCACTTGTCCGTATCCTCTCATCTACATCTATTCCCGATAATTCTACGAGACGACTGAGAAGACTGTGACCCCGAGGCCTGCTGATTAAATAAACATCTACCGCTGGGTAGATTCTTCTCAAGACTTTTTCAAGCCAATTTTCGGTAAATATCTCATTTACTTGTTGTACTATGTACAGTTACACCCACTATATTTTTATTTTTGTCATTGTTCTTATTGTTTTATTTTTGCTTATTATTATTCCCTGTATGTTTCTTTTTCTTTGTATTTAATCTTACTCTTAGACAGTAAATCACTCACAGTATTGTATTTTGTATTATTCTAAAAGGAAGCGGCGTGGTCTAGTGGATAGAGCGCTGGTCTGCTGTGCTCCGGGTCGTGGGTTCGAATCCAGGTTGTGATGGAATATTATTTATTCTGATATTTCAACCCGGGGTATGAAGACTCTCATGGGGCAGACCCAGCCTTTATAAAGTGGGAACCCCAAAATGGGGAAAAAACCTGGCGGCTGAGCATGATCTCGGCCGAATCATCTCATTGCACAGCCGTTGGCATAGAAACAGTACAAATCTCTATATGTACTGAGCCCAATATTCTTTATGGGTTGTAGTGCCACAGTCTCTTCTTTATTATTCTAGAGGCACTTGTCCCAGAATAAAGAAATTATTATTATATATAGGCTCAGTTGCTGCGTTACGGGGGGTTCTTTCCCGACCATTCTATTAATTATTCGTGCGCTCGCTCAAATATGGGTTTATTATAACTTTTTCGTATTTATAAGATACTAGGCTCAGTCGCTGCGAAACCAAGGACTCGATACAGATTATACTATTAATTTTAATTGCGCTAACTGAAGTAGAGGTTTATCAAATAAGAATGTACTTATAAAATCGTTCTGTTTAGCTGATTATTATCAAACTCCAAAATATTAACCAAAAAGATAACTTAATATCCTGAAAAAAACGATAAGCGGTAACCCAATACATGAAAAGTTACAAAAAACACGAAATAAACATACATTAGACCAACTGACTAAAAAGACATTAACACATTCACTAACAAAACTCCCAAAACACAAATACAGAAATTAGCATAGAAAATAAACACGAATTTATAATAAACCTATAATTGAGCAAGCGCGATAACAATTAATAGTGTAATCGGTAACGAACCTTTGGAAATGCAGCTACTGAGCCTAGTATCCAATAAATACGAAAAAGTTATAATAAACCCATATTTGAGAGAGCGCACGAATAATTAATAGAATGGTCGGGAAAGAACCCCCCGTAACGCAGCTACTGTGCCTAGTATCCAATAAATACGAAAAAGTTATAATCAACCCATATTTGAGCGAGCGCGATTTTTAATTTAATAGTGTAGTCGGTAACGAACCTTTGGGAACGCAGCTACTGAGCCTTGTATCCAATAAATACGAAAAAGTTATAATAAACCCATATTTGAGCGAGCGCACGAATAATTAATAGAATGGTCGGGAAAGAACCCTCCGTAACGCAGCTACTGTGCCTAGTATAAAATAAATACGAAAAAGTTATAATAAACCCATATTTGAGCGAGCGCTATTGAAATTAATAGTGTAGTCGGTAACGAACCTTTGGGAACGTAGCTACTGAGCCTTGTAACCAATAAATACGAAAAAGTTATAATAAACCCATAATTGAGCGAGCGCTATTGAAATTAATAGTGTAGTCGGTAACGAACCTTTGGGAACGCAGCTACTGAGCCTTGTATCCAATAAATACGAAAAAGTTATAATAAACCCATATTTGAGCGAGCGCTATTGAAATTAATAGTGTAGTCGGTAACGAACCTTTGGGAACGCAGCTACTGAGCCTCGTATCCAATAAATACGAAAAAGTTATAATAAACCCATATTTGAGCGAGCGCGACTAAAATTAATAGTATAATCGGTAACGAACCTTTGGGAACGCATCTGCTGAGCCTACTATCCAATAAATACGAAAAAGTTAAAATAAACCTCTATTGATAATATTTTCGCCCGCGATTATAAAACTAAAATAAAACGAATCCCGCTAATCCGACTACCAGACTTTGTATCGCAAGTGTCTTAAAATTAAAGTATCGGTTATACTTATTATTATATTCGTGACTAATTATATGTAGAAAGGCCCCTGGGAACATTTAACAAGCCGCAAGGGTTAAAAACACAAGGTGTAATTAAAATAACCCTTAAAACATAAAATCATGTTAATTTGATTTTTATTATTTTATTGAAATCGAAAAAGGTTGAATTTGAAATGGAAAAGGTTGAATTTGACTTGGAAAAGGTTGAATTTGACTTGGAAAAGGTTGAATTTGACTTGGAAATGCTATATATATATATATATATATATATATAAAATTAAAAAAAAATAGATTCTATAGTACTAAGTGTAATAATTGTTTGATAGGTGAGAGCGGAGGAGGAGAGTAAGGGCTGATGAATTCTTTAGGTTATGATACGGGCCATTAATCTTGTTGAAACTTTGATAGCGGCTTCATGGGCTTGATGGATCCAAAGTTCCTTCGCTCGTCTTAACTTCTTATGGGGCTACTCTAAATTGTGTCCTTAGTGCCTCTTGTAGACCTTCAGTTATCACCATTGATCCTCTTCTCTAACTTAAGAGTATAGTAGTTATTTTTATATAATGATTTCCGATATCACAAAACAATATTCTTCCTCGCTACAAGCTTTGAAATAAGTGTATTGTTTGAGTACTCACATTACTTCTAAACTACGGGATACTTGTATTGCAATGATAAGTCTATACAAGAATATAATGTGCATGATGCTCCTTTTTAACCTCCCTTGTTATAGTGCGCTATGAGTTATTTTTGATGCAAATGTTTGTGAATTTTTTTAGCTACTTAGATAACCAAATAAAGAAAATCAAAGGGAAAAAAATATCTGGTGCGACACACGACTTTCACTTACCTCAATTAAGAATTTTTCAGGAAATTCAGAAACAAAAATAAATTGTTAAAGAATTATTTATATTGGATTTTAATAAAAACAAGTAATTTACTAAATAATCTATTATATTATTATCTACGACTATCAGTTTGTTTTATCCTCTTTTCATCACTCTTTATCAACTTTCACAATAGTATGTATAGAATAATATTCTTTTTCTAAAATCGTTAGCATTCCAACGGTATATTAAACAAATATATTACTGTTGTTATGTTTAAAAACAAAAAATTGCATTAAAAAATATGTTTGCAGTTATCTCCTTTAGTTGGATATCGAATTTGTTCATTTTATATATAACTGTTTTTTTTTAGCAAGGCTAATCAGATGATATAGGGAGCAGCGTGGTCTAGTGGATAGAGCGCTAGTCTGCTGTTCACCGGGTCCTGGGTTCAAATCCCGGCTGTGGCAAAATATTATTTATTCTGTTAATTAGTCGGGGGGGGGGGGGCGACTCTAGGGTATGGAGACCTTCCTGGGGCAGATAAAGTAAATCCTGTACGACGGTGGCTACAATAAACATTTATAACCTCCCTCTTAACCAATAACACATGATCATAATTTTATGAGCTTACAACACCTTTATATTACCTTTTAGGATTTACTTTATTGAATATTACGGTTTCCCTCATTAAAGTAACCCTGCAATGGGTGTATTTATTTCTACGCGTACCATCTTGCGATATATATTTATTTATACGATAAATAAAATAATAACAAGAGCAGAGTAAAAATAAAAAAAATAAAAATAAATAATGAATTATTTGCAATGTAAATCATAAAACTCAACTCGCTATGTGCAATATGTCTCTTGCTATTTGTCTAATTCTGCATAGTCCACCCGGTCCACAAATTCATTAAATTTTTAAAAGTATTTTGTAAGAAGGTCCCACTTCGGAGGAAGCCAATGGTCTCCGTTAAGTAGGTCTGTTGAAATCAGTTTGTGTCTATGTCTGTCCAGTTTACCGCAATCAAATAAAAGATGGTCATAGTTCTGTTCGCTTTGACCGTCACACTTACAGATTTTGTCGTCTGTTAGTTTGAAACGAAATAAATAGCTTTTGGCTCCTCCATGTCTCGTCAGATATTGTTCAGTTTGTAGGACATTTTTTTAAGTTTCATACGATCATCAATTGTTTTTTTTAAGTCAGAGGTGTATCTACTTGTTGTACCATTTATTGAATATTACCTTTTCTAAAATCTTGCTCTTTTCAAAAGTATATTATACATCTATATTATTACTTATATTTCAGAAATAATTATTTGATGACTTGGTTACAGAAAATTTATATTTCCTGATTTGAGAAAAGCTAAATTGCAAGGTATTTTACTTATATACTTCAGGAAAGAATTTCCTTAAGGAGGGCAAAAACCGTATCCAAATCTGTATTGTGGTTTGAAAGGAGTATGCTGAAATCATTTTATATAGATAGATAGATAACTTTTTTTTTTTTTTTTTATTTCAGCATATTACAACAAAAATATAACATATAAAAAAACATTAATAGAACTATGGTCTTTTAGACCGTCTAGTCCGGAGCCGACCTGTTTAATTTTATAATTTATATAACAGTAATTATATTCATATACGATACACTACACATTAACAGTAAAATAATCTCACTCACTGATTCAACTATTTCATTATCAGGCTCAAAACAACATAACAATAACAATAATAATAAACAATTACATATATATAAATATATTAAAAGTTTTAAATATAGTTAAACTTTTTTATAAGTTTATATCTGTAGGGCCATGCTATTTTACAATATTTATACACAGCCATCCAGTTCTGTCCATTAGGATAGTTTATTACTTCATCGGTGTTTAAATAATTCTTTCCGAAACACCTTATTCTAATTTCAGATAAAATGGGACATATAACGAGGAAATGAAAGGTATTTTCTACTTCTTTTCTGTTACAAAGCGAACACATCACATTGTTATTTGATCAAAATCTATTATAGTTGAAGTATACCAATTCACATCTAACTTTAAATATCCATTTCACCCCAATAGAACTTAATTTGGTATCGAACAAATATTGCGTCCCATTATCATGATCTAAGTTTTTATATACAAACATTTTCTCTGAGACTACAGCCCTTTGTAAAAATTTTGATCTGTAAATACCTATCAGTGATTGTCTAAATTGTTGTAAGATTAGAGCCTAGTTATATTTGTTTTTAAGTTGAATGTCTATTGAAATATTATGTTTTTCAGCCAGTTCTCTTACATCTTTAATCATTTTATATATATATATATATATATATATATATATATATATATATATATATATATATATATATAATACCTTATGTAAAGATTTTTTTTTAACATTTGTATTGATATTTATAACTGTATTAAAAAAATACATCAACAAAATGTGATACTTATATAACACAATGACATTTTATACATGTAGAGAAGCTTCCCTTTGGAAGCAATCTAAAAATATTCTAAACTAGAAGGTCCCGGGGACATCTCCTTTTCAGGCGCCTCGGAGGATTATCATTAATTGAAGAGAAAGAAAGGATTGAAACTATTGGGTTAGATTAAGAATAGAGTTTGTCATGAAATGATTCATACCTTGTCCGGGCCAAATCAGTAACATAGGGAACATCGATGTCTTTATGGATGAGTGTATTCATGACAAAGTAGGGAACGTTAAAGATTTTATGAAGGATTGGATGCGGGAAGAATTTGATGGTTTATTAGAGCCCAGTAACTCTAATCCATAAGTCCAGATTGGTTTTATAATAGTCATTAGATGAGCCTTTTCTAGTTAAGAGGAAGGTTTGACCGTTTTTTTAGTAAGTGTTGAAGTGGCCTAAAACGCTGAACATATATAAAGATAATGAAAATATTCTAAATACAAATAGTTTGGTTTCATAAAGTTATTTTATTTAACGTTTCTTGCGAAATCTAACATTTCATATAAAACGATCCAAAAGCAAACTATTCCTAGAGAATCAGAGTAGATATAATGTTGATAAGAAAAGGATTATTAGGAAGGGCTAGAGAAAGGTTGCTGACAGCAATTTGGAAGAGCTATCGGGTTACCGAGGGCTAATGGGGGGGCAAAAGATATCTTTGCGACTAACAAAGGCCCTAATGAAGCTGACTGGAATTAATCAAGGGCTCTCGATGGGGTTATATGATCTCTGGCAAAGTGGAGGAGTCCTCGTGGTAGGTAGGCTATATCTCAGCTGGGCTACCTTCGTCTATAATAACTACCTTCATTTTACTAACCATCGATGTTCGTTTAAACGGAAGCGATGGTCAAGAAAAAAATGTTTCGGATTATAAAAACTCTTTCGCGCGCCATACACTAAATCACTTAAAATGATTGAATTTAGATGACCATTGAGAATATTTGTTAAGGGAGATGGCTAGAGATGCAGTATCGAAAAAAAAAGTATACATTAATAAGTAATGCTTATTTATAGATTCGCCCAATTATAAAGATTATATAATTTTAATAGATTATTTAGGAACAATCTCTTCTTTTAACCATCATTTCTTTATTCCTCATTATAACAATTTAAGTTTCGGGACTTATACGCCTCATCTTCAGAATTTTCAGTCATCGAATAAAACACATCTTTTATTATTGCCAAAATTCTTAAAATCCTCATTTATATTCAATAATGGTAATTTTTTTTCACCCTTTTGGCTATTAACTATTACAATCTTATAATTTTCTGATATATCCATATTCTATTATAATATTCATCATAAGGCAAGGAGTACACTCTTAGTCTATGATTGTAATATTTAATAGCTAGAAAAAATTACCATTGTTGAATATAAATAAGGATTTTAAGAATTTTGACAATATTAAAAGATGTGTTTTATTTGACGACTAAAAATTCTGAAGATGAGGCGTATAAGCCATGAAACGTAAATTGTTATAATGAAGAATAAATAAATGGTACTACATTGTTGATCTTCATCCGAATTTTATATTATTATTTTTATTTATTTATTTTTTTATTCTAAGTTGAATATTACTTCTTGAGATACCTTCTAATAGAATAAGTGGTACTTATTAGTGTTTCGACGTTTCGGGCTAAATAATTGGCCTTCATCAACTTCTCATGTCTAACTTCTTAAAGAAGAAGACTTCTTGAGATACCTTCTGATGAAGGGCCATAATGTAGGCCGAAACGTCGACACACTAATAAGTACCACTTATTCTACAATATTAGAAGGTATCTCAAGAAGTACGTTACTTATTAGTGTGTATTTTTTTTTTCCTCATCAAATAAATTTCTTCATGAACCTACCTTCCTTCGAGAGAGCGGCGTGGTCTGGTGGAAAGAACACTAGGCTACTGTTCTCCAGCCTCGTTAAATTCAGTAACGAAATTGAGGGAAAAAAAGCCTGGCGGCTAAGCGTGATCAAGGCCTAACCACTTCATTGCTCGTCTGTTGGCCTAGAAACATTACGAATCTCTGTAGGTACTGAGCCCAATGCCCTTGATGGGTTGTAGGAGTACAGTTTTTTTTGTTTTTTTTAACTTATGAAATAAAATTTTTCAAGTTGTATGAAAAGTTTTGGAATTGAACTTTGCTATATAAGAGTTTTCTTATTTTCTTTTAATATTTTTTTTAAATCATTTAAAATGGTCTTCCAAATTAAAAAGAAACTTTTAGGTTCGAACAATTCTTTTACTTCACTTTTGAGGTTCGTATTTTAGATTTAGGAGAATCAGATAACTGAAGTTGATTAAAACGATAATATTGAGTATCAGTATCTTAAAGCTCTTAAAAGAAAAAAAAATATAATCTATAACATTTCCAAGTTAAATTTAACCTTTTCGAAGTCCAAGGTAGATGATAATTAGCTAATGATCGCGATTTGTATAAGCGCGATATTTCCGATCCGAAAAAATCTACTCTAGAACAACCGACAAAAAATACAATAACTCATTCGTTAACCAACTCACTTAAAAAGTAAATAGATTTACTGTACTAGTAAAAAAATCCGGAAAATTAAAATAAATCGATATTTGGGGATCTATTTTAGAATTAATAATATATTCGGGATACGAACCACCGATGTTGCAGCTACTGAGCCTAGTATCGAATATATACGAAAAAGTTATAATAAACCCATATTTGAGCGAGCGCACTTAAAATTAATTGTATAACTAGTATACGAACCATTGGTAACGTAGCTACCGAGCCTAGTAGCGAATAAATACGAAAAAGTATAAACACGTGTATGTGTTATTTCCGCTAAGCCCAAGTATCGAAAAAAATACAATTAACCGATATTTAATCTTAAAATCGTGATTAGTTTTATGTAAAAGGACCTCAGGGGACAGTTAACAAGCCACGTGGGTTAAAAACATGATTCATAATTAAAATAACCATAAAAATATTAAATTATGTTAACATGATTTTTTTAAATTTATTGAAATTGAAAAGGTTAAATTTGACTATGAAATTACCAAATTAAAAATTAACTCATTTCCAACCCCATTATAATTTCTACGGTATCATAAGTATTAATAAAAAAAATATATATAATATATAATAGATACCTATATCTCCACAATCTATGAAGGGTGCTGAATTAACTACATAAGAATTTAGAACTGTATCTACGAAAACGCCAGTGCAAGAAAGTGATTTCCTTTAACAATGTTCGCTAACCCACTTTACTGAGGAAGCGTTCGAACCAGGGACCCACATGTCAGAAGTTCCAATTTTTAGGCTTTTGAAAGATTAATGGAAAATTTATTTTGAAGTATCACAAGTATTTAATAAAAAATTTGGTTTGAAGCTGTGAGAGTAGCGAGAGCACTTAGACGGAGGCATCAAGAGGGTAAAGTGGCCAGTAACCGTTAAATATAACTGAACTAATACCTTTGCGGCGACTGTTATGGGTTGAATAAGGAACGAATCGTTAAAAAGTTAATTAATTGAATCGTTTGGCAGATCGAAACGTAAATGGGAGGACTTTATAATGCCTTGCAAGAACATTAAATGCGGTGCGAGCTCCACAAAACATTTTGAAACTGAAATATATTTTAAATACTTGTATAAAGAGCAAGTTATTCTATTGGTCTTCATAAATGAAAGAATAAAAACACTAATAAAACAACTAAAAAAATAATTAAACACGAATCTATGGCAATAAAGGCTCATGGATTCAGTACATAGGTACATAATGTTATTAGAAAAAAAAAGTGATTTAGCATAAATCAAAGTCATCTGCTAGATTTGATTCTTATTTTTGCTGGGAGAGTTCTAGGATGGTCTCCATGACTCAAGGTCAACCAACAGTTTAGATATATAAAAAAAAAAAAAAAAAAATATATATATATATATATATATATATATATATATATATTAATATATATATATTATATATATATAGTCTGGCCTAAAACAAACAAAACCTAATCTAGGAAAAAAAGTTCTGAAACTGAACATTGCTGAACAAGTGTTTTCTCTTTTATTTTAATCATTTGAAAAATCGTTTCCCCTATTTCAGTTCGCTTTACGCAGGAGCAAGTTTTATTTTAACGGTTCGATAGGCGCAATGACCCAGTGAATCGGGAAAACCGAGCCCTAGTATTACTATTGATAACAATATTTGGTCTGATCAAATTTACCAAAAAACCTTCCCTCCGTCACCTATTCTCCCTCATGAAACCCGGAAACTCCTCGTTACCTCTCTAATATTTCTCCACTTCGATTATTGCTGTACGGTATACGATGGTATTTCTGGGAATCTCGAGGTAAAAATAAAACGCTTATTTAATAACTTTGTCCGATTCATCTTCGAGGTACCTAGATACACCTCCGTACCCTAACTTCCTGGCGAGTTGAAGTGGCTTTGCCCTTCCAATCGTCTCAAATATTTCCTTGCATCATTCCTTTACCAAGTTATCCGATTCCGCCGTCCATCATACATTGTTAACCTCCTAAATTAAAATCCTTTGTCCATCCCAGTTGTACACACTCCAGGCCTTCAGATTTATACAATACGGCCCACCGAACTGTACGTTTCGACAGATCCTTTCCCATTCGATCCTCAATCCTACGGAATTCTATCCCTCCGTCCATCCGTCACTCTAACTCTGTTTCTACCTTCAAATACCGCATATTTAATCACTTAGTGAATATACATGCTCAATAGAATAGTAAATAAGTTATATTTTCAGTTTGTTGTTTACTTCTCATTTAAATATGTCTATTTTATATCAGTAATGATTAACTTTTTTATTATAGGTATTTAATTTTCTTTGAGAAAATCGTAAAATGCATAGTATAAAGTGGCTCTTCTGGTTAACTGATTTTGATTAAAAAAAACATCTGGGGCATATAGTTGTCTTAAATATGAAATTTTAGTTTCATAGGACTTTTCCTTTGAGCACGGAAGTTATCCTACACACAGACCTTTTTGCGGGACTTGGTCATTTGGACTTAGGAGGCCCTAAAACGTGTAAACTGGAATTCGAAAATTTTCACTCGCTATATTGATGTAAAATTTAATGGGCTTTAATATCATGTAGGCTTCATTGTAATTGAAAAAATCTAAAAGGGCTTAAATGCAAATATTTTAAAACTTTTTCCTCCTAAGTACCTTTAACTTTGTATTTTCTATAAAAGTAGCCATATCATCTTGTTACCATTTATAAAAAACAGGTAAATATGTAAGTTGAACAAATTCGATATCCAACTTAAGAAGAAAACAGAAAAAGATATTTTTGTAATGCAGTTTCCTTTTTTTGTACATATGAACAGTAATATACATGTGTCAAGGTCTGGTTGTTATGATGGACAAGATAGGGCTCAGAAGGCCTCGACAATCGCGTGTTCATGCAAGGAAGAGAATAAAATGGATATGGTGCTCGCTGTGCTAAAAGCAGGTATGAGGCAACTCTGCTAGGTTGGGGTGAACCCGGAAGTACCAATTAGCAGAGGAGACAAGCTTGGAAGGAAATGCTCCATGTGGCAGAAGCACAACAGCAGCGGATAGGATTCCTCATAGTTGCACATAGGTAGAAGTCATGCACCCCATCCTATAAAGGGATTGGAGATAGGAAGGAAGTAGGAGGGAAGGTAACTGAATCATGTTAAATTAAGATAGACAAAATTGTGATACAAAGGCCGAGATACTCTGACGTAGGAAGATAACACCTGGTAGAAGAGTGGTGATCAGAAGAGTGTTTTTTTTTTTTTTTTTTTGGTTTTTCTTCCAATCCCTCAAACAGATAAAACGAATCATCTGAGAGCTGAGCTGTCTCTTGGGGATGTTAGTCCACCATGTCAATAATTGATGGTGAGGGCTTTTCTACCTGGCTAGTGTCTTGGCCATAGGTCAAATTATCTTGAAAGGTTTATTTATTCTCATAAATTAGTAACATAAACACAGATATTTACAATGGTGTTAATAATTTACAATGTACAATATAATTAAATAGTACGTCTTCACATTTTCGTCCGGTGACCTAAGTAGCCGCCGCTACCGCTGTCTTGAGCGAGCGCGTGAAGCATCCGTTACCGTAGCATTCACTACAAATCTTACTGTTTCCTTTTTTAAATTTGTCCTTACTTTTGTATAGTTTACGTAAATATATAAATTTATCCTCATAGCGTTTAAATAAATATATTCTAGTTTATTTTAATACTACTAGCTGACCCGGCAATCGTTGGATGTATAATATACCGTTGGAAAGCTGAAGATTTTAGAAAAAATATTACCTTATACACAAGCTTGTAAAAGCTAATATGTAAGTGATGAAAAGCCGATCAAAGTAACTGATTATTTTAGATAATAATATGATAGATTTTTTAATAAAACATATGTTTTAATAGAAATTCAATTTTATTAGTTCTTTAGTAGTTTCACTCACTTTTATCTCTATCTGTATTTGAAAATTCTTTAATTGATTTTAAAAACTGAGGTGTTTTAAAGTCGTGTGTTGCCCCCACCAGATTTTTTTTTTTAATTCTAAAATCCATTTAAAATCTAAAAACTAGTAAGATAAATGAAATACATGCGCTGCATGAACACAATGTTTATAATTTAATTATATCGGGTTAATTTTAGGACTCCCTAAATACGCAATTGAAAGTTATGTTATATAAAAATATGGAGTTAGAGATATAGGCTAAAAAGATGCCACCGTGAGAGAGATGAGACTATGTTATGTGGGATCGATACGAGAGAGTTGGTAGTGCCAGGGAGGGAGTGGGCCGTCTACCACCATTCTCTCACTCTGTCATCGCCATCCATCCATCATAACCATCCAAGAAGAAGTCAATCCAATTGTTTTAATTTGGAGAAAGTATGTCAGGTATACGGTGGCAGGGTAATAAATATATCTGTTGCAAAATAAGTCGGAATGTTTTTTTGCTGGCAATTAAAAAAAACAAAAAAAAAACTTCAAATTATTTGTTCTATTACTTATATGATTTTGTTCTTTAATTAAAAATAAAATATTTTTGTTCGATAAATATTAGGCCGTTTAACAAAAGAATTCATGGATATATATTACTTTCACTTACTATATATAGTAAGGGGAAGTATTGCGATCGTGAAAATTTTCGAATTCCAGTTTTCAACGGAAATACACGTTTTAGGGTCCCCTGAGTAAAAATAACCAAGTCCCGCAAAAAGGTCTGTGTGTGTGGTAACTCCCGGGCGGAAACGGTAAGTCCTATGAAACTGAAATTTCATATTTAAGACAACTATACGCCCGAGACGTGACAAAACTTTTTTTATCAAAATGAACCTACCAGAAGAGGCACTGTATACCATGCATTTTGCACCTTTTTTCGATTTTCTCAAAAACGGTTCCGACGATTTTGATTAAACTCGCTATATCGATGTAAAATTTAATGGGCTTTAATATCATGTAGGTTTTATTCTGATTAAAATGCCTGACAGGGCTTGAATGCCGATATTTTAAATTTTCTTCCCCTAAAGTACCTTTAATTTTGTAGATTCAATAATAATAACTAGATTATCTTGTTAACGCTGATGAAAAACTAGTAAATATATAAATTGAATCAATTCGATACCCAACTAAAGGAGAAAACAGAAAAAATATTTTTTTAATGCAATTTTTCGTTTTTGAACATAAGAGCAGTAATATACATGTATGATATACCGTTGGAAAGCTAAAGATTTTAAGAAAAATTATCATCTCATACACAAGCTTTTAAAAGTTATTGGAGAGTGATGAAAAGAAGATAAAACTTACTGATTATTTAAGATAATAATATAATTGATTTTTTAATAAAACACATGTTTCTATATAAATTCAATTTGATTAATTCCTTAATAATTTCACGTATTTTTATCTCTAAGTGTATTTGAAAATTCTTTCATTGATTTTAAAAATGGAGGTAAGTGAAAGTCGTGTGTTGCCCGCACCAGATTTTTTTTTTAAACAATTTATTTAATTTTCAATCATCGCTACGTTTCAGCCTCTAGGGCCATTCTCAAGCTTCTGTAATCAATTAAAGTTTCATTGCATTTATACATTTTCAACAATTCAATTACAACAACACATAATAAATTATTTTTAATAATTATGTCACCTACCATGCATATCCATGTTACATATCATTTCATTTCAGCAGCATCGTCATAATTTTAAAATATCATTTTTCAAAAAACCTGTACTCAAAAATATCATATTATATTTCATCATCAATTGAAAAAGGGATCTATTTATTCAAAAAAGAAAAGAAACATTAACTTAAATATTTTTGATTAATTATTCTTGAATGTAATCATTATCTAATGTTAAAAAACGACCCGAGCGCTTTGCGTTTTACAAGTAGAAACGTTCAAGCGGCCCTGCGGTCGTTTTCTTCAACACTTAACTGGACATCTTTACGTGAATATAACCTATCTTTATCCATTAATGGAACATTTAATTTCTTAATTCTTATTCAAGAAACTGTTTAATTTGATAACTATTTTTTTTTTACATCTTTGAGCATTAATTAAGTTAAGTTTGTTTCTTCTATTTTTACAATATTTTAATTAGGTTTATTTTGTTTCCTACATTTTCTTACAGCTGTTTAATTATAATTAGGTTAATTTTTCTTATATAAATTTATTAGGTTAATTTGTTTCTTATCATCCTTATATGTATTTCAGTGTATTGAATGTATTGTGATTCGTCGTTTGCTTTCATTATTTTAATTTATTTTAAATCTATACAGTCCACTTATTTATTTCAATAGAACCACCCTCAATTTTGAGTTGTCACTTGGAAGTACTATTCTTTCACGGATAGCCCAGCGTATACAATTTTTTCCGGTTCTGAAACAACTTATGGATGGTGCTTTGTCCTAAGGCATAACAAAAAAAAAATAATAAAAATTTTTTGAAGGTTCAAAAAGTTCTAAAACTGTTCATTGTTGAACAAAGAGTTTTCTTTTTATTTTAATAATTTAAAAAATTGATTCCCAGTTCGCTTCAGACAGGAGGAAGTTTTAACATCAAACATTTTTTTTTTTTTGGTTTTTATGGTCCTATAGGCTTAGTGACCCGGTTAATTTAAGGGAAATCCGATGAGTTATATTTCTATTGCTAGCAATATTTAGTGTAATCTGATCTACCAAACAACTCGTTTCTACGTATATAATTTTATATTGATTGTACATAGGTATGAATGTGACATGTTTTGTTTATTTATTTGTTAACTTCATTTATTTGTATTTATTTTGTCTATAAATTTTGTTATTGTATACTGATGATATTATTTTATGTAATTTGACTTTCCTTTTGTTTATATTGTAAATATTGTATGAATGAGATCCTGTAGCACTATTATTATTGTCTATTATGACAAATTGTAATATATACGAATAAAAAAAAAATAAATAAAAAATTTATATTGGTTTGTAAAATAAGTTTGTTGCGTTTTTTAATGGTCATTGCATTAAAAATTCATATTCTTGCAAATATTTTCAATTAATTATATATGAACGATTTTGATGTATTACATGTTACCATCTTTCAGGTATTTTTTATTTCAATTTGGTCATTATTAAAGCCATTAAAGGTTTGTGTTACCAAGTCAACATTTCTGGTTCTGAGCCGAGTAAACCACCTAAGATATATATATATATATATATATATATATATAAGTTATGCCTGTTCGAGACAAATAAATAAAAAAAAAGGAAAAGGTTGAGAATAAACAGCACTCACGGTTCCAGAAACAATACTGATTTATTGATGGAAATAATCCTTCTTATATATGTTTCGGATGTTGTTTACATCCGAGATGGTATTAAGACTAATACTGCCCGACTCCTATCCTTAACTCCCCCCCACCAGTTTACAAAGATACTCTCAATTTTTGGAAACTCACACTAATGTAAGTAGTCCCGAAAAGGAGAGAGCAGTCCTTAGCCTTGATACCTTACAATCCATAAATAACTGTATAAGTATAATGACAATTTAATTACACTCTTACAAGCTAAAAAGTAATGAAAAAAGTAAAATAACAGAACTATCACTTAAAAACAAAACGAAAGAAAAGGCATATACCTAGAAAAGAACGAAAAAAACAACAACACTGGAATAACACTTTGCAATATGTACACGCTAATATAAATCAAAATATACAACAGAACATCGCTAACACAGCTTCTGTAAAAAACAAAACAAAAGGATACACTGCGCACTGATAGCCAAAAAAAAAAATCTGTACATAAAAACCCATGAGCCCGCACACCGGGAAAAAAGGAGGCGTGCAGAGGCGAGAGCAAGACAGGCCGCGGTGGCTAGCGTGAATCTACCAGCGGAAGCTTTAGCTGCTCAATGTGAACCGTGCGCCGCTTTTTAGGTTCCCGAAGACTGTCGATCGTAACGAGATTGTGTTCCCTGATCGCGGACACTTTGAACGGGCCTTCGTACCGCAGCAACTCTTTCCCCCTATTAGTGGCCAGTTTGCGATAGACAATAGTTCCTATCTTGATGTCGCCCATCTGATCCCGCAGTTTAAGGTTTTCCCGCTCCACACGTTTACTCTTCTCCCTCCTCAATTTGTCCCTTACCTTACCCCACGCCTTGCTTATTTCCGCCCTATTGGCAACGATGTCTCCCACGCATCGATCACCCGCGGTGGTTTCCGACCAGTCGCGACGCAGCCCTCGGAATCCGAATAGAACTTCGATCGGGGAGAACCCCGTGACGGAGTGGATGGAGTGGTTGTAGGCGACAATCGCCTTCCTCATGGCCACATCCGGCTCTAAACCCTTCTCGCCCTGATACACGCGGAGGTGGTCGCTCAGGGTGCTGTGGAGCCTCTCGATGCTACCCCTACTTTTCGGATGGCCCGGCGTAGTGAAATGCCATGTAATTTCGAGGCGTTTCGCTTCCTCCCGGATCGCGACATTATCAAATTCCCGCCCCGCATCCGACGAAATTCTCTCCGGTACCCCATAAAACTGCATCCAGACGCGAAGAGCCTCCAATACCGCTTCTGCCGACTTGTCGAGCACCTTGCTGAAGAGGTCAATAACGGTGACCCACTTGTATCCCCTCCAGGTGAAAGTGTCGATTTGGAGGTCGCGGAGAGGCGCGTCCCCTGTAGGCGTCTCTTCCTGCATACCGCGCGGGGGGTGCCGGTCATATTTCGTGCGCAGACACACTTCGCAAGCGCCAATCGTGTCTTGGATGGTTTTCTTCATTCCCCACCAGAAATATCTCCTACGCAACGCTTGTAACGTTTCGTTAACGCCGCGATGGTTGGTTTTACCCTGATGGTAAGCAAGAGTAACCTCCTTCTGTTGCTCCTCATCCTGAAGGGTTTCCACGAAGTACTTGCAGTGGATAAACGTCCGATCGACGCCGATCCGCTCGGAGCGCCATATGCGCCGAATCTTATCCCAGATAGTGGCGTTCCCGACGTAGAGGTGGTGAACTTTCCCCGAGTCTGACGCGTCCAGCAGCGCCCTGTAAATCTGGTCGTCACGGACCCCCGGTTGAGACCAGATGATGTTGACTTTGCTCTTACCGTAAGCCCGATATTCGATTTTAATCGTACCCTCAGTTCGCGTCTTCCAAATCACCTGCCGACGCTTATCATTGACGATCTCATCGACTTCTTCCATTTCGACCGGCCTCTCCTCCGCCGAGCTCCCACCCTCCGGCGAGCCCTCATCACCAGCAGGACCAGCCTCGCCCTCGCCGTCCGGTGTCCACTCCCTCAAAAACTGACGCACATCGCGGGACGGTTCCCCCTCCTCAACGGCATTAATCATAATGGCTCTCGACAGCCAGTCCGCCACAACATTGTCTTTCCCGGGCTTGTAGGCGATCTCAATATTGTATTGACTCAAGAATTCCTTCCATCTCGCGACCCTAGCAGAGGATTCTTTTAACTTCCCGACCCATTGCAGCGGGCGGTGGTCGGTATGGACACGGAACTTCCTCCCGAAAACGTAAGGCCGAAAGTGGTCTATCGCCCACACGATTCCCAGCAGCTCCCGTTCCAATGCGCTATATCTGGTCTCCGCGTCTGTTAGCCGCCTGCTCGCATACGCAACAGGACGATCACCCCCTTCGCAGTCCTGCGATAGAACTGCCCTCACCGCGTAATCGCTGGCATCGGTAGTAATAGTGAATATCTTAGTAAAGTCCGGAAACGCCAGCACCGGTTCCGCCTGTAGACGATCCATACATTTGCGGATGTTCTGCTCCATCACCGGGGTCACAGTCAACTTAGCACCCTTCTTCAGTAAATTATAATCGGGACCAAGTACTCCGCCATGTCGGGGACGAAACGTCGATAGTAATTGAGCGTGCCGAGGAGGCGACGGATCCCCTTGACATCCCGAGGGATTGCCATGCGTCGGATAGCTTCAACTTTCGTAGAGTCCGGCTTGACCCCTTCCCGGGAGATCGTATGTCCTAAGAAATTGATTTGCGCCTGCCCGAGTATCGATTTCTCCCCGGATAGTTTCAGCCCGAACTGCCGCACCCTCTGGAAAACGCGGCGTAAGTGCTCCACATGCTCGGCTTCCGTCCTTCTGAACACAAGGAGGTCGTCCATGTAGACCTGACACACCGTTTCGTCGAGGCCCCTCAGAAATTCATCCATCAGACGTTGGAAGGTAATGGGGGCGTTCTTGAGCCCAAACGGCATACGAGTAAATTCGTAGTGCCCTCGTTCAAAGGTAAATGCCGTTTTATGTTGATCCCGGGGTGCATTTGGATCTGATGGTACCCGGCTTTGAGATCTAATGTGCTAAAGACCACAGCCCCGCTCAGTCGGTCCAATATGTCCTCAAATCGGGGAATCGGATAGCGCTCATCTATGGTATTATCGTTAAGCTGCCGATAATCAATCACCACACGATACTTGTCAGTATGATCTCCAGGGATCGGCTTCTTCTTCACCGCCCACAAAGGGCTATTGTACGGGGACGTGCTGTGAACTATGATGCCCTGCGCGAGTAGACTATCCAATTCCTCCCGGATATGCTTGCGGAGCGCCTGCGGATAGCGTCTTTCCTTGACGTAGGTGACCCTGTCCTGTTTCAGGGGTATCTCATGGACCGTCCTCCCCGTCACGCCCAAGATTTCGCCCTCCCGAAAAAAAATGTCCTTGAAGTCGGCCTTTATTGTGTCCCTCCAGTCGTTAATTTCGGTGACTGCACCTATCCGCGCCCTTTTCCCCCTTGCAATTTCCCGACATCTGTATGTCCGTTGGCCCAGCCGAATGCTCCAAACCCCTTGGCTGTTTCGGACCCTCGCTCCCACCTGTCCTAACAGATCGCACCCCACTATCACCTGGTATTCCCGGGTCATATTCCCCACTATATGTACCTTTAGGGTACCCCCCGTCTCAACCCACTGGTCTAGCCCGATCTCAGCCTCCCCCTCGACTTTACACGGTCCCCCCAAGGTAAGTAATTTGCAATCACATTTCCGAATTTGACTTGCTCTCCCTCTATCACACAACATTTCTAACGCCTCCCGCGTCATAATAGTGCTAGAGCTCCCTGTATCTACTAGGCACTTCACTCCCCTAGACACTTGAATTATAGGCAACCAGCATTGCTTACCTCTTATATTATTACATATTGCTGTGCGGTCGCCTCTCTGCGAGCACACTCCTCAGATCCCGGCTCTCTGCCTCCTTCCGGCTGCTGCTCGTCTCGGTTGGCTCCATCTGCTGCATCCCTCTCCTCCGCTGCCACTGCTCCCTGGTTCCTCTCCATCCGTCTCCGAAGTATCCGAACCCTCGGTGACCTCTACTGAAGGGCCGCTTCTTCGAGATGGGAGGTGAGTTCTCTGCAACCTCTGCATGTTTACCTCCATCGGCTCATCCCGCGCGGCGTCTCGCCTTCGAACCATATATGGACATTGTCTTGCTATGTGCCCCTCGGTTCCACACTCAAAGCATTTAGTGCGGGGACACTGAGCTACCAGATGCCCCTGCTTTCCGCAACCGTGGCACTTCCTGTCATCTCGTCTAAACCCATTCCTCGCTCGGGGTGGTCCTGATCTCCTCTCTCCTCCAGCCGTAGGTCTGTCCCTGGTTCCGTACGCCTGCTCTTTCCTTCTCCAGGTTGTCAGTGTGTTCCGAGGGCGTCTGACGGGCACTGTGCTCCATCCTAGTTCCTCCACCTCCATCCTGGACTCTTCTTCCCTAGCGCTCGAATCTACCATGTCCTGGGCACACTCAATGAATGTACGATCCCGCGGTAGGGAGTCTCTCTTCCCAGTTTCCTTGGCCAACTGCACCTTGAGGATCGTCGATAAGAAATTCATCCGGCCTTCTACCTCGGGAGCACTCATTGTCTCTCTCATCTTCTCGGTTATCCTATTGTACCTTGCAAGTAGGATTCCCGCATATTGTCCGGCTGTCTGGCGAGGTGAACATCTTTCCCGGAACATCTGGAATATATCTTCTTCCGGGGTCCAGCGTCCTCCACTGAAGGCTTTCTTTAACCTCTCTTTGACTATCGCCCATGGTGTTTCTTCGTCCGCCTGGATCTGGTTCAGTATGTTCCGTCTCACGCGACAAACTAAGGCCGCCCTCAAAGCTTCGGCGTCCCCCTGGGGTAGTAGGTCTTCTTCTACCTTAGCCTCGATCCTTGCCATGAGACGATCTCCGCCCTTGAGGAAGTGGTTTAGGTCACCTACCTCGCCACCAAAACGCTCCAAGTCCGAAATTGCTTTCCTCAGATCCTGACATGTCGCCGTTTTGATTCGCATCCATGCCATGGCATTCGCATGTGCTTCTGCTAGCGTATTCCTAGGTAACGGAGGGATTACCGGCACCGGCGGTGGCTGAACTTTCGGTACTTGCGGGCTTTCCGGTAAATTAAGAACTGGTGGTCTTATTAGTCCATCCATTATTTTTAATTATCAGAGAAAGGAAAAATAAAAATTCAAAATGTACGGCGTGATAAAAAAAACGTGTCACTCACTTTGGTAACCTGCCCTCTCTGAACTCCCGGGTTTCGGCACCAGTTATGCCTGTTCGAGACAAATAAATAAAAAAAAAGGAAAAGGTTGAGAATAAACAGCACTCACGGTTCCAGAAACAATACTGATTTATTGATGGAAATAATCCTTCTTATATATGTTTCGGATGTTGTTTACATCCGAGATGGTATTAAGACTAATACTGCCCGACTCCTATCCTTAACTTATATATATATATATATATATATATATATATATATATATATATATATAGAGAGAGAGAGAGAGAGAGAGAGATACACATATATTTTGTATCATTTTATATTATGTCATTAGAACAATAGTCGAGGCCCCATATTATGTTACGAACAAAACCTTACACCACGATCTCAATACTCCGTTTTTCTATGATAAAATCCCATCCAAATTCTAGATCTTCTACCATAAGATTAAAAACCTTCCTAATCCCTTGGCACAATCAGTACCAAGCTCCAACCATCCGTATGGTTCAACGGTAGGTTGAAGCTTGTTTATTGTTAATTTAGTTAACGTCACTTTATACTACAGTAGCTAATCGTAGATGCTACACTGGGAGTCCTTAATTTAGTCTATCCAGGTTTAATTATGATGAGGATCTTTAACAAGTAAATGACATCGCACAGGTTCCGGCTTAGGGAGCTGTTATGCTAGCCACTATGCTGTAGGTGACATAGTCTGGAAATAGTCTGTTTCTCCAATTATGCCCTGAGAGTATGTGTTTCTAATGCCCTTACTCAGCCACTACTGGCTCTCAATACCGGTGTCACGTCTGAGTGAGAGGCGCTGGGATCTCCTGGCATAATGGCATTATATCTACTATCTACAAAAATCAGTTATACATATTTTTGTATAAGAAGATATTTTTCTATTTTTTTTAAAATATTTTTAACAGTATAATAGGCATCTATTTTATTGTTAAAAAAATAAATACAAACAAAAATATTTTTGATCATTTCTCCTATAGTTGGATATCAAATTAGTTAAACTAGTATATTTTCCCGGTTTTTATCAACGCTTACTAAATGATATTGTTAATATTTCATACATTGGTCGGTGAATGAAAAAAATAAATTATATAATTGTCTTTCAATAGACTTATAGTTTTTGAGTTATTCTTTACACAATTTGTTTAAATGATTTAAATTATTTTTATTTTCAACCACAAGTGGATTGACTGAAATCCATCCTACTCGTACATATAGACAGCAAGGATAACCTTCATTAATTTCTTTAGCATCACCACCATTGTTATTTTTGAGATATTGCGATAACCACATAAATGAGTAATAGGTAACTCGCTTTTATGGATATGAATAGAGATTAATTCGCCATTTAGCAGCAGTCGTCATGACTTTCTCCTTTTTCAATGAGCAGATATTCTATTTAAGTTGTAGGTATCTTCAGAAGACAGCATAATCAGTGTCTAGCATCTGTTAATTGATTTATTCCCATAGTAATACTAAGCCGTATAAGTGAAGAGGAGAACCAAATATAATTAAATGTAAATAATTGAATAAGGAGTCAAATCCCATGATTGTTAAGCATCTCAAGTCTCCTACCCACTAATCCTCCTCTTACATATTTATGTATACTTACAGCATGTTTATATTGTATAGGATTGTGAAATAAGTTTGTAACATTTTTCAAAATTTCAATTTAATCCTCTCTGCGTTCATTAAATCATGTTTACTTCGTCCGATTAATAAATAAACAAACAATGGTCAATAATGTTTACATATTCTAAAAAATAATTAGTTAAGATGCTTTTGTGCACCAGTTTTACCCGAGATTCCTTGTATTTAAGTGATACTTTTCTTGCATGAAATGGAAGATGAAAAAAAAATCTGTATTTTTACCTATATTTATTATTGCCTTAGAAAAAAGCACCGTCTGTAAGTGGTTTTCTCAGTTCAGAACCGGAAATTTTGACTTGGAAGACGCAAAGAGCTTAGGGCGTCCTCCGACCAAACTTAAGCATAATTGGTAAAAAGTATTTAATTTTAATTAAACAACCAAATCATAAAATTGATTAAAAATATTTACTTTTTACTCTTACTTACCTATGTATGAACTATGTACTTAAAGGAAAGTATTGCGATCGAGGGAAATTTCCAAATACCAGTTTTCAACGGAATCACACGTTTAAAGGTCTCCTGAGTCTAAATGACTCATGTAATGTTTGGGTTTTTTGAAGATAAGAACAGTAATATGGATTTATAATATACCGTTGGAGAGCTAAAGATTTCAGAAATATTACCTTTTACACAAAGTTGTAAAATGTAATGGATAGTGATGAAAAGCGGATACAACTAACTGATTGTTGTAAATAACAAATTATATTTTGTAATATAAAACATATATTTTCAACGAAACTAAATATACTTTTTATTGAAATTAACTTAAAACTTTTTTAATATTTATGTTTGTTTAATTATTTTTAAATGCTGAAGTAAGTAAAAGTAGTATGTTACCTGCACCATTTTTGAATTTTGTAGATTCAAACAAATTAACCATGGTTAATTTTGTTTTTAATATCCATTTATTGAGATATATTACAATGTGTTTCAAAATAAACAATAGTAATAGTTATATAAGACCACATTCATACAATATATACAGAAAATAATGATAAAGTCAGATTACATAAAATAAATAAAAATCATACAAACAATGATAACTATATACAATATATAGGTACAACTGCTAAAGGGACCCGAGACTGAGCTTTTGCCTCCACTTGTATTGTGGAATCCTCTCTCTCAGCGGCATCACTGTGGAGGCTGAGGTAGAGCGCAATAGCCTCAAACATGCAGTAAATGGGTGGAGGATCTGACCAGTTTAGAAGAAAACCAGTATAAATGTTTACAAAACGTCACGGGGCCACTGCCATTTCATTCTTCGAGGAGGGTTGTTGGGGTGAGTGGAGCTGGATAGGGATTGAGCTAGAGGATGATAAAGAAGGTTCTGGTGGGATTTGGGAAATTTGGATGGTACCAGGTCTAAAATAAATGGAATATTAAGGTCGTGGTATAAGGTACAGTTGGTAACATAATGAGGAGCATTAACTATTGTTCGTAGGACTTTGGATTGAAAGGATTGGGTGCGTTTGATGTTGGTTAACATAGATTTTAAAAAAATCTATTTTAAAATAGATAAAAAATCTTTACTAAGAAATTGACTTTAAATGTATTTTATGTACGTTAAATGTACTAATGGGGCCTATCCAATACTAAAAACCTTATTTATTATTTTATTTTAAAGTTAATCTTTCAAGCAAATTTTGAAATGAAAATATTAATCTCAATTTATTAATTTTACTATTTTTATTAATCTATCATAGTCCTTAATATTAATAATAACGTTGAGATTAGTTAAATTCAATATAAGATAAGACGGAACAAAAGGGGTGTTGGTTGGTAGTGGTACGACCAAGAGAATGTTAGCCGCTGGCGTGCTACTTAATGTCGTCCCATTTGGGAACCCGCGGCGTGTTTATCTACCTACCAAATGGGCCTCCATTTCCACCACTGATTTTATCTTGTCATGATTACATTGTATACTACTTCGGGGCTTATATTTTGGAAAGAAATGATAAATATGTATATAGAAAATAATGAGGAAGGATATCTAGATCCGAAAATATACACGTTCCTAAGAAGGAATAATCAATATCATGAGCTGCTGAAATCTCTCTTCCCTGCATATTAATATAAAATATATTTATTTACAAATAAATCATTGAGAAGTTGTTAAGGTTGTGGTCACCAAAAAAACACACCGATAAGAAAAACTCATTTTATTTCTGTGCCGACGTTTCGGCCTACATTGTGGGGCCTTCATACTGGCTAAAAATGCAAATTAAAACAAATTCATTGTGGATGTAATTAGTTGACCGTTGAGAATTACTGGAAGGAATTAGTCCGGGTGGCGGTCATTAAATGAAACAACTAAATAGTTTCAACTATTTATTGTTTGCCAACGTTTCGACCCCCTTTGTGGGTCATCATCAGAGCTCGACTGTTAAAATCAGTTTAAAAAATATTAAATATGCCTAAGTTTGAAAAACGTTATAAGTTAATTTTAATAAAACTAACTTTATTAACCTTAGTTTATAAATTATTAGTTTTTAATAAAACTAACTTAGAACGTTTTATCAAACTTAAGCATATTTAATATTTTTTAAACTGATTTTAACAGTCGAGCCCAGATGATGACCCACAAAGGGGGTCGAAACGTTGGATACCAATAAATAGTTGAAAATATTTAGTTGTTTCATTTAATGACCGCCACCCGGACTAATTCCTTCCAGTAAAACAAATACAATTTTTAAAAATTTGGTGCGCGCAACACACGACTTTCACTTACCTCTGTTATTAATATTAATTTAAGAATTTTTAAACAAATTTAGAAATAAAAATAAATTGTTAAAGAATTATTTATATTGGATTTTTATAGAATGATGTGTTCTATTAAAAAATATGTTGTAATATTATCTACGAAATTGAGTAAGTTTTTTTTCATCACTCCGTGTTAGAACTAAGACCGTCAGGCGATGACAGTGCCATCCAATGTCCAAGCCGTGAGACAATTGCATTAAAAAAATATTTTTTCAGTTTTATCCTTTTGTTGGTTATCGAACATTAACGTTTAACTTATTTATTTACCTGTTTTTTTTTATCAATGGTAATAAGATGATATGGTCATTTTTATATAATATAAAAATTAAAGGTACTTCAGAGGAAGAAAATTTAAAATATCTGCATTTAAGCTCCATCAGACTATTTCAATCATAATGAAACCTACAAGATATGAAAGCCCATTAAATGTTACATCGATATAGCAAGTTTAATCAAAATCCATATAGTCGTTTTTGATAATATCGTAAAAAGGTACTAAATGCATGGGATAAAGTAGGAATCCGGTCAGCCAATTTTAGTGAAAAAGTTGCTTTAACATCTCGGGCGTAAAGTAGTCTTAAAAATGAATTTTTAGTTCTGTAGACTTTTCGTTTACGACTTGCGCTAGACACACACACACACACACAGACCTTTTTGCGGGACTTGGTTATTTGGACTCAAAGGACCCTAAAATGTATATTTCTGTTGAAAACTGGAATTCGAAAAGTTTCACGATCGTAATACTTTCCCTTACTATATATTTCATATATAGGTAAGTGAAAGTAAAAATAATAATAATAAGTTAAATACAATAATAAGAGACAAGATAATAAAATATGGATACAAACATTAATATAAAATAATACTACTAGTATAAAAATATTTTGAAGAATATTATGAGAAACTAACTTTAATCATAAATTATTAAACTAACACACATATGTTTGTTAGTTTAATATTACATGACTTATAAATAGTATATTTTGGTAGTGGTGTGATACTTTCAAGGTGACATATAGAGAAAAAAATTATGAAAATACACGTTTTAGGGTCCCTTGAGCCCAAGCAACCAAGTCTCTAAAAGAAGGTCAGTGTGTGTGTGTGTGTGTGTGTGTGTGTGTGTGAATGTGCTTTTGTGCGTGTGGGTGGTAAGTCTAGCATGAAAACGAACAGTCGAATGATACTGAGCGAAATTTAATATTTATGACAAATATACACCATAGATGTTACAGCAACTTTTTCAACATAAACGAACCAGAAGATCGCTTTCATCCCATGCGTTTTGCACTTTTTTAAAATTATCTCAAAAACGCCTCGTAAAATATTGATTAATCTCACTATAACGATGTAAAATGCAATGTGCATTAATATCACGTAGGTTTCATTCTGATTGAAATAGTCTAAAACGAGTTAAATGCTGATTTTTTTTTCTTTACTAAAAAAACAACAAAAACCTGTGCCACTACAACCCATGAAGAGTCTTGGGCTCAGTGCATATAGAGATTCGTACTGTTTCAAGGCCAACTGCCGTGCAATGAGGTGATTCACGCTCAGCCGCCAGGTTTTTTCCCCATTTTTAGGTGCCCACTTTATAGAGGCTGGTTCTGCCCCAGGAGGGTCTCCATGCAACAGGATTGCTCCCCGGCCGAAATAACATAATAAATAATATTACGTCACAACCGGATTCGAACCCAAGACTCGGAGCACAGTAGACTAGCGCTCTATCCACTAGACCACGCCGCTCCCATTTTTTTTTCTAAAGCAGCTTTAATTTTATAGATTTAAAAGAATCAACCATATCTTATAATACGATAAGTAAATAGTAGCTAACGTGGAACGAATTTCATGACAAACTAAAGGATAAAAGAACAAAAATATTGGTTTAATGTAATTTTCGTTTTTTCGAACATAAGAACAGTAACAAAGATGTACCATATAATAGACCTTTACAAAGCTAAAGATTTTGTAAAAGTATTATCTGGTATACAAAGTAATATGAGGTAATTTAGCAGGAGTGATAGGCCATTTTCATTTGATCAATTTACTGCTTTTCATATTAGTTAATCCTTGGTAAACAGCAAACTAAATGAACTGTATTGCCCTATTTAGTTATTTGGAAATAATAAACCATTGTGTAATAATTTGAAGCAGTTTTTTTCATTTAAAACAATATGGCTCCTAAACAATAGATTCCAGTGACGAATGTTGTACACGTAATTAATTTCAAAATTACAGCCCTCAGTCGAAATACATATTCATCTCAAAGACCTAAAGAGTCATTCATGTCAAATTCCTGAACCTAAATTTAGCCATTATAATAAATGAGATTAGTAACCCATGGTTTACAATTATTTATGAACTTTATACTAATCAACAGTATTATAAGGAAGATTCGACTTAATTTAGGATTGTGAACATTTCTAATATTTCATACAACGAAAAACAAGAATGAATAGGAATGTCTAATTATAAGCCATACCCAATATCCGTCGGTTATATGGGAATGGTAATTGTGTCCATATCCAAACGGGACAATAACCCATAGTGGCGTGCAATAATTGTCAATTAATTGACACACGGCAATTTTCCAAGTTGATTGGAAAATTCATTTGACAGCGTAAAGGAATTTCCCGAATCAATCACATATATTCTCTTTCGATTTAGAAATAAACTAATTAATGCTAATTATAAATAAAATGAAATATTTTTTATAAGATATATCTTTTAGCCATCAAAATAAAGTTATTTGTTTTCACATTTTACAACGTTTGTGCACTTAAGAACATCTGTGTCTGTAAAAAACTATTTTTATGATCTTAGTGTACATCTTACAATTCTTCCAACCTTCACATTACTTATTTTATCAATAGTTTTTTTTTTCTCCTAACCAGAGGCTCACCTGCCATGCATATTTTTTCACATATAATCTTTCATCGCTTCTTCAACATTGTCGTGTGATTTCTCTCACTATGTCAAAACTTATACATTTAAAATTAAAAAAGTCATATATTAATTAGTCTATTATTTTTTTTTAAGTTTTTTTTAATCTAAAATTCACCTCCTCAACACCTCATCGGCCATTCTATAGTCATATCAAATTATGAATTAAAAAAAAAATGTTTTTAAATTTTTGATATAGTGTGTGAAATTAGACGAAACTGCTAATGAAGCGGTGAAAGCTTATTAAATGCGTAGAAATATTCATATGTTAGTTTTTTTTTTGTTTGTTTTTTTAGATAAAAGCACTATTAATAAAATAATATATGTGAAGGTCGAAAGTCGTACAGTAGTATCCTAAATATATTTTACAGATGCTTGAGGTTGGTCCTAGAGGCCAAAACGTTTTCAAATGATATATATATTAATCGCCTGGTTCATCTAATTTTAGTATTGATAATTCATCAAGGCTCCTTACTTTATCATAATTTTTTTTTAAATATTTTTTATTGAAATTTACAACTGTATTTTGTAATACAACAAGTAAATGTGTTGGTAATGATAAAATACATGAAAAAAACATGAAGAGAAAATGCCCATTGGCATCACTCTACTAGGTAACTAAACTAGAAGGTCTTGAGGCCATCTTCTTTTCAGACGCCTCGGAGGATTGTCAGGAATTGAAGAGGAAGCCAGGATTGGAACTAGAGGATTAGAGTGGGAGTGGAGTTTGATACCTGGTTCGGGCCAAATCAACAACATATGGGATGTTAAGGTCTTTATGGATAAGTTCATTTGTGACAAAGTAAGGAGTATTGAGGATTGTTCGGAGGATTTTGGATTGTAAGGATTGGATACGGGGAGAATTTGATGGTTTCGTAGAGCCCCAAAGATCAATCCCGTAAGTCCAGATAGGCCTTATGATGGTTATATAGATGAGCCTTTTGTAGATAAGTGGAAGATTGGAGCGTCTGACCAGTAAGTTTAGTAGTAAGCGAAAGCGACGGGCAGTTTCTTGTCGTTTCAGTCTTGTGTGGGGATTCCATGTTTTATCATAAATAAACTCACATTTAAGGACTTTAATATTCCTCTCCGATTTAGTCCATACAGGTACCCATTCCTTCCATGACAAACTTCCACCCTAATCCACTACTTCAATTCTTGCTGTCTCTTGCACTCCTGATAATCCCTCGAAGCGTCTAAACATAAGATGGTCTCGAGACCTTTTTGTTAAGATTACCTACCGTAGTGTTTCCAATGGGCAATTCTCTGTCTATTTTGTCAAATTTTGTCAAATCACAAACTTACTTATTTTATTTCAAACACAACTATAAATTTAAACAAATAAAAAAATATATTTATTTTTATTATCTTTTTTTTTCCAAATAATTTCATGGTTTTTAATTAATAGCACTTAAATACAAGAATTATAGCAGTAATAACATTTCATCATTTCAGTTTTATGAAATCGATGAAATAGTCTGACAGACTTTAAATACCTTTCTTTTTTTATTTCTTACTCTAATGTACCTCTAGTTTTATTTTTTCGAAATAATTAACCATATTTCTTTGATTGCATTAATAAAAATAATTAAAGTTGAAAGAATTTGATAACCAAATAATGGATAAAGGAACAAAATATTTTTACATATTACACATTTAATAAAAAATAAAAAATATTTATTTAAAATATAGCCCTGAAAACCTAAACATTTTAATTGACATTTTTTTTTTTGGTGGGAATGAGGAACGGAGAAAAGCTTATAAACTTGAGTATTTATTCTACACAATGATTTGTTTTTTGTTATATGAATATATTTTTTTAATCAACTTTACAACAGTATTAAAACAAATAAAACTAGTGAATGAGAGGGAAATATAAAACAATGACCTGACACTCGTAAAATTACTTGTTTACAGCACCCAATGATCATTTTAAGTAAAAAAAGTCTCCTACTTGGCAAACGTTTAACATGGAATCCGCACAGAAGACTGAACCGACAAGAAACTGCTCGCCGCTTTCACTTACTTCAACACTAACTGGACAGACGCTCTAACCATCTACTTAGCTACAAAAGGCTCATCTATATCACCATCATAAGGCCTATCTGGACTCATGGAGTTGAGCTCTGGGGCTCTACTAAACTATCAAATTCTTCCCCTATTCAATCCTTACAATCCCAAATCCTTCGAATAATCGTCAATGCTCCTTACTTTGTCACAAATAAACTCATAAATAAAGACCTTAATATCGCATATGTTACTCATTTGGCCCGAACCAGTTATCAATCCTTCCATGACAAACACCACTCCTACTCTATCCCACTTGTTTCAATCCTTGCTTCCTCTTCCATTCCTGATAATCCTCCAAGGGGTCTGAAAGGAGATGGCATCGAGACCTTCTAGTTTAGATTAACAACTGGAGTTTTGCCAATGGGCATTTTCTCTTCATGTCTTTTTCACGTATTTCTCTGTTACCTAATTTACTTGATATATTAACTAATACAGTTATAAATGTCAATAAATGACAATAAAAAAATTGAAAAAAAAAAGTCTTGCAGCCATCTCCTTTTCAGACGCATCTCTTTTTTGGAGGGTTTTCAAGATTCGAAGAGGTAGATAGGATTGCAAATACGGAATTGGTCAAGAAAGGAACCGTACCTCGTTCGGGTGAAATCATCTTCGGAACGAAAAGGGTTCTAAATGCATATGCCGATAGTGAAAAGTTGCTGTAACATATCAGGTGCATATGCTCCTAAAATATAAAATTCAGATGAAGTAAAAATCTTCTTTTTCTTCTCCCTATAGTGCCGAAACAGCGTAGGGGAAAGTTCAGCCACCGGATACAATCCTATCTATTCTCAGCTAGGTCCCTGGCCTGGCCAAGACCTTTCCCTCTTCCTCTGCAAAGCTTGTCAATTTACTCCAGGTAGAACATCCTTGGTCGCCCCCGAGGCCTTCTCTCATCTGGCACGTTTTCCGAGGATCCCTTATGTTCCTCCATTCTAATAACGTAGCCGAACCACTTCAACTGACAGGTTTGCAGAATTTCCTTTAACGGCGCAACCTCCAGTTCCTGGCGTATCCGTTCATTCCTGACACGATCAAATTTTTTCTTTTCCACTGTACTTCGTAGTAACTGCATTTCAGCAACTGTGACTCTGCCGGTCCGTCAATATCCAAGTTATAGCTCCATACAGGAGTATAGGCAAATATACTGATATGAAGAGCTTAACATCTCTACCTACCTCTCGCTTCCCTATTAAAGTATTGAAGACTTGAAAGTAGACTGTGCATTTGCCTTCCTGATTCTATTTGATATTTCTGAGTCTACTTTCCCATATCTTTCTATTACTGTGCCGAGAGAGGTTAAATTCGTTACATTGTATATGGAAATCTTTCACTTGCCTTCCTACTTGTAGTATCTTGCTTTTGCTGGTCTTTATTTTCATTCCTTTTCGGTTGAGCTCTTCTTGCCATTCAGTCACCGCTTGCTGTAATTTATCAACGGTGTCCGCCACAAGAACAATGTCGTTCGCGTAGAGGAGAAGTTGAATCACCAACGGCCTAGGAAGGTCTTCTCCGTTTTCTTTTACATATGGTGGAAGAAACAGTACCTCGTTCAGGTCGAATCATCTTTTGAACAAAAAGGGTTCTAAATGCATAAGCCGATTTTGAAAAAGTTGATGTAACATCTGAGGCGCATATGCTCCTAAAATATAAAATTCAATATTTTACAACCTATCATTTTCGAGTGAGACTTACCGCTTACGCACACAGAGACTTTTTTTTCCATTTTTCGGTCTTTTCGTCGTAGGGTCAGGAGACCTTAAATCACGTATTTCCGATAGTTATAGAATAAGGCTGATTTACCAATCATAGTAATTTATAATAGGGGTACTCACTATGTTTGCTATAGAATGCTATTTGTACTATTGTGCTAAACCCATCAACTTTATACAGGAAATAACTGTAGAAACTCGACGGCTTTAGCTAAATAACACAAATAGCAAACGTAGCGAGTACCCTTAATAACAACCTTTTTAACATTTAATAACTTCCTTTGTCTATTAAAATATTTATAATATGGTACGTGAAACTACCTCCGTTATCCCCCAATCAGCTACCTACAAAGGACTTAGCCAGTACCGACAAAGGACACACGCCTGTACTTAGAGCACCTGCATACATTTCCTTTGACCACCTCTGCCGCCACCTCACCCTCCTATAATACCATAGCTATATCTACCCTCGGATCCTCAAGACTTATAACTCTTACATTAAACTCGTAGAAGGAGACCTGGTATATACACAAGTAATTACCCAAACTCCTCATATTATTATTTTCTCATAATAAAGTAATATCTAAATATCTTTACTGTGTGTGATCAATTAACTGATGAAAACTGGAATTCGAAAATGTTCACGATCACAATAATGTCCCTTGCAATCGATTCCATTTATAGTTAAGTGAAAGTAATAACAAGCGAAATTATACTTTATTACAGGATATCATAGGTTTACGACGTTGATAGAGATTATTTAGAGGGATTTATTGGAGTTTATTTCATTCCTTTGATTTCAACTCGACACTTCAACGTCTC
Source organism: Piezodorus guildinii (assembly GCA_023052935.1). Taxonomy (NCBI): domain Eukaryota; kingdom Metazoa; phylum Arthropoda; class Insecta; order Hemiptera; family Pentatomidae; genus Piezodorus; species Piezodorus guildinii. Next base: position 139,494,790 of record CM041293.1, read on the forward strand.
TGATGGATGATTAATCAGATTTAAAGATTGGAACATTATTGACTAATGTTACAGAAGTATCATTATCATACGTAGTAAGTATGGTGTTAGGATGAATTAGAATATCAGCTGTTTACACTGTGTAGAGTATAAGACAGGGGGAACTGCCTTGAATTATGGATAAATGACAACACTCTCAACATGTCAAGAGTATGGAGGTAACACTTGTGTCTGACTCCCTACACCATTTGGCCTGCATAACTTTGTTCCACATCCTCCAACAGGTAAATACAAAAAATAGACAATATATTTAAAAACATATCCATATCTTGCGACCTAAATAACACCGAAAATATATTAAACAATGATATTGAACAGTCTTTTTATTTATATTGTAACAATGTGTGATAAGTATGATTTTTGTATGTGGCATATAAATAGTAGTATGTGAATAGTTTTTGAAGCCAATTAATATATGTACTTATACACTTTATTTTAAATAATTGTCATTATTATAAGTTAAATATTTTGTAGCAATAGAAATATCATTATATATATATATATATATATATATATATATATATATATATATATATATATATATATATATATATTGATAGTTAGATAGATAGATATAGTTTTTTTTCAGTCAAATTCATAATTTTTTCAGTCAAATTCATAATTTTTTCAGTCAAATTCATAATTTTTCAGTCAAATTCATAATTTTTTCAATCAAATTCATAATTTTTTCAGTCATTTTCATAATTTCTTGTACCCATTTTATACAGTTAATTTAATGAGGTTTTGCTACCGAGAACTTAACATTTTTATTAAATCTTGTTGTTTATCCAGTTAACGTCACTTTATGTTAGTGTGCTTAATTCGACGGTACAGCGGGAGTCCTAAGTTTTGCCTACCCAGGTTTACTTAAGATAGGGTAAGATACTTAAGATAAGATCTTTTACGAGTTCCACTTGTTAAATCTTTTAAGAGTCATCTATGGTACACAAATATAGGACGATCTTCTGGTTTTAGACTTGCGAACTTAAGCATAGAAGGCTGTTATGCTAGCCACTACTCCACAGGTGACCATGGATGCATTCAGCAAGGAGTTAAAGATTAATATGCCTAAGGTCACGGGTTGAAACCCGGCAGATTCAAACCTTATTGAATGCATTTAGGGTCACCGGTGGAGTAGTGGCTAGCATAACAGCCTTCTATGCTGAAGGTCGCAAGTCTAAAACCAGCAGATCGTCCTATATTTGTGCACCACAGATGACTCTTAAAAGATTTAATAAGTGGAACTCGTAAAAGATCTTATATATCTTAAGTATCTTACCCTATCTTAAGTAAACCTGGGTAGGCAAAACTTAGGACTCCCGCTGCACCGTCGGATTAAGCACAGTAACATAAAGTGAGGTTAAATAGATAAACAACAAGATTTAATAAAAATGTTAAGTTCTTGGTAGCAAAACCTCATTAAATTAACTGTATAAAATGAGTACAAGAAATTATGAAATTGACTGGGAAAAAAAATAAAAATAAAACGACTTTATAACAACTTAAACGTTATATGTCGTTTTCCAATAGCCCTAGTCACCATTTCACTCTGTCCTTATAATCTTCCTCTGTGAGGACCCTAGCCGCCATAGCTTTATGCAGCCCTTCCATCCTTCTCTCTTCCTCCTTCCAAATGGTACAAGGCCATCGGTCGTCCGGCATCCTCATAACATGTCTGTACCAGCTTATCTTTCTTTTCTCAATGGCATGAGGGATATTTGGGGGTTCCTCGACCTTTTCTCTGATTACATGATTTGGGACGTGTTGTAATCTAGATATCCCACAACTACGTCTCCAGAAATCCATTTCCATTGAGACAAGTTTTCATGCTGAGCCAGCCGGAGCAGTCCATGTTTCTGAGGTGCTTTCGACGAAGGCATGGAAGAGCCTCTTTTTCGTACTGACCTGTACATACTTACTCTACACTGTACATCCTTATTTTGTTGAGGAGTACTTTTTTTATCTTTTGTTTATTGTTTTTGTAATAGGGCACTAGATTCAGATTTTGTTTTATAATTGTATATTAAATAGTGAATTCGTACAAGACTGTCTTTCACAAATAAAATATGTACTATTATATTCTATACTACCTTGAACAACACCCTCAGGCTCATATTATTTCATTTAAATTGAATTTTTCTATCGAAAATCAATGTGTTTTTTTTTTTCAGTTTAAACTTTTTTTAAAAGCTTTAAATTTGGTTTTAAACACGTAAGGTAAGTTGATGCGTACTGGATTTTTTAACTGTATGTTTCAAAGACAAAGGTATACAATTTAAATCATGAAGAAATGTTGGGAAAAATTGTAATAAACGTTAACGATATGAAGTGAGAGGATTTATGTGTAAGATCCTAAGTGTAGGATTTACGATGAGCGAGGTAGAATAACGGATGGCCGCCGACACCGAATCAGAGATATCTCCGCAATCGTCCATCTTCCTGATGAGCTCCCTTATCCAGTCTGCCCGCCGCTGGCTGGCCCCTGCTAGCTATAGATACCGGGGTTTATCGTGCCTCTGCGCATCATATGGATAAACGTGTCTCTCACAGTAAGGGGAACACACACACACACACACACACACACACACACACAATATATATATATATATATATATATATATATATATATATATATATATATATGGAATCTTCCAATTTTCATTTATTTTGCCGCTCAACCACTTAGATTTAAATAATTTTTTCATCAGTTACTATCTATTCTTTTCTAAATATATAAAAATGTATATGTAAATGACAGCGTTCTCATCATTTCATTTCATAATTTTCTTAATAAATATTTTATTAATAAATAAATTTCAACAATAAATTTATGTATAGAGTACTTGTTAAGAATTGAAATTGTCTTTTGTTTATATCTCTCCATTTATAATTTTATTTGCTTTATTTTGTGATTTAGTATGTGCAAGCGTGACAGTCATTTGTTTTATTCTATTTGAATCAGCTGTTAACTGACCACGGGGCAGAGTGCATTCTGGGATTGTAACAGAGAGAGTTAGTAGAGTCATTCGCGAGTGTAGACGATGTTTAATTAAGTTGGTGGTCGCAAATGTGTCTTATTGTTCTCAAATCTCACTTCTTCGAGGAAAATCAAATGTCATAGAAAATAGTAGAGAATTGTCGCATGGAGTAGGAGTCGCTAAAGGAAAGAAGGAACATCGCAGACGAGAGGGGGGAGGAAGTGATCAAGGATTGAAAGAATCACCGCTTGCACATTATAAGCAGTATTTGTTTTATTTTAATTAATATAAGATTGTTCATGTTCTCTCTTTTATTATTTCATTCATTTACCCTCAACAAAGTTACACGGATTGACAGAAAATTCGGCGACTCATATTAACGACCGGGTTGAGGCTGCGAGCAAACGCGTTAGTCGCCCCTCTTCCCAACAGTACTATATGAAGGAATATGACCCACGATATTCCTTAATAAATATTCGTTACAAATTCTTGAAACGTAGCCTAAATACAATTGTTTATTTATTGAATGAATGAACCTCGAGACATGTAGAAAACTTAAATTACCACCAGTCATAGACACCATATCAATAATAACAGCATTCAAAATGGTGAATGTTCCTAAAATTATATTCGAGGCGATAGTACAAACATTTGCTGATAAATAGTAGAACTATGTAAATACATAACAAATAACTACAATCAAGTGCTATTTACTCCGAGACATATAATACAGTATTTAAAGTGTATCGGCACACAAGTAAAACTCACATTTAACAGTTAGAGAACAGAAGACATCAACTACAAATGTTGCGCTTCAGGCGAGCAGATACTAATGGAGGGTCGCCACGAGTTTTAAAGTTATTTGTTCGGGCCACAGTAAAACCCTACATCGATTGTCCTAACTGTAGTAATTTGTTTAAGGACAATCGATTTTAGTAAACTTATATCGTTTTGACTTAATTTTCTCTTCAATGCACTAATTTATATGTACTTTGAGATTAATCATGAAATATGTGATATTTTAAAGATAATTTTACTTGTGTTATGTGATGCATGGTATGAAGCAACATTTTAGGAGCTGAGGAAACTTTATCCAATGGGGGGATGTAAAGCTACAGATATACTTAATCGATTTTCCAAACCAATTACTATTCTCAATCATTTCTATTCAGACTGCATTTCCGTCGAAATCTGGCATCAAAGAAATATAAATGTGTTCGTTAGTTATAAATTTTTTAGAGTTGAATATTTAAATGTTACGTTAGTGTGTCTTTTTGGCTGCCCGGTATATGTTTGACGCCTAAGCCCTAATGGGCTTCAGTAAGTACAAATGTTCAAATTTTTATTTTGAACGTCTTGAGAGCTGTAAGTATAAAAGTCTTTTGTGCTGTGTTATTTGTCTGTTCTTGATATGTGGTCTCCATGTTGTTGTCAAACCGAGATATCTTATTGTGTTTGCCTGTCTTTGGAATTTGGATATTGTCAAGGGCAGTTTTCATGTCAAAAGTAAAAGTGTTTGGATTTGTCTTGGTCACGTCAAATTTTACGAAGTTTGCACCAGTCGTGAAGTTGTTTTAGGTGGTGTTGTGATATTTGTGAGGCGTTCATAGGATTGAGATATTTTTTTTAATAATAATTGTATCATCTGCATACGTCGCAGTCAGTGTTTCGGGGTTGATTCACATGTGTGTGTATGTATATCATGTAAAGTAGTGGAGCGAGAACTGGCCCTTGAGGATCTCCTGCTAACGTTTAAAAATCTATCGCACATAACTCAGGACCTCCAAACCGCCATGGAACACCAACAACTAACAATCCTTATCCTTTTAGATTTTTCCAAAGCTTTCGACACCGTTGATCACAACATTCTCCTTTCCAAACTTAGAAATCTTCCTCTATCCAATAGTGCTCTGCGATGGTTCAAGTCCTTCCTTTCTGACCGTTCCCAGTACGTAGTGGTTCCAGGCCAAACTCCTTCCACGACTCTGCCTCTATCCTGTGGTGTCCCACAGGGCTCATCACTGTCTCCCACCCTATTTGCCGTTTACCTAAATGACCTTCCTCTCCTCATTGATCACTCCCAATATCATTTGTATGCCGATGATTTCCAAATTTACCTGTCCTTCCCACCCTCAGATCTATTACTAGCAGCCGATAAGCTATAAAATGATTTAAATAAAATTAGTCAGTGGGCCACAGATAACAAGCTAAAGCTGAACGCTAAGAAGACTAAGGCAATCGTAATAGGTTCAAGTCCGCTCCTTAAAACTCTCCCTCCCATTCCTACACTTTTGCTAAATAATGATCCAATAGAATTCCTTCACTCCATTAAAAACCTTGGAATCACTTTATACCAAACCCTCTCCTGGAAAAACCATATTTCTGACATCTCCCGCCGCTCCTTGATCACTCTAAAGCGATTAAATGGCATCCGTCACCTCTTTCCTCTAGAAACCCGTAGGCTACTGGTTTCCTCCCTAATATTCCCCCACTTTGACTATTGCTGTACGGTGTTTGGGGGTGTCTCTGGAGATCTTGAGGAAAAACTAAAAAGGCTATTTAATTTTTTCATCCGATTCATCTTTGGGATCTCCAGAGACACCTCTGTCACTCGATTCTACGAAGAGTTAAAGTGGCTTTATCCTTCCTATCGCCGTAAGTACTTCTTGGCATCCTTCCTCTATCAAGTAATCCGATCCCGCCGTCCATCATACCTCTCTGACCTCCTACTATTCAAATCCTCGATTCATTCCCGCAACACTCGAGCACGGCCTTCTGATTTGTATATGCCGACCCATCGAACCGCAGCTTTCGACAGATCTTTCATTGTCCGATCATCTTCCGTATGGAACTCTATCCCTTCTCATATCCGTAACTCGAATACCCTTCCAACCTTTAAATCCCGTCTATTCAATTACTTCCTATCCATTCAATTTCCAAGGAATCTCGACAATAACCAATTTTAAATCAGAATGTTCAAATAAAAAATTTAAAAAAAATAGTAAAAAAAAAAAATAGAAAAGAAATAAAATAAAATAATAATGATAAATAAATAAATTTATAAAATCACAGAAGCGTTAATATAGAAGTTATTTATTATTTTTTTTCTCCTGTTTTTATTTTTGTTTTTTTAATTAGATAGAAATTGTATATAATTATTTTTTGATCAAAGCTCTGCACAGGAACAGAAGGATAATTTTGTATTTTATTTATTTTTTTTTTTTTATGTTATCTTTGTCTTGTGTATTTTTTTTTTACTTTATCACTGTATTTTTTTTCTTCCATTATTACTCTAAGGCATCTAAGACTTTATTTACTTTCATATGTATTATTCTGAAGGGACTTGTCCCAGAATAAATAAAGAAATTATTATTATTATTATTATAAAGAATAAGGTAGTAAGTAAGAGATAATATAGTCTTTAGTTTAAAGAGAAGAATCCATCGAATGTTTGAGCGTTTGCATACCATTTCTGGCAAAGTGCCGATGCAATGTTGTCGGTTATTTTATGTAGTTGATAAATGGTTGTGTTAGGAATCCGAATTTATTGTCGGTTATAGTGTTACTGTTCGTTTCTCAAAAAAGGTTAGAACGAATCGGGAAACAGATGATAGGTCTGTATGATGAAGGGGTTTTTGTGTCTTGTTTCGGTTTGTGTATTATTGTTATGTATGAGTATATAATGAGTTATGTAAATCTTTATGGTTTAAATCATGATTTATTAAAATCATATATTTATGCTGCAAATTGAACTGGTGCAAATTTAATGAGGTATTACTATGTCCAAAAAAGCTCTGTATAACCGATTTAATGTTTGTCACTTTAGGAGTTTTAGTTCATTGTAAATAATAGTGCAATTAGCAGAAAAAATATTTATTTCATAACGTCTATTCATTATTATGTTTAATCATCGGCAAAAATGAAAATAATAAATCAAAATTGATTTAATATAATTGTTTGTTCTTTTAAAGTGAACAATTTCTCAGGGAATTATACACTATTACATCTACTGATAACAGGTATAATTGAAGGGGCATGCATGTGTATTTATAATTTACTCATAGTTGTTTTTATTTTAATTTTGACATAATTTTGTATTTATAGATAATGATTTTAGATGCTAAGTTTTTTGTTATTGTTGGATTGTTTTATTATATGATGGTATGATTTTTAATGTGTTGTTTTGTGATGGTGTTTTGTGTAAATTGTATATAGAATTTTATTTTTATTTTTGGTGTATGTGTATAGATCTATGTATCTGAAAGAAAAAGAAAAAAAAAACAGGGAAAATGAATAAAGAAAAATGAAAGTTTTTAAAAAGAGTCGAAAAGGGAAAAAAAATTATTGTATTTATAATTAAGGGTTTGAAATTCTAAATTATAATGCTAAGAATATTCCTATAGGAAAGAATTGGTATGCTGTGTTATAGCAACCCAATTAAGTTGGGCAGCATCATTTTTTTTTGTTTATAAATAATGAGTATCTCTCTATCAAAAATTTAATTTTTCCATATAAAAGAAACCTTGATGGGAATGCAAGATTACAAAACTATAGAAATAACAAAGGTTTCTATCCTATTGGGTTTATAATACTTTATATTTTAAATAAACTATTTAAAATAAATTTTTAAGGTTTACTTTAATTTCCATAGGAATCCCATTTATTTTGCAGCGAAAGACCTATTGCATGGAGTAATTTAGAAGTTGAAATAATTAATAACGATGTTGTTTTATAGACTTAGCTACAACTCGTTAAAATTCGGTACGTGATATTATTTCTAACATTTTACGTACTGAGTGAACTTGCACGATCCTGTACGACGGTGGAAACATTTGACTATAATAACCTCTCTCTTTACTAATAACATATGTTCATAAGTTTATGAAAAATCTGGTGCGGGCAACACACGACTTTCACTTACCTCCATTTTTGAAATCAATGAAACAATTTTCAAAAACAGTTAGAGATAAAAATACGTGAAACTATTAAGGAATTATTTCAATTAAATTTCTATAGAAACATGTGTTTCATTAAAAAATCTATTATATTATTATCTAAAATAATCAGTTAGTTTTATGTTCATTTCACCACTCTCTATTAACTTTTAAAAGCTTGTGTATGAGATAATATTTTTTCTAAAATCTTTAGCTTTCCAACGGTATATCATACATGTATATTACTGCTCCTATGTTCAAAAACGAAAAATTGCATTTAAAAATATTTTTTCAGTTTTCTCCTTTAGTTGGGTATCGAATTTATTCAATTTGTATATTTACCTGATTTTCATCAGCGTTAGCAAGATAATTTAGTTATTTTTATTGAATCTACAAAATTAAAGGTACTTTAGGGGAAGAAAATTTAAAATATCGGCATTCAAGCCCTGTCAGACCATTTTAATCAGAATACAACCTACATGATATTAAAGTCCATTAAATTTTACATCGATATAGCGACTTTAATCAAAATCGTCGGAAGCGTTTATGAGAAAATCGAAAAAAGATGCAAAATGTGTGGTATAAAGTGTCTCTTCTGGTAAGCTCATTTTGATGAAAAAAGTTTTGTCACGTCTCGGGCGTATAGTTGTCTTAAATGAGAAATTTCAGTTTCTTAGGACTTACCGTTTCCGTCCGGGAGTTACCACACACACACACACACACACACACACCCCATACACACACACACGCACACACACACACACACACACACACACACACACACACACAGATCATTTTACGGGACTTGGTTATTTGGACTCAGGGGACCCTAAAACGTGTATTTCCGTTGAAAACTGGAATTCGAAAATTTTCATGATCGCAATACTTCCCCTTACTATATATAGTAAGTGAAAGTAAAAATTAACTTGTACAAATTCTTTTATTGCATATGAACTTCCGAAAATCCTGATCTTTCTAACAGTATATTATACGTCTATTTTACAACTCATATTTCAGAATTAATTTTTTGACAACTTCGTTACTGAAAATTTGTTTTTTTCCTGTTTAAAGGAAAGCTAAATTGCAAGGTTACTTATAAAACTTTAGGGTAGAATGCCCGTAATGATAGTAAAAACCTTCAAGAGTTCGCGGAAACTAAGATCCACGTTATCATGTTATATACACTTACTCAGAAACGTTTTCATACACCCATAAATAAACTCTTAGTTTTGAAAGCTGAGGTTGATTTCATTCACACTTTCGACCTTCTATCCTGCCCCAAAATATTAAATTTGGATTCCTAAGAGAATATGACACGTTCCCAGACATTTTTTGGGTTTAGTTACAAACTCCATAGCAAATTACAGTCGCTCCTGCCGGTTTATCTTACTGACGAAGGGCTTTCTTCTTGCGACTCGACCACTGTATCCTTCCCTTCTTAAAATATTTTTGACTGTTTCTGGGTCGACTTGAATCCCATAATACCTATCTATTATGATGGCTATTGAGGTATCGGTAGTTTGAGGATTTGCATAGACTTCAGCAAGGATGTCTCACCTCTGGCGATTCTCCAGTCTCCTGTCGTCCAGCAAGTGTTCTATCCTCCAAAGATTTTAACTCTCTATGTCTTTGTAGTCCATATTGTACAGTATCATGTGACATATTCAACAGATATGCAATTTTTCTTATAGATAAGCCCTACGAACCATTAGGTCACTCAAATCACGAGAAACGCGCATATTGAAAAGTAATCAGTTTCCCAGGCCCAAGTAAAGTTAATATCGCCCTAAGATTTGATTATCGAGATAACATTTTTACATATAATACTGTAAAGACGGTCGTAGTACAACAAATAGGATTAATATTGAAAGTGTATGGGAACTTTTTTGACCTTCCATTAACAAATGACATTCTGCCTCGTTTTATATCAATGATCAAATGAAAATAAATAAATATATTTTTCATCTAATAATAGTATTAATAATTTGTACATTAGGAAATTAAAAATGAATAGCTATCAAATTAAAAGCATGATGTATGGAAAGTTTTTTGAGTGAGTCTATATAGAAAAGATGATGATTAAATATTAGTATGTTTATTTTATCAAGTTTTCTCAATCCTCTTTCATGATAGACTGGCTATGTCTATGAAAGGAGACAATCCAAGTAGAGCGGACAATAGCTAATGTGCCGCCTAACTCCAAGTTGTGGTCTAAAGTTTAAATTGGCTCCGGTTTAAGACCTGTCCTAGGCGAAGTTGGAGCAAGTTCTTGAGCCGCCCTTGCCGGCTCCGATCCTGGCCACTGTCATCCGTCTTCTGCCACTGGAGGGTGACACCGCTTTGATGAAATCCCGAGATCGGGAAACTAGTAATGAGGGTCTTCCAACTCTAAGAATATAACATTACAGAAAGATTTTAAAGCCTTATACGAATGGTCCCCTGTTAATTATGTTTAATTAAAACACAACTAAACGTCCTTGAAAAGCGGCTTTGAAAATTGCAGTTCTGTCCGAAAATTGCAAAGTTCATATTTTATTTCATTGCAAAGATGAAACATCTCCTTTTGTGGGCAACCTACGAAGATTTTTAAGCTCAGTATATATATATATATATATATATATATATATATATATATATATATATGTGTGTGTGTGTGTGTGTGTGTGGCTAAGTAGCTAGCGCGCTAGTCTCTCATGCTAAATGTTGTGAGTTTGAATCCCAGTCCAGGAGGGGCATTTTCTAGCAATTAATTAATGGGGATTTACTCACAGCCTTCCCCCGGCTATGTGAGACCCGTCAGCCAAATGGTGGCCACTCACAAAATTAGGCGTAGGGAGTGATGACCTCACACTACAAAATTCATTGAGAAACGTACGAGTGTAATCTCCCAGGAAATATATTCCCGCAAAAAGGTCTGTGTGTGTGTGTGTGTGGTAAATCTAGCGCAAAAACGGCTCTAACGATTTTGATTAAACTCCCTATATCGATGTAAAATTGGACGGGCTTTAATAACATTTAGGTTTTATTCTAAATGAAATAGTCTGACAGGGCTTTAATGTTTATATTTCAAAATTTCTTCCTTTAAAGTACCTTTTATTTAGTAGTTTTTATGAAATTGACCATATTATCTAATTAGCTTAGTTAAAACACAGGTAAATATATAAGTTCACCATCCAACTATATGAGAAATCTGCAAAAATATTTTCTTAATGCAATTTTTTGTTTTTGAACTTAAGAACAGTAATATACATGTATAATATACCGTTGGAATGCTAAAGAATTTTTGAAAAAATATTTTCTTGTACATACTATCGTAAACGTTAACGGAGAGTGGTGAAAGGCCGATAAAACAAACTGATTGACGTAAATAATAATATAATAGGTTATTTAATAAAACAGATGTTTCTATTAAAATCCAATGTAAATAACTCAGTTTCGTTTCTAAATTTGTTTTAAAATTCCTTAGTCAATATAAATCACGAAGGTAAGTGAAAGTCGTGTGTTGCGTGCACCAGCTTTTTTAAGCTAAAACATATGCTTCCAACGAAACTAAATATATTTATTTTAAACTATATTTATTAGTTCTTAAATTGACTTCAGCAACCGAGGTATTAATAATCATAATCACAATAATTATAATAATCCATTATGTTATTTTACAATGTTATATTTAAAACCTGTAGAATTAATGATTTATTAAGTCTGATTCGGACCAGGTGAGGAATATTTTCTGGAGTTTAAGGTGGTAAAAAATTCTGTCATTAAAAATTAGTGGCTTAGGGGATCTGATGGAGCATATAGAATGTTAGAGGGATGGATTCAATGGATTGCTTTAAAGTAAGAAAGTGAGCAGAGAAATTAGTAGTTGAAGAAGTGGTATATAACTGTTTTGCTGAAGTATCAGCTAGCGTTGCAGGATCGGTCTCAAACAGGTCACTGCTCAACTTCAAGTTTATTAAATAGTTTTTAATTGGATTTTAACGGCCGAGGTAAGTGAAAGTCGTGAATTGCCCGAACCAGATTATCTTTTTTTCCCGATCCTGAGTATTGGAACATAGATGTATCGGGTTGTTTCACATGAAATGTCCGTTTTTATAGTTTCTGAAATACATAAAGGATTTTGCAGGTCTCTGTTGTTTTCTTCCGAATGTTTACATATTTAAAGAAAACAGTTACTAATCCTCTACCTTTGTATTATAAACATTAGCTTCCCAATCAATTACCCTCTTTTTAGTACACCTGTAAATAGGGACATGGAACCACACGATTCAGCAGCTGAGGCCGCTAGAAATATTTGCAAGGCGTTTGGCGAAGGGAGTGTTAATGAACGGACCATTCGCCGTTGGTTTGCTAAGTTTTCACCTGGGGATACCGACTTGGAAAACTTGACCCGAGGAAGACCTCCGTCCGTAATAGACAACGATGTCCTCAAACATACAGTAGAAGGAAACCCCTACCAAACAGTTAAAGGACTCTCAGCACAACTAAATGCAAGTGCATCTACTGTTTCCAGACATTTAAAGTGTATTGGGAAAGTAAAAAAGCACGATACATGGGTACCTCATGATCTCACTGAGCGGCATGTTTCAAAACACACCGTACAAAAATTGAAAGAACTGGACTACGAAGTTCTTCCGCACCCACCATATTCTCCTGACTAGCCTCAAACAGATTGCTACCTGTTCACTAATTTAGACAACTTCGTCAAAGGAAAACTTTTTGAAAATGATGATCAAGTGAAAAGTGCGTTTTGTTTCACTTCAAAGCTCAGAGTTTTTCAGTTCGGGGATAAAAAAGTTGGTGTCACGTTGGGAAAAATGTGTAGAAAAAGAAGGTAAATACTTCGAATAAAATTATCTTGTTTTCAAATCGTATTTTTAATAAAAATCCTTCACCTTGAAAATGGACATTTCATGTGACACAACCCAATATAATATACCGTTGAAAACCTAATCATTTTAGACACAATGTTATCTCATATACATAGTTGTGGAAGTTAATGTAAGTGTCGATTAGGCAATTAACTAAGTATTTACTGTACGTAAAAATTATATATTGTTGTATTTTTGTAATAAGAAACATGTCAATTAAAACATCTAACTCTACATTTATTTAAAAATCAAACCCACGTTCCAGATGCATGCTCCAGATTTTGTCAATGAAAATTTAATTCTTGTCAAAGATAAGAGCATACAAAAAGTCAACTTCAAGATTTTTTCTATGAAATTCCTGCTTACGTCAAAATCTTACGTTGAAAAACAAGGGAAGAATTCATGAACACTTTTTTTTTTTTTCGATTTCCCTGAAGAAGAAAAGTTATGATTGAGTCGCTGGGAGATGGCAATCTCTTCCTGGTCGCAATCTATTGTGTCAGGAAATTCGTTTACCGGCTAGTTGTACTTTTGATGGGAATCATATAGTTCCTTACTTTTGGGTATTTCATCTGAATACGCCCAAAAAACAATTGAGTTTCATAAGTAATCCGTGTTGTAGGAATATTGGAACAGCCCCATAACTTTCACAAGCTAATCGTACTTACTTATTTTGGTAATAATAATAATTCTTTATTTATGCTATGAAAAGTCCCTTTTCAATATTATTACAGGCAATATAGGATTGTCAAATAAGTTTGTACAGTTTTTTTTTGTTTTGTTTTTTTCGTTTGTTTTTTGTGATTTTAATAAAAACTTCAGATTCTGTAAATATTTCTAATCAATTACATCTGACTTATTTTGATCCTTTACATGTTGCCATCTTTCAGGTAATTTTTGTGATTTGGTCTTCATCTACAGTTAAGGACGATCTCAGAGCTCTTTGCGCCTTCCAAGTCAAAATTTCCGGTTCTGAACCGAACAAACCACTTACGGGCTGCGTTTCTCCTAAGGCATTCCACTTCAAATTTAGTTAACCGTCTGTGTGTCAGAACCGTCTGAAACAATTAAAAACTAATTGCCTTCGTTCTCTCAATATCTTCAAGACGGTTAGTAACACTAGTTTTTTTCGTCTGGGTGTCGAGCCATTGCGGTAGAGCTGGCAATGAACTCGCGGATCGTGCAGCCAAAGAAGCAATAGCAGATGGCATTCTGTTCATTGGGGCGCCTGTTTGCGACTATGTCTTTGTCATCAAGCAACGGATTCGATCGAAGTGGAGACAGATTTGGCACGACGCTACTAACAACAAATTAAGAGAAGTAAGAAGGGATATGTCCCTTTGGCATTTGTCCCTATGACAAAAGCGAAGGGAAGACGTCTGAACAGAGTATAGAGCTTATGATACTCACACAGCTCATTTGGGAATAGACACTGACTAGCCAACCGTTTTACACAACATATAGACACAGCAAAACGTTGTGACTTCCTTCGACAGACGGACTAGTACAATATAATATTATTCTTAACCCTTTTACCATAGTCGTTTAAGGCGAAAATGACCCAAGTAGTTTATACCCACGAAAAAAAAACAACAAAAAAAAAACTTGAAGTTGAAAAAGTTGGAACCAAATGATTTAGATTAAATAATATAGCTACTTAAAATTGTTCTGTGTTTGTCACTTTACATCATTTCGTCACTTTAAATTACCTTTTACAACTTTGTGTGTAAGATTTTATTTTATTTAAGATCGTTAGCTTTCCAACGGTATGTAATTCATCAATGTTATTGTTCTTATGTTCTCAATACTTTACCTCACGATACATTTCATATAATATAAAACAATATATAGGTAAGTGAAAGGGAAATTCCATTGAAAATTAAATGATAATAAGAATAAAAAATTACAAATTTTCTTTTTCCTTTTAAATTTAATTAAAACAACAACTAATACCTCATTAATACACAATGCTTCTAAACAATATTGAGAGCCTACATGAACGTTTACATGTTATGTAATGAGGAAAAGCAACATACTATATGGTCGACCGTAAATACAGTTCAAGTACGATCTGGAAAACAACATTTGCTTTATCATTATAATTTGCCACTTCACTTAAAGTAGGTGATGTAAACATTTTATTCGCGCCATATTCAAATTATGAAATTAATTATTTGTTCTCCAGAAAAGTCATTCCTATGTTTATATACTGGTACATTTGATCAAACTGAACCTTATGCTTGATCATAATTAAATAATTTCGATAGAAATTATGACAATGTCCATAATTCTGTTTGAATTGAAAACTTCTCTAAGAGCGTTAGGCGATTTAGTTAGTTCAATAGGTTATGTATTTGGTAGCTAAACTTTAGTAATAAACTTAGGAAAAAATCTGTATTTATGAGCGAAGGAATAACCATATTTTAAAGATCCTTACTTTTATATTTATATTTATTATAAAAATTAGAAAGCATTGGGATATTATCTATTCTATCCAATATATAAAAATAACGTGTTTTTGGTCGTACTTCGAAACGACTCGACTGATTTTTATAAATTTTTCATATCGATTTTTTTTTCTCTTTGTCTTGGGGTTATAACCATTATGAAAATGGTTATAACCCCAATTTTCCACCCTCTTCCATTTAACCTCACATTTTTTAATAGCCATTTTAGTATATTTATATGAACAATATCCAAATAATTTATCCGTCTTTCGTACTTCAAAAATCTGGTGTGTAAAACAGTAGTTAAATCAATTTAAGAAATTTTAAATTAAGTAATTAAGCATTAATTACATTTACTTAAGCATCGGAAATCAGGACTTTGAGCATATTATCAGCTGACCGCATCAACAGGTTTGAAAGGATGATCCTAAGAAGTATTTATGGGCCTGTAGAGGAATATGGTTTGTTTCGACTCCGAAAAAACTCAGAGTTGTACACACTTCGTGATGACTTGAGTATTTCCCAGTTAGTAAGCATACGGCGAATCAGGTGGTTGGGACCACGTAATAAGAATGGATGAAGAAAGGACAGTGAGAAGACTGTACTACGGAAACATCGACGGAAGAAGACCTCCGGAAGACAGAAGGTAAGGTGGAAGGACAGCCTTTCCTAGGATCTGAAGAAAAGTGAGAGTATCCGTGAGGCCTGCTACCGACAGAGAGCACTGGGAAAGTGAAGGTTGAGCTGGCTAGGGACCGTTTTATGCGTCTTTTTTTAATTATTCTATGTAGTTAAAACTTCCAACACAATTACAACAAGAGTAAAAGAACATAAAAGCAATTGTAACAATAACAAAAATGTTAAAATTGCATTGGCAGATCATAGTTTAACACATAACGATTTGATTTTACAAAAGACATAAAATACTAGACATAGAAAAAAATTGACATAATAGAAAATTTATTGAAAATATTGATAACAAGGTCAATCCTAAAACTGATTCTAGACTACTAAGTCACCATTATGCTGATGAAAAAAAAAAAAAAAAAAGATGTGGGGGATCATATTATTATATTAAAACAAGTTAATATAATAAAACCTGTTATTAAACTGGTCTAGCCCTAATCCAGTAGGAGGAAAAGATCTCTGGCTTCCCTTCAATAATTCTAAACTGTTTGACGTTTTGTATTTAAATTTTATATAATATTTATTTTGATGAAGTGACAATGGTTGACTGTGTGTATATATGAGAGAAGTTGCTTGAGGGTGCAGTCAATTTAACATACAATTAAGCGTAAACCTAATTTATTGGTGCCGACGTTTCGGCCTAAATTATAGGCCTTCTTAGCTCACACAACCACCCTGAAGAAGGCCTATAATTTAGGCCGAAACGTCGGCACCAATAAATTAAGTTAACGCTTAATTGTGTGTTAAATTGACAACTTCTCAAACAACTTCTCTCAAATATTTATTTTGATTTATGTAACATTGTTAATCAGGATACCTAAATTTAACAACTTTCTTAAATCAACAAGAAATGTTATTAAATATAATTACTTATACGGAAATAAATGGTTAAATAATTTGTTAAAGATATTTAGCAGATCTTGAAGATAGAGGAAGTACCCCAAAAACATTGATCACTGGTTTTTATTTTAAATATAAATCAATGCTCCTTACTTTGTCACCGACAAACTCATCCATAAAGACTTTAATGTTCCTTATATTGCTGATTTGGCCCGAACGAGGTATCATTTCTTCCATGACAAACTCCACTCCCACATCATCCCACTAGTTTCAATCCTTGCTTCCTCTTCCATTCCTGGCAATCCTCCGAGGCGTCTGAAAATAAGATGGCCTCGAAACCTTCTAGTTTAGATTACCTAGTGGAGTGTTGCCAATGGGCATGTTCTCTTCATGTCGTTTCATGTATATTATTTATACATATTATCATTCAATTTACTTGATGTATTTAATAATACAGTTGTAAATTTTAATAAATACAAAATATATATAAATGTTTTTTTGAAGTTTTAAAAACAAGCTCCATTTTTTCCTACCTCAGTTAAAAGAATTTCTAGTGTTAGATTATTTGATAAAAAAATAAATGTTTCCTTCGAACTTCGATAACGAAAATCAATGCCGTTCATTAAACAAATTTTAACTCTATTTATAAGTTCCTAAATTGATTGATTGATGGAAGTACATCGATGGGCCCTAGGTTCGAATCCCGATTTTGGGAGAATATTTATTTATTCGAAAATATAACAAAATAAGGCTTTCAATGCACTTTACCACTTTTTTAAAAACTTTTTAAATTATACGTCAAAGTATACATTAATTATATTCCACCAGATCAAAATATAAAGCAAAGAAAAAACAAAACCAATTAATTAGATTTCAAGCGAACTGACTTCGGCCAATGAGAAGTTTATTAATTAACAGAACTTAGTTTCAGCGAGCTGATTATCAATGGGAACTTAATATTTACAGATGCCGGTTGTTTACATTTCATTTTGATTTCTCGGTAATAACAAAATTACATCGAGATACCAAGTTATTCAATAAAATATTATTATAGCTGGAATCACTATTTTACTGTTGTCCAGGCCTCAGATTCAAATTCCGGTCGTGGCAGAATATTACTTATTCTGTTATTTTAGCTGAGGAGTGACCGGGGGTATAGAGATCTCCAATGGAGCAAACACAGCCTTTATAAAGTGGTTACCGAAAATGGGGAAAAACTCAGGCGGATGAGCGTGATTTAGGTCTAATCACTAAATTGTTGCCGTTGGCCTAGAAACAGTACGAACTTCTATTTGTACTGAGCCCATATAGACTCACCTTGTGGTAGGGATACCCACTCAGACTCTAGAAAAGTGGGTATCAAAAAATTAGGTTATTAAGAATTATTATTTAAGTCTAATTACCACATCAGTTCGCTATTGGCATGCACACAATTACTGTATGAATGAATTACTGCATGTACTGAAACCAAGTCAATCTTCATGGGTTCTCGAACTACAGCTTTAAAGTAAAAAAAAAAATAAAATAATAATAATAAAAAATGGTCCGGGTAACACACAAAATCCACTTACCTCAGTTGTTAAAAACAATTTAAGAATTACTTTATAAAGTAAGATTTTTTTTTTAAATTTATTTATTGAAATTAACAACTGTATAAGTAAATACATCAAGTAAATTGGCTGATTATATATATATGTGGCGGTATCACCACATAAATAACATTGATAATGAATTATATCTTTATTACAACACACATTTAACATTGTTTTAAACACACAGGTATTTTTTGTAACACAAAAACACGTGAAGGTTACGTCTCCATGGCAACCCCATGTGTTGACGCCACAGTACTCCCCCTCCTAATGAAAGCGTACTGAAAGAGGTACATTCAGACACATGAAATTGCAGTTGCAGTCGGAGAAGCAACGGGTGGTGTTGATTCGTCCTCGGCAGAAGAAAGGGAGTTCGTCATCAGGAAACTAGTCTGCATTAGGAACGCTGGTTTCAGCCTATCAATTGATATGTCTTCTTCCTTTCCATGCCGATTTATGGTATAATATTTAGCATTCCTTCTGACAACACCAAAAGGGCCTTGGTAGGGCTGTTGAAGTGGTTTCCGTATTGTGTCATCCCTGACAAAAACGTGAGAAGCATTCGGCAGGTCCTGATGTATGAAGAATTTTCGAGAATCCTTACGCTGGACAAATGTTGGTCTATACTGTTGAAGTGTTGACCTTAGATCCTTGATAAATGACGATTTGTCGTGACTGATTTCATTGGTGGATTCTAGAAATTCTCCAGGAAGGCGAATGTTCTCGCCATAGAGAAGCTCGGCTGCAGCATATCCGTTTTCGGGAACAACAGTCCTTAACCCTAACAACACAATCGGTAAAGTGGCAACCCAATTTACGGAATTGTGACATCTGAGCGCTGTCTTTAAGGAACGGTGCCACCTCTCGATTTTGCCGTTCGATTGCGGGTGATAGGCTGTGGTTCTGAAGTGCTTTGTGCCCAGTAGGTGGTTCAGTTCTCGAAATAGGTCCGATTCAAACTGCCGTCCTCGGTCAGTAGTAACGCTGGTAGGTACCCCATATCGTGCTATCCAGTCCCGAACAAAAACTTTAGCTATAGTTTCAGCGTTGATATCTTCAATAGGTATAGCTTCTGGCCATGAACTAAAGCGGTCGATTAATGTGAGGCAATATCGTTGGCCCTGTGAAATAGGAAAGGGTCCGATGATGTCGATGTGAACTTGATCAAATCTCTTTCCTGTGTGGGGAAATTGACCAAGTGGACTACGAGTATGCTTACTAGTTTTAGAAAGTTGGCATCTGGTACATTCTTTGGACCACTGACGAATATCTTTATCGACTGAAGGCCAAATAAAACGGTCCTTGACCATTTGTGCAGTTCTCTTGGGTGAAGGGTGTGATAGACTGTGAATCAGATTAAAAACCGCTCGACGACTAGGTACAGGAACGAATGGGCGATTTCTGTCGTCACAGTAAAGCTTAATTGCAAGTCCAGGAACAGGTTTTTGTACAAATTTAATAGAATAATTATTTGGATTTTGCAGAATTTCTTGTAAGTCGTCATCCTTAGTTTGCTGTTGAGCAAAATCGGCTAAATCCAAAGTTGAAATTTCCTCGAGTCGGGATAAATAGTCAGCCATTAATTCTCGTTACCAGGCACGTGTCTGATGTCCGTTGTGAACTGAGATATGAAATCTAGATGCCTTAATTGCCTTGGAGATGCTTTTTCAGGTTTTTGGGCAAAAGCGTAAACAAGAGGCTTGTGATCTGTATAAACCACTATTTCGCGACCTTCTATAAGATAACGAAAATGTTTAATGGCTGAATAAATGGCTAATAGTTCTCGGTCGTACGTACTGTAGCGTGCTTCAGTGTCACTAAGTTTTCGAGAGAAGAAAGCTAGTGGTTGATGTGCTTTATTACGCAATTGCTGCAAAGCGCCACCGATGGCAACATCTGAGGCATCTACGTGTAGTACGAGAGGTAAATCCGGATAAGGGTGGTTGAGTAGAGTGGCCTCTTTTAGACAGTTGACGCACTGATCGTAGGCTTCGGCGAGTTCTTTAGTCCATTGAATTTGATTATCCTCTTTTTCCCGCATTTTCAATGCTTTGTTCAGGATAACCTGTGGCCAAGCTGCACGACGCATGAACCGTCTGTAATAATTGATAGCTCCCAGAAAACGTCGTAAGGCCCGATACGTTTTGGGGCGTTCAGCAGTAGTTACGGCTGAAAACCTTATCAGGTAATGGTGCTATGCCAGCTGAATTTATCCGATGTCCTAAGAAATCTAGTTCTTCTACTCCAAAAACACATTTCGCCAGGTTGATGCTGATTTGATATTGTGAAAGGCGCCGAAATATGATGTTTAGGTGCTGTAGGTGTTCTTCCATGGATGTAGAAGCAATCAACACATCGTCGATATAAACGAAACAGAAATCAAACTCACCCAATATTTCATTCATCCATCTTTGAAATGTTTGGCCAGCATTTCTCATACCAAACATCATCACTGTAAATTCAAACAATCCGAAAGGGGTGATAATTGCTGTTTTCTCGACATCTGCAGGTGCGACCGGTATCTGGTTGTACGCTCGAAGCAAATCAACTTTTGAGAATATTTTCTTTCCTGCTAGAGAGTTTCCAAAATCATGCAAATGTGGCAAGGGATACCTGTTAGGCTTGGTGATTGCGTTTAATTTACGATAATCGCCGCAAGGACGCCAGCCGCCGTCTTTCTTCTTAGCCAGGTGTAAAGGACTTGCCCAACTTGATTTAGACGGACGACAGATGCCAAGGTCCAACATAGCTTGAAATTCTTGCTTCGCTACCTTTAGCTTCTCTTGAGGCAACCTACGAAAACGACAATGGACAGGAGGTCCTGAGGTTTCTATGACGTGAACAGTATTGTGAGTGGTACTGCTTTTGAGAAACGTAGGTGGGCGAGTTAGCTCTGGGTATCGTTCAAGTAAATTTCTAAATTGGTCAGGAACCTTGGTATTGAGTGTGTGAATATCTAAGGTACCTGTTACGTCGAAGCGTGACAGTGCTGCGGAAGAAAGATTTGTTTTGCCGTCCATCAGGCGCTTGTTCCTTAAATCAACAATTAAGTTATAATATTTAAGAAAGTCTGCTCCTATAATAGGATGTGTGACTGTGGTCAAAATAAATGGCCATTGAAAGTTTCTGCGTAGACCCAGGGATAACGAAACTAACTTTTCACCGTAGGTCGGTATAAGTGTTCCATCGGCGGTAAACAGATTATATTTTGATGGGCCTGTATTTTTTTCAGCAGATTTGGCGGGTAAAACAGAGACGTCAGCACCAGTATCAATGAGGAATTTTATTTTGACTTTGGATCAACAATAAATAGGCGGTTTGGTGTGCCCCGAGCACATTCCGCCACTTGTGATCGGGGAGCTAGTTTGTTGAACTTGATTGAAGGTACTTGCAAGGCTGTTCACATTTCCTAGCCTTATCAGCGTATGTCCTGTGATACTAACAAAAATCGGGGTTTTTCGGGACGGTGCGGGTTCTAGTTCGAGATCTTGTTTCTAAAACGGGTGTTTCCAACTTATCTATTCGTTTCGAGAGATCTTTGATTAGAGATTCAAGGTTCGAAACGGCATTAACTCCATACCTTTCGTTGGGTTGGTTAGGATTGACTTCTGTTATCCTATCTGCTATTAACCCTAAGTTAGTCAATGGCTCATTGCTAACAGCTAATACAGTCTGGCAAGAAACAGGTAGGCGTTGTAACCATAACGTTTTCAAAACCTCATCTGTTATTTTATTACCTGCCAGGTTTTTCATTGTTCTTAGTAATTGAGAAGGTTTGTAATCGCCTAACTCCATTTCATAAAAAAGTCTACGTAGTTTGAGTTCCTCGCTTTCTGAATAAATTGTTATAAGGTTATTTTTGATAGCATTGAACTTATCAGTCTCTGGTGGAGAACTGATAATGTCACTAACCTGTTCCATGATATCATTTTCGAGGTTAGCAATAACATAGTTGTACTTAGTTTGGTCCTGCGTTATGTTTGCTATTTGGAAATTGGCTTCTATCTGCTTGAACCATAAGTCAGGCCTATTACGCCAGAAAGGAG
This sequence comes from Piezodorus guildinii, assembly GCA_023052935.1. Lineage (NCBI taxonomy): Eukaryota > Metazoa > Arthropoda > Insecta > Hemiptera > Pentatomidae > Piezodorus > Piezodorus guildinii. The sequence goes on from CM041293.1 coordinate 139,517,224, forward strand.
GCACTTTAACTGATAAACGGTTAACCTCTTGCATCTTAATGGTGTTACGAAAAAAAAGTTGTCACTTACTTGAATTCGTTGATGTAAATGAATTTGATATTCGGGGTCACCAATATGTGGCGGTATCACCACATAAATAACATTGATAATGAATTATATCTTTATTACAACACACATTTAACATTGTTTTAAACACACAGGTATTTTTTGTAACACAAAAACACGTGAAGGTTACGTCTCCATGGCAACCCCATGTGTTGACGCCACATATATATATATATATATATATATATATATATATATATATATATATTATATATATATATATATAGATGATAGATAGATAGATAGACAGATAGATAATATACATGAAAAGACGTGAAGAGAATATACCCATTGGCAGTCACTCCACTAGATGATCTAAACTAGAAGGTCTCGAGGCCATTCAGACGTCTCGGAGGATTGTCAGGAATGGAAGAGGAAACAAGGAGTGATACTGGTGGGTTAAAGTGAGAGTGCAGTATGTCATGGAAGGATTGATACCTCGTACGGGCCAAATAAGTAATATATGGGACATTAAGGTATTTATGAATGAGTTTATTGGTGACAAAGTAAGGAGAAAGCATACATGGTATAAAGTAGATCTTCCAGTCAGCTGATTTTGACGAAAATGTTTCTGTAACATCTCGGGCGTATAGTTGTCTTAAATATAAAATTTTCACGATCGTAATACTTTCCCTTACTATATATTTCATATATAGATAAGTGAAAGTAAAAATTGTCATCTGCAACAATTATTTAGTTTTATCTGCTGTAGTTTAATATTCAATACCTTAAACAACTTTGTAAACAAAAAAAAAATTTCTTAAACATTTTTTTTAAAATATTATAATTATACATTTATTATGTCCGTGATAAAAAAATTATTATCTTTAGCTTGCCGTGGTTGTTGAAGTTAAAACTCGGAAACTTTTATTATCGCATTACTTTCCCCTAACAGTGGAAGTATGAAATTATGCGTGAACAAACGAGTTGTTGGGTAGATTTGATCAAATATTTTTAGCAATAGTGATACAAGTGCTCGGTTTTCCTGATTAACTGGGTCACTGAGCCTATTGAACCGTGAAAAAAAAAAAAAAAAATGGAAGCTAAAACTTGCTCCAGCCTGAATCGAGCTGGAATAGGGGAAGCAATTTTTCAAATGATTAAAATAAAAGGGAAAAACCTCTTGTTCAGCAATGTTCAGTATCAAAACTTTTCTAAAGCTTCAAATATATTTTCCTTTGAGTGATTTTTTTTTTTTTTTTTAAAGCCTCAATGAATACAAATAACAAAATACAGACTTTCACTTGTTTACACTGTTATTGTTTTTCTATTTATTTTAACAGTAGCTTTAATAATAATCATCAAGAATATTTATTAAAAATCAGGTGCGCGCAATACACGACTTTCGTCTATATCGGTTGTTAAAATCAATTTAAGAACTAAATAAATTTAGAGTTGAGAATAGTTTGAATAATTAATACATAATCAGTTATGCAATGCATAATGCATAATTATGTTTCATATTAAATAATATAACATAAAAAAATTATTATGTACAACAAACATCTAGATTTATGTCCTATTCGACACTTTACATTACCTTCACCAACATTGAAAATACGATAACGCTTTTTTTATTTCAAGAACCTCTGAGGTTTGGATTGAACTTCCAATGATCAGAAGGATTGAAGGCGATCTCAACTACTGTACAGGGTACATACATTCTAAGAGAGGGATGTAGAGGCGGGAATCTATGTCTTCTTCATTCGTTTCTCTGGAATCTGCTTCCTGTGACGGAGCTCACTGGATTTTTGATTCGTTGATTGATCATTGATCACTCAGTGAAGGCTGAGGCTGGCTATATATTGTTACCAGCATTGTGGCCTTCCTGTTGGGGATAGAGTCTTAAATATTAACAAAACATAGAGTATTTGAGAAAGTCGTAGATGTTTATATGTCTTATTATGTTTATATGTTGATGTAGTCAGGAACTGTCAGGAGTTCGAATGTAGTGGAGTATACCTTTTTTGGTTTTTAGTAGTGTCGTATGTCTTACAGCACGCCGTTCTGAAACTGTTCGGCTTGTTCTTCTGATCTGAACAGTTTATCCCCGCCGTGAAGTTTTGCTATGGCTCCTTTTTTTAATACTAGTGGTTGTTTTGGTATCTGATCTGTGTAGTCGATGAATTTAATACAGTTTCGCCTCTTTATATCTGGTTATATACCATTTGTTCTTTCACTTATTATAGAGCAATAAGTTTTAGACTGTGATCTAGCGGAGGGCGGGTGAAAGAGGCCTGATCATAGGTATGGCTGCATCGCCGGCTCTTCCGATGGTCATTGTGAATGATTTCAAGTATTCCTCTATTTCACTCTTTGTACGAAATACAGGGATTGCTGAGCGCTCGTGGTAGATCTGTGCATTGTACAGCACCCAGTATGCTCCCTCATCACATCCCCTTCAAGATCATATATCTCTACAGTGTGTTGATGTCTTCCAATTAAATGAAACAATAATAATAATAAAAAAAATTAAAAAACATATATTCTCAAAGTAATCTACTTTAACGAACGTACTCTTCTTTCCAACAAATTCCAGCGCAAATCGAGAATGTAAAAAAAAAAGTTTTCACTTCTATCGACAGTCCCTATGACTGCCTGTATTGTAATTTTTTTATTGTTATTATCGTTTCCGATCTTGATGACACAAAGACACACACTGGCCTTTATAGTGGACTTGGTCATTTCGATTCTGTTGAACGTGTATTTCCGGGGAAGCCCCAAAAATTTGTAGATCCGAATACATTTTCTGACTATATATTTTATACCTAGGTTAATAAAAAAAATTATAATTTCAAAAACTAAGTATCATAAAGCAATAATTATATTATTACAGTGACAGGGACTGCGTAACCCTTGTCATTTTGATATGCTCATAACTTTCTAATGAACGACCACTTAACTGTACATGAACCGTTTTATGGCCTGATGTGAACTTTAGAAGTGGGATAATCAGAGCCTAACCATCAACAAACCATTTATCATCCCGTCAATGTTTTGTCCCCAGACGAGTCAGAGACAGTAGCCCGTGAATAATCGGGTGATAAATCAGGGCTATTACCCCGGAGTAGCAGGACTGCTTTTATTTCAGTCATTTGGGTTCCGCCGAGATAGCATGCTATGTTGCATTTTATCCAAGTCCATTTCTGTCTATACGTGTCAGATTGAGCTTTTTATTGAAATATGTTTCTCTAAATCCACTTTTTGGACACTTTTATATTATCGTATTCAAAAATTAATGTCAGATGTTTTTTGCGCATGTTTCTTAGTGGAGAACAATGATTCGCACTGATACTCCTTGCATTCTGGACATTATATGGTTGTCCTCAGAGATATATTAAGAAATAATGGGGAGTTTGAAATATTTCAAAAATTACGGTTTTATCAAATTCAAGATTTCAAAGGACAGTAAACATATTAATTCTATTTTATACTTACCAACACTCAATAATCGTTTAGGAAAATTTTCTAAGCTTTCTTATTCCTATTCGGCTTCTTAAAAAAAAAAAAAAAAAAACTCAGTTTAGTTATGTTTATGTAGAAGTGTTCTACTAAATTATCTTAAATTTAAGGCATAATTAGAAAAAATTACAGCCGCTGACGCAACCCGCAAAATTATCAAATATGAACGGGAAGGTGTCCTCGACCATCATACTAATCAGTGATGATCGGAAAAATTTAGCGATAGAGATACGAAGTTGGAAGAACGGAAGATGGGCTCTGGGGGAAGATTAATGGATATTGCTGAGGTTCCGCTGGAAGTTGTTGAGTCAAACCCGTCCCTAAATACTCCCGAACTTGTCAGGAAGTGTGGTGTATGGAAAGATAATGTTAGCCGCCATTTACATTCCATGGAGAAAGTGGAAAAGTGCAAAGATAAAAAAAAAACTTACTCCTCATCGATCAGCTCATACTTCCTATCCGACCAAACGAAAGTTTAAAGAACTTCTTGGGTTTGAACTCTTGCCTCATCCACTAGTCCAGACCGCACAACATCGGATTTTTCTTTGTTCAGACCAATATCAGGGTTCACTTGTGGTGTAGTGGCTAGGCATGACAGCCTTCTGTGAACACTGATAGGTTGGCTTTATGTTTGAATATCAACATAACATCGAAAAATCTATTTGATCAAATTAATTTTTATTAATTTTTTTTTACCGTTTTAATCTAGAATGACATGAGGATTTCCATAGCTGATGAAGTTATCGGTTAATCAAGTCTAGTAATAGGAAAAAGGTAGGCGTGCGATGGGGATTCTCTCATGAATAGTTAAGTGGCTATTCCATCAAATACGGGGGCTGCAAAACACTTCCACTATCACCGTATATACCCTCAATTCAGTTTGCTCTAATATTAAATAGAATAAATTATAAAGCACTAAAAGTTTTGTTTAACTAATATATTTCAAAAAATCTGGTACACGCAACACACGACTTTCACTTACCTCCGTTCATAAAGACAATTTAAGGAATTTTAAATACAGTTAAAAATGAAATATAAAGATTAGTGAAAGTAAAAAGTTTAAGAATTAATTTAATTGAGTTTTGAAAAAAATATACTTTTTATTAAATAATCTATTAAATTATATTATATTATCGGCAATAATCAGTTAGTTTTATAGGCTTTTCATCTCTCTCCGTTTCTTTTTCAATTATGAGTAATATTTTTCTAAAATCTTTAGCTTTGACGGTATATTATACATCTGTAACGCTCTTTCTGTGTTAAAAACGCAAATATTTCCAGTAAAAATATGTTTTCTCCTTTCGTTGGATATCCAATTCGTTCGTGCCAGGGAAGGAGTGAGGCCTCTACAACCATTTTCTCAATCTGTCATCATCATCCAACCTATTCCATCCATGATGAAGTCAATGCCATTGTTTTAATTTGGAGAAAGTATGTCAGATAAACGGATTCAAGGTACTTATCATAGCTCAGATATTCAAAAACAACATTTATTTTCTCTTTTTCCTCGAGTTTGATTTTAATTCCGTTCAATTTATATATTTATCCGTTGTTGTTTTGTTTTTTTTTATCAATGCTAACAAGATTGATCAATATCCTATATATTTTTTTTTCCAATCTACAAAACTAAATGGACTTTAAAGACAGAAAATTAAATATATCGGCATTTAAGCCTGTTAAACTATCAATCAGAATGAAACTTATATGATATTAAGACAGAAAATTTAATATCTGGGCTTTTAAGCCTGTTAAACTATCAATCAGAATGAAACTTATATGATATTAAAACTCATTTAATTTTACATCGATATTGCGAATTTAATTAAAATGTTTTGAGCCGTTTTTGAGAGAATGGAAAATGCATGGTATAAAGTGGCATCTTTGGTTCTTTGATTTCGATAAAAAAAGTTGCTGTAACTTCTTGGACTTATCAAATAACTTACATAATTGTATTTAAGTAGTATTTAGGTATGAAATTTCAGTTTTGTACGACTTTTCATTTTCGTGCTAGACTTGGCACACACCCACAAAAACGGACACACAGAGCTTTTCGCACGACTTAGTTTTTTGGGCTTCCTTTTCTGGCACAACAGTATTCAAAATTTTCCTGTTCTGTTTTGTTTTTATTTTTTTTATATTTCGTTTCGGTCTGCCCTGGACCACAATATTTCAATCAAATACATTCTTCAAATTTAATCCTTTTTCAGTACTCGTTTGTGAACTTTCTTTCTTCCATCAGTCCCCTTCTTCTCCGTTTTCAGCTTTGGTCTTTCTTGGTACCCTCAAAGTTTTTTCTTGAGATGAAATCGTTTCTCATTTCTGGATGTTGATTTCGTTTCTAATTATTGGTAATCATTATAACTACTGTCCTCTTTTAATTCTGTAATCATAATTTCTATTACATATCGCCTTAGTATTTTTCTCTCTCATTAATTCATCTTCTTCCAGTGGCGCGACAGGCCGTGAAGGCCCTGGGCCTCGTGGTGTAAATCTCCTGGGAGATTACACTCACATTTCAGAGTTTTGTACGCATGGCATGCTCTGTTTCCAGCTAAAATCCTTCTATTGATATCTTCTCTTTCAATGGCTTTGTTAGTCATTAATGATTCCAGATACGGAAACTTTGACACTACTTTGGACACGTTTTATGGAATTAGGGGACCCTAAAAAGTATATTTCCGTTAAAAAAACAGGAATTCGAAAATGTTCACGATCGCAATACCTTCCATTTCTATATATTTTATATACAGGTAAGTGAAAGCAAAATTATATAAAACTAGTGACTGCGTACTGCTCATACTTATTTAGACTTTATCGCTTTGGGATATCAAATCGGTTTGGTATTGGAAAGATCCAAGGAAATATTACCTACCGGTGTGAGGAAAGAGCCATTTTTATTCTGTATAAAGGTGGGATACAAGCGATTGCCTCGAGATGCCAAAGACGAATCTAAAAAACAGCTCATAATCTGCTTCAATTATTATTATAATTGAAAATCTAAAAGGGAGAATTCGCAAGACAATTTACTTTCTTTGATGTATATAAAGTATTATGTATATAATGTAACATGCGCCTATTATATCATTTATTAAATACAAAGCTTAATAAGTATTTCAAAAAAATAGCATATTCACTTAAACATTGTCTGAAATGAAACGTTGAATGGCATACTAAGCTCGAAGGATGATTCGATTGGTGAAGGATGTCGTGACTTGCATAAATATAATTTGAGAAAACAATCGCCACGATTGAAATGGCGTCTCGAGTAATAAATATGGATTCGGAACAAGGGCTAAATAGGAAAGAGGCGGGTCAATGCAGAACAAGAAGTTATTTTGGAAAATTATTTCAGGAATAATGTTTGTGGTTTACATACCGTTAAAATGCTAGTTTAAAGAATTACATTAGAGTTCCGATAATTACATTTATTTTAATTTAAACAGTAACAAGTATTGGAATGGAGTGAAATTATAGGTAACCTTAAGTCCACTTCATACTTACATATAAATAAGAAATGCAATGCTCAATATGTGATAGTGAAGTAAAAAAAATTTCAACAACTATATGACGAAATTATTAGTACATAAATGACGCCTATGAGTGAAATGATTATATTACAAATGACCTGTATTTGTGCAATATGGAAAACTAAATTTTGTAAGTACAATTTAAATGTAAATATTTTAAATAACTGTTCAATTGTAAATTTTAAATATTATTTCTTTTTGTTGTAGATGTGACATTATTGAATTGTTTTTGATTTTATTGTTAATCTGAAGATGAGAAAAAAATAATAATAAAGGAAGAAAAAGTTAAATATATTTTATCGTATTAATAATTTAAATTTAAATAATATAACAATATAAATTATTAACTACAAAAAATCACTAAATATTACCTGCTTTCCATCTCTGATATTAGCCCAGTAAAATAAGACAAAATTCAAGATTTGTGGGGATTAACTAGTCCTAAATAAAAGTTCGCTCCTTTGTAGGTGATGAGCTTAACTTTTTGGTGCCGAAAATTCTTCGCACTTTTTTAGGTTTTTGACCTGTAAAATGAAAACTGTACCACCTAATAAAAAGAGCTAAAAGCAGAGATGGACAGCTGATGATATTTAGTAATTTGTGTAGTCAATAATTTGTATTGTTGTATTATTTAAATTAAAATAAATGTTTCAATCTGAACTCTAATGTGATTCCTTAAACTTTTTTTAGCTGTAACTCCTTTTGAAAGTTATTAAATTGATTTTTACAACAGAGGAAAGTCAAGTATTTTGCGCGCTATATTTTTTCTAACACTTCTTATTTAGCGTTTTAACGGTATTTAAATAAATTACTTTTACGTACATTAGGAGGTATCAAAATGATTTTGAGTTTTACCCGAATTAATTCCCATAAATATCCTTATTTTACTATGCCCTTTATCTGAAACAACTTTGTACAAGGGTCACCTAGTGGCGAGCCTTATATCCTTTATGCACAAGGACGCGGGTTTGAACCCGGCAGTTGACCCTAGGGTTTTCTAAAGGGAGTAAAAAAAAACCTTTGATATGCTGTTCCTCGTTGGGGACGTATTAACGTGGTCCCCAGGTGATCTTAGGTACTCGTTAAAGATCCCCATCCTAATTGAAAAGATTTCCAACGGTTCATTAGACAGTTAAAGTACTTTTATTTTTGATGAAAATAACTATAAGTTGGAAAAACATTTCTGCAGTTATTTCCTTTAGTTAACTATCGCATTATTTCATATTTACTTATGTTTTATCAGTGCCAACATTATGAAATAACCATAAATGATTAATTATTCCGAATTATTTAAATTAAAAATAATTTGGAGGAAGAAATTTTAAAATTTCAGAATTTAATCAGAGTTTCTAACATTAATACTTTAATATAACTTTTACTTAGTTATATATGAAACGTATTATACAGGAAAGTGATCCATTCGTGATGATGTTCTAATCCGAATAATGTATTTTTTAAGAACGTGAAAAGTCTGTGACAAAAGGTAGTAAAGAAATCACCGGTTATTTTATGTACATGTATAAATACATTTGGCAAAATATATTTTCCATTAAATTTCTGATCTGGTAACTGTAACAAATTTTGGATCCGAGCAGAACAACATGTCAAACATATTAAATTTTTGTGATTGAAAAAAAAAGTTACAAAACTATAGGCCCTATATAATATTTTTATTTTTATGCTATTTATGTGAAATAAATGATTGCATCGAAACTCCGGGATTTTTTTTTTGTTTTTTAATTTAAGATGATTTATAAATTTAAAGTTGACTTCACCGTTCTCCGCTCCACATATTTTCCCGCTTCCTGGAAATTATCCATCATTAAAATGATCCCGAAGCCCAAAAAGCCTTCAGAATACCTATCCTCCTACCGACCCATCTCTCTTATATGCATCATGGATAAAATCCTGGAAAAACTTCTGCTTAAACGCAAATATCCCATCTTTGATTCCAATCACATTACCCCAGATCATCAGTTTGGTTTCCGGATATCCCACTCCACTATCCAGCAATGCCATCGTGTGGTGGACGTTGTCTCGTCTTCATTGGAGCGCGGATTGTACTGCACGGGAGCCTTCCTCGATGTAGAACAGGCCTTATAGACCGAGTGTGGCACCGGGATTGTTTTATAAAATCCGTAAATTCCTTCCCACTACATACTTCCTCATTATCCATTCCTATCTCACAGACAGATCATAGTTCCTATTCATCCATTTTTAATCAGTATGCTGGTATTACTCAAGGCAGTATTTTAGGACCTATCCTTCACACAGTTTATACAGCTGATATCCCATCCCATCCTAATACTTTCCTTTCTACCTATGCAGATGACACTTGTTTTTCTTGTGTCAACAACGATCCAACTATTGCCTCCCAAACTCTTCAATCCCACATCCTAGACCTTAAAGTATGGTGTCAGAATCGGAGAATAAAAATAAATTCCAATAAATCCAACCAAATAACCTTTACCCTTCGTCGTAAACCTATGACATCCTGCCCAACAGTAACACTATCCTTCAATAACACTCCTCTTGTCCCGGTTGAACAGATCCAATACCTAGGACTGCACTTGGACAAGCGTCTTACTTGGAACCCTCATACAGGACTGAAAAGACAAGAAACTTTTTCCACTACTTCAACAGTTACTGGACAAACGCTCAAATCTTCCACTCGAGTACAAAAGGCTCATTTACATGACTATCGTAAGACCGATATGGACTTACGGAGTAGAGATTTGTGGCTCTACTAAACCATAAAATTCTTCCCGTCTCCAATCCCTTCAATCGAAAATCCTTCAGAAAATCCTCAATGCTCCTTATTTTGTCACAAATAAACTCATCCATTAAAACCTTAACGTTCCCTATGTTGCTGACTTAGCGCGAACCAGGTACAAATCCTTTCATGACAAACTCCATTCCCACTCTAACCATCTAGTTTCAATAATTGCTTTCTCTACAATCTCTGACAATCCTCAGAGGCGTCTGGAAAGAAGATGGTCCTGAGACCTTCTAGTTTGACATATTTTTAGGGAGCTGCCAATGTGTAGTATCCTCACATGTGAATCATGACATTTGTATCTTGTATCTCATTTATTAGATGTATATCATTACACAGTTGTAAATAGCAATAAATATACTTAAAAAAAAAAAAAAAAAATGTTGACTTCAATATGGGAGGTGAGTTTTGATCGTATCAGATTTTTTTCCGTACAAACAAAATTAGATTTATATAAAAACTAAAAGCAATTTAAAAAAAAAAACAAGTTAATAAGTAACTGAAAGATTTTCACATTATTAATATTCATAGCTGATTTAATAAAAACTATAAGCTTTAACTTATCGTTCGCCCTTAGGCTATTAAACCTCTTATCAGGCCATTGACACGATCCTAATATAAACTAGGAATTTTAATAACCGTTTGAAAGATGTACGGTGAAGTTTCATAAGCTCACAGTTTAGAAGTTTTCTGAGCTACTGAAGAAGAAAAAAAAAAAAAAAAAAAACTTGGGAACTCTACTTTAGCCGGTAAGAACAGAATTTTAAAGTGGCTGCCCATTACTCTCGACATACTCTTGTAAAATTTGATTTTCTTGCACTTCGCCTAAGTACTGAACTAAGTACGAACCCCAGACTTAGCCATCCCATCTATTACGTTTGATATAAGAAGCGCATCCAGAAGCAACATATTTTATTGACAGGTCTTTTCAATTACCGCCATCTGTCCCAGATGTTCCACAATACACCAAATACCTCTTACGTTTTTCTTTCACACTCACAGTATTCGGTTAGTTTTTAACTACTATATTAACGATTATACCAGTAATATTGGTTTATTATTTTCAATGATCAATCTTTGTAATCGAACAAAAGAAAAAATACTCCTCTATAAATTTGAGGCTTATGTTTTAAGATATATCGACCCAAATAACGAATAAGAAAATCCGTTTGTTCGGAATTTCTTCAAAATTACTGGAACAATTTTTTTTTTTTTTTTTTTTTTTTTTTTTTTTTTTTTAACTCGCCAAGAAAATACTAGGGCATCTTACGATGACCCTTAACCATAGACGTTGTAATTAGCCGTTTTTTTTTCTAATCGCGTTCGATTAAAAGTGATTTAATTCAATAACTCGACTATTTTTGAAAACATAGAAAAAAAAAATTTTTTTCAACCGAAAACCACGAATAATTATTAAAAAAAAAATAAAAAAATGTATCCATAAATACGCCCATCACTCAGTTATTTTTAAAGATAGAGGATGCGTTTTGAAATTATCAGTGGTGATATGCCAATTTCCTTTGAATTATTTTTGCTTTTCATATTAGTCAATTGCCTACAATCAGCTATAACAACAGTTATACTCTAATAGAGTTATTTAGAGATAGATAGAAAAGGCTTCTTATTTTTTCAAAATTACAGCAAATAGAAAACAAGAAAATAAACAATTTAAAAATTACAAAATAAATAACAAAAATCTGACACGCTACATGGTCTATTGACCGTCCGTTGAGTCTGTGTTTATTGGCAAAATTAATCTTTAATCTATCAAAATAATTAATTTATAACAAAATAATAAACAATATATCAACACTTCGGAAGTTATTTATGTGTATTAAAATCAAATTCTCTAATAGTTAAATTCTTCTGTGAGCACCATTCTATTGTATATGAGAAAGCCGGTGTGGAGTAATTAACCAACGCCAGCCAATCTTCTCCATTTATTAACTCTAATATTTGATCTCAAGTTAGATTTTTAGAATTCAAGTATTTTTTTTCTAAACTTTAAAAGTATCGGACAGGCAGCCAGAAAGTGAAAAAGATCATCAATTTCATTTGTATTACACAAACTACATATATTTTTTTTTGGGTGAAATTTTTATAATTTATGCTTAAAACATCACCCCTGATTTTAATTACCCATCTAATCACCTCCAGTGAACATTTGCCATTAATATAATTTACTATGGCAAGATGTGGATAAAAGGGTGAAGTTTTGGAATTTGTAACTTTAACAATATTTTGACTATATATATATAATATATATTCTCTTTGAATTCGAACCCTCAATGTTGCTTGATTATTTCTCTATAACCTAATATCATCACAGTTAGATAGATTTGAATCACAATTTAACCAATATTTTTTTCTTGATTATTTTAATGCTTATATCTTTGGATATCAATGCTGCAGTAGATTCAAAATTTTAATAATATAATCAAAATGAATGTTTAAGGTAAACATAAATAATGGATCTATTTTTGTTTCAAAGTGGAGAAAATGAGTTGGAGTATGTTTTGGTAGTTTAAATAGTTTTTTATTTGAAAATCCCTGTAGTTTTTCCACCACTTCATGACTAACCCCCCCCAGATTTGTGCTCCATATCACATCACTGCTTTACGAATGGAATGTAACACCTGCAACATTTTGGATAGAACTAAATCGGACCGCCGAGTTTAACCGAGCTAGAAAGATCAGTCATTGCACGTGCATTGCGTCGCTGGGTTTATGTGCTGTATGTGTGTTAATGTTTTAATTATTACCAATTAATATTATCAATAGTTTTTAAGAGTTATTATTGATACGTCATTATAATTATCATTTTAGCAATAAATTATTCTACATTTTTGGTTCATTTTGTGAGGTAAGGGTATGTAGTTAGTGGTGTATTATATAATGAAAAAAAACTACGAAGATGACATCGATATTCCAATTTTCTATTGTATAACTAAATTTAAGCGACCTTAGTGCCGAGCTGCTGGAGTAGCCATATATAAAAGTTATACAGACAAGACAAATATCATAACTTCACAGACCGATGTAGCATTTAGGAATTCTCAATCATTCAGTTATAATGGATCATCTATTGGACAAATTTGTTATGCACAATGTGAAGCACAAAATGTTCTACCCTTCATAATAGTTGTCGTTTATATCTCACCTTATCAAAGTGTAAAGAAAATAATTTAATTCTTGCATATATACACAACAGAAGGGCCAGCTATGCGTAATCGGAACTAAGCGATAAAGCCTTTAATTGAGTTTTAAGACCACATTGGCTTTAAATTTGTCAAATAATAGAAATGAATGTACAACACAATACGAAATCACAATTGCTGGCGTTTTTTCTACATATGCAAGTAAAATTCAATCAAAAATATTTATTTTAGTAATCGCAAGTCCATTTTATCCTTTGTATACTCCGAAACGAAAAAATAATTTGATTTGTATTGAATATAAAAAATTATAAATTTAATATCTGATTTATTTCTCATCGATCCTACTAATCCGATCCATAATAATACTACGTAATATATAATAGTCTTAATCACACATTTTTTTTCCATATTTTATGTAACTGAAAAGAGCGAAAAATGAATGAATTATCTAAAATTAATAGTACTTTACAGTCTGAAATTTTAGTTATTAAAATTAAATTAGGTAAGTTTAAATAATAACACATTGAAATGAATAATCTACGCGATCTCGGAAAAATCAAAGCTCAAACAACCTTTTGACATTTTTTATAATGACTCTTTTGGCCTAAATATTTCAAAACCTCTTATTTATTAATATCTGACATAAGGATTTCATAATTAGCGAATTATAATTATATGTTTTTAAAATGACTAAACGTCTATAATTATTTAAATTATTATTTTTTTTTAAATCTCTCGGATGAAACGCTTTCATTTCCTGATTGGAATTCACGATTAAGGATCGTCATCTCTGTTTGTGGGTATGGGTTTACACCAATGTTTATCGAAGGCGTTCTTCTACCGCTTAATCGATCAAGCATGAAGAATACCAGGGTGTTGTCACGCATCTAAGTAATAAGTACACTTCACCTCACAAGTAGAAATAAAAACCAAAACAGTTATTATAGCATGCAATTTTTTTTAGAATGACAATGTTTTTCATGGAAGAGTAAACGTAAAGTATTTGAAGGTACGTTGATTTGGTGAGAGCAACACACGACATTTATCCTGTTCTTTAATTCAATTTAGGAGTTTTCAAATACAGTCAAAGAATAAAAAACTCTAAAGAATTTAATAAATCAAGTTTCGATAGAAATATGTTTTTACTTTTACTTACCTATACATGAAATATAAAGTAATGGAAAGTATTGCTAACGTGAAAATTTTCGAATTCCAGTTTTTACCGGAAATATACTTTTAGGGTCCCCTGAGTCCAAATGACCAAGTCCCGCAAAAAAGTCTGCGTGTGTGTGTGGTAAGCCTAGCACTAAAACGAAAAGTCGTAAAATACTGAAATTTCATATTTAATACAACAATAAGCCCGAAATATTATACTAACTTTTTCAACAAAATCAGCTAACTAGAAGAGCCAATTTGTAATATGCGTTTAGCACCTTTTTAGGATTTTCTCGGAAACGGCTTTAACAATTTTCATTTAACTTCGATAAAATCGATGTGAAATTTAGTAGGCTTTAATATCATGTAGGTTTCATTCCAACTGAAATAGTCTGACAGGGCTTAAATGCCAATAATTTAAATTTCCATCGTTTTTCCAGAATGACTTACAAGGTTACATACGAACGAAGATGTATAGAAAGACCCCTGATAAACTAGAGAAGATAGAGAGGGCTTTGCGAAGATTTGATTAATATGGGCCAGAAAAAAATAACTGATTAAGGAACGAAGAATCGAAGAAAAATAATTTTTATTCTGGGGCATTTCGTCCCCTAAGAATAATATAATGTGAAAAGAGGAATTCTAATATGTCTGGCTTTAATTAATAGATGATTATTTAGTCAAGTAGTAAATGTTTGTTCGCTAGTCCCTCATGCTATGGTTGTGAGTTCGAATCCTAGTCCCGGCGGGGCTTTTATTAGGATGTAAGAAAATGGAGATTCACTCACAGCCTCTCCCCCGGGTATGTGAGACTCGTCAGCCAAATGGTGGCCACTCACAAAATTAGGCGTATAGAGTGATGATCCTACACTAAAAATTGCATCGTGAAACGTGAGTGTTAAACTCCCAGGAGTTTACACCGCGAGGCCCAGGGCCTACACGGCCTGTCTCGCCACTGGAAGAAGTAAATTGTATAAATTTAAAATAACTAAAGAATAAATATAAAAACAGATAACAACTTCAAATCAGTTTAGTTATGTATTTTCAATGTCAAGATATACACATATGTGCGAAAGATTAATTTTTGAGGAGGTAGATAAATGGTGTTTGAAAGTGGTTTGGAATAACACATGACGGAGGCAGCTAGGTAAAGAGTTCAATTATTCAATTAATTATGATAGCATGGATGATAAAGGATTTTTCAAAGGTGGCAGTTCTATGAAAGGATAGGTATAGATCGTTAGGTTAAAATCTGTATTTAGGATGTGCACGGAAGAGCGCAGAGTAAAAAGGGCGAAGACATAGGAGGGTTTTCTGGTTCGCAAGTATTGGAATAGGAAGTTGCCAAGAAGGTATTTTCTTCGGGGTTCGGAATACAGCCACCTTGGACTGGAATACCAGTGAGAGACGTGTGACTGTCTGGAGAGGCCGATTAACTTATTCATCTTATTCAACTTATTCACAGTGATCTTATCAACTTATTTATAAATATCTTTAGCTCCTTCTCAATAGGTGGTCTCGTCTTTACCGAAACAACCTCATACTGCATGAGAATGGATTATAATGATGCTGAAACAACTTTGGTGGATGTTGGGTAATAATAAAATAAATAAAGTTCGAAATAAAAAGTTATTTTAATTAAATAAAAAACGGTAGGAAACACAATTAAAATGATGAAAAATGAGAAATAAAAAATAAGCTTCTTCTTTAGAATAAATTAAATTTAAAAAAAATGTTTTTTAAATCCACACACACAAAATTTTTAAAGATCCTACCACAAAACAACAAGTTACACATGATGCACACAATGCAGGTAATTGGTTGGTTACCTTTCCTCTAACCTTGACAAAGTATCGGCCACTTTGTTTTCTTCTCCCGAAACATGTCGGATATCACATGTGAATTGGCTAATGAAGTTCACATAGCGAATCCTCATGGGTGTTGCTGTTCCGGGCTTCTGATAGAAGGCATAAACCAGAGGTTTATGGTCAGTGAGAATACTGAAAACTCTTCCTTCGATGCAAGGCCTGAAATGCTTGACTGCGTTAAAGATAGCGGTGAGTTCGCGGTCGTAGGTGGAGTATCCCTGTTGAGCTGCCGTAAGAGCTCTTGAGAAGAATCCTAAGGGTCTCCAATGTTGTCCTTCTCGTTGTTGAAGAACTGCTCCCATCGCTGTGTTGGAAGCATCACAAGCGAGAGAGACTTCAGCATCAGACGATGGATGCGCGAGTGTGACTGCTTCTCGAATGTTCTGCTGGCATCTGGCGAAGGCTTCTTCAGCTTCAGGAGTCCATTCGATTGGCGTTCTATCATTCTTCTTACTGTTGCCAATCAGAGCATGTAGAGTGCGCTGAACTTCTGCTGCCTTAGGGAGGCATCTTCTGTAGAAGTTGATCATCCCCAGAAAGCGTCGAAGATGGCCCTTGGTAGCAGGACGTGGAAATTCGGCGATTTCGTCGACCTTACTCGGGAGAGGTTTGATGCCCTGCGAGGTAACAAGGAAGCCAAGAAACTCGACTTCGTCCTTGCAGAACGTCGACTTGAACGGGTTGATAGTCAATCCATGCTGGTCCAGTCGTCTAAAGACTTCTTCCAAGTGGGTGCGATGTTCTTCCTCCGACGATGAAGCTATCAGAATGTCATCCAGATAGACGAAAGCATACGGTAGGGCGAGAATGCTGTCCATCAAGCGTTGAAAAGTCTGCGCTGCGTTGCGGAGTCCGAAGCACATCACCTTGAATTCGAAGAGGCCGAAAGGAGTGATAACTGCAGTCTTCGGAACGTCTTCTTCAGCAACAGGTATCTGGTAGTATGCCCGTTTGAGATCCACCTTACTGAAGATTGTCTTTCCAAAGAGGTTGGTGTTGAGAGATTGTCGGGGTCACCACTTTGGTGGATGTTGGGTAATAATAAAATAAATAAAGTTCGAAATAAAAAGTTATTTTAATTAAATAAAAAACGGTAGGAAACACAATTAAAATGATGAAAAATGAGAAATAAAAAATAAGCTTCTTCTTTAGAATAAATTAAATTTAAAAAAATGTTTTTTAAATCCACACACACAAAATTTTTAAAGATCCTACCACAAAACAACAAGTTACACATGATGCACACAATGCAGGTAATTGGTTGGTTACCTCAGTGTTACAGGTAAAAAATTAATATTAATAATTAAATTACTTTCCACCTGGCAACACTGAGGGACCTGAAAAACCGTCGTGTAACCTCCGTAATGTGATTGACCGTGCAACCGTTACACAACAATATCTTTTAAAAATACTGACATTAAAAAAGGAACTCCCCTCTTTTTTATCAAATATAGATATCATCATTGACATATTGCATTACACAACAAACATTTTACTATCAGTTGTGGAATCGATGCAAAACATTACATTACCTAGCTCACCTTGGACCTTCCAAAAAGCAGAATCTTCCTTGGGTTAAATGCAAGAGGCTGACAGAGAACAGTACTTTGGCGAACGTGCTAAGCCCTCGAGTTTAGTGGCCGTAAAAGATTCACCTCAGGTCCTTCGAGGAGTTGCTTAAGTCTTCAGTCGCCATTTTTACGAGCTGTTGTGGAAAGTGCATACATATAAATCTACGTAAGACAACAGCCCTCTTGTCCTTGATACTGCGGTTTTCTACAGCAAATAATTGTGGGTTAACAGTGCTATTTAATTTAAATATTTTTTACATAAAATATATTGATAACTAGAAAAAAAATACACATTTTTCTGGAACCTTAGAATACGTGATTATTTCGTCTAAAATCTAGCATTTAAATCTAATATATAAAAATCTCGAGTCACAGTGTTTGTAGCCGTACTTCTCGATCGATTTTTTTTTAAAATTGTATTTGGTAGATATGAGAATAGGTCGTAAAGTATATTTCATACCGTTAGTTTTTTTGTTTTTATTTCACGAAAATTTGTCATTTTTCTTTCCTTTTATTTTTCGTAAAAAACATTGATTAGCACAAGAAAGGTATTAGATAAATGCTATTTTAGTATACATGATAGTTGCAAGTGCACACAACAAAAGGTTGAAACAATGAATATGTGATAGTGAAAAGAGAGATTTTAACAGAATGATTATTCATATGTATGAGCTTAATATGAAGAATATATAATAGTAATTGACCTATATTGAGATACAATATGGAAATAAATGTAAGTAGAATTATAATAATAAACAGAATGTAAATAGTTTAAATGATAAATTGATTTTAATTTATTGATAATGTGTTCTTAATGTATATATAATTGCTTATAATATTTATTCAATTATATTTTAGATAATATTTGAAAATCTGAAGATGAGGCATAAGATACCTCGAAACGTAATGTAATAATCATCTTTGATATGTTATGATAAATAAATATATATAAACAAATTAGAAGAGATTGTTTCAATAATAATCATAACTTAAATTACTCTTCTATAATAGTAATTGATATAAAACAAAAACAAACCTATATCGTATAAATTTTATCCTTCACCCCCGTCCCACCCTCACTCTCTCATTTTTTCGCAATTTTCGTATATTGGTATAAAAAATATCCAAATACCTCGGATGTTAAAATCAATTTAAGAACTATGATAAAAACAAAAATTTGAAAGAAGTTTAAAGTTATTTTAAATTAAAAGTTACTTCAGTTTCGTTGGAAACATAGAATATAAGATTAAATGAAAATAACAAACGCAATGTCGATATGCTATTTTTTTTTTTTTTTTCATCAATAAGTACAATAATTTTATCTATTTGTGCGTGTAGATTATTCAAATAGATATTACAATTAATAATGCTGACAAGAACCAAGAGGGCCAAGTTGGGCCGTTGTACAGATAAAGCAACAAACATGCATAATAGTAGAGTAGTAAAAACTGAAAAACAAATCTGAAAAGACTGCGAAAATGTCTCCGAGCATGTCGCTATTGTGTAGTCTCACTCATAAGCGGCAGGCGTTGAACGCAAACAACATTTGAAACGGAGATAAACGTGCAAGTACGTAGTTAACACATATGAAATCCATTGAATTGAGAAAATGAATGGATGGTTTGTTTTTTGAGGGTTTTTTTTTTTTTTTACTGGCAGTCATAATGTACAGCGCTCCATGCCTCTTTCTGTCACAGGTCCCAAACTAAAATATTCACTAGAAATAATTGTTATGGCAGAACAATGTTTGCCGAGTCAGCCAGTACAATGTAATTAGTTGTATTATTATGATATTATATAATATAGTGATATCATTTCTTCATCTTCCTCCTATGTGCCTTTACTAGCGTGGAGGTGCCTCGATCCAACGCTCCAATCTTCACGATCTCTGCAGAGCTGTTTTAGTTTCTGCAATATTTTCCCTCCAATCCTCTGGATAAATCCATCATATAAAACCCTAGCCTTCCGCTCGGCCTTTTTCCAGTGGGTCGTGCTTCCAACACTTTTTAGGTTCGCTGTCCTCGCTCATTCGACAAACATGACCGAACCAGTTTAGCTATCGCTTCTCGAGGAGGTTTTCAACGCAGGAATTTTTACCTCCACTCTTATTCATTTTTTACACGGTCTCTTCTTATTTTTTCTGTGACCCTACGTAAATACCTCATTTCAGGTGCAGTAATTCGACTTATTTACTTGTCCAGCATTACCATCTTTCGCTCTCCTAGGTAGGAGTAGGGAGGTATACCGATTAGTAAATTTGGAGCTTTGTCTCTAGCACAACATCTCGATGGCCAACAATACTGTTACATATGCTATAATAGATTTGGTTTGCTTTATCAATCCTGTTTGGTTTTTCGCAATCTCTTTTTTCATGTTAATTTATATTGCAGCCTAAGTAGAGAAAGTTCTAATTACTTCGAGAACCTTACTATTACAAATCACCTCGACTGTCTCCTCCTTATCTCGAGACATTTCCAGTCTTGTTCTTGGAGCATTTATGGTCATTCCCTTTCGCTG
This sequence comes from Piezodorus guildinii, assembly GCA_023052935.1. Classification (NCBI taxonomy): domain Eukaryota; kingdom Metazoa; phylum Arthropoda; class Insecta; order Hemiptera; family Pentatomidae; genus Piezodorus; species Piezodorus guildinii. The sequence continues at coordinate 139,537,363 of CM041293.1, forward strand.
AAGTTCATCCTGCAATGCAAGCTTGTTTTTTAACACATTTTATCTTTCGTGTCACAAATGAGGACGATATGATCAGGGTATAGCAGTGACTGGCTCAGTAAAGTCCTCATGTTTCAATTACCTATTATTGTTCCAGCAGTTCGCCTTTTACGAATGTTCGCCTTATGGATTTCATTAATGAACACCGGTTAATAGAAGTGGGCCCAAGGATGTCTGCTTGCTTTACTCCTCTATCAATGGGAAAAAGGGGATATTCTGTTCCATCAATCCTAACCACTCCTATAGAATTAGTATATACAGATTTTATGGCGGTAATAAGATCTGGTGGTACATTTTTTGCTGGGGTGTTCCATATTTCTTGACGTGCTTTTTACCGAGTCTAAAGCAGCCTTGATATCCTGGAATGCGAAATATGTGCTCCTATCTTTGTCCCATGATTTTCTTAATATATTTTTAATGACAAAGATATTGTCCTGGGTCTGCCTGCCAATATACATTTTTACATAATACACTTTTAAATTTTTTTAAAATCAGATAATCTGGCAAACCTTATTTTTAGAAATATGTCTAAACATATACTTCCTTGCAGTCTTTGGTCCGTTGCATTTTTTTAAATATGTATTTTCAGAGCTACTTGGAAATTAAAACCAAATATTTTAACAAGGAACGCTTTGTCAATGTTTTCTAAGGAGCCTTTCGTTTCCATCAATAATAAAACGAAAGACTGTGATCTTCCTTAACCAATCCAAATATAGCTGTATAACTTTACCGTGTTTCCAAAAGATCTTCATTTCTTCTTTTGGTTTTATGAAAATTACCTCAATTTTTTACTTTTGCTTCGAAATAAGCCTCTTTTTGGTTTTATTTTCTTCTTCGTTTTTTTCCTCTGATATCAAAGTTTTATCTTTCGTCCATCTGACCTGAGACTAATTACTTTAGACTGTATTTTTTCAGGTTCAAACAATTCTTATTTCACAATCTGTTCTAATTAGGGCATTAATAATATTGGTAAATTACTACATTCATATAATATTTACAAAGCAATGACAATATATATGCAATAAAATATGTACAAAGTCTAAAAATCATTCATACTTATTTACAAGCCACGAAGATACAGTACTTGAGTATGTAAATGTTTACAATAGGTTTCGGTAGTAAAGTGGATGTTAAGAATGTGTGGAGTTTGGATAAAATTTGGATTGAATTAATAATTTTTTTTTTTTTTTTTTTTTTAATTCGCATCCAGTGAATGTGCGGTATTATTTTTCTCTTGACCAGCCTCCTGAATTTTTAGTTTAAAAGATTTCTCGGACATCGTCTTTTAATTTTTCTTTGGTCAGCCCTGGTCAGAGAGGAAGAAACAAGTTGTTTGGGTAGTGATGTGTCGAAGAATGAAACGTGTCATATTTGTCGTGAATGTAAAAATTTATTTTCGGGATGTTTGTGTCATTGTGTATCGTGTGATTCGAAACATACCATGGTGCGTGAACAATTTTGGACTGAGTTTAATAAATAATAATTTATTATTATCATTTAATAATAATAATTATCTATTTTTTTTTTGGGGACGAGTCCTTCAGAATAATGTACCAGAAAATAAAAGATGGTCTTAAGAATTAAACTAATAAACTAAACAAATAAAATAACTCTAAGATACATTATAATAATGATTTAATCTAACATCTTTGAAAGGGTATTTTTTTTAAATCGCATTTACTGTTAAATGCACCCATGAAAATGAAAATTGAATGAATAAATAAACGTATCTGTCAGCTTTATTTGTTGATTTTCCCTGAAATTAGCATCCACTTGGGATTATTCGGGAAATTAATTGACAGGAAATGGCTGAATAAACGAGATTTAAATATTGAAAGGGTTTGAGAGAACCACATATTTTAAGGAATGCAGTTCCATGGGGATGCGAATCGGATTAAGAATGATCTATCGAAAATTGTAGATCGATAGGACTTTATATACAGATTAGAAGGCCGCGAATAGTAAGGGAGCGAACGGAGGATTTAAATTTAAGGAGATCCGCGGTGTAAAACGAACTCTGTGATTGGATAACTAGATAGAGAAAGGATGCTAAAAAGTACTTACGGCGAAAGGAATAGTAAAGCTACTTCAACTCTTCGTAAAATCGGGTGATAGAGGTGTCTCTAGATATCCCAAAGATGAATCGTATAAAGCAGTTGAACATTGGTTTTAGTTTTGTCTCGAGATCCCCAGAGACACCCTTATATACCTAAGAGCTCAGGGTTTCGATTGGAAGAAGAGAGCGTGGGTAAGAAGTTCAGTTGTTCAGAAGTTTTAAAGAGGAAAACGTACGACGGGATATTTCGGAAACACGGTTTTTCCAGGAATGGTTTTGATCAAAGGTGGCGCCGAGGCTTTTAACGGATTGGTGGAATTGTATTGGATTGTTATTCAGAAACAGAGGTTTCCGAATAGCATATAAATAAATATGGAGGTGGAATAAGGTCTAAAATAAATAGAATATTTAGGTTGTGGTGTAAGGTAAACTTGGTGGCATAATAAAGAGCATTAAGTTCGGAGGATGGATAGTAAGGATTGGATGCATTTGACTATCTACTGACTTCACTTAAAATACTTACGCACATTTAATGCGTAGGATTTTATCTGGATTACTACTCTGTTGTCTCGACTCCATTTTGCATTACCTACACTAAACGCTTAAAAATAATTCAAAACATTTCTTAAATATTATCCGATAGTCTGAGGATTTCTCACCGAATTCGTGTATATACATACCTCCATCTTATACACTTTAATATCATGAAATTGAAACACAGAAGGCTCTATTTTCACCTCGTCTATCTCTTTAAGCACCAAAACAACCTTATTATCTCTCTTAATCTGCATACTCTCATGAATTTTTCATGTTCCTCAATTCTTTTCCTTGTTTCCAAAATCATTTTCTATCTTCCCTCAGAATATCCAACTACAATAAGTCTGGGGTTTATACTGCTGATTTCTAAATTTTATTTAAATTTTTTATTGAATATATTCCTTCATTATTTTATTTTTTTATTATTATTCTATTTTTATTAAATTACTTTATTTATGTATCTCTATAAAGAGTGTCTTAAACCACAATTACTACTGTCATCATTTAAACAAATTGTAATATCACTGAATAAAAATTCCTTACATACAAAAAATATTTTCCATGAAATTTCTTAATTAAAACTGCCAGCAAATTTTCCATTAAAACAACTTCTTCTTCGTTCTTCCCTCAAATGGCGATGTCCGAGAGTAAAACTGTAAACTCAAAGGTCCTCTTGAAGTCCTCCAGATCACCATAGAGCTTAGTCACCAACTCGGTAGGTTTTGGCCAGATCCGCTTCCTGATGTCTTCTAGCTGGGGCACGTCTCAGGATGTGCTCTACAGTCTGGTCACCAGTTCTACATTCACATAGGGAGCTTTTACCGATGCCAAACTTTTTTTAGAGGTGTACCCTCATCTTGTTATGGCCAGTTCTGAGCCTGAAGAGCACAACTTGTTCCTTTCTACTCATTTTGTAGTAGGCATCTGCTTGGTCGCGATTACATTTAGCATTCACTGCAGCCCTATTTATTGATATCGCCTCCAGGAGGGTCTGGGTGCAGTTTGGTTGTGGTAATGCTGCTGCTTCCTTTGCAAGACGGTCGGCTACTTCATTTCCGTACAGACCGCAGTGCCCTGGTATCCATTGCAGTACCACTTCACTATACTGCAATTGTAATTTTCAATTTCTTCTACAAGAGTGTGAAGTCCTTGTTTTCTTTTTGACTTCAGGGCATGTGGTACTGATGCTGCGTTTGACAGAAAGACTATTTTTGAGTCTGCGTTTGTGTTGAGCCGTCTCAGTATTTTGCTGCCCTCCAAGATCGCCTGTTCTTCAGCTTTGAAATTTGTGCACCTTAAGCCTGTTGGAATGGCTTTGTCTAGGGTGTTTCGACTCGTGAATTCTATATGGACCCCAGCTCCACCATTCGCAATAGCACCCGTAGCTGATCCATCAGTGTACACTCGGGTCCATGAGGTAGAACGGTATCTTTCGTTAAGCATTTTCAATGATAGGGATCTCATTAGCTGAAGATCGAGAGGCTCCTTTCGCTTGATTCCTGGAACTGTGAGATGTATTTGGGACTGAGGAAGGGAATTCCATGGAGGTGAGTTACTTACTATTCTGGTTTGTTCATTTTTCAAAGAGGTTAAATTGTGTTCTGAAATTAGGCTATTTATTTTGTAAAGTGGGATGGTACGTTTGAGTCTGTTTGGATTTCTTTCTGTAGTCCTATTTTGTAACAGATGACTTGGAATGCTTCTAGCTTTTGTTTGCAGATTTAAGGGCTTGGCATCTCTTCTGTTTTCCATGGATAGCATTCCACTGGTTGTCTCTTTTTTGTTAATTGGAGTGGATTTAATTGCTCCAGTCATTATCCTGAGTCCCTGGTTCTGTGCTATGTTAATTTTGTTAAAGTTGGATTGCGCTGCAGTTCCCCAGCTGCTGATTCCATACTCGATTACAGGCCGGACGTACCCAGTGTAGAGAGATTTGAGAGTCTGGTGATCCGCTCCCCAATTCGAGCCTGCTATCGTTTTCATAAGGGCTGTTCTCTTACTTGCCTTGACAATGCTTTTTTCTATTTGTTTACCATGTGAGTCACGGGTCTATAACTATTCCTAGGTAGGTTTGGCTATCTTCTTTACTAATCTTGTTTATGTTTACTTTTAGGTTTAAGTCTGCTGGGATGTTCGGAGAGAGACTGAAGATAGTGAAGTTAGTTTTAGATATATTTATTTTCATAGCCCACTTCTCTGTCCATTCATGAATAGCATTCAGGGCTGTTTGGATCCTGTATTTCGCTATAAGTATAGATGTGGCATAGCTCCAGAAGGCCAAGTCATCTGCATATAGTGAGGCTTTCACATTTCTTGGAAGTTCTTCTATGATATCATTTATATAAATGAGAAATAATGTTGGTGAGAGAACTCCGCCTTGAGGTACTCCGTTTTCATAGTTCTTTGTCTGCTTCTTTGGGTACCTAAGCAAATTCGGCCTTTTCTGTTCCTCAAGTAGTTATTTAGCCATGTGAGAGCTCTGCCTTCTATCCCCATCTTGGCAATCTTGACCATCAGCCCATCGTTCCATACCTTGTCAAAGGCTTTTTCAAAGTCAACCCAAACCGCAACTGTGTGCTCCTTTCTTTGAAAGCTGTCCTCAATCTCTTGAGTGATGAAGGCAGCCTGGTCTTTTTTTTTTTTCGGACAATAATTACTTAAGTTTATGCATTCCAACGATATATTATTCACCCATGTTGCTATTTTCATGTTCATGTGCTATATCCAAAAAACAATTATTTGCTCTTTTTTCCTTTATTTGGATATTGAAGTCATTCAACTTAAATATTTATTCGTATTTTATGGTATGGTAAATATTTTTCTATCTAAAAAATTAAAGGAACAGAAAACAAAAAATATCGACATATAAGCCTTGTCGGCTACTTCAATTAGAATGAAACCTACATGATATTAACTTTAGATATATTTTATGTATTTCAGAGGAAAACAATTTAAAATATCAGCATTTAAGCCTTGTCAGAATATTTCAATCAGTATGAAACCTACGTGATATTAAAGCCCATTAAATTTTACAGCGAGTTTAATCAAAATCGTTGAAGCCGTTTTTGAGAAAATTCTAAAAATGTGCAAAATGCATGTATTATATGTATGTATGTATCCAGGGGTTTGTATAAAGTAGCACTTTCGGTCAGCCAATTTTAGAGAAAAAGTTACTGTAACATCTCGGGTGTATAGTTGTGTTAAATATGAAATTTAAATTGTTTTAAATATGAAACACACACTAACGGTTATTTGGACTCAGGGGAACCTACAACGTGTTTCCGTTGAAAACTGGAATTCGAAAATGTCCACGATCGCAATACATTCCCTTACTATACATTTCATATATAGATAAGTTAAAGTAAAAATTATTAAGATAATTTGTCTTTAAGATGAAAAAGACACCAAATCGATCTCTCAACATTAAGACAATAAAGCCGCGGGGGCAGTTCTCCCATACTTACCCGGCTCTGCTCTTTTTCCTTATTCAGACAAATCTTCTGGGCTTTTTAATTTTTTTTTTTGTGTTAAAAAGAACGGCTTTTGTTCGTTTCGAGGTAACATGAGTTGATGATATTAGACTGCTTTGAAGGATAACATGATGAATTAAGGAAAACCCTCAGGGACGAATAGTGAAAGAAGAGAGAATATGATTAATACAGGGGACAATCTCCACAAAGGAGGAATTACCTCTGAGGTGAATTATACAACAGTAGGGAGGCGGGCTAGGAGGATTAAGGGCAGCAACCACAGAGCTTTCGGGGTTTGTAGTATTTTTTTTTTCTTTTCCTTTTCTCACAAACCTATGCCTTCGGAAAGAAAGGCAAAATATTTTACTCAGGAATGAAAACAGGATCTTTATTTTCTATGACTTTTTTCGTCACTATCAATATAACACATTTCCAATTAATTTTATATTGTACCGGAATGAATTCGATCAATCGTTGTGTGATAATGATAATGATTTTTTTAAAATTATGTCTTCCCATGTCGGCTTTCGCTATAAGGGATCTGGCAGCCCAATACCACTCCGATCTGGATGGAGTTTCAGCTCTTATATTTTGTAACCGGGACTATACTTCTAGGCGTGCTGCGTCCATTTCACTATTATCAGAACAAAGGCAGCAAAGTGGAGAATGTACCACTCCGATCCGATGTAAGTGTTTCAGGTAGTCATGGCCAGTAATCATTCTAAACCGGGCAACAGGATCCCTTCTCTTCAAATCTACCGGTTTCCGTTCTTCCTCCAGAAGGAATTTGCCCCAGCGCTTGTTCATCGAACTTTTCTTGGAGAATCCATTAGTAAAGCATGTTTTGCTCTCGTACTTAGCTCCACGATAGGAAATTTGACTGTACTGAATCCTGCACTTTCTTTTGCAAGCTTGTCAGATGCTTCATTCCCATGAGTATCGCAGTGGCCCGGAATCCATTGGAAAACTTCCTGCACACCCTGTTGAAGCAGTTGTTTTTTTTGTTTGGCAGTTCATAATGTCATAATCCTGAGATACACTTGGCTGCGTAGCTGTTATGATAGCACGGATTTCGCTGTCGAAATTTGTAGACAATTTCCCTACCGGCTTTGAGATTTGAAATAGATGCGAGTACACGGCTGCTCCTCCATTGTAATTTATATGTTCCCCTGAACCATCGGTGTAAACATGGAGCCAGGGAGGGCTGGGATAACGCTCAGTTATGGTTTCAATTGCCAAGAATCTCAATTCCTCGTGTATAGGTTATTCTTTTTTAATGGTCTCATGATATCAAGGTAGATGCTGTCTTTAGAGAGATCCTGGAAATGAAAAAAAGTTTAATAATTAGATTAAGTTTCCTTAGAAACATTGGTTTCTTTGAATAATACTTTATATATTTAGTTGTAATACTAGTTCTTAGCGTTTTTAAATATTTCAATTTAATCCTCTCTGTGTTTATAAAATCATTTTTACTGAGTCGATAATGTTTACATGTTCTAAAATAAGATTATGAAAGTGCTTTTATGCATATGGTACTAATTTTACCAAAAGTTAAAAACCTTTGGTTGTGGACTGTATAAAAAAAAAAAAAATAATAATAATAAAAACTTTAAATTTAGAATTTGCCCAGAATAAGGGATCTCCAAAGTAGTTTACAAGTGAATGTAAGATAGACTGCTTACCCTTGAGTCGCCTTCTTCCTGACCTCTTGAACGGGGCCGCTCTGGCTCAGCAGTCTCCTCCAGCTGCTCCTAGATTTTCTCTAGCAAACAGAGAGATCTTAAATTTGAGTCCATCTATCGTGAACGGTAACCTTATGTAAGCGTATATCGTCACGGACTACAAAATACGACCGAGACAAAATCTCAACTCACCATGACGCTTGAAAAAACAAAAGACAGTCTAACTAACATGTGTGTGGTATACGGCTCACCCTAATTAAATTTTAATTTAAATAATTCTAAAAAAATATTATTATTTTTGATTCGCTTAGTCGCGAACAGCCTCAGTTTCAACCGGGATTCCTTATCTTTAAGTGGTATTTTGCTTGCTCAAAATGCAAGAGAAATATGCATTTCCATCATTTAGTGATTTCCCGTTTCTAATAGAAAAAAAAAATCTGCTGCACAGACGCTTGAAAAAAATTGCAGTGTGTATGGCGATGATACCTTAGGAGAAAGTCGGATCGTCCTTCGCCTGTTGATGATGTGCAAATAAAAATATAATTGATCAAAAATATTTAATTTTTTATTAAATAACCAAATACAATCATTTATTAAGCAATTTTACAAGAATCTGAAGTTTTTATTGAAATCAGCAGTAAGTAAAAAGCGCTACGGACTTATTTTACGAAATAAGAACTTTTTATCAACTTTTAAATAAACTTAGAGATCTAAAAGGCTGAAGAATTACATTGAGTTTCGTTAGAAACGTGTGTTTCATTAAATAATATATTGTTTCGTTTTCTACAAGAATCACTTTGTTTTATCCAGTTTTTGTCATTCTCCAACAATTTTTAAGCTTTTGTATAAGATAATATTTTTTCTATATTTTTTAGCTTTCCAGCGGTGTATTAAACATCTATATTACTGTTCTTTTATTCAAATAAAAAAAACAAAGAAATTATTTTGGCTATTTTCTGCTTTATTTGATTATTAAGTTCATTCAACTTTTGTATATTTTATTATTGGCCGCTATATCAGCCAATACACCACAGGTGACTTGCGAATTCTAAGTTATATGGATTATAGTTAATCTTACTATAAACGCATTTACGGAGTCCCCTGTGGAGTATTGGCTAGCATATTAGCCTTCTATGCCCATGGTGGCGGGTCGAAACCTGGCAGGTGGCCCTAGGGTTTCTGATGGGGAGTAAAATATTCTGTCATGCCGATCATGAGAAGAGACCTAAACTGGTGGTTCCAAACAGGTGTGACGTCAAAGTGCTGTTTAAAGATGGGCAAAATTTAGGATCACGGAAGCATCGTCCGAAAAGCCACAGAATCATCAAGTAGCGTAAAGTTAATAAATAAACTTTGCATAAAATAATTTTAGTTTTTCTGAGATACGTTACATCGTCTCTCAGATTTTTGCTTTTTTCAGTAGGAATTCGCTTGAATTCAGTCTGGAGAACATCACTAGACCTCAGGAATACTACGGCAGTGAATATTGGAGAAATTTCGGTAAGCAAAGTTATAATTTACTTTGTACAATCACGAAAAAGTGAAAGGAGGGTCACTGATCAGCTGATTGCCGCTAGCTCGGCAAGCTCGGGCTTGCTTTTCTTTAACTTATCTTTCTTTTATCTTTAATTCTTATTTCATTATTTATTTATTATTATTATTTTCTTAATAAATTAGATATTTTCATCAAGTCATGTCCTCAAAGTCCGCAAGTAAAAGATCTAGATCTGCAGGTTCTAACTCGTCTCCCACAAAACAGAGACCTCGCCGAGAACAAAATAAAAAAATGATTCCACCAGCGACCGCGTCAGCTACCTCATTAGGATCTGAACCACAGCCCAGCACATCATCACAAGTAATAACCGATGAATCCCCGTTTTTTACACCGAATCCATTTGAGATCTTCCAAAATGAAAAAGAAACCATGGAATCTTCTCCTATACCCAGGGAACCACTACCTCCACCAATATTTGTTAAAAATATTAAAAATTTTAAACTGATGTGTGCGCATTTAAACAAAGTAACTGATCCTAATAGTTATTATTGTATAAGTAGAACCAATGATACTAAAATATCTCCGACTACTGCTGAAACCTACAGAAAGATTGTAAAATATCTGACTGAGACCAAAGCTGACTTTCATACTTATCAGCTGCGCCAGGAGAGAGCATTAAGGGTCGTAATCAGAAACCTACATTCCTTAACACCCGTTGAAGCTATCAAAGAAGAACTGACAGAATTAGGATTCCAAGTGAGGCAAGTCACCAATGTTCTAAAAGATAAAAGTCCACTGCCTCTATTCTTCGTGGACTTGGAACCATCAGCAGGAGTCGAAAAAATCTATGACCTCAGTAGACTGTACTATACCCGTGTAAAAGTTGAAAAACCTTACACAAAGAAGGTTTAGAGTATCTCTCGTGTTGTCTAGACGTGTTCTTCTCGCTATCTAACTTATTTATTCAATTTTTTCCGTTATTTTTACTTTAAAACATTGCAATATTAAATTTCCCGTATTATTTAACATAATAATAAATTACAATAGTCTCATTCAGTTAATTAACTAGTTAAATAGTATTATTTTAATAAATTAACGAATAGTTATAGTATCAGTGAGTGAAGTAGTGGGGAGCAGTTGTTTGTCCAGCCTAATCCTCTCTGCTGCCGTGTAAACACCAGGTTAAATCTTATTGTTTTTATTTATACTTTTATCATAACATATACAAAATGGTCAGCTGTAAAGTCTGCAATAAATCAGCCAGCCAGGAGAAGGCGAGAGTAGCTTGTAACTCATGCCAAAATTATTTTCACATTAAATGCGTGAAAATCGATAACATCGACAATGAAATAAGCAAGAAATGGACATGTCCAGAATGCGAATCAGTACCGAGGGCATTACCATCTACTGAGCCTGATACAGCGCTTGATCTCATGAAGATGTTATCGGCAGAGTTTAAAGAAATGAAGACCCGGCTGGAGGGGATAGAAGAGATTAAAGAGACCCTTCAGAAGCAATCGGAGCTCTCTTTTGAAAACATGGAAAAGTTAATAAAAATAGAAACACTATTAGAGGAACAAAATAGAAAAATAGAAATGTTATCTCTAGAAAATAATACTTTGAAAGCGAGAGTTTCTGAGTTAGAGGGACGTTTAAATCATTCTGAGCAGAGTCATTTAAGAAACTCAGTCGAAATAAGAGGTATTCCAGAAAAACAGGGTGAGACTGTGGTGGCCACAATATTAAACGTTGGAGCGGGACTCGGAGTCAAGCTGTGCCCGGAAGATCTAGATCACGCGGTGCGGCTTAGATCTAGACAGGAAGGTGTACCTGGTCCTATTATTGCACGATTTGTGCGGCAAAATTTAAAAGAGGAAATTGTAAAACAAAGAAAAATTAAAAGAGATTTTTCGACACGTCACCTTGGCTGGAAGGATAATGATTCGCATCGAGTCTATGTCAGCGACGCCATGACACCCGCAAACAAACACTTGTATTGGCTAGCCAGACAGAAAAAATTATTAGGAAAAATTAAATATGTTTGGTTCGGTGGTGGTAGAGTGAGGTGTCGCCAGGCTGATGGCTACCCAGCTGTTATTATTTCGAAACCCACAGATCTCGACGTTTACTCCTGAAATAAGAATTTTCGTCGCATCAAACTTATTTTTAGTAATTATTTTATCATTGTTGACATCTTACTTTTATTCTTTGAATCTATTTATTTTTTTCATAACCATTATATCATACTCTCTTGTCGTAGTGACATCTTATTTTTTCAAACAGAGAAAAATTTATTCATTTATACAGTAGAGAATTTATTTATTTTTGTATTTCATTTTGCATATGATGGATATAATTTTTTTTTATATAATAGACTTATTACTTTTTCTATAATGGTGATTTTTTTATATTGTAAATATTTTACTTTTTTGTTTTATAGTTTTATCATATTTTTATTTTCTAATTATGTTAGTTAATTCTAATAGGTATCATATTTTTCTTTTTTTTTTTTTTTTTTTTATATAGAAGAATGTCTTTTTTTTTTTTCACTTATATTTTATTTTTTGAGAAACCTCATATTTGTTTATATTTTTAAAATGGAAAAAATATTATTTTCATACATCGAAGAAATTTTATTTACTCACTATTTATTAAAGATGTATATTTTTTTTATTTTGACCAAATCTCATTGTACCTATTATTATATATTATCAGTTGCCATTATCATAAAAGTAAAACTAAGTTATCTTCTCTGTACGACATTCAGTCTTGTTTTTTTTTTCATTTACTAGTTCTTAAAATTGTTTTTTAATTGATTTATTCTTCTATCTACTAACATTGATTTTTTTCTTCTTATTTTGATATTTATTTAAACATGTTTATGTTATTTTCATATATATTTTGTTTCGATCAATGATGAAGTTTTTTTGTTGTATTTTTTATTTATATTGTATATTTTTTACTTTTTTGTTTTATAGTTTCCAATATTTTTATTTTCTAATTATGCTAGTAAATTCTAATAGGTATCATATTTTTCTTTTTTTTTTATATAGAAGAATGTCTTTTTATTTTTATTTTTTCACTTATATTTTATTTTTTGAGAAACCTTATTTTTATTTATATTTTAAAATAGAAAAAATATTATTTACATATATCGAAGATATTTTATTTACTCAATTTTTATTAAAGATATATATTTTTATTTATTTATTTTATCGAATCTCATTGTACCTATTATTATATTTTATCAGTTGCCATTATCATAAAAGTAAAACTAAGACATCTTCTCTGTACCACATTCAGCCTTGTTTTGTTTTTTTTCATTCACTAGTTCTTTAAATTGTTTTTATTTAATTTATTTTTTTCTTTCTACTATCATTAAATTTATTTTTATTTTTGTTATTTATTTAAACATATTTATGTTTGTTTTTTTTCAAATGTATTTTGTTTCAATCTAAAATAGAGTACTGGACGAAAAATAGTTACATCCTATCTCTCAGTCCTAATCCTTTTTTAAGTTTACCCACCTCTCTATCCCCCCACTATGACTAATATCCTAACTTCCTGTCACATCAACGCACAATCCCTCCTAGCCCACTATGAAGAATTCCAAAAATATTTCCTCGACAATTTTTATCATATAGTAGCCGTTTCCGAAACATGGTTAAAACCATTTATTCCTTCCTCTCAGGTTTCCCTTCTAAATTACTCTTTCCTACGACATGACAGACCTGATCGCACGGAGGTGGAGTCGGGCTGTATATTCACGATAGCCTGAAAGCAAAAATCCTATTGCAGTCTCCTCCTAATCCCTTTCCTCACATAGAATATATGTTTGTTGAAATTTCAACCATCTCCTCACGCTTGTTATACGCCGTCGTCTACCGACCTCCTCGTGTTCCATTTGATGACATCTTCCAATCCTCCCTTGTCCAACTGGTCTCAGCATATAATAATATAATTATTTCTGGTGATTTTAATACAAATATGTTATCTGAGTCCAGCGACAAATCCTTCCTTACCGATTTAATATACTCCCTCAATCTATACCTCGTTCCTTATCACCCTACTCATCACTCTCAGCATACTGATACCTGGTTAGACCTTCATATTTCTGACTCTCCTATAAAAATTATTTCCTCATCGCAGCATCCCGTTCCTTTCTTATCATCACACGACCTTATCCATATTACTTATGATCTACCTGTCAAATCCTACAACCCAAGAATCATATCATATCGTAATTTAGACCTCCTTTCCTATGAATCTCTTCAACCTGATCTGGACTCTATTCACTGGGACACGATATACTCCGACAACTCCATTGATCCTATGGTCTCCACTCTTACCTCAAACCTACGATCCATACTGGACATCCACGCTCCCCTGAAAACCAGAATCTTACGCCGTCCTTCTGCGCCTTGGCTCACCCCCGAGATAAAGGATATGATGAAGAGAAGGGAAGCGGCAAGACGCAAATTTCGACGCACCCGTTTGCAAGAAGACTATGTGTCTTTCAAGAAGCTCCGCAATGAAACCCAATGCGCAGTGCGACGTGCTAAATCCCTCCATATTCATTCTGTCCTTTCCGATGCTCCTGATACTAAGTCTAAATGGAAAATCCTTCGAAAATTGTCCTTTCCTGAACCCAATAACCTTAGTTCCTTCCAGGTCACGCCTGACGAACTCAATAACCATTTTATATCCTCAGCTCCTAATTCTTCGACAACTCCTGGTATTAATTACCAAAACTTCAATCCAGACAGTTTCTTCTTTTCTCACGTGTCCTACGATGAACTACTTACTGCAATTCTGAAATCACGTACTAACGATTATGGACCAGACAAAATTCCTGTGAAACTAATAAAATCCAGCCTCCCATCCCTCATACCGGTACTATATCATATATATAATTTCTCTTTGCAAAATTCCACTTTTCCTTCTTCCTGGAAAACCGCTCTCGTCCGACCACTAAATAAAGTTCCCAATCCTACATCACCGCAAGATTTCCGTCCTATTTCTATTCTCTCCAATCTATCAAAGCCGCTCGAACGCCTTGTTCAAACCCAGCTATCAAATTTCCTTGAAAAAAACTCTCTCCTTAGTCCTCTCCAATCCGGTTTTCGACCCGGTTATTCTACCCAATCCGCTCTCCTTAAAATAACACAAGACCTCCAAAATGCCATTGATAACCAAAAATTAACTATACTTATCCTCCTAGATTTCTCAAAGGCGTTTGACACGGTTGACCATAGTATCCTTCTAACTAAACTCCAAAATCTTCCAGTATCCAACAGTGCTTTGCGCTGGTTTCAATCCTTCCTCTCCGATCGTTCTCAGTATGTAGTAGTGCCAGATCAACCTCCTTCCATTACCCTGCCACTATCCTGTGGTGTCCCTCAGGGATCGTCTCTATCCCCCACTCTATTCGCTATCTATATTAATGACCTCCCTCGCCTTATCCATCACTCTAAATATCACCTCTATGCTGACGATTTCCAAATATACCTTTCCTTCCCACCCTCCGACCTATTACCAGCTACAACAAGACTACAAGAGGACCTAAATCGAATAAGTCACTGGGCTGTAGTCAATAAGTTAAAACTTAATGCTGAAAAAACAAAAGCAATTGTAATAGGATCCCATCACCTCCTGAAAACAGTTCCACATATTCCAACCCTATTCCTAAATAGTAATCCTATAAAGTTCCACCCGACTGTTAGAAACCTGGGAGTAACCTTCGACCAAACTCTATCCTTCAAAAATCATATTTCCGAAATCTCCCGTCGAACCTTTTCTACCATAAAGCGACTATATTCCTTCCGTCACCTATTTCCGTATGAAACCCGAAAACTCCTCGTTACCTCTCTAATATTTCCCCACTTCGACTATTGCTGTACGGTATACGATGGTGTTTCTGGGGATCTCGAAGTAAAAATAAAACGCTTATTTAATTGCTTTGTCCGATTCATCTTCGGGGTCTCCAGGTACGCCTCCGTGTCTCAATTTTATGGCGAGTTGAAGTGGCTTTATCCTTCCAATCGTCGCAAGTATTTCCTTGCGACATTCCTTTACCAAGTTATCCAATCCCGCCGTCCATCATACATATTTGACCTCCTTCAATTCAAATCCTCTGTCCATCCTCGTTGTACACGCTCCAGGTCTTCGGATTTATACAGTACGGCCCACCGAACTGCACATTTCGACAGATCCTTTCTCATTCGATCCTCAATCCTATGGAATTCTATCCCTCCTTCCATCCGTCACTCCAACTCTCTTTCAACCTTTAAATCCCGGATATTTAATCATTTAATGAATACCCAGGCTCAATAAAATTGTAAATAATTTATTATTATTATTATTTATTTTTTGTCACTGTTTTTGTTTTCTTCTTATTTGAACATGTCTAATTTTATGTAAGTCATTATTAACTTGTTAATATGTATTTAACTTACTCTAAGACTGCAAAGCACATTTTGTAAATTCTGTATTTTTTTTATTCTAAAGGGACTTGTCCCAGGATAATAAAAAATTTATTTATTTAAAGAAAGAAATAGTCCAGTGCCATAACTGTCAGGCATATGGTCATACCAAAAGTTATTGCCATCACATACCACGCTGTGTGAAATGCTGTGAACAGCATAAAACAGAAGAATGTACAAGATCAAGATCAACACCCGCTGTATGTGCCCTGTGCCTCAAGGACCACCCGGCTAACTACAAGGGATGCGAAATCTACAAGAAACTCAGAACCAGATACCAAAAACCTCAGGATCCGAATGAAACAGCTATACCAATCAGAAGCAGAAGAGAACCATCTAAACTTGTAAATTCTAATGTGTCATTTGCCCACTTGCTTGGAGGTGGAAACCAGAGTCATGAAGTCGAGGCACTGCCGGAACAACTTTTTCCTCAACATTCTCAATCTATTGTACAACAATCTATCCCTCAAAGTTTACCTAATCTTCAAAAAACTCCTCAACATCAAATTTCTCATATCCCTCCACCATCAAACGTCACAGATCTTACCAGTCTAATGACATCGTTCATCTCCGAAATCAAATCTCTTGTTATGCCGCTTATATCACTCCTTACAAATCTAGTATCAAATCTCATTCCTGCCTTACAAAAACCATAAATGACCTCACCTAATTCCTTATCCATTCTCCTTTGGAATGCGAATGGTGTTAGAAATCACACTGACGAACTGACAGCGTTGTTGCAAGACAAAACAATTGACGTTGCACTTATTACTGAAACTAGACTAACCACTAAACAGCTTTTCAAAATACCACAGTACATAACATACCGTACAGACCACCCAGACGGCAAAGCTCATGCCGGTTCTGCTATCATTGTCCACCAATCCCTCTCTCATCATTTACTTCCACTTCCTACCTATGATTTCCTGCAAGCCACAGCAATAGTAATCAAGACTTTTTCCTATCCGGTAACTATTACATCAGCATATTGCCCTCCCAAACACTCCATTTCCAACACCGAATTTGCATCCTTCCTGGATTCCCTAGGAAATCATTTTATTCTGGGTGGAGATCTAAACGCCAAGCACCAGCAGTGGAGTTCTAGAACCACGAATTCTCGTGGAAGAAATTTGCTGACTGCTCTGAATTCCCGAAATGTTAACCTCCTACCTCCTGACTCCCCTACCTACTGGCCAACAGATCCTAACCGTAATCCATATATCCTCGACTTCTTTATCCACAGCAGATTAGGCTCCCTGAACTATTCCGTAACTCGCCTTGATGAACTATCCTCAGACCATAGTCCACTGATCCTAAAAGTATCCCTCACTCCAATTCCAAAACCCATTCCACCATCATTCATCCGAGGCCCTGTCAACTGAAACCTCTTCCGCCAAATCCTCACCGATAATATTGACCTCAGTGTGACCCTCAAAACACCGGATGACCTTGATGACTCCGTCTACTCCTTTACTACCGCCATTCAGCAAGCTGTCTGGACTGCCTCCTCTCCTAAGCACTCCAATAGAACTCCTCAGCAAAACCATTTACCTCAACACCTAGCTGACCTCATCCATGCAAAACGCCGAGCCAGATCATTATGGCAAAGAACCCGACACCCAACAGATCGCCGCTCCTATAATTTTTATTGTAGGCAATTAAAGCGGGAGTTGGCGACCTTCCGTTCCCAGTCCTTTAATTCCTACCTCTCCTCTCTATCAGCTCGAGATAATTCCCTGTGGAATGTGACCAAAAAGATCCTAAAATACCACAAAGTTTCCCATCCTCTCCGGCGTGGTGATGACTCCTGTGCAGCGTCTGATGAAGATAAAGCCGAGGAATTCGCCACACACCTCTCCAAAGTATTCACTCCTCACCCGGAATCCAACAGAAATCATACCACAACAGTTCAAGAATTCCTTTTCTCACCAATACCTCTTTCCCTACCTCCTAAAGCTATTAATCCATCTGAGGTGAAATATCTTCTTCAAAAACTGACCCTTCGTAAATCTCCTGGACACGATCTCCTTACCCCCCAGATCCTGCGATAACTTCCCCAGAAAGCCATTATTTTTCTTACATACATCTACAACTGCATTCTTCGCACCACCTATTTTCCTCTCTTATGGAAACATTCCACAATCATTCTATTCCTAAAACCAGGTAAACCTTCCAGTAACACTTCATCCTACAGACCTATTAGTCTACTCCCCATCCTCTCAAAAATCTTCGAAAAGCTCCTTCTAAAACGAATCCTGCCTATATTAGAATCTCACAACCTTCCTTCCCACCAGTTTGGTTTCCGTTCTCATCATTCCACTGTTCAACAAGGACTCCGAGTTGTAGACCATATTTCCTCAGCCCTCGAATGCAAAGAGTATTGTTCTGGTGCGTTTCTGGACATAGCGCAAGCTTTTGACCGGGTATGGCACGCTGGATTACTCTTCAAGCTTAAAACGCATTTACCCCAGTCTCTCTTCCTCATTCTAAGATCCTATCTCTCAAACCGCTCCTTTCAAGTTCGCTGTGGTGTAGAATTTTCCAACTTTTATCCCGTTGAGGCCGGTGTTCCTCAGGGCAGCGTCCTGGGACCCGTTCTCTACATCCTTTACACCGCTGATATTCCTAATCATCCTGACACCTTTCTGGCAACATTTGCAGACGACACCGCCATCCTATCATCCAGTTCCGATCCCGAAACAGCATTCTTAATCCTGCAAAGACACCTTTGTCTTATCGAAGAATGGTGTGGTGCTTGGCGCATAAAGGTGAACGAGGCCAAATGCAAACACGTAACCTTCACTCTTCGACGAAACTCCTGTCCGCCAGTTTACTTCAATTCCATTCCTATTCCTCCTTCAGATACAGTCCGCTATCTTGGCTTACTACTAGACAAAAGACTGACGTGGAACCCACATACAAGACTTAAAAGAAAAGAACTCAATCGACGATTCGGACAGTTATACAGACTATTAAACAGAAAATCTGAACTTACAGTTAAGAACAAATTATTAATTTATAAGACAATACTGAAGCCCATCTGGACCTACGGACTTGAACTGTGGGGGACAGCTAAACGTTCTAACATCAAACGCATTCAATCCTTTCAATCCAAAGTCCTCCGAATAATAGTAAATGCTCCTTATTATGTATCCAACTATACCTTGCACCACGACCTTAATGTTCCATTTATTTCAGACCTAATTCCATCCAAATTTTCCAAATTCCATCAGAACCTCATTCATCATCCTAATCCTTTAGCACGATCCCTATCCAGCTCCACTCATCCATACAACCCACCTAGAAGGTTGAAACGGCAGTGGCCCCGAGATATATTGTAAATACGTATGCTGGAGTTCTGACACTGGTCAGATTCTCCTCTCAAGTGCGGTGTGATTGTGGCTATGGCGCCCTCACTTAGCTTCCGCTGGCTCTTACCAGTGATGCGGCTGAGAGGGAGGCGCTGGGATCCTTTGGGCTCTGCTTGTCCTGCCACACGTGGGAGGACAAGCCCCGTCCGGGGTTCCCGAGCTGATTGTAAATATTGTACATAGGTATGAATGTGACATGTTTTGTTTATTTATTTGTTAACTTCATTTATTTGTATTTATTTTGTCTACTTAATTTTGTTATTGTATACGTTTATTTATTTTGATTTTATTTTAAGTAATTTGACTTTCCTTTTGTTTATATTGTAAATATTGTATGAATGAGATCATGTAGCACTATTATTATTGTCTATTATGACAAATTGTAACATATACGAATAAAAAAAAAAAAAAAAAAAAAAAAAAAAAAAAAAAAAAAAGTTATCAATTCTAACAAGTTTTTCTGAAACTTTAATTTACTAGAGGAAAGTATGTATCTCAAAGATATTTTATTAATACAAGAATGGCCGAGATATTTATGACAGCTGAATTGAAAAAGCTGTCTCAACTTGAAAATATAGTATTTAACATAGCTGTTCTCCTAAGTCTCTCGGCGGAACCTACCCGCTAGGGAGCGCGTCCTCCGGGTGGCGGATGGGGGATCCCTCCTAGGAGGGGTGGTCTGAATATACAGAATAAAGACCCGGGGACCAATAGGTACCCAGTGCTGGGGGGTATAGCCCGGCCACCCTTCTTCCCGAGGGGATCTAAATATTCGGGAAGCCGAGGTTACGGGGCCTCCTGATCGATAGCCGTTTGGGAGAATAACTGATTCAAAGGAACGTAGTGAATAGCCTCGGAACTGGACAGTCTAGAAGGAAACGTACCTGGCACGGATAAGGACAAGAGGGAAAGATCTCCTCCAGGCCAGGAACCTAGCTGGGAATAGAGAGGATTGGAGCCGGTGGCTGGACGCTCCCCTACACTGATACGGCACTACAGGGAGAAGCAAAAGAAGAAGTTCTCTTAAGTAAAAAAAAGAAAGTATAATTTTTAATTTACAAAAAGTTGAATATAATATACAGAGCTTCTATTTTAATAATTTGCAATTCTTTAAAAATATTATATTATGCACTGTTCAAGTTTTTTTTATTTTTGTTTTTAATAGCTAATTATTGGAATTTTTCTAATAAATAATAGAGTGTAGATTTTATCTTGACACGACTGTGATGTTGAATAGAAGAATATGAAATCATCAAAACACTTGCTTCATGAGCCTAATTATTTATTTATACGCAATAACGTTTATTAAAAGATGCAAGATGAAGGACGAAGTAATTTACGGTAAAGTAAAATATAAATAAATGCTATCTAAAATAAAAAAGGCGTATATCAGTTCTCAAGACATGCAAATTAATCTAGGAATCGGGATGGCTATATATGTATATTTAATAATGGACTAGGATATTACATAATAGAGCTAGTCGGATTTGATGTTTGTCGTACTAATCGCATAGAAATCCAAAAGCCTACTTACTGAAATCAATGGATTTCGAATCTATTGGTCCAGCAGTATACCACGCCACCTTGAATACGGGCCAGGATTACATCAGATTAGCCAATAGAATCTATAAGGGAACTATTACGTGGCTAAAATATATTTATATATTCTTCACTGAAGGAGAGGAAAACGCTGACATCACGCAATGACAAGCTATAACCACAAAAATATTTCATTGCGTGTGTCACAAGAAAGCTTGCATAACTTCGTCACAGAAGCTTAATGAGTATTAGTGTTTTCGTCATGGAGATAACTACAGAAATGGTGTGCTGAGTTGTAATATGCATATTTTATTCTCGAAGAAATCCCATAAAAAATTTATCTTACTTTAATATGATGGAGTTTAGTTGACCGTTGAAAATATTTGGTGAGGAAGATGGGGATGCGCTCATAAAAAAAAAAAACACACACATAAGGACGTTTTGGCCTAAATTGTAGGCCTTTATTAGGGCTAAGAAAAAGAAGACAATAACTAATACTATTAGAAAATTAATAATAATTTGAATACAATAATAAGATCACAGTAATAAAATATGGAAGCAAACATAAAATCAAGATGATAATATTGGATACGGGAATATTTGAAAACTATAAAGAGAAGGTAAGCGAATATTTTAAGCCAAAAGAACAATATGTGAACAATTATACTTTTAATTTGTTAACTTTTAGATTGTTTCCATATTGTATTACTATAATAGTATTATCGTGCCCAACGTATTACTAATTTTCTAATCGTATTGATTGTTATCTTATTTTTCTTAACCGTGACGAAGGCCCACAATGTAGGCCGAAACGTCGGCACACAATTTTAAAAAGTATTTTTTAATGGTGTGTATTTTTTTTTAATTACTGCATCCTCAACCATCTTCCTCACCAAATATTGCTTTAAGTTGAATTGAGTGGTAGCATATTGTGAATCTCATTATAAAATGTTTTTTTTAGAACCGAAAATGTCTGAATGCATTTGTATGACTGCTCAGATCACCGACAAAATCATAAAAATAGAATTGCCATGACTGGTCTGTTTGGCATTCTTAGTAAGAGTCTAACTTTTATTTACATTGTTCGTATTACATTGTTTAGTCTTTTTAAGGAAGTGGTTTGTTTATTCATTTAATAACGTCCCTTTATGCTGCTGTGCCTAATAGGAGGGCGAGTAAGAGTAGAGTCCTAAACTTTGCCTATCCAAGTTTAATTAGGATAGGGATCTTTAAGGAGTACCTGACATCGCACAGGCTCGGGACGACCTTTTAACATCCCCTCCGAAGGACGGCATAACTAAGGATTTTTTACTCCCATTAAAAAATCCTAAGGTCCCCTGTGGGTTTGAACCCAGGATCTTGGTCATAGGAGGCTGTTATGCTCAAGGAGGTTGTAATAGTATACTATAACAAAATTAGTATATTATAGTATAGTATAGTATAGTACAGTAGTATAATAGTACAAACTTCTTGGTTATGCTAACCATCATGCTACAGGTAACCCCCTTAAGGAAGTGGTGACACCATGCACAGCCTGTGGTCCTTTAGGTTTGGGGTACGCTAACACAATGCACAGATGCAGTACAAAACAGGGACATTAATTACTCTTTAATGTTACATATAAACGCCATAAAAATAGAATAGTGAGTCGGATTCCTCAACAAATTGGATTACTAGCGAAGGCCAGCTTTCCTGAGAATATGCGGTCCTCACTCAGTCTCTACGGGCTTACAAGACCAGAGACGCGGCTGAATCAGAGGCGATAGAATCTCCTGATATTATTACTCGGCATCAACTGGTAGGTCTCGGGGTTTTATTCTGAGTTGCTAGGAGTAGTATATTAGTGTTTTATAGAGGTATGAATGTGGCCAAGGTTGTTATGTCATAATCCACAAGTATCAATACTTGTTTCCTCTTCGAATTCTTATAATGCACCGAGGCGTCTGAAAAGAAGATGGAAGAGACGTGGTTTAGAATATTCAATAGAGTTGAGCCAATAGGTAGCTTGTTTTACAAGACTGCTGTGATTTGTCAATTTGACAATTTATTAGTGGTGTAATGTAATGCAGAAGTAGATTGAAATAAATTCTAATTTTTACTTTCACTTACCTATATATGGTATACATAGTAAGGAAAAGTATTACGATCGTGAAAATTTTCGAATTCCAGTTTTCAACGGAAATACACGTTTAAGGGTCTCCTGAGTCCAAATAACCAAGTAAGCTCTGTGTGGGTGTGTGTGTGTGTGAGGTAACTCCCAGGCGGAAACGGTAAGTCCTATGAAACTGAAATTTCATATTTAAGACAAATATACCCCCGAAAGGTTACAAAACCTTTTTCATCAAAATAAGCTTACCAGAAGAGCCACTTTATACCATACATTTTGCACCTTTTTTCGATCTAGAAAACGGTTCCGACGATTTCGATTAAACTCGCTATATCGATGTAAAATTTAATGGGCTTTAATATCATGTAGGTTTCATTCTGATTAAAATGGCATGACGGGACTTAAATGTCGATATTTTAATTTTCTTCCTCTAAAGTACGTTTAATTGTGTAGATTCTATAAAATAACCATATTATCTTGTTAGCATTGATAAATAACAGCTAAATATGCATGTTGAGCGAATTTAAAAAACAACAATAGGAGAAAACAACGTTTTTAAGTTAAGTACAGTAATATAAATGTATGATATATCTCATACACAAGTGTTTAAAAGTTAATAGAGAGTGATGAAATAAAAATAAAACTAACTGATTATTTCAGATGATAATATAATAGATTTTTTAATAAAACACATGTTTCTATAGAAATTCCATTTAATTAATTCTTTAATGGCTTGACTCATTTGTGTCTCTAACTGTATTTGAAAATTCTTTAATCGATTCTAAAAAAGGTCTGTGTGCGTGTGGCAAGTCCAGCTCGAAAACGAAAAGTCCTATAAAACTGAAACTTTATATTTAAGATGACTATACGCCCGAGATGTTACAGAAACTTTGTCATAAAATCCGCTGACCGGAAGTGCTACTTTATATTACGCATTTTGTACCTTTTTGCGATATTCTTGAAAACGGCTCTAACGATTTTTTATTAAAATCGCTATATCGATGTAAAATTTAATGGGCTTTAATATTTTGTAGGGTTCTTTCTGATTGAAATAGTTTTACATGGCTTAAATGTTGATATTTTAAATTTTCTTCCTCTAAAGTACTTTTAATTTTGTAGATTTAAAAAAAAAAAGGAACAAAATCGTATTAGCTTTGATAAATAACGGGTAAATGTTCAAGTTGAGAGAATTTGATAAACAACTCAAGAAGAAAAGTGCAAAAATATTTTTTATGCAATTTTTATGTTTTTGAACATAATAATAATAATATAGATGAATAATATACCGTTGGATAGCTAAAGATTTTAGAAAAAATATAATCTGATACGCGGGATTGTAAAGGGTAATGGAAAGCCCATAAAACTAACTGAAACACATGTTTCTATTGAAATTCAATTTAATTAATTCTTAAATAAATTGTTTTCGTTTCTAAATTTGTTTAAAAATTCTTAAATTTATATAAATAACGGTGGTATGTAAAAGTCGTGTGTTGCGCGCACCAGATTTTTTTTTATTGCGAAAAGCAGAGGTATTTTGTTATGAATTTATAAATAACTGAATACTGCTCATTCCCTTTGCAGACTATAGATATGCAAATACATGAAGAGTACACCTGCAGAGGCAGCAAGCTGAGGCAGTTAAAAGTACAAGATACAAGATAGAGACGGTTTAGTTATGCATTAACGACCATTAGCCCCAGCCCTGGAACAAACACTCTTCTGCTAGCTGGCTTTTTGCTAGCGGGTTCGGGTCGACCCTCGCTAATAAAAGCTGTTTGCCTAGCCGAGTGTAATTTCGTCCATTGTGCTTAGTAATGATATTAGAGGAAGGTAGCTACCAGCGCTAAGGCTGTACTGCCTTTTCTATGTTATCTTATAAGGGATGAAAACTTAATGAATAGTTTTATTTATAGTACAGTAATTATTTCGTTTTCTGACATTCGGTCCATAAAAATCGTATTTTATAGGGTAACAATTACTTTTATTCTATCAAATAATTGTATTATAATTGCTTTGACACAAAATGCAATTAATACTTAAAGTATATGGTACGAAATGTATGGTATAAATTAGCACTTCCGGTCAGCCGCTTTTAGTAAAATATTTGCTGCAACATCTGGGGAGTATAGTTGTCTTAAATATAAAATTTCAGTTTTATAAGATTTATTAATTTTCAAGCTAGTCTTACCACGCACAGACGTGACTTGGTTATTTTGACTCCATTTCCATCGCAAACTTCCCCTTACTGTACATTTCATATATATATAGATAAGTGAAAGCAAAAACTAATTCCGATTCAAATGAATTTTCATATTTGATTTCAGCAAGAGGAATTTCCATTTTGTTTTTAACCCACCCAGGACTGTATCTTCTTCAGCTAGGTTCAAAAGAGGACTTCTATTGTATATATTTTGTTAATTTTCCTCTAGGTTGCTCAACCAGAGAGCTACTAATAGTGCCTAAATGGGCGCCATCTGGAATATTAATCCAGAGTAAAGAGCCCTTTGAGAGAATCATCAAAGCTCTACATCGGCAGCCTTGGTGGCTCATCCGTTTGAAGTGTGGTATCTGCTTACGTTTCAGTCTATGGCCCTAAGTCATTAGT
Organism: Piezodorus guildinii; assembly: GCA_023052935.1. Taxonomy (NCBI): domain Eukaryota; kingdom Metazoa; phylum Arthropoda; class Insecta; order Hemiptera; family Pentatomidae; genus Piezodorus; species Piezodorus guildinii. The sequence goes on from CM041293.1 coordinate 139,562,746, forward strand.
TCGAAAAAAAGACACTGAATACAGTTTTTTTATATTTTATATTGTGGTTTGCGTCTACCCTAAGGGTCATAGGCAACTGGGGCTTATTATATTCTCTTTTAATAGTAGGGCTTATTATATTCTCTTTTAATAATAGATTTTCTACACTATCTTCATTATTACATGGTGCCTGCCTATTAAATTTTCCACCTTGTTGGATCGAATTAGAGGCATTCTAACAATAAATGTCCGACCGTTTTTGAAACTTTATCAAAATAGGCAGGTCGATGCATCCAGATTTCGAATATGGTAACCATAGGTGATTTGGTAGTGTCCGATTGGATAATAAGATAAAATTATTTCCTCTTTACTGGAAACCCTAATGCTAATGTTCCATTTTTGTTATGTTTTTACTTTTACTTGCTTATATATGAAATATAGGTATAGTAATGCTTTGTGATCGTGAAAATTTTCGTATTCAAGTTTTCAACGGAAATACACATTTTAGGGTCCTCTTAGTCCAAACAACTATGTCGCGCAAAAAGATCTGTGTGTGTGTGAGGTAAGTCTAAGACAAAAACGAAAGATCGTACAAAGCTGAAATCTCATATTTAATACTACTAAAGGCCCGAGATGTTACATCTACTTTTCCTTTAAAATTGGCGAACTAGAAGAGTTACTTTATACCATGATTTTTGTAAATTATTATGTTTTTTTCAAAAACGGCACTAACGATTAAACTCGCTACATCGATGAAAAATTTAATAGGATTTAATATCATATAGATTTTTAGTTTCACTTACTATATATAGTAAGGGAAAGTATTGCGATCGTGAAAATTTTCAAATTCCAGTTGTCAACGGAAAAAACCCATTTTAGGGTCCCCTGAGTCCAAATAACCAAGTCCCGCAAAAAGCTCTGTGTGTGTGTGTGTGTGTGTGTGTGGTAACTCCCGGGAGAAAACGGTAAGTCCTATGAAACTGAAATTTCATATTTATGACAAATATACGCCCGAAACGATACAAAACCTTTTTCATCAAAATGAGCTTACTAGAAGAGCCACTTTATACCATGCATTTTGCACCTTTTTTCGATTTTCTAGAAAACGGTTCCGACGATTTCGATTAAACTCGCTATATCGATGTGAAATTTAATGGGCTTTAATATCATGTAGGTTTCATTCTGATTAAAATGGTCTGACAGGACTTAAATGCCGATATTTTAATTTTCTTCCTCAAAAGTACGTTTAATTTTGTAGATTCTAAAAAAATAACCATATTATCTTGTTAGCATTGATAAATAACTGCGAAATATGTATGTTGAGCGAATTAAAAAATCAACTATTGGAGAAAACAGAAAAAAATATATTTTTAATGTAATGTTTTGTTTTTAAGTTAATAACAGTAATATACATGTATGGTATATCTCATACACAAGTTTTTAAAAGTTAATAGAGAGTGACGAAGAGCTGATAAAACTAACTGATTATTTCAAATGATAATATAATCGATTTTTTAATAAAACACATGTTTTATTAAAGAAAACATAGAAATTCCATTTAATTAATTCTTTAATGGTTTGACTCATTTTTATCTCTAACTGTATTTGAAAATTCTTTAATCGATTCTAAAAACGAAAGTAAGTGAAAGTCGTGTGTTGCCCTCACCAATTTTTTTTTTTTTTTTTTTATGTAGTTCAACTAGGCTTAAACGGGATTATTTTAAATTTTCTTCTTCTAAAATACCTTTAATTTTGTAGATTCGAAAAAACTAACCATTTCATCTTGTTAGCAATGAAAAAAAAAATGGCTAAAAATATAAGTTAAAAAATCTGATATTCAACTAAAGGAGAAAATACCAAACATATTATTTTATGCACTTTTTGTGTTTTTGAACAAAAGAAAACAATATAGATTTACTTATAATATATTGTTGAAAAGCTAAGTTAAAATCGAATCTTGTAGTACTTGATTCTTAAACTTTTTTTCATCTGCTCTTCAGCATTATTGAACTTTACTTAAAAATTCTGTAATTGATTTTTACAACGGAGAAAAGTGAAATTTGTGTTTTGCGCATACCAGATATTTTTTCTTATCGAATTGCAATATCATTTATTTATATATTATGTATATATACAGTGGTCTCCGGACTAACGATTACAAGAATCAAGACCTAATAATGTAGATGTATCAAAGTCAGAATATTGGAGAAGTTCTAGAAGGCGTAAGGTATATTATATTCCCAATGACTGATTCAGACACGAGGCAAAAAAGTATATTTTATATGACATAGCAACAAAAAGGTAGAAGTAGAAATAGCGATCTCATGAGGTTGACGGAAAGATCGATAGTAAAAAAAAAAAAAAATGTTTGATTATACTCCAAAGAAAGTAATAGTCACCGGAGGAAGAAACCGATGAAGGATGTGGAAAATGATGTGTTCCAGTTGGAGGAAAATCTTAGCAACATTGGAAGAGATGAAAAACAAAAAGCGAATATAAGAAAATTGTATGGATAAAGAACAATATACCATTTCAGAACAGAAAAAAAAAATACCTGTGCCTCTGCAATCCATGGGTCCTTGTCTCAGTACATATAGAGATTCTTACTGTTTTTAGGACGTGCAATGAGGTTATTAGGCCTAGATCACACAAGATTTTCCCCAGTTTATGGATACCCACTTTATATAGGCTAAGACGGCCCCAGAATGATGTTGTGCCATGTCAATGTTCTGTATCACCCCTATACTGTAGTGCCTATTTTGCATTAGAAAAGCCCAGTCTAGGATCCATTTAGCAGATTGTATATAGTTATGTTTGTTTGTATGATGTATTTATTTATTTTCCAACTTTGTATTTATCTCAACTACAGGTTGTTGTTTTGTTTTTAAATTTTTTTTTGTATATATTTGAATTGATTTCATATAATTTGGCTTTATCATTATTTTCTGTATATATTGTATGAATGTGTTCTCATATAACTTTTACTACAGTTCATTATGAAACAAATTGTAATATAGCACAATAAATAAATATAATTTAAAAAAAAAAAGAGGTGATATTTTTCTTGTTGAAGAGGTTTCTAGTAGCGAAGTTCAGGATTTCCAGTTTGGTTATTCTTTCTTCTATGGATGCCTTATCCGTTCTATAACTAAATATTGTTTCTCCTAAATATTTAAACTTTTTTGTCACTTTTATTTGCCCATATTTAGAGTCCAATATTTTCTTGCTACAATTATCTGATTCCCTTTAAAATAGCAAAGAAATAAACTTATTTTTTTTCGAATTTGTTTTTCATTTCTGCCGCTGATTAAATATAATAATGAGCAGACGTCATAAAATAAACTTATTTCTATCTAATTGCACTATTCGTTACGATGAACAAAAACTCCCAAAGCGATTAACTTTAAATCAATCAGACAGGATTTTTTAAACTAAATGATACCTAATTCAAATTACACCAGTGCAAAGCAGGGGCGCGTGTACTAGTATTGAATAAAACAACACTAAAGAATAAAAAAGTTAAAATTGGAAATGTCAGTTATTAGTTCTGAAACGGTAACGAAAGAGAGAGAAACCTCAAAGCGGACAATATGCCTATGTAACCCTATTCCAGGCGGGAAATGAGACATTATTAAAAGAGGAAGCCCCCTCCGAGGGAACGAGAAATCTAATTGAAAGGAAGAAAAAGAAAAAGACACAGATATAAAGATGGAGATTGGGAATAAAAGACAAGGGAGGAAAGTAGGGCTCAAAGAGTGAGTCGATATTCGGAGGGTGGAAGAGGGAGAAATGAAGCGGCAGTGATAGACAACTCCCGTCCGATCGTTATCTACTCCTTTATATCCACATTTATACTCCTTTATATCCACATTTATACTCCTTTATATCTACCTTTATAGTTCTTGATTTCCTAATGATTTGCTTTTTATCGAATGACCATCTAAAAATAAAACCTGTACCACTACAACCCATGAAGGGTCTTGGGCTAAGTACATATAGAGATTCGTATTGCTTCTAGGCCAACAGCAGTGCAATGAGATGATTAGGCATTAATCACGCTCAGCCGCCAGATTTTTTCCCCAATTATTTTAGGTACCCAGTTTATGGAGCCTGGGACTGCCCGCAGGAGGGTCTCCATACCCTAGGATCGCCCCCCGACTGAATTAACTGAATAAATGATATTCTGCCACAGCCGGGATTCAAACCCAGGACCCGGAGTAGAACACAGCAGACTAGCGCTCTATCCACTATACCACGCCGCTCCCTCGAATGTCCGTCTACCTCGTGATAATTTCAGTTCTCAAGCTTTGAACCTTCTTCAGCACCAATAGTTCAGCAATTATAGAATGATTCAGAGTTATATACAAGATTAAAAAGGAAATTCATAACCAGCGACTGAAAGTACTTGGATCTTGGATTGCAGACGTACAGTTGTTTTTTTTCTAGACCACCGCCTCAATGACCATCAGGGTGGGTATAGAAGTGTTTTAACGTTACTTTTTTGAATTTTGAAATCGGCGGTTCAATTCATTTTCACCAACTTTGTATGTTTTATTGTGAATTGATATTTATCTTACTTGCAACAATAGCACAGATATACACATTCAAAGTCTTTCTAAATGTTTAATCATTTAAATTTAGCAAAAAGGGTATTTAAGTGTTTGAGCCGATGGTTTTATGTTGTTAGCCAGTCTGTCATGGAATTTACGATAATATTTTAAAGCAGTATCTGAAACTGTGAGCAAGTACAAGTTCTTGTGGATTCGTTCGACCTGCCAATACAATTGTGCATTCACGATTTTTCGTAAAACTTTGGATTTTAAAGACTGAATTCTTTGGATGTTAGAAATTTCTCGCAGAGCCCTATACATCTAAGTCTTTGTCCATATAAGGGTTTTATGATTACATTATAAATAAGAATTTTGGTGTTCAAGAATAATTTTGATCGTTATTCAAGTAACCTGGTGATAGATCAAATCGTTGAGCTGTTTACTGTTATGGATCATTGATGTCAGACTTTTTTCTAAATAAAGTTCCGGACATCGTACTTCTTCTAAAATACTTATTGGTATATTTTTAAAATCTACCAGCATTTAAAAAGAGAATTATTAAAATACTTCTAGGTTTTGATGTTAAAAACAATAAAATAAATTGGTTTAAATAAAATTAATGAGAGATATTTGTATCCTTGTAAAATTCCCTATAATGTATGTATTACCTTTATGAAATCGCAGCAGTGGGAAAAAAATCATGATTAAGTGGCCAAAATTCTATAACTCTTGATGTAATCAAGATAAATTAAAAATTCTTTTTTCAATTGTGAATAGAGAATGTCCTTTATTAGTGAGTGCAAAGAAATTCACTACATTTTTTAATATTTTTCAAAGTTACTGATTTCATACATGTTTTTGTATTTCATCAATTTACACTTATATAGGAAGAGCATTCGAATCGAGAGAAATAATCTATTACCTGCTTCCATAGAGTTTTCTGCGTTTATAATGGCCTAACTCAGGAATTTACGAAGTATATAGAATTTTTAAGGAATTATTATTTAATTTTAACAAATTTAATTTAACATAATAATATATTTTCGACACTTATCCTGTGAATACATTTTTCGTTCTTCCGATGGAACAGAGAAAAGTAAAATTATGAAATATGAGATATATTTTAGGAATTTGCCTAAATTAATGTTAAAAAATTTGGCGTCAAATATTCAAATCGATATAACACTGATCGATCGCATTTGATCAATCATATTGTTTTATGGTATTTTAGCCCCATTAAATAAAATTTAATGAAACATTAAAAAAAAATAAAACCAAATGTTTCCAATAATAAATTTAATGATTTTTTTATTTATTTTTTTAACCTAGAATATGAACGATATTTCTCGACATTTTTAAAGACATTTCAAGTTTCTAAAATACATGAGGTGCAATGAACTCAAAATAAAGAACCATGAAATTATTTTTTGTTTCTATTATTATTACTTGAATGTCTCAGTCTGACAGTAGATCTCAGTCTGAAAAATTGGATCAAATCAAGTTCATTGCAACTCCTTGTCGTGTTTTGTGTAGATTATTTTAGGAATTTTTTCTACTCATAAATGAAAAAAGAATGGTTAATTTATCTTAATTAGATCAAGAGTTGTCGAATTTTGGCCACTAAATCGTGATTTTTTCCCACTGTGCGGCATTTCAAATTATTTTCACCAACTTTCTGAGTTTTATTGTAATTTTGATACTTAACTTTATTGTAAAAATAGCACAGATATTCACATTCCAATTCATCCTAAAAGTTTAATAAGTTAAATATAGCATTTTTTTTTGTTTTTTTATATTCCGGGAAAGGTTATTTTAAACTACCATTAAGGTTTTTGTCTTTTATGAAAATATCTTTAACGACCTTGTTGGCATTCTGTAAAGCCATTTCAGCAAGCTCTCTCCAAGAGGAGGGTTGATTTAATAAAACAGAAGCTGCCCTTGTTCTAAAATTTTATATTTTAAATAATCTTGTATATTTTAGCCCTCCTACATCTGCTTAAGATCTCATGAATTCGTAATTATTGGTGAAAGTATTTAAAAAAATGAAGATTTTTAGGAAGCAACAACTTATATTATATATATATGTGTGTGTGTGTGTGTGTAAATCAAGAATTTTATTATTCTTGATTTCGTTATCATATGTAAATATTTCACCAAGGGAGATCACATCTCTGTTATATTTGTTAAATGTATTAATTAAAGGACAGTTAAACAAATCTTTATTTTATTTAGGTTCATAGTAAATTATTTTGTGTCCAACAAATTGTAATTAATAAATCTTAATAGGCTTGTTTTTTTGGGGGGGGGGGAGCCCGTGGCTGAGTAGCTAGCGCGCTAGTCTGTCATGCTACAGGTTCTGAGTTCGAATCCAAGTCCCGGCGGGGCTTTTATAAAGATTTTAAAAAAAAATGTGGATTCACTCACAACCTCTCCCCCGGGTATGTGAGACCCGTCAGCCAAAGGGTGGCTACTCACAAAATTAGTCGTAGGGAGTGATGACCCGACACAAAAAAAAATTTCATCGTGAAACGTGACTGTAAAAGATTATATTCAAAAATAAACCTTTGCAATCGTCCAAAATAAATAATAATAATATATAAAAAATAATATATATATATAATATATATATATATATAATATATATATATATATATATATATATATATAAAAAAATATATATATATATATATATATATATATATATATATATATATAAGCCATTTATTTTTAAATGGCGGCCGATTAAAAATGATTTAATTTCAAAAGAAATGTTTCTAATCAAGAAACCGTCATTTTCCCCATAATTCCATTATTAATAAGTTTTTGAGACCAAAACTCCGCGAAGAACAAAATATAAAATATATCTTAAATGGACAAGTTTAAAACTTATAAGAGACACGATTCCCTGATAACTTATTGTTGTAATTTGTTTCATTATTTATTATTGATGATAGAGAAGAAGTGTGAAGTGTTCTGGAATTATGGATTTCTATTTGAATCATTTAAATGAAAAGAAAAGGAAATAGTAAAGAAATCTAGTAATAAAATAATTTTAGTTTATTATTTTCAAACCTTTGCGATCGACCAAAGCAAACCAACTCTTCAAACTTTCTCGTCTTTGTTTCAAGATATCGGTAACACAAACAACGTCACACGATATATATATAAAGGAGCGGCGTGATCAAGTGCATAGATCATAAGGCTCGTCAATTTAGATCTGAAAATGGCGTTCACGGGAAAGTTTTGATTATTTTTTTACATTATCTCGAAAACGAAGGGTTTTGGGACAAAACTTACTAAGTAAAACATTAAAGTTAACAAAATTTGCTACATTTTTTATTCGTAAAGTTTTATTGTAAGGATAGGCTGTTTTGCCACTAGAGCGAGTCAAAAAATGGGCAAAATTGTCGGACGGTGGAAAATCCACGATTTTTTTGGAAACGATCCGTGTTTCAACACGATTCCTATAAATAATTTTTGAAGAATAAATGTGTATGTACATGGTAGAAATGGTATCTAAAAATTATATTCCAAAATCGTGTATTTCCTGACAGGACATGCAAATGACTTTTATAATATTAGAAAGTATATGAGTGAAATTTTATATGTTAATGTAAATTGTATTTCTTGGTAACTGTCTAATGCAATTTAAACCACACTACTCAAAATACATTTCGTATCTCTTATTAATTTGATAAATGTTGTTAAGCACTCGTTAACCGTTCGCACAATTACAGAAATAAAAATTTTAAAAACGCGTCATTTTGACGCATTTCGATTTTTATAGGAATTTCGATAATAAAAATATTATTATGTTCCTTATATAATTTAATATTATAAAATACTATAATGTTATCATAATAACATCTCTGAACTGAGTGCCCTCACTTTAGGGAATACCTATAGGATGGGATATAGAGGGGACATAAGAAGGCGGCAAAGATCAAATGAAAAGGTAGTTATTGTGGGAAACATTTTATCACTTAAGGTGGGGCGATACACGGTGAAAAATAGGGTATGTGTAGGTGAGGGGAAATGGCAATATTCACATCGTTGAGCGCAGTAAAGTTGGTGGAAGTAAATATCGTAATAGTTGATGTACTATATCACACTTTCATCTACTTTCCATAACGATAATTAATAACAATATCGATTGTTATATTATTTTGGTCAAACTTTAACTAAAAATAGTTTATTTATATCCATATATATTTAATCGTATTTCTAGATTCCAAAACCATTATTTAATAATATGTATATTTTCACTGTTTGGATATTACATTTTAATTCTGTAGTTATTTATTAGAAATTATAATATATATATATATATATATTTTTTTTTTTTTTTTTTTTTTTTTTTTTTTTTTTTTTTTTTTTTTTTTTTTTGTATTATAGTATGAGATTCATAATATTTTTTGTTTGCGTTAAAATTCGAAATAGAAATAGAAAAAATTGAAAGTGATTTTACAAAGAATTGTTGCTATCATAGGTGGCATACATGTTCCCATCACTTGTCACTTTTGATGTTGTTGAATCTTGTAATTGATTAGTAAGTAAATTTGTATAAAAATGTCGAAAACATTATTATTATTAAAACAAGATGACACCAATTGAACATTCGTCTTTACATAAGAACTTGGTAACCTAAACAGAGATACCAACCTTTTCAACAATTTCCCTGAATAATCAGCTGTTCACACACATCCGAGTACTGTTGCGTTCTCTCACCGTATACACGCGCACATTTTCACTCTCTCGCAGTTTTCACCACCCTCTACTCTCGTGAGAGTACTTTCACCTCACCTACACTTACCCTATATCTCACCGTGTATCGCCGCCTTTAGTATCCATAATTTTCAAGTACTTCTTGTAGGTAAGCTGTTCATCCCTGGTAAGCTGTTATGGGTAAGTCCCAGATGTCTTGGGCAAAAGTCCTTCTAGGCTATCGGAGGTAGCCTAATTTACATTAGCATATAAGAGTTCACTGGTATACTTTCTGATATTATAAATGTCATTTGCATCTCCTGTCAGGAAATACACGATTCTGGAATATAATTTTTACATACCATTTCTACCATGTAATTTCACATATATTCTTCAAAAATTATTGATGGAAATTGTGGAAAGTGACAAAACGGCTGATCCTACAATAAAACTTTACGGATAAAAAATGTAGCAAATTGTGTACTTTGTAAGTTTTGTCCAAAGCTCTTTGTTTTAGAGATAAATTAAAAAAAACAAACAGAAAAAGTGCCAAAATTTAGTTGTGTTTGTACAAATATTTGTTAATAAAAATTTCATTTTATATCAGAGGATTTATCGAAAAATATTTTTTTTCTAAGAAAATTCTGAATTCTTTCTTAATTATCTCACTATATTCATCACCCAATAAAATAACATTTCAAATTCCTATAACCAATAGACAACCTATAGATTTAGGGATCACTTGTAGCTGGGTGGTTAGCGTAACAGCCTCCTATGCAAATGGTCACGTGTTCAAACCCGAAGGTGGTCCTAGGATTTTTTAATGGGAGTAAAGAATCCTTAGTTACGCCGTCCTTCGGATGGGACGTTAAAAGGTGGTCCCGAGCTTGTGCGATGTCAGGTACTCGTTAAAGATCCCTATCCTAATAAAACCTGGATAGGGAAAATTTAGGACTCCCACTGTAGCATCGTCCGATTAGCCACAGTAGCATAAAGTGACGTTAAATAAATAAACAAAAACCTATAGATTTATTTGTAACCTTCTTGAAAAGTTTTTCGTTCATAAAGGTGATATTTTTCGAAAATCACGTTTTCTGACGTTACTGATTTGGTAAAAGGTTAAACGCGCGCGACCTTCCGAAATCTCAGCGACTACTTTTCTTCCTAATAAGCCCGATCCTTCGCTATTGACTTCGTAATCTTCTTTAATGTCTTTAATCATCGAGCCGTAAACCGTCATTATAATAATTATATAAATAAAACAAACTACGTGAACATTCTCTATTGCCGATCCAAGGACTCGAGAATTGTAATTCCAACCTCGAATGATCCTTGGTACTGACTCCTTTTATCCGGAAGCAAGCCCATTACGAGTATGGACTAGATATTCCCTTTTACTGTTACTTACCTATATATGAAATATATAGTATGGGAAAGTATTGCGGTCGTGAAAATTTTCGAATTCCAGTTTTCACTGGAAGTACGCGTTTTAGGGACCCCTGAGTACAAATAATCAAGTTCCAAAAAAAGATCTGTGTGTGGAAAGTCAAGCGCGAAAACGAAAATACTTACAAAACTGAAATTTCATATTTAAGACAACTATACATTGGAGATGTTACAGCAACTTTTTCATTAAAATCAGCTAACCAGAAGAGCCACTTTATACTATGCATTTTGCACCTTTTTACAATTTTCTCAAAAACGGCTCTAACCATTTTGATTTAACTCGCTATATCGATGTAAAACTTAATAGGCTTTAATATCATGTAAGTTTAATTCTGATTGAAATAGCCTGACAGGGCTTCAATGCCGATATTTTAAATTTTCTTCCTCTAAATTACCTTTAATTTTGTAGATTTCGAAAAAATTGGAACATCGCCGTATTAGCATTGATAAATAACTGCTTAATATACAAGTTGAGCGAATTTGATAAGCAACTAAAGGAGAAAAGTGCAAACAAAATATTACCTAATACACAGAATTGTAAAAGTTAATGGAGAGTGATAAAAAGCCGATGAAACTAACTGATTGTTGTTGATAAAAATATAATAGAGTGTTTAATAAAACACATGTTTTATTTAAATTGAATTTAATTAATTCTTAAACAATTAATTTTTCCTCTAAATATATTTAAATAATCTGAAATTGATTTTAACAACTGTTCTTCCATCTTCCAGTGGCGCGACAGGCCGTGTAGGCCCTGGGCCTCGTGGTGTAAACTCCTGCGTTTCACGATGCAATTTTTAGTGTAGGGTCATCACCTCCCTACGACTAATTTTGTGAGTGGCCACCCTTTGGCTGACGGGTCTCACACCCGGGGGAGAGGCTGTGAGTGAATCCCCATTTTTTTACATTCTTATAAAAGCCCCGCCGGGACTGGGATTCGAACTCAGAACCTATAGCATGAGATACTAGCCACTCAGCCACGGGCTCCCCATTTTAACAACTGAGGCATGTTAAAGTCGTGTGCTGCGCACACCATATTTTTTTTTATTGTTTCACTTTGAAATAGGGTGATTTCGAAGCCAAACCTATTTTTTTTAACTTCACTAGAACCTTGGATATTAAATAAACTGTATTTTTTCTCGCGACTTCTCACAAGCGTTGGCCCTATATATTTTGCTGAGACTAACGATTTGATGTCTAGTTTTACCTAAAGAAATTTCATCAAAATCCTGATTAATGGAATGATCAAAATTAATAAATCAGTAAAATTAGGCCGAATTATTCAGTTAAAAATTGCATATTTTAGGCAGTATAAGTATAAATATGCTTGCTGGCAGTACACGACATGAGTGAACGTGTTTGCCGATATCGCAACGAGAGCCCGAGGAGAGAGTAGGCAGACCAAATATTTGGCGAAGGGTGCAAACCAAACAAGGAGGAGTCCTTGCCAGGATCGGGTTAAGGACGACCTAAGTATCCTGGCTTTTACCCAAGGAGGATATCCAGGATACAAAAATGTCTCCTAAGAGATTTTACTATATAAATATTTTAAACGCTTAAAACTAAAAAACGCAATATATTTTTATTTTCTCTTGACTACCTGAAAAATATTTAGTTAGGATAAGTATTGAGATTGAGAAAAAGTTCTAATTCCAGTTTTCACTGGAGATACACGTTTTAGGGACACCGAGTCAAAATGGCAGGTACCGTAAAAATGTGCCTAGCTCGAAAATGACAAATCTTCTAAAACTGAAATTCCATATTTGTGTTAGCATATATATCCCTGAGATGTTAAAGCAACCTATTTATTAAAATCGACGAACCAGAAATCAGTTTATACCATTCATTTATCATACTTTTACGATTTTCTCAAAGACTGTGAATTAACTCGCTACATCGATGTAAAATTTAATGGAGTGTAATATAACCTAAGTTTAATTCTAATTAAAATAGTCTGAAAGGGCTTAAATGCCGATATTTTAAATTATCTTCCTTTTAAGAATCTTTAACTTTGTAGATTTGAAAATGATAACCATATTATGTAACTAACATTCCTAAAGAACAGCTAAGTATACTAGTTGAACGAAATGGAGAACCAACTAAAAGAGAAAAATATTTTTTTAGGTATATGATTTTTTTTTTCTAACATAGGAATAGTAATATATATGTATATATAATATGTTGTTGGAAAGCCAAAGATGTTAACCAAAATATGTTATCTTATATACAAAGTTGTACAAGGTAATGCAGAGTGACGATAAGCGGATAAATTTATTGCAGGCTGGAATAGTTCCGGGTGGCGGTCAGTGAATGAAACAATTAAGTAGTTTCAACCATTTATTTTCTGCCAACGTTTCGACCCCCATTGTAGGTCATCATCAGGGCCTATTGTAGGCGAATGGAAACAATTCCATAACGATTATTGAAACGAAAAGCCCTGATGATTACCCACGATGGGGACCGAAACGTTGCAGAAAATAAATTATTGAAACTACTTTATTGTTTCATTCACTGACCGCCACCCAGACAAATTCCTTTCAGTAATTCTCAACGGTCAACTAATTATATCCACTATTTTTATTTATTTTTATAACAAATGAACCTCAAGATTTTTTAACAGATCCTATTTCGTCAGTATATAATTAAAATGAAATATGTGTAAAATTACAGATTGATTGGAAGCATACACTTAAGCTAAATTCTACAATTTGTATTTTCTTTAAAGAACATTTATTCTTAAACTTCACTCTGTCCAAGTTTTTTAAAAACGTAGTCTCTTCTTCCAATATAAATTGGCGCTCTTTTATATTTTCTGCATCTAGTCCCGCGAGTCTTCTGGCTGTCTACAGACTTTACATTTTCCATCATCTTTCTTACTTTCACATACCTATATATGAAATATATAGTAAGGGAAAGTATTGCGATCGTGAAAATTTTCGAATTACAGATTTCAACGGAAATACACGTTTTACAATACAAATACAAGTCTCGCAAAGAGGTCTGTGTGTGTGTGTCGTAACTCCCCCGCGTAAACGAAAAGTCCTATGAAACTGAAATTTTATATTTAAGACAACTATACGCCCGCAATGTTACAAAACCTATTTTATCGAAAACAGACAACCAGAAGAGCCACTTTAAACCATGCATTTTGCACCTTTTTACAATTTCCCTATAAAAGGATCTAACGATTTTGATTAAATTCGTTATATCGATTTAAAATTTAATGGCTTTAATATGATTTAAGATTTCGTTCTGATTTAAATAGTCTGACAGGGCTTAAATGTTGATATTTTAATTTGTCATCCCCTTAAGTACCTTTTCTTTTGTAGATTTCAAAAAATTATGCACATCGTCTTGTCAGCATTGATAAATAACACCTAAATTTGAAATCTGAGCAAATTTGATAAACGACTAAAGGAGAAAAGTTCAAAAATATTTTTTAATTCAATTTTTGCATTTTTGAACATAAGAATAGTAGTATAAATGTATAATATATCGTTGGATAGCTAAAGATTTTAGAAAAAATATTATCTAATACACGGAATTGTAAACGTTAACGGAGAGTGATTTAATTGATTTCAACAACGGAGATAATTGAAAGTCGTGTGTTGTGCGCACCAGATTTTTTCTCATAAGAACATGTACACTGTTTGTACATCCGTGGTTAGTACGCAGTCTTACGATTTGAACTATACTTTGTATATAATAATTTATATTAATAGATTATTGAATCTGAAATAAATGTTTCAATCGAAACTCAAAGTAATCCTTTGAACTTTTTTTTAACTCTAACTTTATTTTAAAGTGTATAATTTGATTTTAACAAAGGAGGCAATAGTCCAGGATCCAGATGCGAGGTTGACTATCTCATCGAACATACATCTAAAAATATTTTTTAAAAATGCATCTTACTACGCAAATGCATTTCTTGCAGTCCTAAAACTCTTACTGAGCAGGTAATTAATTTGATGAAGTAATCAATTGCATTCGATTCCCTATCCCATCGAACATAGGATTTGTTTTGTTCGAACTATTCCGTTACATCTCAAAAATCACAGTAGTACATTTCTTGCGGATTAGGAACTATTACTAATGCTAGAATTACAAAAAGTTTTGTTTATTTTCCTTTTTTTTAACAAGCTAATAATTCTTGATATATACATTAACTAAATTTATTTCATTTTAAAAAGTGAAACAGAAACAACATTAAAATTTGGCACTTTCTCAATTTCAAGACTTTGGAGCCCTTAATCAGCTTTTCATAAGGTTTTGATCATTTCATTTTTTTTTTTTCATTTGAACGGTTTTCTTTTGACAAAGTAATTTTGTATTATTGCCTTAAATATTTTTATATTGAAATTTCATATATTCCTTTACTCATAGCAGAAGAAATAAAAAAATCATAGATACCTGATACAAATTAAAAAAATCGTATTGTATCACAATTAAATTGCATAATATAATATAATATTAGGCCTAGGGAGTGATGACCCTATACTACGAATTGTTTCGTAAAACGCGAGTGTAATCTCCCAGGAGATCACACCGCGAGGCCCAGGGCCTGCACGGCCTGTCCCGCCATCGAAAAAAATAAAAAATTTAATATAATATTATTAACTCAATATAGTCTTATTTTAAGTCAATTTGCTCCGAAATATCTAGACCAAGGGCCATCTTAACGTGTGGGCCGCCAGCCTGCACGTTTTCTCTTCTAGCGGCCATTATTAGTAAGAGTTTCTAAACCGCAAGAGATGTATTTTCGTCATTTTTTAGACATGACTGAGTAATTAGAATAAAAACTAATCGTGTGTTTGATAAGCTTGGAAATCGGGTGCAATCGATCACTTCATCAAATTAATTAGCTGCTAAGTAGAGTTTTAAGGTCGTAAGAAATGCATTTCCGCATTAAGTGTGGTACAAATTATTTTTTTTAAATATTCATAGATGTATGTTCGAGGTAGTAAGCTATACATCTAGCTCCTGGACGATAAGTAAAAATCCTGAGTGTGCGCTCACCAGATTTCATTACAACTTGGTAGAGAGAGAGAAATTTATTTTATCAAAATTACAATAAAACGAAACCGTGCTGCCCAACTGTATTGCGTTGCTATCATACACAGCGTGCTTATCAATCTTGATGACATGTGATATTGACCTAAAAAATTATAAATTTACAATACAATTACTTTCTTTATCAACAGATTTCTATGTTATATCTTATAATATGTAATATAGTCTATAATCCAAAGCAAAATACAAGCATAAAAAAAACAAAAAGAAACAGATTTGAAAATGCACACCTAAAGGACCAACAGAATCAATGACAAAATTTAAGCAAAAAGATAAGACAAATAAAGAAAAACATAGATAACAAAACCTACTAATATCCATAGAGGTGATGATGAATAATCCCCAGGGAGTCTAATATTATATTCTCGGCCATCATGGACAATTCACTATTACCAACACCGAGTTCTTCTAGAAGGCTCCTTGTTCTACTGGGGATAGTCCCGCGAGATCCGAACCAGAGGCCTCTCACGGTGAACTCTCAAATTCACGGTGAAACTCTTAATAAGAGTTTAAATATTTACTAAAACCTTGCGAGTCATGATGATAATATTAGTTAACTATATCTGTAGACTCCATTTGTTTCTTTGAAGACCCCAATGGAGAGAGAGTTGATAAATATCTGCTCACTGTACTCGTTAGGCTATGTATAATTCTCTAGATATTGTCGGCAGGATGATTTCCCTGTTCATATGGAACTCTGACAACCACCAATTAGGTCTCAGCGACTGGCTAAAGGCTTTGTATAACGCAACCACAAAATGTTGTCCAGTTATGCCTCTATATCCTTATGTTTCTGTTTAATGGTTATTGTTATGGTTCTCTTATTTTAAGGGACCTGTACCTTTACAACTTTTAAATTATATGAATTTGATTTTTATTTTTATGTAATTCGATTTTATCATTGTTTGTTGTAAATACTGTATGAATGTGGTCTGTTTTTTTTCATTTTGAAACAAATTTTAATAAATCTCAATAAATATCTTTAAGAAAAATTATGAAATTGGTTTTTATAAGAAAGGTAAGGAAGAGAATTAAATGCGTGCACAATATTTTTTCATTCACTTACCTATATATGGAATATATAGTAAGGGAAAGTATTGCGATCGTGAAAAGTTTCTAATTCCAGTTTTCAACGGAAATACAGTAGCTCACAGTGAAAAGGATACACCTACTATATTTTTATAAATATGTCAAAAATAACTTATTGCCCTTATTTTTATATGACCTGAAATTCTTCATTACAGATTAACTTGTCTAGGTCTCTAACATTAGCAATGGATTAACTAAAGCTACATAAAAGGATTACAAAGCTTTGACCTATCTCACAGTGAAAATGATACACCACTCATGTTGCCATTGTTTACACCACTCATTGTTTTTAATCTGTTTTAGTTCTAACCAGGCTTTCAGTGTCTTCTACGCTATCAGTCTCTAAGACAATTTTATTATATTATTTTGTAATTGTTTTTGTTTTATTATAATGGGTCGGCACACAACGGTAAGAGAAAGAGAACTCATTATACAACAGTTCAACAGAGGAAAATCGTATCGAGATATTGGCGAACTTTTTCAAAAAAGTCATGCAACAGTACAACACATTGTAGAAAGATATAAAAGGGAAAATAGGCTTTTAATAAGAAGAGGAAAAGCTCCAAAAAGATACTTTCCGATGCTGACGAAAGGTGGATTCTGAGATATGTAAAAAAAAAAAAAAAAAAAACCAAGAATGAGTTCACCAAAAATTGCAATTTAAGTGTAATATTATTTAAAGAAGATTGTTAGTGCGGAAACTGAGCGTTGCGTCCTACGGAAACACAATTTTCATGGTAGAGTTGCTAGGAAAAAAACGTTCATTAGTAAAAAAATATCAAAAAGACCGGCTAAAATTTGCAAATGAGCACATTTCCAAAGATTTTGACTTTTGGAAACAGTTTATTTTTGCTGATGAAAGCAAATTTAACATTTTTGGGACGAATGGACGTGGATACGTTTGGAGAAAACCTGGAGAAGCATTTTCCAAGCAAAATCTCTTATCGACTGTGAAACATGGAGGTGGGAGTATGATGGTGTGGGGATGCATGGCAGCTTCTGGTGTGGGAAACCTGCATTTCATAGAAGGTATAATGTATAAACATTGATATGTAGACATATTAAGGCAAAATCTGAAGGTAAGTGCTGAAAAACTTGGATTAAAAGATATTTTTACTTTTTACCAAGATAATGACCCCAAGCATTCTTCGTTGATAGTGAAAGAATGGCTTACATTTAACTGTCCCAAACTTATAAAGACACCTGCGCAGTCACCAGATTTAAATGTCATTGAACATTTGTGGGCAAAATTGGAGACAGAAATTCGAAAACATAATATTACAAACAAAGAAAATCTAAAAAAGGCACTCTTGGAAGAATGGGACAAAATTAGCAAAGATTTTACCCAAAAACTCGAGGAATCCATCCCAAACCACTTAAGAGAAGTAATTAATAACATATAACTTCCAACAAGATATTAAAGTTATATAAAATTACTTTTAAATTGAATTTTATTAAAGTGTATCATTTTCACTGTGAGGTCTGGAATTTCATTTTGTTATTTTTATGCTCAGGCATTATTAATTATTGTTCAAGAGAGATATTTATTTTTTTCTAGATCAAATGTGTAATATTTTAGGGAGAACCTTTTCCAAAAAAATATATTATTGTACATAATAAATGAACATTTTGTGAAATTTGTATGGTGTATCATTTTCACTGTAAGCTACTGTACGTGTTTTAGGGTCCCCTGAGTCCAAATAACCAAGTCCCACAAAAAGGTCTATGTGTCTGAGTGTGTGGTAACTCTAATGCAAAAACGAAAAGTCGTACGGAACTGAAATTTCATATTCATACTTTATACCATGCATTTAGCACCTTTTACGATTTTCTCAAAAACGGCTCTAACGATTTTGATTAAGCTCTAAGATTGAAATAGTCTGATGGGGCTTAAATGCAGATATTTTAAATTGTCTTCCTCTAAAGTATCTTTAATTTTGTAGATTTAAAAAACAAATAGCCAAATCATCTTATTAGAATTGATAGAATTTAACGCCTAAATATCCAAGTTGAGCAAATTTGATTAACAATTAAAGGAGAAAAGACCTAAAATAATTCTTTATGCGATTCTTTCACCGCTTGGTCGCTGGATGTGGCTGTCATCACCGGATGCTAAAAGTATTTCTAACATAAAGTGACTAGTCGTCACGCTTTTGGCGGTACAGTCCCGATTTTACAAAAATTGTCTTAAATTGATATTAATAACTGAGGTAAGAGAAAGTCGTGTGTTGCGCGCACCAAATGCATTTACTTATCGTTTCGGTGAACATTTAGATTAGAATGTTTTTGAAAGGGATCCTTTTCATTGTATCTTCCTCATATTATTAGATAAAAATATAGTTTTTACAAGAAGTATAATTTCCTTGACGGCTTATGGAGTTTATTTTTCATGTCACGTGATTGAGTAACCCCTTCTCTCCCTTGAGATAAAGGACGCTGATTGGACGATTGGACGATTGAAGCACTATCACACCTACCCCGGGGGTACTCCATCACGGGAGATTTGGACCAATCAATTACACGGCAGATCAGAGGAGCCAATAGGGAAGGGAGTAGGCAATGTATCTCACCTGATAGGCTTATATTTCACGGAAAGGGGAAAGCCTATGTGTTACTCTCATCCAATGGGTGTAATCAATTTTAAATTGACAATATATATTCCTTAGCATCGACGTATATATATATTACGTCCGTAGGATTAGAAATTGGGACTATCCTGCTACGGATGCTCAAGTGATCTAAAAAAAATTGAATTTATTATCACTTAATAAATCCTTAACTGACTGTTGGTTAATTATTTTCAACAATGAACCATTGTCTTGACCAAGAAGAACAACCTCATATGTCCAAAGTCGCGGGTTCAAACCCGGCAATTGACCCTAAGAGTTTTTAAAGGGTTATAAAAAATCCTTAGAGAAGCGCGCTAGTCTCTCACGCTAAAGGTTGTGAGTTCGAATCCTAGTCCATCACTCAAACCCGTCAGCCAAATGGTAGCCACTCACAAAAATAAGGCGTAGGAAGTGATGACCCTACCCTATAAAATTCATCGAGAATCGTGAGTATATTCTCCCAGCAGAATACACCACGCGGCCAAAGGCCTACACTGCCTGTCACGCCAGAAAAAAAAAAAAATCCTTAGGCCATTGCGATGTCAGATACTCGTTAAAGATCCCTCTTCTGATAAAAATCCAGATAGGCAAAATCGTCCTATTAGTCCAGGTACCACAAAGTAACGTTAGATGAATAAACGAAATTGCCGACAGTTTATGTCTGTTCGTCGCTTACCTATTTTGTTGAAAAGTTGATGTAACATCTTAGACTATAAAAAATTTTAGTTTTTTACAAAAATTTCGTTTTCGAGCCAGATTACATACACCACACACACAGCTATTTTCTGGCCTTTCGTACTCAGAGGACCCTAAAATGTGTATTTTCGTAGAAAATTAAAAAATGTTCACGCAATGCATTCCAAGTTTTTATAAACATGAGTAAATGTGAAAGTAAAATTTAAATAATCTGACGCGGGTAACAAACGACATTCACTTACCTCCGTTCTTAAGAATTTTTAAATATATTTCGAGATGAAAAAAGTTTAAGGAATTGATGAGATTAAATTTATATAGAAATATGTGTTTTACTAAATAATGTACTATATTATTATCGACAACAATCAGTTAGTTTTATCGGCTTTTCATTACTCTTCATTAACTTTTACAATTGTATGTATGAGATAATTTTTCTAAAATCATTTGCTTTCCAACGGTATATAATACAATACATCTAATTCATGTTTTTATGTTCAAAAACACAAAAATTTCATGAAAAATATTTATTTGCTCTTTTTTCTTTTACTTTGATATCGAAAATGTTGAACTCGCCTATTGTGTATCAATGCTCGTATAATTCTTTCTTATCTACAAAATTAAAGGTAGTTTAGAGGAAGAAAATTGTAATATCGACATTTTAGTCCTGTCGGACTATTTTCAATCAGAATGAAACCAACCTTTATTAAAGCCACTTACATTTTACATCGATATTGAAAATGTAATCAAAATCGATACAACCCAACAACAAACCTTTGCACTATCACGGAACTGTAGAAGACTTTCAGGCCGATTGTCCCGGGAGAGATCGGAGGATTTGTATGAAAACATATCTGAGATGTACGGTGGACTGCGGGATTTGAGAGCGAAGGAAGCCAGAAAGAAAGTACTTACAACAGTAGGTCGGAGGGAAGAGAAGTAAAGGTACTTCAACTCTTCGTAGAATCGGGTGACAGAAGCGTCCCTGGATATCCTGAAGATGAAGCGTATTAAGCAGTTGAATAATCGTTTTAGTTTTGCTTCAAGATCCCAGGGACACCCCGATCCAACGTATAGCTGTAGCCAAAGTGGAGGAGTATTAAGGAATAACCCGGGAGCCTACGGGTTTTAAGTGGAAGGTGGTGACAAAAGTGATTTAGGAATTTTAAGGTAGATATGGTACGTCGAGAGATTTCGGAGACGTGTTTTTTCCAAGAAAGAGTTTGATCGAGAATGATTCCATGTTTTTTAACTGTTTGGTGGAACATTATGGGATTATTGTTATAGGGACAAAGTTTTGATTCGAGCAAGGGTTTGAAGGATGGGATTAGAACCTATTACAATCGTATTTGTCTTCTCTGGTTTTAACTTGAGCTTGTGGGCTGCTGCCCGGAAACTAAACCGGTCCAGATCGTCCTGAAGCTTTTCAACTGCTAGTAATAATCCGAAACATAAAAGGATAAGTAAATTTGTAAGTCATCAGCATACACATGGTACTGGGAGTGATGGATTTGAAGGGGAAGATCATTGATGTAAATAGCAAACAGGGTAGGAGAAATTATAAACCTTAAGGAACACGACAGAAAATAGGGAGTCATGGAAAGCCTGGAAGTACTACATACTGCGAGCGGTCGGAAAGGAAGGACTTGAACCAGCACAAAGCACGATTGGATAATGGCATTTTTTGCCATTTCTTTTGGTGGCATGGCATTTTTCTCCTCTTGAATTCTTTTGCCTTGTTCACTGTCATTTGTCTCGTATCTAATAGTGGGATCCGCTATCAGTGCTTCCTTTTCTGCGGTACTAAAAGCCAAGATGTCCACAAATCTAGTTGATCCCTCGGTATCAATGCAAAACACCTCTTGGAAACATTTGTATTTTTTCTTTTCCAACAGTTCTGCTATCTCCTTCTTCATGCGGTTGTGCCGGTGGTTAACCAGAAGCATGTGTGAATATTTACCCAACACATGTGCAGGGGTTTCTGACTCTGGACCGCATCTGCGGCAGAGGGGTCCAACTGCTTCATTAACCTGGCACCTCGATCCCGAGATTCCACGAAGCGGTGCGTAGTTTATGTTCAGTTTAAGTGCGTTGGTTCACTCCGATCCTGTATATATAAACGTATAATGTGCCGCTGGAAAGAGCAAGATTTAAAAAAAGTTAATATGCAATAAAATAATTTATATCAAGTTAATATAAAGTTGTTTTAAGCCCATAAACATATGACGATATGTCATTGGTACAGAGGGAGGTTATATAAGTTAAATGTATAAGAATATGTTATATTCTTCCATTTAGTTCGCAAGATTATAGAACCAATATAGCACATTTCGTTACGATAAACTAAAACTTCCAAAGTGATAAACCCTAAATGGGTCAGGCAGAGATTTTTTTTAAACATAAATGACAGCTCATTCTGATTGCACCCGTGCGAAAGGGCGGTTCCGCTAGTGTTTTATATGGAGATGAACTATTAGTTACAACGCGCAGTTTAAAGTGTCTGTGAAATGGGTGAGTGATTCTAGTTACAATCCAAGGCTTTGCATACATGTTTCATTTAGATGACTTTAAATAATTGAGACGTTGATCTCCAAAAGTTACTATATCCACTTTAGACAATTTTACAGGAAACGCAAAAATCTGTCATTTATTTATTAATGAACCAATATTTTTGATTGTTTTTTTATTAAAATCTAAAGTTGATTTCTAAGTGTGTTTTCAACTTATTTTTCAAAATTATTACACTTTTCCCATGACTTTTAAACAATATAATATGGATACAGTACTTTTTGGAATGGAACGTGGATATAGTACTTTTGGAATTGAAGTGGATATAGTACTTTTGGAAAGAATTAAAAGAGATATAGTACTTTTTGGAAGAATATAAGTTGGTAAAAGTCGCTATAACCGTCCTAATACAACATTACCGATAACTAACGTCTTTATATTGTTAATTTCTAAATTATGTACATTTCCTTACTCTCTCTCTCTGAAAAATATCTTTCTTTGTTGGTTAATTACATTGATTATCTATTATTCATAAAGAAAGTGAATATTCAAAGGACAATTTATCTATTTATGGCTATTTATCTATAATAAGAAAGTATATGATTATGAAGTTTGTTTTCAACTAGTATTTACTATTTGTATGATTTTAGCAAATTTATCTATATTATTAACTACGTGTAAACAATATTTAATCATAGATACTGATAAATAATAACTTTTGAGCTTTTATTTCACATTAAAAAAAAAAAAAAAATCTACTACTATGTTAGATCAGGCCCGGATTTTCTGCACATATTTAGCAAGTTTGTGGAATGATCATTCCAACTATTAGCCGTATCAAATACCATTATTCTATTAAAATGTGAGTTCCTGAAAAATTTTAAACCTAATTTATGTTGCTGCAAGAAGAAATACTATGAAAAAACTTAATTTAATTGACAACCCAAAAAGAACTAAAGGGACGCAACTAAGCTGTTTCAAATAGCCTAAAAACTGATTACAGTAAACCCTCGTTATAACGAACTCCAAGAAAATATCTGTTCGTTATAAAAGAATTCATTATATCCGAAAAATATGTTGTATGTACATATATGTCTTGGTATAAATTCAGGCAGTTAAAAAGAGGTATTTTCAATACAGCATTGACTTTCAGGCACATGTTTATTTAGAAACTACAAAAGCATTTTAAACTATGCACCAGCTTCGTCCGTATTAAAAATATTTCTTGCATCATATTTTGCGTACTCTGGCAAAAACCTTTCTAAATAACTATGGACGTCGCTTTGGTTTACTTTATTTTCTTCGTCGCTAACTACCAGTGATGTGATTCCACGGCGTTTCTAAAAGCCCCAAAGCCAGCCGATGAGCACTGAAAGTTTTAGATGCCCAATTCATTAGCTATTCGACGTGATTTATCGTTACGATAAGTCCTGATATGGGTATTCCTGAAGCCCTCATTTCTCGGAACCACTGGAGAACTTGTGGATCAAGAATGTCATGTATTGCTCCTCTAATTTTTTTTCCACATCCCGATAAAGACGCAATGGAGGCATCGATTTTATCTTTATTAGCGATGATTGTTGCTAGAGTAGATTTTGATATCCCGTATTTTAGATTTTGACTCAAGTTCTTTATTCACTTCTTGAAGCGAATAGCAAACTTTGTATTTAAAGCAATGGATTTTTTCTTTGACATAGTGTGCGGAGGGAAAACACACTTTGAACGAAAAGCGAGAAAGACTGACCACGAAGGAACCTCGAAAAAATGCAAGTAATAATAGCAATAACAACAGAATAATAAGCTGAAACTCTAGAAGCAAAAAGCTGTCACAGACTGTGAATCGCAGAGCTCAGCTGAATAGATTGGAGTGGTAAGAAGGATTTGGTCAAAAAGGCGCTGCTCATAAGACAACCGGGATTTAAGACATATCGTAATTTTTTTTTCCCCCCATTTTTCGTAATAACCGAACAAATTCAATTCTGAGGTCCGCAAAAGTAGTTCCTTAGTTCGTTATAAGAGAATATTTCGTTATAAACGAGGAGAAAGCATAATTTTCTATTCATTTTTCAAGGGACTGCAACGATAGTTCGTTATGAACGAGTGTTCGTTAAAAAGAGGTTGTACAGTATTAGGTTAAAACCATTGATCAAAGTAATAACGGTGATTCAAGACGTGCTAAATAAACCAAAAACAATAAATTAATGGTGATGTATTACGGGGTTAGGTGCTTCTGCCGTATAGTTCCTTTTGGAAGGAAATGGAAGGAAAGGTTATATCTATTTTCATAGGATATAGTAAGTTTGGAACAAAATGTTTTTATTACCTTTTGGAATGAAATAAATTGTAGATTTAGTACCTTTTGGAATGAAATGCAATTTTTAAATACTTTTTTAAAGGATTATTATCTTTTTCAGATAAAATTTGATGACGGATTTAGATAAAACTAAACCATTGGAATACAAATATGTCAACAAAAAAAATTTCCTTTAGTACCTTTTGGAAATCAACGTCTCAATTATCCATTGAGATCTTCCGGACCCCTAGACATTGTCGACGGGCCACTTCAAGGGAAGCACTGCTCCAAATTCATAGTGAATCCCTGGACCCTACTTCCAAGGGTGCTGACCGCCTTCCCTTCCAGAGTTACAAATGATATGGATACCATGAGGTATGGCCTGTGCTGCCGCAGGCGGTCGAACCTCAGAATCCTCCCCAGACCTCAGCGACCCCACACGTCGGCCACTCCGGCCAATCACAACCAATCACCTTTACCTATTCCCAGTCACCGTGATCCAACGCGCTTATTTTCTGCTATTGCGGTCCCGTAACTGTAATGGTCAAGTTCCTTCACCTCCCCCGAAACCTGGCTTACAAGATAAAAAGGTCATTCTTCCCATCGGCATGCCAAAGTACTCCATAAGTTCGTGCGGAAAAATGGTTTTCGATTGTTAACTTGAGGAATAAGGCCGCTGATAAAAAAACATTGATTACTCAATGTCAATATTAAAAATCTGATAAGAGCAACACACGACATTCACTTAACTCCGTTGTTAAAATCAATTTAAGACCTTTAAAAAATCGCTGCCAATTATACACAATAGTTGATTATTTCCAAATAACTATGTTAGGGTATAACTGTTTATAGGTAATTAAAACATATAAGAAGCCATAAATAAATCAAAGGAAACTAGATATCACCCCTGCTAATTTTAAAACGCTGTATCTCTGCTAGTTCTGAACAATTTCAATGATCCATAATGATGGAGTTTTATTGACCGTTGAGAAATTAGATGAGGAAGATGGTTGGGGGTGCGGTCATAGATTAGAAACACATATTTAAAATAAGTGTTATTTTAATTATGTGCCGACGTTTCGGCCTACAATGTGGGATTTCATCAGGGCTAATAACAACCAATGTAATTATAGATTTAATAATGCGTTAGGTATATAATGATAATATGACAGTAATAAATTATGGGAACATAAATAAAATTAAATGTAAAATGATAATAAATGACAATTATAAAGTATGGAAATAAGGTGACAGTTATAAAGTATGGAAATAAACAAAATTAAGATGATAGTTATAAAGTTTGGAAGTAAACATAATTAAGATGATAATATTGTAATGAGAATATATAAAGAGAGACTAAGCAAATGAAAAAAATGACAAAGGAAAAATATGTGAACAATTAAAATTTTAAATATTAACAATTTTGAAGTGATATATGACAGTAATATATTAAAAACATAGTTAAGAGTATAGGTATATATAAAAAAGAACATAGTCATTACAAAAGAGAAACAGTATGAATAAAAAATAATTTTAAATTTTAAAATAATGTAATATTAAACTAATAATTATATGTCAGGATATGTAACGGAGAAAGATATGAGTATGGAAAGAGGTAGAAAGAAATGGCGATGAAAAAAGATCCTTATCAATAAGAAAAAAGATACATACTTAACTCTGACCTGAAGACGCTGCCTAAAGGAGTGATGTTTCCCAGTTTAAAAAACGCTCATTGCGTGGAACGGAAAATATGAGAACTAGAATGTCCGTTAGGACTTTTCCAAGAAGTTAAGTTATGTTTACTGATTCGATTGTTAAAAAATAGCCAAAAGTTATTACTTGAGAGTACTTGAGTTATTACTTATGAGTATTTGATAAAATTGTAAGAAATAGTGACGAGGTAAAGATTAAAAGATATTAAGTAATAACGGATGACGATGATAAATGACGATTAGGTAATAACGAATGACGATAAGGAGCTGTCGAAGGAAATGATAAATAAACAGTAATCTAGTAGGTAAACAAATAAATAAATAAAAGGGGAGTACAAAAATTAAATAAATATATAAATAAAAATTGATAATAAATAAATAAAAATAAAATTATGAAGAGATGATCAGATGGTTGTTTAAAAAATGAGCTAGGGATGCTTTATTAAATTTAATATTTGAGAATAAGCTAGTGACAAGTTATGTTTTTCAGTCTTTTGATTAACAGGAAGGGGTTCTAGTTGTATGTAAATGCATTCTGTAATGAGTCGCTTGTCATGGTTGGGAACAGTGGCAAGAATGGATGTTTTATCAAAATCAAATAATAAAATCCCATGACGACATCATAGTAACCAGAGCTGACAAAGGAAACAAGACTGTAATCATGGACCGTTCCGAATATAATGACAACATTAACCTTCTCCTTTCCGATAGATCCACTTATGTTTCCATATCCCGCGATCCCACCCCTTCACTTAAAACTAAATTCAATAAACACCTGAAATCTCTTTTAGATTCAAAATTTATAAACTATCCCAGCTATAGAAACCATATTTCCTATAATTCCGTTGCTCCTCGCTTCTATGGACTCCCAAAAATTCATAAACCAGGTATCCCCCTCGCCCTATCACATCGAATATCAACTCACCCTCTGTTAACCTCAGTAAATTCTTACTACCCTCTTTACAACATCTCAGTCACAACAATCTTTACGATATCCAAAATTCTTTTCTTCTCCGCGAACAATTAATATCCTTAATTATTCCGGAACATTACATCCTTGTTTCCTTTGATGTAGAAAGCTTGTTTACCAATATTCCTATAGATAGAAAAAATTGAAATGGTACCCATAACCATTTCAATTTTTTCTTGTTTTTTTTTTCTTATTATTCGGGTGTTTTGGTTTAAAATCATTAATACATTTTTTTCTCTCACTCCACCAATAATTGAGTCATGGGCGTATTTATGGGTAAAATTTTATTTTGTTTTTTTCTCTTTTTATGGTTAAAAAACACTGATAATTTTTTTTTCTCTATCTTCAAAAATAACTTATTATTGAATTAAATCACTTTTAATCGGCCGCCATTTTAAAAATAGCCAGGCAATATCTACATTGCATGCTCCAGTATTTCTGGTGCAAAATATCGAAAATTTGTTAGCAGTAGTTAGGAGAAATGCTGCGGACGGCGGACGAACGGATTTCTTAAAATTCATTCATTATTCGGGTTCTATGTATCTTGAAACGTAAGGCCTCAAATTTTATGGGGAGGAAATTTTTTTTTTTGTATTACAAAGGTTTATTATTGAAAATAATATACTAATAGTTTAAAATTTAAAATAACATTGTTTCGATAGGAACATGTGTTTTATTATATAAACCATTATATTATAATCTAGAACATTCAGATAGTTTTAGCTACATTTCATCACTCTTTAATAATATTCAAAAGTATGAGTATAAAATAATATTTTTTCTAAAATATTTAGCTTTCCAGTGATAATATATCCATATTACTGTTCGCTGGTTCAAAAGCACAGGAGTTACATTTAAAATAATACGTTTTACTTTCTTCTCCTTTTGTTGGATATTGAATTCGTTCAGCTTATATAATTGCTAATAGTTTACCAATGGTAACAAGATAATATGGTAACACTTCAACGGTACGATATACACATATAAATCTCTTCTCTTGTTCAGAAAAACAAAATTACAAAAAACACATTTTTGATGTTTTCTCTGGCAATTGGTTATCAATTTCAAACAATTTTTATATTTACTCTACTCGTTTTAAGATACTCAGAAACGAAAAAATAATTATAAAATTCATCTGCCCGACGTACGTATTTATAAGTACCATAAAATTTTATATAGCGTTCAGTAAATGGAATTGGTAATAGGTCCCTTTATTAAATTATTTATTTTCATATTATTTAGTTGCATGTAAAATGCATTTTATGTTTTTCAGATTATATTTTTTCCATTAATAAGTGCATCTTTGCATACCATGCCCTAATAAATGTACAGATTTCATACATTTTAATAATTATTACCTTCTCAGTGAAATGATTTAATTTGAAATTTACCTTTTTTTACTCAATTATTGTTTCTTGCTGCCAAATCAAAAGTCAAATGATGTATTATTTAAATTGTAATTATTAGCATTATTATATTTGGCTCTTCTTTATTTCTAGCTATTAAAAGTAGGTTTAAATATTAGCGTGCTCTATAAGTTTTTCCTTAAGGATTCTCAAAGGAACCTTACACTATTTTAGAAAAAGGGCAAAATAAGGTTTCCAGAGAGATGGAAGAACTTGATTGAGCAGATAGATTTATATATAGCACAATAAATAACCCTTTTAAAAACATATATTTTCTATTGATTATGAATAAAAAATAAGAATTAAACCTACAGAACAACCTAATGTAATGCATAAAATAAAAACTTTATAATGCACAATTTATGTATATGTGAATGATATAAGTAATGTTTTATCAATGGAAATAATTATGTATTTGTAAACTATGTTTTCAGCTAATACTTTTGTTATATATATATATATATATATATATATATATATATATATATATATATATATATATTTTTTTTTTTTTTTTTTTTTTTAATCTTAATAAACATTTCTTATTTATAACATGCATAAATTATCCCACAAAGGCTGAATATTTTTTATTTATGTATTGAATTTTTATCTCAAAAGATCAGTAGTAACATATTTGTGAAAATAATATAAGGGCCAATGACGTCGGCAGAATATGTAGTGCGGGTTTGCAAACCAAAGTGAGCCCACCTTCCTATGTATAAACACCTTGGTTGTAGTGACATTTGGTTTTATTAGAAGAGTGCTCCCCATAGCTAGAAATATAATGTTTAAAAAAATAAAAGAAACTTCTTGTACTTAGAATTCTAAAAAATTGTTTATTCGTTTAACGTCACTTTATGCTACTATGGCTAATCGGACGATGCTACAGTGGGAGTCCTAAATTTTGCCTATCCAGGTTTTATTAGGATAGGGATCTTTACCGAGTACCTGACATCGCAAAGGCTCGGGACCACCTTTTAACGTCCCCTCCGAAGGACGGCGTAACTAAGGATTTTTTACTCCATTAAAAAATCCTAGGACCACCTGCGGGTTTGAACCCGTCTTAGAATTCTAAAGAAACCCTGACGAGTTTCTTTTTATTACCGATATATTTTCCTAAGGGATCCGGAGTGAAAAGTTTTATGTTTTACGATGGAGCCCTAAAAGAGAGTTGCAGATGTTTCCGACCAGGGGGCGCTAAAGTAGGACCCTGCGCGATCTGACACTTTTAGCTTTTATTGTCCGTTTGCTCCACAGCCTACTAAATTAGCCCCTTTAGTAATAAGGAAAATTCAAGACAAATGGAAACAAAAACACTAATTTAAAAAATATATATACTTAATTGATTGAAAGAATTGTTTAAGTCTTGTGTGAGGATTCCAAGAAAAAGTTTTTCAAGATGGAGTCCTAGGTATCGGATTTGTTCTACAGGTATGAGTGGGGTATTATTAAAGGATACAGTGGGGCTGGAAGTCATCATTTTGTGACAAAGACTAAAGATAATTCAGTGGGATTTGTTAGGATGTATTTTAATCCTCCAGTTCCTACTACATTTCTCATCTGTTGTCATTTAGAAATAAAGAGTTTGGAATGCAGCAGTTAAATAATTATAACTCACACACTATAAGCACTGATATAATAAAATGCTAAATATTCAAGTAGGATGGATTTGATGACCAGGTGAAGGAGAAAAGGGCAAAAATATTTGTACGGCAAATTTTGATTTCTGAACATAAAAATATAGTAGTAATATAGATTTTGGTAAGTTAAAGTATTTAAAGAAAATCATATAAAAAAAGGCGATCGAAATCGATTAAATTCTGATTAAAAAATCTGGTGCGGGCAACACAGGACTTTCTCTTACCTCCGTTCTTAAAATCGATGAATTTTAAAATACAGTTAAAGATAAAAATGAGTGAAACTATTAAAAAATTAATTTAATTTAATTTCTGTAGAAACATGTGTTTTATTAAAAAATCTATTATATTATTATCGGAAATAATCAGTTATTTTTATTGGCTTTTCGTCACTCTTAATTAATTTGTAATAGGTTCTGTATAAGATAATATTTTTTTCTAAAATATTTAGCTTTCCAACGGTATAATATACATCTATATTATTGGAAGGAATTAGTCCGGGTGGCGGTCATTAATGAAACAACTAATATTTTCAACTATTTATGTTTGCCAACGTTTCGACCCTTTGTGGTCATCATCAGGGCGCATGTGGAGAATGAAACGTTGGCAACAATAAAATAGTTGAAACATTAGTTGTTTCATTTAATGACCGCCACCCGGACTAATTCCTTCCAGTAATTCTCACGGTCAACTAATTACATCCACATCTATATTATTGTTCTTATGTTCAAAAACGAAAACTTTTTTTTGTGAAATCTGAAATTTGTTTCAGTTTCCCTTTAGTTGTTTATCAATTATCTCAACTTGCATATTTAGCTGTTAATTATCAATGCTAACAAGATAATATATATAATTCTACAGAATTAAAGGTACTTTAGAAGAAGAAAATTTAAAATATCAGCATTTAAGCCCTGTCATACTATTTCAATCAGAATTAAACCTACATGGTATTAAAGCCCATTGAATTTTACATCTCTATAAGGAGTTTAATCAAAATCGTTAGAGCCGTTTTCAAGAAAATCTCAAGTTGCAAAATGCATGGTATAAAGTATATGTTCCGGTCAGCTAACTTTGAGGAAAAAGTAACACCTCAGGGATGTAGTTGTCTTAAATATGAAATTTCAGTTTCATAGGACTCTTTTTTCGCCCGGGAGTTACCACACACACACAGACCTTTTAGCGGGACTTGGTTATTTGGACTCAGGGGAACCTAAAACGTTTATTTCCGTTGAAAAATGGAATCCGAAAATGATCACGATCGCAATACTTTCCCTTACTATATATATTAAAAACCTGTAAAAAAGATGCTGATGTGAGGTACTAGTTCCTAATCTAAGATCCTATCCTAATGAAACCTGGAGAGGGCATATTTAGAAAATCCAACATCGTCCGATTAGCCGCAGCAGCATAAAGTGATGTTAAATTAATAAACAAGCAACTTGTTTCCACGAAACACAATGTAATTCTTTTTTTTTTTTTTTTTTTTTTTAACTCTAACTTTATTTAAAAGTTCTTAAATTGATTTAACAGATAAGTGAAGTTCGCTTGATGAAAAATGGTAACAGATTTTTTTTTATTATCCTTGATAAAACATATTGAGGATTCGACTTATAGATTCTGAGCCCTGAACCTGATTTCCAAAGAGCGATGAACCTACGCAGGGTTTGGACCCAGGCCAGGGCTAGATAAGATGTAGGCTTAGCTCCCAACTCAAACAGCTCTTCTACAACATCTGATCTTCCTCCTTTACTCTTTAGTTCATATTGATCATCTCAAGGGATGGGTATTGTTCTTCTCAATACAACTATTCCTTAGGTCATACTTTTTTTATAGGTCTCGATTTGCCATAACGCAAAAACTAAATACACGCTAACGGTAAGGAATACTGTATATTCAACATTTTAAAATTAAATTACGTTTTTCGGTTCTTCTTCCGAGTTATTACGTTGATATTTTTTAAATAACTACAGCACTAACTTACAAATTTATGGGAAAAATATTATATTATTAAAAATATTAATTTGTTTCATATATTATTATTGTATAATTAATCATGTAAATAGTTTGCTGATGTGAGTGCCAGGCTTTAAAATATATTTTAAGAAACTCTACAAGCTTTATAGATTTGTTTCTTGGAATACAATCTAAATATAACAAGAAATTCTGCTCCCACTTAACTAAACATAATCAAACTTATATGTTAAACATATGATTATCATTTAAATTACATTTTTTTTTTTTTTTTTTAATTTCTGATGATACAAAGCTAGGAAAACTAATCTTGTAATTGGAGTCAAAATGAAACAAGCAAAGTTAACTTCATTGGTAATTTTTTTTGTTATCTTCTAATATTTTATTCACACCTGTCCATGAATGTTGATAATCATCTTTTTATTTTTTTTTTCGCCCTGGCCTGCCTGTTAGGCAATACGGGTGTTGCAATGTTGAAATGATAAACATGACTGCTTAACAGCCCAATACTGCCTTTACAGCAATTACAAATTTTAAATCCTGTGCACACAGGTTGCTGAAGGCTTCTGACCGGCGTCACACCTCAGCTCCTTCTCTGCCTGGAAGCTTTTCTGCTCTTCTGAAGTTCTCATCGGTATGGTCTTCGGCAGATATTGAAGAAGTGGCTGGCCAAATTGCGTTTTTCCACCCGTACAAAAAATCTTTGTAGTACGGGTAGTTATGCGTGTTGACGAGCTTGGGGAAATCATTTTCCGTGAGGGCGTAGAGACCTGTATCCCTGGATAATTTCACCGTTAATGAATCGAAGGCGGTGCAATCCATGATGATGTGCTCAGCAGTTTCCGGGACGTTGCAGCTAGGGCATAGAGGGTCAATGTCTATTCCATGGTTATTAAGCTTAGCTCGGAACCCTCCATGCCCTGTGAGGAATTGCGAGAGCCAGTAGTCCGGGAGGACCCACTTTGCTTCTAGTCGTGACCGGACAGTGGGGAAGTATTTCCTTAGAGTAGAGCCTTTCAGACTTGTCATCCATCTTCGGTTCCACTCTTCTATCGTATCCCCCCGGATAATCTCTTTCCATTTACTTGGGCTCTCGCTGATCCTCAGCTGTAGATCTTCTGGCAGACCAGCTGAGCCCTTCCTTTTAAACTTATATTTCATCATGTCTACTCGCAGGAGGAGGTCGAGAGGTACCCCTCCCCTAAGACTTGCACCGCCTCATGGGATACACTTCGGTACCCCCTAGTGACTCGCAGTAAAGAGGTCCCTGGATTGTTGCCAATCTGCTCTTCTGTCGGTGCGAGAGATCATGGTTCCATGATAATCATGATGATGGTTGATAATCATCGAATTTTATGAAGGAATGATAGTGTGGCGTGGTAGGCATGATGAAGAGAAGATGCCCAGCGACACCTCTTCCTAGCGTGCTTCCTATTACGTATTTAGCTTAGAAGGTCCCTCATCCAACTTCTTTTCAGCCTTCTGCGAGTATTGTCCGGCATGTTACTATTGTTACTGGCGGCCAGGTGTTATCTCGAAGAGTGAAGGTAATATGAAGAGATTTGTCTTGGTAAATTCGAATTTTCCACAGTTTGTACCAGTCGTGGAATTGTGTTAGGTGATGTTGTAATGTCTGTGAGGCGTGCGTAGGATTGGAATGTTTTGTTATGATTGATGTATCGTCTGCGTATGTTGCTGTTAGAGTATCGGAGGTGATTGGCATGTCGTGCGTGTATATTATGTAAAGTAGTGGTGCGAGAACTGGCCCTTGAGGTACTCCTGCCAAGACTGGTCTAAAGAGATTTCCGTGCCATGACAGACAGAGAAAAATCCATCGCTAAGAAAGGACTGAAGGACAAGATAGTATGTAAGAGAGATATAGTCGTTAGTTTGAAGAGAAGTCCCTGATACAAGACTTGATCGAATGCTTGAGCAACATCTAGAAATACTCCTGTTGTATACGATTTCTGCTCTATTGCTGATGCAACGTAGTCAGTCACTCTATGTAGTTGGTGAGTGGAGTGTTGTGAGCGAATCCAAATTGTTGGTCTGGTATTGTGTTAACGTTCGTAAGTGTCTCAAAAATTCTTATGTAGAGTAATTTCTCAAACAGTTTTGAACAAATAGGGAGCAGGCTCGATATGTCTATATGCGGAAGTAGTGTCTGTGTTTTTCTTTGGTTTGTGGATCATTGTCATGTATGAGTATTTCCATTGTAAAAGGAATTTAATTGTTCTGAGTATGCCGTTGTAAATACAAGTTAGGAACACTAGAGCTCTTCTGGGTATTTTCTGGAGGAGTTGAGCATTTATCAAGTCATGGCCAGGGGCTTTCTTTCTAGGTAACTGTCTAATTTGCTGTGCAACTTGTTTCGGAGGGACGCAAGGAGGAGATAGTGCTAGTTGTAATGGAATATCTAAACTGTCGCGAACGTGTCTGTCATGTTCGAGGTTAATGATGTCAATAAGTGGAGTAAATACACATGAAAGATGATTTGCAAAGAGTTCAAATTTTTCACTGTCTGGCACGGCCCAGGAACCATCCTCGTTACGTAGTGGTGCCGACACAACACGATGCTCCGCAAGTTTTTTGGTGTGCCTCCACAAACTCCCATCGTCAGTGGAGTGGGTTGTAAAGTAATTGTCGTAATTTGTGCTTTTGAAAATTTGGATCTATCGTTTTAGTTCATTGTTGTGTGTGTTAAAAGTTCGTCTATCAGATGGAAAACGGTTAGTTGGCCATACTTTACGAGCTCTTCTCTTTGCCCTGATCAAATATTATATGTACTGAGGATTATTTGGAAGTTTATCAATTTTACACGGTTTCGGATGCGATCCTTATAATGCAAAATACTTCGTAAAATACCCCTTACTTTGTCACGAATAAACTTATCCATCAAGACCTTAATGTTCCATGCGTTGCTGGATGTGACAATCCTTCCATGACAAACTCCATTCTCACTTAACTCATAGTCTCTATCCTATCATCCTCTTCGATTCCTGATAATCCTCCGATGTGTCTGAGAAGATGGCCTTGGGATCTTAAAATTTAGAATTCCATTTGGAATACTGCCAATGGTTAGTGTCAATATCTATTTCATACCATTGTATTATATAGCTATCATATTTTCGCTTCGGTGGTACATATACTAAAACTATCATATTTACTTAATGTATTTCTTAATATAGTCGTAAATAACAATAATTTTGTTGAAAAAATAAAGTAAAGTGCGTGGTTAAAAGTAAAAACAGTGTTTAAAAATAGCTTTGGCTTTAATACCTTATTATTTCAGTCTTTTTCTATAAATGGCGGGCATGACTCTTCCTCCTAGTATCCTCAAAGGGTTAATAAGATAAAATTTTGGGCACATTTAAAGACCTGCTCTATAGCAAAATAAACAGGAGATAATTAAATATATACAAATCAAAGCTTTTGGTTTATATGTATGAACCCAGTATGCAACCCAAACTTTCTTCTCACATTCTGAAGCGTTCATGCAGAAAATTGATTTGATGATCGATGCATTTACGAGCCATCACTAAATCTTACATCCATCCATTTTGATTTTGTCAGATTTTATCTTTGCCAAATAACGAAAAGTAAACAAGCTGGTGCGCGCATCACAATCCTTTCACTTACCTATGTTAATATACTTTAAGATCGTTTATATAAAGTTAGCGATAAAAATTGATTTTCGTAGAAACGTGTGTTTCATAAAATAATTTATTTTATTTTATTCTACAAACAAACTTTAGTTTTATTTGCGTATTTAATCCACATACTTTTCATCACTCTCTCTCACCTTTTACAACTTTGTTTACAAGATTTTTAGCTTTCTAACTGTATATTGTACCTCTATTACTGTTCTTGTGTTTAAAAAACAAAATTACCTAAAGCTGAATCCAATTCCAGCAGCGGGGTTCTGAACCGTAGAATATTATAACAGTGCCCTATTCAATGGACCACCCCAGTCTCTTAGCGCTTTTACGTTGTCTTCAAACTTTCTCAAAATTAATGCTCCTTTTTCCCAAGCTTGGGTGTAGCCATCAGTCGATAAATAGGTTTTTGTGATTATAAGAGAATCCATCTCCAAATATGAAAAAAAAGGAACTTGAAACTCTATTCTATTCTATCACACTATGATTGAATAGAAACGATGACGTTAGAAACGAAGGCTCAAACGACTTTGATAAAACTAGTTTTTGACTAAATAGTAAAAAGGTGCAAAATGCATGGTATAAAGTAGCTCTTCTGGTCAGCCGATTATTATGAAAAAGTTGCTGTAACATCTCGGACGTATAATTTAAATGCGAAATTTCTTTTTTTGGGCTAGACTTACCACACACACACACTCAGAACTTTTAGCGGGACTTGGTTATTTGGACCCAGGAGTCCCTAAAACGTGTATTTCCATTGAAAACATTCACGATCGCAATACGTTCCCTTACTATATATTTTATTAATAGGTAAGTGAAAGTAAAATGGTTAAAGAATTAATTACATCGAGCTTCTATAGAATCATGTGTTACATTAAATAATTTTTTATATTGTTATCTACAACATTTAGTTATGTCAGTTTTTTATCACTCACCATTACCTTTAACAACTTTGTGTACAAGATAACGTTTTTTTGTAAATTTTTTAGCTTTCCAATGGTATATTATACTTCTATATTACTGTTTTTATGTTCCAAAAACCAAAAATGTATTTCTTTGATCTATTCAAACAAAAAAAATGTTTGCTCATTTCTCCTTTAGTTATTTATAAAATTCGTTCAATTTATATACTTACCCGTTTTTTATCAATAACTAGATGATAAAGTTACTTTATCCAATTCTACAAAATTAAAGATAGTTTGGAGAAAGAAAATTTAAACTATCGACATTTATGCTCTGTAAGACTATTTTAATCAGATTGAAACCTGTTATGACCTGGGTATGTCCAAAATGTAAGAGCCATTTTCTAGGAAATCGTAAAAATGTGTAGAAAGGCAGTTGCTGTAACATCTTTGGCGTATAATTGTATCTTCTTCTTCTTCCAGTGGCGCGACAGGCCGTGTAGGTCATGATCTATATCGTGTAACTCACGATTCATGATGCATCTTGTAGTGTAGCGTCTTCACTGCCAACGACTATAATTTTGTGAATGGCCACCAATTGGCTGACGGGTCTCACATAACCGGGGAAGAGGCTGTGAGTAAATCCCCATTTATTTCCATCCTATTAAAAGCCCGCCAGGACTGGGATTCGAACTCACAACCTTCAGCATGAGCGCGCTAGCCACTCAGCCACGGGCTCTCCTTATAATTGTTTAGAAATATGAAATTAACGTTTCAGAAATTTTTTTTTTTTTCGTGCTAGACTTACCACAAACACACAGACCTTTTCGTGGGACTTGGTCACTTGGACTCAGGGGATCCTACGTGTATTTCTGTTGAAAACTGGAATTTTTAAAGTTTTCATGATCGCAATACCTTCCCTTACTATATATTCCATATACAGGTAAGTGAGAGTAAACACATCTATAAAAAAAAAAAAAAAACCTGTACCACTGCAACCCATGATGGGTCTTGGGCTCAGTACATATAGAGATTCGTACTGTTTCTTGGCCAAGTGCAATGAGGTGATTAGGCCTTAATCACGCTCAGCCGGCAGGTTTTTCCCCAATTAATTTGGGTACCCACTTTATAGAGGCTGGGTCTGCCCCAGAATGGTCTCCGTACCCTAGGGTCGCCCCCTCTCCCCCCTCCCCCTCGACTGAATTAACAGAATAAATAATATTTCTGCCACAGCCGGGATTCGAACCCAGGACCCGGAGCACGGCAGACTAGTGCTCTATCCACTAGACCACGCCACTCCCTAAACACATCTATACTGAAATTTATTTATTTTTATTTTTTTTTACTTCGCTATCAACTACTATCAACTGAACTTTCAGTAACTATTTTAATTTAAAAAAAAAAAAGAATACCAATTAACTTGTGATTTAATCGACAATCATATCAGTTAATTGTCACTGTCAATTAGTATTTAATGGATTTACGAGATACAAAAGAAATTCATAATTAGTTTTTTACACTAGTTACGAACTAACAAGTTAGGCGACAATACGTGTCTGCTCCCGACAGCAAACTAACCTAAACTAGCGAACTAAAACAATTAACAATTTAACCACAGAACTACTATTATCAAAGTTAGCGCTTACATCACTCTCCCAGCTAGTAACAACAAAATGAGGTGCGCATCTGTTAAGCTCTTAATTATAGGTAGTGATCCTAAGCGGTCCAAGGAATTGGAAATTTTCTTTTTAAATATTTATTTACTGGAATTTACAACTGTATAATGGAATACAAGAAGTAAATTTGAATGGAAAATAAAAAGGCATAAAACACATGTAGAGAAGCTTCCCAATGGAAGCCCTAACTAGAAAACAAATATAAAATTTTAAAACATTTGGTTAGGGCAACACACGACTGTCACTTACCTTGACTGTTAAATTCAATTTAAAAACTATTAAATGCATTTCAATTTGAAAAATATATTAAGTCAATTTTAATAAAACGGGTATTTATATTCGTTGAAAACAGTGTTTTAGATTAAATAAAATAACAATTATAAATTTTTAATCAGTAACAAGTTTATTCACTATTCCTCACTTTATATTACCTTTTACAACTTTATGTATCAGATAATCCTTTTTCTAATGTTTTTCTCTTTCCAACGATATATTATACGTATATCTTACCGTTCTTATTATCAGAAAATCAAAAATTACATTAAAAAATAGTTTTGCTCTTTTATCCTTAGTTATAGTTAGTCATCAAATTCATTCAACTTGTATATTTAGCCGTCTTTCATCAATGTCATTTAGAGGATAAGGTTAATATTTTGTAATGTACAAATTCAAAGGTTTGTTTGTTTATTTATTTAACGTCACTTTATGCTACTATGGCTAATCGGACGATGCTACAGTGGGAGTCCTAAATTTTGCCTATCCAGGTTTTATTAGGATAGGGATCTTTAACGAGTACCTGACATCGCACAGGCTCGGGACCACCTTTTAACGTTTTCTCCGAAGGACGGCGTAACTAAGGAACAAAACAAATATAAAGGTATTTTAGGGGCTTTAATTTTGTATCTTCTATAAAAATAACTATATCATCTTGTTAGCATTGAGTAAATATATAAGTTGAACGAATTCGATATTCAACTATAGAAGAAAAGATCAAACATATTTTTTATGTAATTTTTGGGTTGTTGAACATAAAAACAGCAATATTGATGTATATTGTACCGTTGTTGGAAAGCTAAAGATTTCAGAAAAAATAGCATCTTATACACATAATAAAACCCATAAAAATTCACGGAGAGTGAGGAAAATCCAATAAAACTAACTAATTGTCGTAGATAATAATGTAATAGTTTATTCAATAAAACACGCGATTTTATTAAAACTAAATGCCATTAACTCTTTAACAATGTATTTTCATCTCTAAATGTATTTAAAAAATCTGGTGCGGGCAACACACGACTCTCATTTACCGCCGTTGTTAAAATTGATTACAGAAATCCCAAATACAGTAAGAGATTGAAATAAATGAAACTTTGATTCAATTAAATTATAAACTTTGATTAATTAAAATGACTTTCTATAAAAACATATGTTTTATTAAAAAATCGATTATATTATTATCTAAAATAATATTATGGGCTTTTCATCATTCTTTATTAACTTTTACAAACTTGTTTATAAGATATATTTTTTCTAAAATCTGTACCTTTCCAACGATATATTCTACATGTATATTACTGTTCTTATGTTCAAAACCATAAAATTGCATTACAAAAATATTTTAGTTGGATATAAAATCCGTTTAACTTACATATTTACCTCTTTTGGATCAATGATAACGAGATCACGTAGTTATGTTTATAGAATCTGCACAATTAAAGGTGCTTTAGAGAAAGAAAATTTTAAAAATCGGCATCGAAGCCCTGTCAAACTATTTCAATCAGAATGAAACCTACATGATATTAAAGCCCATTAGATTTTGCTTTGACTTTAAACAAAATTGTTAAAGCCGTTTTTGAGAAAATCGTAAAAAGGCCCAAAATGAATGGTATAAAGTTGCTCTTCAGGTAAGCTGATTTTGATGAAAAAGTTTCTGTGACATCTCTGGCGTATAGTTGTTTTAAGTTTGTAATTTTAGTTCCACGGGACTTTTCGTTTTCGCCCTGAAGTTACCAAGCACGAACACACACACACTGACCTTTTTGCGCGACTAGTTTTTTTTTTTTTTTTTTTTCACTATATATACATATACAGATAAGTGTAAGTGAAAATTCTTAAATTTATTTAAACAACAGAGGTAAGTGAAAGTCGTTTGTTGCGCGCACCGGATTTTATTGTTTTTTTGACACTTCTTTTCTTATTTATTGACTTCGGCATCAAACTTTCGGGTTCGCTAAGCCTATTATTATTACATATCGGATTTTGGAACAACAATAGATCTATAATCAACTGCTTTTTCCCGTCAACGAGAAATTGATTTTATGCACGGTCACGGGCTGGTTTATGAACCTTAGAAGTTAAACAAAGAAAAGGTCATTCCATCCAAAAAATTTCTATAACTTTTAGTATCTTAGATATCCATGAAATTTGGCACTATATACCCTATTATACATTTAGGATGATATACAAAAATGTAATATTCTATCTTTACAATTTTTTTATATAGAGACACAAAAACTTCTCATAACCTCTACGCTCCAAAAGAAATACAATTGTAGTATTGTTATTTTTCAATCGAACAGTATTCAAAATTCAGTTAATTTGAAGAAAACAGCCCTTGTTTCTAAAATAAATTATTAATGCATGATACACTGAATTTTTATTTATTTAGTTGACAACAAGCAATATACGAATGCCTTTAGGCATAAGCATATTACATACTATATATATAGCATATAGGCATATTGTAACATTGTTGACCATTACGAAAAACCTCCTTCAGGATTCTTCTGAATTCGTGAGCAAAGAAACCTCTCAGTGACGGCACTCCTTGGCGTGGAAGATTTGCTAAAGAAGTAGGTCTCTGCACCAGAGGTGTTTCAGTCTCCTTGGTGGGTATCAGGTAGTGTATCAGTCAGTAATGTTTGGATGACCAGCGAGTGAGTCGTGAAAATGTTTGTAATATCTTGTAATGATATCCGTTACGGTTGGTATGTTGAGGTCTTTTGTGTAATGATTTATTTGATACGTAAAAGGGACAGTGAGTGATGAAGCAGAGGAATTTAGATTGAAAGATTTGAATTGTCTGCAAGTGTGATTTTTTGCATGAGCCCCACACCTGAGTGTAAGATACGTCCATATACGTTTAAGTAACATGTTGTATATAATGATTTTGTTGCTTAGTGATAATTTGTTTTTATGGTGAAAAAGTCGTCTAAGGATTAATAGTCGATGATTCAGTATCTTTTAAAAATTAGTTACGTGTGATTTCCATATCAGGCGTAAACATATAGAAAACAAATAGTTTAAAAAACTATATATAAGAACCAGGACGATAATCGGAAAAATGAAAATTCTATAATACGAATTATTATATTAGCTAGCATACACAATAATAAAAATTAAGGGATAATATCTAAAATTATTATTATTTCATTTTATTTATTTATTGCCATTATAAACTGCGTTACCCCACATCCAGCGAATGTAAAATACTATATTTTTCGTGATCAGTGTCCGGAAGAATTATTATCAAAATAATTAATTGAATAGATCTCTCTACTTATCTTCTTTCAAGTCTTCTTTGCGGTTGGCCTGATAACAGGGAGGAAGAAAGTGAAGAAATGAGTTGATTTGCATGGTTATGTGTCGAGGAAAGAAACGTGTTATATTTGTCGTGAATGTAAGAATTTAGTGTTGGAATGTTTGTGTCATTGTGTATTTTGAGATTCAAAACATACCATGGTGCGTGTACAATTTTTCGTAAAAATTTGGATTGGGTTGTTCTTATTTTGTTTGTGTCTACGTATTTTGCAGAATCCCAAAGCTCTGTTCTTTACGTCCAGATAGGCCTTTTTGTGCTACTTGGTTATTCAAACATAAGGGACCCTAAAATGTGAATTTCCATTGAAACCTGGAATTCAAAAATGTTCACGATCGCACTACTTTCCCTTACTATATATTTCATATATAGGTAAGTGAAAGTAAAAATTATTCACACATATATATATAAACGATAAACGATTTGAGCAAAGACGTCCATTCCTTCTACAGTCTCACGTACGACAAATAAATCAACACTCTGCCCCAGTTGGAGGGATCCTTTATCTCTTAGTATATAATTGTTTTTAAAATATTTAAGATTCTCAAAGTATTTTTTAACCAAAATAATTTGTTTTCAAATTTGGTATTATGTTTTAAATTATATTATTATAAAGGGAAAAGTGAGTCAATTCTTTAAGAGAAAAAAAAAAACTACTGATTCTAAAACTCTAATTGTTGTAATGAATTCATCACCAACACATGGTTGAGTAAAAACACTGATTTAGCGATTAAATAAAAATCTCATCATAAGATTAATAAAAGAATACAATTTCTTTAACAAAAGAAGTTATTAAATATATTTCAACTGAGTAATTCATTGATATTTCATGAACAGTTATAGTGTTATAGTAAATTAAAAAAAAAAAAAAAAAAAAGTATTAGCCATGAATCATTAATTGTAGGAAAATTATGTATAAGAATTAGGAAATTTAATAATTACAGACAGACCAATTGTTAATGAAAATTAAATAAGTAAATAGTAAGATACACAAAATAAATAAATAAGTACAACAAAATTAAAATATTTAAAAATTATAGCAATGAATAGAGTATTCATTCCTTCATTTTGTTTTTTAGTACAACAGCTGTTGTTAGGTGAATGAGAGGGAAAAAGAAAGGGAGTATTTTCTCATCATATTTTTATTCAAAAATAACTGAGTTATAAGCGTATTTATGTGTAAAATTTCTATTTTCTTCTTCACTTTTTTTCT
The DNA here is from genome assembly GCA_023052935.1 of Piezodorus guildinii. Lineage (NCBI taxonomy): Eukaryota > Metazoa > Arthropoda > Insecta > Hemiptera > Pentatomidae > Piezodorus > Piezodorus guildinii. The sequence continues at coordinate 139,606,428 of CM041293.1, forward strand.
TTTTTATAATTATTCTTTTATTCTTTGGTTAAACGACACTAATAAATGTTTTCTCTATCTTCGAAAATAACGTAGTTACAATCGTATATCTAGGTGAAATTTCAATTTTTTTCATTTTTCTTTTCTTTTTTATTTATTTACTTATATATTGTTTTTATCTTACAAAATATCTGAGTTATGCATATAAAATTTCAATTTTTTTCTTTATTTTATTTTTATAATTATGTATGGTTTTTTGGTTAAAAACCACAAATAAATGTTTTCTTTATCTTCAAAAATAACTGAGTTATTGAATTAAATCACTTTTAATTGGCTGCCATTTTAAAAATGACCATCTGATAATAACGTCTAGATGTTAGGCTCATAATTGCATGGACTAGTATTATTGTGGCGAATTACAAACAAATTGGTCAAGTAGTTTGGTAGAAATGGCGCGGACGGTGGACAACGGACAAACGGATTTTTCTAAATTCCTTATTCGAGTTGTACTTATCTTGAAACGTAAGCCCTCAAATTTTGAAAGGGAGTATATTTTTTTGATTTTTGTTTATTTTTTTTCCCCTCGTATATTATTGAAAATAATAAACCAAAATATTTTATAAATTTCATTATAAAATAAACTTGAAGGCAGTTACGGCTTTGTAATATCTTGTTCTAAATTTATTTTATTTGTTTTTATTTACTTTTCTGTGATTCAATCTTGAATTGTGCAATTAAGATTATTTCTCTTTTACTATTTTTAGTAGCTTTCTTATTTTTCAATTATTGTTATTTTGCCTTTCTTTTTGATATATTTATTGTTTAAAGTATTGTTGAAGAAAATTCTGTAAACTTAATAATTTACGTAAATATAATATGTGTTACGTGTAGCGAGCCTAAGAACAGGCATAGGACTTGTAAATATAAATCAATAAACTCTCCTTCATTAAGGTGATCATAGAAAGAAAACATAAAAATAAATAAAATTATATATATTGTTATGTATTGAGGATACTGAGGGAAGTTCATTATTAAATAATTTTAATATTAATCAATTAAAGATTAAGAAACCTTTTTCGGCAAAACATCAAAAGTCCTCCAAGGCCCCTCCGCTCTCCCGGTGATACCACGGGAAAATTCCTAGACCCTAAGACAAAGGACCCCTAGCTTGGAGCACTTCCTATATCAGCCCCGCCGAGGTGACGAGGATAGGAAAGAAGATTCGAAAAAGTCAGTCACATTCGAACCACTAGAGTTGAAGTCCAGCAAGAGAACAGCCGAGGTGCATCCTCCAGAAGATGCGATGAAGAGCAGCTGGAAAATGAAGACTAGAAGGAGCGCCTAAGACTGATTCCACCTTCGCCAGCCGACTAAGTGTTTTAAAGGGAATTTATTAATTGTAATATTGTATGGCTAGGTTAACTGTAATGTCTCTCAGTATTTTCTGGCATTGTGTAAATATATATTGTATATGTTTGAGTTAATTTAAATAATAATGTCATCTATTGAAATCTGTCTAATTTAATCTTGCATGCCACCTGCACCTGCCATAAACACGATACCTTTGGAGAGGAACTCCAAAGGTTTCAGTATTAGTCTATAAATACATAAAAATATATCAAGCAAGCTAGTTTTTGAAGGTACCGATTCCTTAGAAAAGCAGCCGGTCAAAAACATAGCAAAATGTATAAATATATCTAGACCTTGCCGCTCGACATTTTTGATTTGGGTGATTTTTTGACCAGTTATTCTCTCTCCTTTGGTGAATGTAAAACCAGAAATAAAAAGTTTTTCTAGCCAATAGTTTTAGTGTTGCAGCCGTTTTAAGCCAGCTTTACGGGCCAAAACATGTGATGGGAAAATCTTTCTAATTCCTGTAATATTTTAGATATCAAATCAAAACAAAAATTAACAATAGGATAAAGACATGCTTTGTATTTTTTGTCCCTACTACTCATTCCCTAAACAGTGAAGAAAGTTGTTAAAAAAAATTCTCAAAATTACTAAAATCGAGACTTTTAGCGAGATAAACGTATGTAAAGGAAAAGAGGCTCATGTTTGATAATTTTTTTCTTTAATAGCTTAGTCATAGTAATACTTGCTGTGAAAATTTCGGTCTTGAGAACATCAATATTTTTTGTATATGAATATTCAAAGTTTACAAAAATTCATTTTTCGCGATGTTTACACGGGAATATCTCAAAAGGGACTGAGTGAAAAAATATAAAACTTATACAGATAACTCATCCATAAGATGAGTTTAAGTGATATAAATTTACTCTTTGAGACTAAGCTGGTTCCTTTTATAAGTTATAAAATTCTCTGAACTGTTAAAATAACGTTTTCTTTAAAAAATATTAACTCAAGTAATTTTGCATATTTAAGAACCCCCCCAAAAAAATAGAATGATGATGAGAGTATTTTATACTCACGAAATATTACATCAACTGAAACCTTGGGCGCGCTATGACAAGGGAGGTTAGAAATGATTTTTATGGTTAATTATTTTTCCTTATATAGCCTTATCATTGCACTACTTGTTTTAGAAATTTTAATCGTGTAATGCTATAACCTTTTTTGAACATATATTTTTAAAGAAGGATTATTCTCCAACTCAGTAATATTTATAGGAAAATATCTAAAAAACTACTAAATGAAAAATGATGAAACTCATACAGATTATGCCTCTATATGATAAGTACGATAGAATAAAATTTAGTGGCTGAGACTCTGTTTGTTGTTGAAATATAATACGTAAAATATAACTTGTCTTCTCAGAGTGGCCCTCATCTCATCAACTAAAACAATTTATTAACACCAATTAAGTCTCAGCCACTAAATTTGATGCTATAGTAAACCAGAAATGTCGAGCGGCAAAATTAATGAAAATTGGACGATTTCAAATGGATTGACCCATATATATATGTATATATATATATATATATATATATATATATATATATATATATATATATATGTATATATATATATATATATGTATATATATGTATATATATGCATATATATATATATATGCATATATATATATATATATATATATATATATATATATATATATATATATATATATATATATATATATATATGCGATTTGTTGAGTAGGAATCAGAGCTCGAAGAATCCGGAACATAGACGTCTGGACGTGGACTCGTGAACTCTATTCTCTATTAGACTATTGCTTCAATGGGATGATTGCCACTCTTATATTGAATCTTAACTGGTCACAGTCCTCTATAATCTTCTCCAAGTATCATTTTGTGTTGATATTTTATGTTGTACATATATTCATATCACATTTATTGTATTTAATATTGCCCAAATATTGTATTGGCTAAGCATTTCACACACTTCGTAATAATAATCTTAAAAAATGATAACTTGGACGGATCTAAAGGAAGATATATATGAAGGTGTTTTAATCATGAAATATAAATAGAAGCGTTCATCACCATAGGTTTCTTTAAATATTTTCCAGAAATACAACAGAATTTTCATTTTAAATATTAAATAAAAATCTTTTGCTTTAACAATGTAACAATGTGCAGAATGATGATCACAGATTAAGATCAACCCCCATTTTCCCCCCAGTTTTTGGGTGCTTACTTTAAAGAAGTTGAATGACCTCCGTCATATTAATAAACGTTAATTAAACATGGATCCAACGTGTTTTAACAAAATCATTAAAGCAACACCATAATGTTTCAGAGGAAATGCGATATCTGGAACTTCACTTACAAGGAGTGGACCCAAATGTGTCGCACCGATTCTGATGAAATGTTTTTAAGTAAAACTCGACATTAAACCATTAGACACTTCAAAATATTAGGGACCAACGCTAACCAGGAGTAGCGTACAAAAATCGGAAAGTTTGCGTGCGTTAAACAGATTTTATTTAATACCTCTAGCTCTAGTAATAGTTAAAAAAAAGTTATTGTCAAAAGTACTCTATTTCAAAGAGAAATAATAAGCCATTAAACTATTTAAGTTTTACTAAAAGGAATTGGTCCGGATGGTGGTCGGTGATTGAAACAATTGAATAGTTTCAAAAGTTTATTTTTTGCCAACGTTTCGACCCCCATTGTGGGTCATCACCAGGGCTAAAAAGATACATTTAAAATAAGATTAAATATACTATTTTAAAAAATATTGCGCTAGAGAATGTCAATATTATAACATAAAAGGAACTAGATGTGTAAAGAAATCAATTAATAAAATTACAATGACATAATAATTACAATTATAAAGGTATAATAATGTGAGAGCTATACAGAACAGATAATGACTAAAGATAATGTACAAAAATATAAGAAAAAAATACATGAAATAAAAAACATTGAACAAATGGAGTACAGTGGAGATACGTACCGTGTTATAGCCCTGTATAGCCCTTTAATCTTATTTTAAATGTATCTTTTTAGACCTGATGATGGATGACCCACAATGGCGGTCAAAACGTTGGCAAAAAATAAACTTTTGAAACTACTCAATTGTTTCATTCACCGATCGCCACCCGGACAAATTCATTTTAGTAATTCTCAACGGTCGACGAATTATATCTACTATTTAAGTTTTATTCTCGTCAATGACCCTAAAAATATAAATAATCTCGTCAAAACAGTACTTTTAATAAGGATTCTTAAAAACTGTACTCAGATTAAGATTCCTTTTAGGAGTGGGGATTCATATTTTTATTGTCCTTTTAATTTATTGTTTTTTGATTATTTCGCAAATCATGAAAATTGACAAATTTTTGAATATGTTTATAAATAAATAAAATATACAAAAATCTAGTGCGGGTGACACAAAACTTTCACTTACCTCCGTTTTAAAAATCAATTTAACACATTTAGAGATGAAATATATAAGTAAGTGAAAGTAAAGAGGTTTAACAATTAATTGAATTGAATTTCACTGGAAAAAAATATTTTATTAAATATTATATTATATTATTATCTGCAAAAATTTGTCAATTTCATCATTTTTTCATCTCTCTCTTTAACTTATACCAGTTTGTGAATAAGATCGCATCTTTACTTCAAAAACACAAAAATGAAATAAAAAATATTTTATTGATCTTTTCTACATGATTTATATTTCGGATTCATTCAACTTAAATATTTACCCGTCTTTTATCAATCCTAATAAAATGATATGGGTAATTCTTCCGAATCTATAAAATTTAAGGTACTTTACAGGAAGAAAATCTAAACTATCGACATATAAGCCCTGTCAGACTACTTTAATCAGAATGAAACCTACATGATATTTATAATGATAGAGTTTTGTTGAGCGTTGAGAAATTAGATGAGGAAGATGGTTGGGGGTGCGGTCATAAATTAGAAACACACGTTTAAAATAAGTGCTATTTTAATTATGTGCCGACGTTTCAGCCTACAATGTGGGCCTTCATCAGGGCTAAAAGAAACAAGATAACAACCAATGTAAAATATATAGACTTAGTAATGCGTTAGGTATATAATAATAATATGGCAGTAATATAATTTGGGAACATAAATAAAATTAAATGTAATATGATAATGAAATGATAGTTATAAAGTATGGAAGTAAACAGAATTGAATTGATAATATTGTAATAGGAATATATAAAGAGAGACTAAGCAAATGAAACAAATGACAAAGGAAAAATATTGTGAACAATTAAAATTTTAAATAAGAACAATTTTGGAGTGATATATGACGGTAATATATTAAAAACATAGTTAAGAGTGTAGGTAATATATAAAAAGAACATAGTCATTAAAAAAGAGAAACAGTATGAATAAAAAATAATTTTAAATTTTAAAATAATGTAATATTAAACTAACAATTATATGTCAGGATATGTAACGGAGAAAGATATGAGTATGGAAAGAGGAAGAAAGAAATAGGCGATGAAAAAAACATTATATTGGTTGTTATCTTGTTTCTTTTAGCGCTGATGAAGGCCCACATTGTAGGCCGAAACGTCGGCACATAATTAAAATAGCACTTATTTTAAACGTGTGTTTCTAAATGATGACCGCACCCCTAACCATCTTCCTCATCTACATGATATTTAGTTTAATCAAAATCATTACAGCTGTTTGTGAGAATAGTAAGAAGGTACACAATTCTTAGTATCAAGTAGGAGTTACGGGCAGTCGAATTTTGTGAAAAAGCTGATGTAACATCTCGGTTGTATAGTTGTCTTAAATATGAAATTTCATTTTTGTTTTCATGCTAGAGTTACCACACTGACCTTTTTTGTAGTTATTTGGACTTGGCTACGCTAAAACTTGTATTTCCAGTAAAAACTGGAATTAAAATATTTTCACGATCGCAATACTTTCACATACTATATATTTTATGTATAGGTAAATAAAAGTAATAATAAATTTCCAAAATAAATAAAATGAACATTTCATATGAAAATACCTAATAAAATATTCAAATTATTTATATAGAAATAAGCCTTCAATATATATTATAAATAACATACGGAATGAGCAGACACTTAGCGATAAGCTGCTTTGGGCTCCTTAACGAAGGAGCACTTGAGAAGGGGCCCAAGGAAGGAAGCGGCACTTAAAGGAACCTAACGGAACCAACTCAGCGAAAGGAACTCTCAGCGAGCATATGAGAGTAAGAGGCGGGAGGAAAATTGATTTAGAGATTGCCTTGGATGCGCTTTGGTGGCTTCTACTCTACTAATTCCATTCCCAGGTTCACCCTGACCATATTAAGGTTAACCAACCATTTATTTTTAACATGATCCCGTTTTAAAATAAGAAAAAAAAACACGGAGTATTAAAAATATTATGGGAAGATATTGGCGTTTCTGCTACATTAAGAAAAATCTGGTTCATGGCAATACGCCTTTCACTTACCTCGTTTGTTAAAATCAATGTATTGTGATGCATCCGCCGATCTTTTTTATAATAGTCGAACTTTAAACTTAAGTTATTCTGTATATTCTTGTTTTCATATCTTAAAGGCTCAATAAATAAAATAAAGAGGATAAAAGATTAAATCACTACCTTTTTAATGGATTCCGTTCATAAAAGAATAACTTATAGAGCACAAACAATAAATCAAACTCATTAAATATTGCTTTAATAAATAATAAGAAATATTGAATAAACTTCACGGTTTTCTTTAACAGGAGATGATTCCTTCCGAATGATCATAATGACAAAGGTTATAGGACAAAGCAGTTATCCTTGGAATAATAGATGACTTCTATTATCTATTACTACACCTCGGCTATTAGTTCCTACTGTCCTATGACGATTCTAATGACCGCATCGAAAGCCATTGCATCATCCATTATATGCACTACCGCAATCTAATAGCTCTTTATGCAGAAAATGCACCCGGAGACCTTCCGACATTGAGGACAGAAATAAAATGGTTGAGAGTGTAGCTGAGTCATCAGATTATACGAAGACGGTGTTGGTTGATAAGGTCATTGAATACGACAAAGGTTGTATCTTTGAATATTCTATAGTTATCTTTGTCATTAAACGCATTTTTTTATTTATTTACCTTTATATAAAACTCATAATAAACTATAAAACAAAATTATTAGATAATAATTATTTATTGATAAATAATACAATCACAAATGAATGAATATTTATTTATAAATATTCATAAATAAATAAAGTAGCCGTATATAAATCGAAATTCCTTTCTTTCCTATCGCACTCTTTAAAATTGTCAACCCACACTATAAACACAGGAATCAGATAACGGCCATGGAAACTAGGCATCTGCGAAAAATGGAAGATATAGGATACAGAACGCCACCTAGGGTTCGAATCGGCAGAGACCATTCTAGAGGAACACAAACTGAGGTGGTTGTGGCATCTTCTTAGAATGGATTTAGGTAGAAGTGCAAAGAAGAGGCTTACGAGTCTCGGACGAAAGGGAAAAGACCCAGAGGATGACCTCGCATCTCCTGGGAGGACATCGTAAAGGAGGCAAGCAGGAGGTGTGGAATAAATTTGAATAAGAGAGTAGAGTTGGTGCAGTTGAGAGGGAGAGATCTGAGCCAGCCTCTATGAGGAGGACCCTTACACCGAACTGCGGTAGAAGAGGGAATGACTATGAGTATTATAACCATCAGAAATCATTCATTATATATGAACAAAGGAAACTTCCTTTTTTTATGTTTAAAATTCAAACCTGTCAACAGAAATAAGTCGCAATAAGCAAATGTGCTATAGATATACGAGCAACGGTCATGATCGGCGTTGTGAAGAAAGTGCCCAACAGCACCCCTTCCTAGGCTTTAATTTAGGAGAAGAGGTCTCTCATCCAGCTTCTTTTCAGCCTTCTTCCAACAAGCATTTCTGTTAATAATATGCCCTTTATAAGTCTATTCTCGTATCCTTGTAGTTTGCAATGAAAACGCTAATAGAGTATTCGTTAACTGTTGTTTGTTGTAAGTCCGTATGTAGAGTTTTGTTATTTACGTACCAAGGAGCTGTCGTTATGAATCTTAAATTTTTAATGGATTTAAAAGTTGATTTTCAGTGAGGAGTAAGTCCCCATGATTTTCAGTACGTATGAATATGAATTCATTTTTTGTCTAATTTTTAATTACGATACTTTGGATCGTACCATCTCAGCGAAAAATGGAAATAGCCTGCTAACCTTCGAAAGAAAAATCTTGAGGAGAATATTTGGCCCTGTGAGAGATGGAGATGGATGGAGAATTAGGAGTTTGTAGAGCCACGCAGATAGATAAATAAATAGATACTTTGGATCGAAGTGATTAAAGTACTTTCAGTCGCTGTTTGAAAGTATTTTTTTCATCTTGACAAGTCATCCTTCTAGGTCTAGTGTAACACTGTCCTTGGCAACGTATTGGATTGGTCTGTGGAATTTGGTTATCGCCGATAAACATTGGTTGGCAAGTACTTTGTCGAAGTTTGAACGTCATATGTTTTGGCTTGTCATAGTTTAATCGTATTTTCCTTAAATAGTACCAATTTCGTAGGAGCATTAAGTATAGGGTAGTCATGTGATGTTAAAATTACAGTATCGTCCACGTATGTAGCAGTCAATGTGTCGGAGTTGGTTAGTATGTCATGTGTATATACAATATATTGTATATTAGAGGAGCAAGTATCGATGTTTGCGTTACACCTGCCAAGACTGGACGGATTGAAGAAATTTCAGACCTCTGCCAAACAGCGAAATATCTATCGAAAAGGAAAGATTGAATAATGAGATAGTATGTGTAAGGTAGTATGTTCTTGAATTTAAGTGAGAAGCTCTAGTGCAACAAAGTAAATACATTATACTAATATATATATATATATATATATATATATATATATATATATATATATATATATCGACTGTTGATAATTTAAGTTTGTGTTGTTCTCAGTCAATGAATAAACAATTTTATCTATGCGACGTTTCGAGAATTTATTGTTCTCATAATCATGCCTTAACAATAGAAAAACAAAAAAAACAGAACATTAATATTATTATACAATAATTAATATATGATGTTATTGTTATAGATATAGGAAAGAATACATTGAACAATGAATAATCATACAGTAGGTACATAGATATTTTAAATTAGTATTTACATTAAAGATATTATAAAATTACTTACAATTTTGGACAAGATAGTGTCTTAATTAGACATGTTTAGCCTACAAACTTTGAAAGAACACTGAAAAATAAAAAAGGAATAGTTCAAGTATGGAAGATTTTCCAGGAATTTATGATGACGTCAGGAGTCTGGGGTATTCTCCTATTGTTGAGTTGTTTTCATTTTATTCAACATTAGGAGTATCAATCGATCCTATCGATAAGAATCGGTCCCAAAGTATATTTTATACCACTAGGTGATTCGGATATCCTTATACAGAATTTTTAACAGAAATGTTTTTTAGAATTTTTTACATTCACATACCTATAAATGAAATATATAGTAAGGGAAAGTATTGCGATTGTGAAAATTTTCGAATTTCAATTTTCAACCGAAACACCAGTTTTAGGGTTCCCTGAATCCAAATAACCAACCAACTCGCGCAAAAAGATGTGTGCGTTTTGTGTGTGTGTGTGTTGTGTTGTAAAGTCATATGAAACTGAAATTTCATATTTAAGACAACGTATGACCGAGATGTTACATCAACATTTTCATCAAAAACAGCTAGCCAAAAGAGCCCCTTTATACTATGCATATTGCACCTTTTTACGATTTCCTCAAAAACGATTCTAATGATTTTGATTAAATTCGCTTCATCGATGTAAAATTTAGTTATCTTTAATACCATGTAACTTTCTTTCTGATTGCAATAGTCTGACAGGTCTTAAATGCTGATAAATTAAATTTTCTTTATCTAAAGTCCCTTTAATTTTGTAGATTTTATAACCGTACCATCTTTTAAGCTTTGATATAAAAGAACGGATAAATGAAAAGGAGAAAAATAATTATTTACTTTTTTCGTGTTTTTTTAACATAAAACCAGTAATATAGATGAATAATATACCCTTGGAAAGCTAGAGAGTTTAGAAAAAATATTATCTTATACACAAGCTTGTAAAAATAGTGATGACAGGGCTTAAATGCCAATATTTCAAAATTTCTTTCTCTTTGGTATCTTTAATTTTGTATATTCGAAAATATTAACCATATCGTCTGATTAGTATTATTAAAAAACAGGTGAATATATAAGTTGAACGAATTCGATATCCAACGAAAGCTGCAAACATATTTTTTTAATGGAATTTTTTGTTTTTGAACTTAAGAACAGTAATAAAGACGTATACTGTTGAAAAGCTAAAGGTTTAAGAAAAAAATATTATCTCATACATTTTTGTAAAAATTAACGGATAGTGATGAAAAGCCGACACAACTAACTGATTGTCGTAGATAATAATGTAATAGATAGTTTAATTAATCACGGGTTTCTATCGAAACTTTATGTTATTATTTCTTTAACAATTTATTTTTATCTCTGAATATATTTAACAGTTTAAAAATTATTTTAAATATATTTTTATTGAAATTTACAACTGTTCAAAAAATACATCAAGTAAATATGCTGAAATGTTGAAATGCCCATTGGCAGCACTCTCTGGTAGTGATTCTAAACAAGAAGGTCTCGAGGCCATCTCATTTTCAGACGCCACAGAGGATTATCAGGAATTGAAGAGGAAGCAAGGATTGAAACTAATGGATTAGAGTGGGAGTGGAGTTTTTCATGGAAAGTGTGATACCTGGTACGGGCCAATCAGCAACATATGGAACATTAAGGTCATTGTGGATGATTTTATTAGGGACAAAGTAAGGAGCGTTAAGGATTTTGGATGGTAAGGATTGGATACGGGAAGAGTTTGACGGTTTAGTGGAGCCCTAAAGCTCATCTCCGTAAGTCAATATAGGCCTAATGATAGTCATGTTAAGTGCAAGTTTAGAGCGTTTGACAAGTAAGTGATGACGTAATCGAAAGCGGTGAGCAGTTTCTTGTCGTTTCAGTCTAGTTAGCAGATTCCATGTGAGACGTTTGTCAAGCAGAAGACCTAGATAGCGGATCTGTTCGACCGGGACAAGTGGAATATTATTAAAGGATATTGAAGGACAGGAGGTCGTTGGTTTAGGACGGAGGGTAAAGGTTATTTGGTGGGATTTGTTGGAATTGATTTTAATTCTCCAATTTTGAGACCATATCTCAAGGTCTCTGATGTGGGATTGGAGAGTTTGAGAGGCAATTGTAGGATCGTTATTAACCGATAACACGCAAGTGTCATCGGCATAGGTAGAAAGGAATGTGTTAGGATGGGTTGGGATATCAGCTGTATATACTGTGTAAAGAATGGGTCCTTGGATACTACCTTTAGGAACCCCAGCAGACTGGGTGAAAAGAGATGAATAGGAACGATTGTGGTTTATTTTATAGGATCTATCAGTGATGTAGGACTGGATGATTAGGAAGTAAGTAGGAGGAAGGAATTTACGGAGTTAGTACAGCAGTCCTGGATGCCAGAATCTAAAAAAAAAATATATAAAAAAAAACGATACTGAGATGGAAAACTTTCAAAGTATTAATTACATTTTTTGATTGTGGTTAATTTTGAAGGATCTGTCTGAGAGGTAGGATTGGATGATTAGGAAGTATGTAGGAATAAGGAATTTACGGAGTTTGTACAACAGTCCTGGGTGCCAGACTCTGTCAAAGGCCTGTTCAACGTCGAGAAGCTCCAGTGCAGTACAATCCGCGCTCCAATGCAGACGAGACAACATCCACCACACGTGACATTGCTGATGTTGGAGGAGAAGTTTGGAATCCAAACTGGTTTGTCTGGGATTATGTGATATGATTCTAGGATAGGGTATATTCGTTTAAAGAGGAGCCGTTCTAGGATTTTACTCATAGGTTTCAAACAGTATCTTATACCTACATCTTATTACGCTTTTCATGTTCAACAAAACGAAATATTACTTAAAAAAAAAAATATTTTTGCTTTTTTCTTCATTAGTTGGTTATCAGATTCTTTAAACTTGTATATTATATAGGTTCCAACTACACACACTCACACAACATTCGTTATTTTTTATTTAACAACCAAAATATTCACCAGAAATAATTTATATGGCAGATTAAAGCTTGTCGGATCGGCTACTTTTGTTATATAAGTCATTTTTAATGGAAATGTAGATAATTATAAAGATAATTTTTACCTTGGTTTCGTAAAAACTCAAGGAAGTAATTTGCTCGATTCTGAATCACTAACTGTAGGTAAGCTATTCAGGAGCGAGAAGTTCAAGGCCCTAGAGAGGAACTTTATTTATTGTTTTAACAAAATTATATACGACAAGTGATTTAAAAAAATTAGAAAACCCGGACGAAGGTGAGCATGAAAGCTTAAAAAATGTTCAAATTACCTCACTGCACGAGTTAACTATTAATGCTAACTCGTGCAGTGAGGTAATTTGTTACAGAGGTGATAATAAAAGTTAACCTACAAGTATAATCCCCAACATTATTTTGGCCTTGTTCGTCTGGCAAATCTCAAAATATGAAAATAACTGCTGAAATTGAAGTAGATAAAAAAAAAAAAAAAAAAAAAAAATATATATATATATATATGATATTTTTTAAATACTGATGAAGCACTACATTACATAGCAGTACACGCTGCACTTCTCGTGAAAAGTATTTCAAGAAATTGTTTGCTCGACGTCTTATTCATTTCATGTCCCTTAACCTTACTGTGGCTAGTGGGAAAATGCTACGGTAGAGGTCCTAATTTTTTTCTATTAAGTTTTAATTAGAATAGGGATCGTTAGTAAGTACGAGAGTCACCTCCAAAGGACGGGATAGCCACTTTTAATCCCTTTACAAAATCCTTTGTCCATCAGCTGGATTTGACCTGCGCCCTTGGGCAAAGATGACTCCAATCGGTAGTTATCATTTTTTAAAATCGGATTTTATGATGTTAATTAAAATTGTTATGTCATAATAATGATTATAAGACTTCCGAGCCCAAAGGTTCGATGCCGGTATCACTAAATACTGTCTACACTGTTTCGTCTAATGATTCACCGTTCAACCCCAAGCCCCCGAGATAAGACAATCCTCCCATCTACGCTTCGTTCTACCACTCGGACGCCTACTAGTCGGTTCAGGGAATACCAAATTTTCGAAATTCGTTCTACACTGAGCCTAACAACTTTTCACGTCCATCTGAGCCGCCACGATACTATCACTTTGGACTACTTGTTTTAAGCAGTACCTTCTTTTCAAAAACCTTAAGGGGTTATTCGTCCTTCAAAGTAAGCGGCCACGTTTCACATTCGTAAAGAAGTAATCTACACTTCATCTCACAGACCCACAGCCCTTGTGGCCAGACTAGGTTATTTCACCCCTAAAACAAATATTTCTCTACTCGGGTTCGAAATTTTTCATGACCGCAATATTATAAATTGTATATAAAAGTCTGTGAAATTAAAATATTACCAAAAACTTAAATAAGTTAAAATTTAACGTAAATATACATATATTTTTACAAAAGAAAATCGTTGGAAAAAGTAAACATTCTCAGCAGATAAAAAAATTGTCTGTACGGGCCTGAGCAAAAATAAACAAGCGTTTTTCCTGCGAAGAGGCAACGTTGTTTGTCTAGGAAATAATAATATTTCATGTCTCTTATGTAGCTTCGTCTTTATCTGTTCTATGTTTTAGCATCCATATTTTTTCCCTTAAGTCAAATTTCAAGTATAATAATAATAATTACAAGACCCTTAAGAATAATACAAATTATAATAATCTGAGATTTATTGCCTCAGAGTAAGAACAAAAAGTAAGAAATATACAGTGAATAATAATAAGTAAAAAATGTAAACAACACACCAATTTCACTTGCCTCCATTATTTATATCAAATTAAGAATCTTTAAACAAATTTAAACGAAATAAATTGTTAAAGAATGATTTACATTGGATTTTAATAGAAACATGTGTTTTATCATTTTATTATCTACGAAAATGAGCTAGTTCTATCAGTTTTTCATCACTGTCAGCTAACTTTTACAATAGTATATATAAGATCATATTTTTTCTAAAATCGTTAGCATTCCATCAGTATATTATACAAAAAATTGCATTAAAAAAATAATTTTGCAGTTTTCTCCTTTAGTTGGATATCGAATTCTTTCAACTTATAGATTTACCTGTTTTTTAGCAATGCTAATGAGATGATATGGTAAGTTTCATAAAATCTACCAAATTAAAGGTACTTTAGAGGAAGAAAATTTAAAATATCGGCATTTAAGCCCTGTCAGACTACTTCAACCGGAACGAAACCTACATCATATTAAAGCCCATCAAATGTTAGATCGATATAAAGAGTTTAATCAAAATCGTTTTTGAGAAAATCGTAGAAAGATGCAAAATGCATGCTATAAAGTGGCCCTTGGTTGGCTGATTATGATGAAAAAGTTATTGTAACATCTCTGGCGTATACTTGTTTCAAATGTGTAATTTCAGTTCCACAGGACTTTTCGTTTTCGCCCTGCAGTTACCTGACGTTTTTGCGGGACTTGATCGTTTCGACTTAGGGGACCCTAAAACGTGTATATCCTTTGAAAACCTAGAATTCGAAAATTTTCACGATCGCAATACTTTCTCTTACTAAATATTTCATATCTAGGAAAGTGAAAGTAAAAAATGAAAAATATAATAAATCAATATGTATATTCGAGAACTAGTGACTGTAAAATATTTATAAAAATACTACCTGACCCGACAAACTTCGTTCTGTCATATAAATTATTTCTAGTGAATATTTTGGTTGTTAAACAAAAAATAATAAATATATTGTAACTGTGTTTGGTTGGAACACGTGACAGAAAGAGGAATGGAGTACTGTAGACGATGTCCGCCTATAAAAACTTTTTTTTTTATATTTATTTATTGAAATTTACAACTGTAATTTATATTACAACAAGTAAATATGCTAAAAGAAAAATCACATGAGACAGACTTGTTGAGGAGCAACCCAATGGAAGCACTCCAGTAACTATTTTAAACAAGAAGGTCTCGAGGCCATCTTCTTTTCAGACGCCTCGGGGGATTATCAGGAATCGAAGAGGAAGCAAGGGTTGAAACTAGTGGGTTGGAGTGGGAATGGAGTTTGTCATAGAAGGATTGATATCTAGTTCGGGCCAAATCAGCAACATATGGAACATTTAGGTCTTTATGGATGATTTTATTTGTGACAAAGTAAGGAGCGTTGAGGATTTTACGAAGGATTTTGGATTGTAAGGATTGGATACGGGAAGAATTCGATGGTTTAGTAGAGCCCCAAAGCTCAACTCCGTATGTCCATATAGGCCTTATGATGGTCATGTAGATGAGCCTTTTGTAGTTAAGTGGAAGGTTTGAGCGTCTGTCTAGTAAGTGTTGAAGTAATCGAAAGCGGCGAGCAGTTTCTTGTCGTTTCAGTCTTGTGTGTGGATTCCATGTGAGACGTTTGTCAAGGAGCAGTCCTAGGTAGCGGATCTGTTCAACAGGGACAAGTGGAATATTATTAAAGGATACTGTGGGACAGGATGTCATTGGCTTACGACGAAGGGTAAAGGTTATTTGATGGGATTTGTTGGAATTTATTTTAATTCTCCAATTCTGACACCATATCTCAAGGTCTCTGATGTGGGATTGAAGGGTTTGAGAGGCAACAGTTGGATCGTTATTGACTGATAACACACAAGTGTCATCAGCATAAGTGGAAAGGAAAGTGTTAGGATTGGTTGGGATATCAGCTGTATATACTGTGTAGAGAATGGGTCCTAGGATACTGCCTTGGGGGACACCAGCGGACGGAGTAAAAAGAGATGATAGAACCCATTGTGATTTATTTTAAAGGATCTGTCAGTGAGGTAGGACTGGATGATAAGGAAGTATGTTGGAGAGAGGAATTTTCGGAGTTTGTACAGCAATCCTGGATGCCAGACTCTATCAAATGCTTGCTCTACGTCGAGAAAGGCTCCCGTGCAGTACAATCCGCGCTCCAAAGCAGAGGAGACTACATCCACCACACGATGGCACTGCTGGATTGTTGAATGGGATGTTCGGAAGCCAAACTGATGATTGGGGATAATATTATTGGAATCAAGGATAGGATATATACGTTTCAGAAGAAGTTTTTCAAGGATTTTTCCCATGATACATAAAAGAGAGATGGGGCGGTAAGAGGACGGATATTCAGGCGGCTTTTTGGGCTTTTTATGGATCATTTTGACTATTGATGATTTCCAGGGGTTGGGAAAATATGTTGGGCGGAGTACAGCATTATAAATATAGGTAAGAAATAGGATGGACTTTTCGAGGAAGAAGTTTTAAAATTTGGGATGTGATTAGATCGGGCCCAGGAGCTTTGCGGGAAGGGAGACAGTGAATAATACTGGAAATTTCTGAGGGATGAAAAGCTTTAGGTGGAAGGGACATTTGGAGAGGAATAGTTAGTTCTGCTTCAATACATTCAAGATGAACGGGATTAAGGATATCAGGGTGAGGAATAAAAGTTTTAAGAAGGTGTTGACCAAAAAGCTGGGCTTTTTCCTCGTCGGTTCTTGTCCATCTTTGGGATTCGGTAAGGAGTGGATAGTTGCAGTCTTTGAACTAGAGCAGCTTCTTAGTGGTCGTCCATAGTGATTTGTCAGTAGTGGTGAGATTTTCTGTAAAATTAATTAAATTTTGAATTTTGAACTTTTTAATTTCTGATTTTAATTTGTTAGTAAGTTTCGTATAATAGGTTTTGTCGGATGGGTATCTAGTCCTATGCCACCTTACCCTTGCACGACGTTTTTCCCTTAATAAGATGCAAAGGTGAGGTGGCAAGTTAGTCTGCTGTGAGTCGATAGTTTTCCTGTTTGAGGTGTTATCTTTTATACTAGTCTGTATCGATGTTGTAAGTTTTTTGATGGCTCTGTCAATGTCATTTGTTGTCTTCAGAGGAATTTTCAAGTATAATTTATTTTCCAAATCATATCGAAATCTGTCCCAGTTGATTCGTCCTATAATCAATGTAGAGGGAGAGGGTCTTGGAGCAAAGTTTGAATGTAATAAAAGCAAAACTGGACTATGATCTGATGAAAGGTCGTCTAAGGACTTGATGATTGCTTGGGAAGGGGAAATCTGAGAGGTAACAAATATATCTAGGATATCAGGATGTTTTTTCAGAGATGTAGGTCAATAAGTGGGGTTCGTGGGAGAAAGAATAGAGTAAGAGTTGGAGTTTGAGACATGAGAGAGGATATTACCACGGGAGTTGGAGGATCGACAACCCCATCGTTGGTGTTTAGCATTGTAGTCACCTCCAGCAATAAAGCGCGGTCCGAAGGAACGGAATAAGGATTCAAGATGGTGGTATGAAAGGACATTGCCAGGACGACAGTATACAGCTGAGAATGTTAAATGGTAAGGACGGGTTGTAATGATTACTGAGGTGGATTGAATGGCGTCAGTTGGAGTAGAAGGAATAAGGGAATGGGGTAAAGATTTATGAACAAGAATGCAAGAGCCGGCATGTGAAGTATTGTCTGGATGGTCCGATCTGTAAGTAATGTAGTCACGTACGTAGAAATGTGATCTCTGAGTAAAGTGAGTTTCAGTCAGAAGTGCAATATCTATGTGATTGTCATGTAGAAAGATGTCAAGTTCGTCACGGTGGGTCAATAGGCCATTAGCATTCCACAAAACGATAGCTAGGGGCTTTAAACTCATCGTGGGATATTAAGAGGAATTTCAGACAGGAATCTTGTGAGGAGGTTGATCAGTGGTCGAATGGTCTCTTGAATTTCGAAAAGGAAGGATGATAGAATGGATGTGATGTCGACAGGATGTTGGTTGGAAAAAGAGTAAGGGTCAGGAGGCTGAGGTGGGTAGCTGATGTGGTTATAATTGGTTGCTGGGGGATGGATACGCTGTGGTGTACGAGGAGTTGATTCGGTTTTTGAAGGCTGGGTTGGGTTTGACCGATAGGTAGTGTGGAACTTGGGGGTGGATGCGGAGGTGGTAATTTGACCCGCAACGGAAAGTGATGGGAAGGAATTGACTGAGGTTTAGACTGGAGAGATCTGGCCTGAGGCTTGGATTGGGAGGTCTGTTGCTTGATTTGAGAGGTCTGAGGCTTAGGTTGGGAGACCCGAGGCGCCTGAGGTTGTTGTTTTCTCGTTGTTTCTGATTGAGGATTAAGGCCCTGTTGACGTGGATGGTTGATGGGTGGTGGCTTGAGTTGGTATTTTATCCAATTCAGGAAAAATAGCCGAAGATTGAAACTCAGGAGGCTGGATGTAACTCTTTTCCGGGCGTTTAACTGCTATATGTAGAGTACGGTTTCTGAGCTGACTTTTGTAGACGGAGCATCCTCTGTAGCTCGCCGGGTGTCCTTCTCCACAGAGAGCGCATTCTGCTGGCTCATCTCTAGGTCTGCTACATTCGTTAGAGGCGTGTGGGCCGGCACATTTGACGCACCTGGCCTGGTGGTGACAGTAACTCTTTGTATGCCCCAAATTTTGACATTTGGTGCATTGAACAATGATATTTTTTTGTCTCGGCTCCTCAAATTTAACAGTTGAGTAAACTAGCCGGTTGATATTAAAAATGTCTGAATTATTTTTCGATGGCTCTAAATCCACGAAAAATAACGGTAAAGGGTATTTATCCGTAGGGTGTAATACACATGACACATTTCTTACAATGTGACCGATTTCTTCTAATTCTTCTTTTATAACATTTGTAGGGGTTGTTGAATGGAGACCCCGTAAGACTGCTCTGTAGGATTTTTCCTGTTTCAACTGGTAACAGTGAAAATCATATTTTTTTAATGTGAGGTGGCTGATCAATGTTTTATAGGTTTCTTTGGAAGTGGTGTTTATTTTTACGTCACCGACTCGAGAGAAACATCGAAAATTAGTTGGTCCTATTAAATTCGCTATTTCTTTGCTAAATTGTAAGAAATTTTCTATTTTCGATACGTAAACGGGTAGTGGCTCGGGATCGGTAAAACCCTGTGGCGCCTGAATCGGATTTGGTTTATTTAGCGTGGTAGTTGGGTTATTGCTTGCTGAGGTACCTGGTTTCGATATGTCTGATGTAATGGCTGCAGTAGATTGGCTGCGAGTGATAGGTTGAGATTTATTTTGAGGTGGCATTTTAGTTTTTGACGATTTGTTTTTTTTCTTGTTCGGTGAATTGCTGGCTGAATTCGGGGCAGAATGGCGATTTCTTTTTTTTAGAGTGCGTCGTTTTAAATATTGGGAGTCGGTTTCGCTTATTTCCGAAAATTGTGTCTCTTCCTCAGTCTCGTCATTTGAGGTTTGCTCTAAATCCATATTTAATAATTACAAAAATTAGAGTCAGTAATAAAATAATATCAATTTGAGAAAAAAAAAAAAAAGAAAGAAAAAATATATATGACCTATATATTAAAAAAAAAAATTAATTAATCCTTAAAAATTAAATTATTTACATAAATATATACAATAAAATAAAAAGAACATTTTAGGAAGAAAAAAAAAAATTATAAAAGGAAAAAAGAGAAAAAAAAAAGAACTTCTATAGTCTCTATACGAACTGAGGACGGCTGGAAGCAGGTAGGTTGCCAGGCTGGCCGTGAAGTTGGTGATAAGACCCAGAGGATTAAGTGCCTCGTGACAGCCTTAACTCAGTACCACCTCGTAATTGAGCTAGTTATAAATTAAAACACACTCACCTAAGTGTTCGACATCGTTATCATGTCCAAATGTTCTTAATATCACCTTTTACAAAGACTGAAAACTGTTCATAACGATTCACAATAAATATAGAGTTACAATGATAGAGCGATATGAATATATCAGTATTTCACTGTCGGCCATGACACTCCAACTCGCCTATAAAAACAAAACCAAAATCCATTCTTTACTCAATTTAATGTAATTCATATGTGTTAATCTCGAACCGGCGCGCTTATCTCTGTTTCAAATGTAAAAAAGAGAAAAAATGTTTTTTAAAATGTAATTTCTGTTTTTTTTTAAACATAATAACAGTGATATACCATTAAAAAGCTAAAGATTTTAGCAAAAATATTATCTTACATACAAATTTGTAAAGTGCAATGTGAACCGATGATTTGGGCTTAATCTTATATTATTATTATTATATATAACAAACTTATAGTTAAATATTTTTTTAAATCTATAGCACATGTTTCTAGCAAATCTAAATAAATTTTTAATATGTCTAAACCCATCAATTTTATACAGGAAATCACTATAGAAACTCGACGGGTTTAGCAAAATAACACAAATAGCATTCTATAGCAAACGTAGTGAGTACCCCTATAGTAAACTTTAAACTGTTTTTGACTTTAAGTTTTTTTAATATTTCATAAGCTAATTTTAACTAATTGTAAGTGAAAGTAGTATATTTCCGGCACCATATTATTTTAATACGAATGAATTTTAAAAAAAAATGATAACCTACTGTATCAGAAAAGAGCAGATTTTTTTTTCGCACGGCAGAATAGTAATATAGATGTAAAATGTGTTTTTGAAAAGCTGAAGATTTTAGAATTTGTAAAAATTTTTGTTAAACAATGTCGAAATTAATTAAATCAAAATGAGAATGTTTTGAAACCGAAACGTCCTAGTAGTTTCCTCTGCATGGATGTTAGCTCAATACAAGAAGAACCACAATACCCGCGGCATTAGATATGCATACGACAAGCTATTGCCATATTGAAGCTAGCTCTCATATACAGGTATAAGGTGGTTGCCATAAAAGATAGACATATACATCGACAGGAGAGAATGGAGGTATGCTATTGGCTGTCGGCGCACGTTTCTCCCTTAAAGCAGCCAATGGAGATTCAAATAGGATACGCGGTTGGGGCGATAGTGAACACCTGCGGCGTGCTTTATTCTTGGCCCTCTCAAAAAGACCTCTCTTATTTTTTTATGCGCGTAATAAAAAAGCTATAAAGTTGTCAATGTCTTGCTCTTACACGGTACTCTTTATTCTTCAAAAATGTTATGTAGTGGATGAATTTCCAAGGGTCAAGAATAAAAAAATGATAAAGTACAAATATTAATATAATTTTCAAATAGGTCAACTAAGGACCAAGTCATTCAACTTTTGCGCTGGCAGTGTGCATTGATATTTTCCCATCCTCTGGCTGTGCACTTCTCCTTCGCCCAGAGGCCACCTGCCTTCTTACCTGGTGGATTGTCCTCGTACCTCTTTAGCTTTAAAGCCGTTCTGAACGGTGATCGGTCCCTGCTGCCGCTGCCGACTACTCCCAACTCTTGAAGATCTTCCGACCCTTTCATTAACCATGGAGTCCTAACCTTTCTCTTTTGCTAGTAGGATAGAATCTGACTGGTCACTCGAAATGTGCCCATAGAACTTCAAACGTTTCTTTAGAATTACATCCATGAACTTCTCAGTGTAACAATAAATTTCCTGGTTGTGTCGTCTCTTTTATTTACCGTCAAAAAATTACACATACACTCACTCAAAAAAAGTTCTATTCAAATATAATTGGGTTGATCATTCTACAGCCCAACAAGAACACCGAGTTGTAGACCATATTTCCTCAGCATACAAGAGCAAGGAGTATTGTTCTGGTGCATTTCTGGACATACAGCAATATTTGACCGGGCATAGCACACCGGATTACCCTCAAACTGAAAACCTCTTCGCACAATCCCTATCCAGCTCCACTTATCCATACAACCCTCCTAAAAGATTTAAACTGCAGTGGACCCGATTCTCCTCTAATATGTGGTGTGTTTGTGACTATGGCGCCTTCACTCATTTTTCGCTGGCTCTGACTGGACGTCCGGGGCTCCATAGCAGTCTGCATTGGAATAAATACACTACTCATATTTTAGAAATAATTTATTGATGACTTTTTGACAGAACATTAAATATTCCCTTCAAAAAAAAAACTTAATTGTAATGTATTTTACTTATTAACCTTTTAACCTCCAGAAAAGAATGCCCTAAATGAAAGTAAAAACCGAATCAAAATCCGTCTTTTGGTTTAGAAGGAGTCCAAGAATCGCGATATCATTTAATATAAAAGGAGAAGATTTATCTATTATATTGGATCGGCTTGAAAATAATTAATGGTTTTTCTTTGAATACTCCTCCATATCGACATTTACAATAATAATCCACTTCCAAAAGAAATGTTTCTTTACCTCTGTGTGCACTTCGGCACTTCGAAATAATTCAGTTTTTAAACTCGGTTGTTCAGACAGTTAGAAATATTAATGGAGTGAGGGCAAGGGCAGTATTAGTGTGTGCACCATGAAACTGTGCTCAAAAAAATTTCGAGAGAGAGACTTCACCCTTGAAAACAAAGGTCTTCTTCCCTTGATGACGATGTCCTGTCAGCTTTGATGGAAGAAAATCCTAGAACAACAGCTCGAGAACTTCGATGTAAACAAAACGATCGTCGATGACCATCTCAAGGTGGGATCACTTGTAGCTGGGTGGCTAGCGTAACAGCCTCCTATGCTAAAGGTCACGGGTTCAAACCCGCAGGTGGTCCTAGGATTTTTTAATGGGAGTAAAAAATCCTTAGTTACGCCGTCCTTCGGAGGGGACGTTAAAAGGTGGTCCCGAGCATGTGCGATGTCAGGTACTCGTTAAAGATCCCTATCCTAATAAAACCTGGATAGGCAAAAATGTAGCATCGTCCGATTAGCCATAGTAGCATAAAGTTACGTTAAATAAATAAACAAACAAACCATCTCAAGGTGGAAAAAATAGAAAGTTGGGTTCATCATACATCAAATCACCGCCAAATAGAATTAGCTTTATGAAATTTGTGGCTCACTTATTTGCCGAAACAACGAAGAACTCTTTCTATCTAGAATTGTTACTTATGATAAAAAGTGGATGTTCTACGATAATGTCAGTAGTTCTGGGCAGACGCTCGACAGAGAAGAGCTACACATTTTCCAAATCCCCCAGCTCATCAAAATAAGATAATGGTTACTGTTTGGTGGGTTATATCCCGGCGAAACCACCAATGCAGTATTGTGACTAAATTGACGTAATGCATCAGAAAGTGGCAATAATGAAGCCATATCTGGTCAATTGTTGCGTGATTGTGCTCGATAAACGTGTGAAGCCACGAAAATTGTTGGAGCTAGGTTATGAGACTGCCACCACCGCCTTGCGATCGAACTCCTACAACTCTAATACCTATTGTCAACAAATGTGGCAGATTGTATAGTCTTTCTCATTAAATAAATTAATTTTGAAAAATAATCAAGCGTCAGGGATTCATTAAACCCCTCTTCCAAAGAAATCCTATAGAGCCTAAAAGAGGTGAGGTAGAGAAGTCATCAGCCAAACAGACATTTTGTATTCCCCGTGTTTGATCTAGTGAAAGTAAAATAAACATACTGTAGTTTGAACTAATTCGAAATGATAGAATAGAATAGAAAGTAATTTTTATGCTGGGAGTCCCTTGATAATAAAAGATTTGTACAGAGAAAGAGAAATGCTTTATTTATTTGGCAATGCTACCCTAATAAATCGTGTTGCTTAAATAACACAGCATACTGTATCAATTCCTTGGACATATTGGACATATTTCACATACATTTTAATTTTTTTTCTTTTCTATTCTAATACTAATTGAATATACAACATGTCTGGCCAGCAGACAAAATGAACATAATTAACTAATAATTACAATTATGGATGTATATATGAAACAAAATAAAATAATTAAAATAAAACAATCCTTAGAAATTAATTGTGTTGAACATGAAATGAAAAAGAAATGAGTTTAAATATAAAACGAAAAGAAATAAGTGAGTATTTACTATTGGGTTGATGCAAAATTAATGCAGGTTTTTAGTAGGTATTGTAAATACGCCATATCTTTACTTTAACCATATATATTTAATCAAAATAATTTCCATCTGAATCAATGCACTTTTGCCAACGTTCAACAAGCTTTCTTATTCCACCAGAAAAAAAATCCGAATCCCTGGACTCAATGAAATCACGAAAAGAATTTTCAATGTCGTCCTGGTTTTGAAAATTTTTCTCCCTCAAAAAGTTGTCCAGATGCCTGAAAAAGTGGAAGTCTGTAGGAGAGAGGTCAGGTGAATAAGGCGGATGTTGGAGAACTTCGTAGCCCAACTCGTGCAGTCGTCGAAGCGTTGGTTGTGCAACGTGTGGTCTGGCGTTACTACTGGCACCCACTTGGCCAACTTTTTTACCTTACCAATTGCTTCCAAGTGGCGTACAACTGTGGATTGGTTTACACTGAGTTCCGCCGCCATTTCTCGTGTGGTTTTGGTTGGGTCTTCTTCCACTTTTGACCTCAGCTGGTCGTTGTCCAGAGCAAGATGACGGCCCCGACCTTCCTTGTCTTCGAGGTCGAAATCTCCTCTGCGAAACTTCTGGAACCAACGCTGCACCGTGCACTCATTAATAGTCCCCTGACCCCACACTTCATTAATATTACGAGCCGTTTGCGCAGCGCTGCGCCCTAATTTAAATTCGTAAAAATAAATTTGACGAAAATCGCACTTTGACATTTTCGATTCAAGACCTTTGAACACACTGAACAAAACGATTTTACTAAACAAATTCATGGTGAAAGAGAGGGTATTAGATAAGGTTTGTTTTGGTATAATAATGATCAATGTTAGGATTAGCTTTGTTTACACAATTGGAATTAAGATATTGCAATAGAGGAAACCTGCATTAATTTCGCATCAGCCCAATATGTTCTGATACTTAGTCTTCTAAGAATAACATAAGCTTTACAATAATAAAAGATCTTTAATTGGCTATGAATTAATGAAAAATAAATTAATTAAAACGTAAATGAAAATAATACACTACAAAAATAAGAAACGAATTCTGAAGAAGAAGTTTGCATGATAAAAAAGTTAAAAAATCATAAATAAATACTTGTCGAAAAAAATAAAAATATTGAATACAATTTTATTAAAAATTATTACATTGTCAGGCAGCATCATTTTGGGATGCTAGAAATGATAGTTTGCATTGTCGGATAGATTTTTATATCTTCTTCTTGAGATATCTCTTGACATTTATTTTAAAAGAAGATGCCAATCCCGGATATCTGTAAAATATCTTCCTTTTAACATCTTACGTCTCCTAGGAATATTTTTTTTTCATTTATTCTTCTCACGATCTTTATTGTTATTTTATTGCTGATTGTTTACGATGCCTCTCGCTCCCCCTCCCAGTAACGACTTCAAACCGAGTGCTATACCTTGTTATTGCATTGTATTCATTCCTTTTATCCGTTCTTTCACGCTCAATGAAAGCCGTTCAATAATATCCACCATAATACGAAATTCTGGTTGAGAATAAATAGGTACTTGGATAAAAGCATAGTAAATAATTGAATAGCTGTGACTGAAGATAAACATGTACTCGCAATAACAAACATTAGCATGAAAGTCATTCTACAAATTTCGAACTTGGTCTTGGAATCGACAAATATAGCCTAGGCAGAATATGGTGGTGCAACATTACTACTAAGTCCATAATTATCATATCCCGCCTTTTTTTTTCTTTTGCGAAATTCAGTTATGGAATAGAGCAGTGTTAGGGACCCAACTAGTGGTCCGCACTCCCCTGAAGTATTGAGATGTCCGAGATGTGTCATTAGGAATAATTACAAATTAAAATTAACGTAAAATATTTGCAAAGTCTTGGGTTTTAATAAGAATCACGCGATCTACACTGACAAATTTAACATTCCAAATGACATAACATAACATTCATAATCTATAAATTGGTTCGATAATTATCAGGCCGTTTTACAAAAGAAATTCTTGGATATTTTTTTTAAAACCATTTATTTAATCCAGTCATCGCGACGTTTCAGCCTCTAGGGCCATTATCAAGCTTCTGTAATCAATTAAAGTCTCATTGCATTTATACATTTTCAACAATTCAATTACAAAAACATATAATAAATTATTTTTAATAATTATGTCACCTACCATGCATATCCATCTTAATTATCTTTTCATTTCACCGCTTTTCAGCAGCGTCGTCATAATTTTTTTTAAATGTCATTTTAAATAAACACCTTTTATGCAAGTACTATCGACAGAGTAAATATATAAATCCTTTGGCATCCCCACCCCAAGTTCAGTCGCGCACGAGAACACCTAAAAGGCGGCCGAAAACTGTTAAGTAAGTTGGAAAAAATGTTTCTTTTCTTTTTTGAATAAATAGATCCCCTTTTTCAATTGATGATGAAAAATAATATGATATTTTGAATACAGGTTTTTTTGAAAAATGACATTTAAAAAAAATTATGATGACGCTGCTGAAAAGCGGTGAAATGAAAAGATAATTAAGATGGATATGCATGGTAGGTGACATAATTATTAAAAATAATTTATTATATGTTGTTGTAATTGAATTGTTGAAAATGTATAAATGCAATGAGACTTTAATTGATTACAGAAGCTTGATAATGGCCCTAGAGGCTGAAACGTCGCGATGACTGGATTAAATAAATTGTTTAAAAAAAAAAAATCTTTTGTAAAACGGCCTGATAATTATCGAACAAATATTGAAACAAAAGAACAATTACGACAATGATGAGAAAAATCTATAAATTGGTAATTTTTTTTTTTATCTTCATATCTATATTCACACCTGTCAGCTACCTGACAATCAGCAAATGTGCTGTACATATGTGAGATCAGACATAGCAGGGGAAGGAAAGTGCCCAGCACCACCCCTTCCTTGGCTTTAATTTAGCAGAGGAGGTCTCTCATCCAGCTTCTCTTTAGCCTTCTTCTGACTGGCATTTCAGCTATTGGCATGCTGTTAATCAGTCTATTGTCGCATCCGTTAAGTTTACTGTTAAAACGAGAACAGTGTTCGTATATGTATATATGTTGGTAAACTGTTAGTTATAAGTCCGTATGTAGAGTTCAGTTGTTTACGTACCAAGGAGCTGTCGTTATTAATCTTAAAATTTTGGATTGAAATGTTTGCAGTATTTGTATGTGAGTCTTTTTCGCTGAACCAAAAATCTGTGAAGTGTAAGTCCATATTGGCTTAAGTAGGTTTACTATTTTCAATAATGTACCTTTGTAATCGACAAAAAAAAACATGAAACTATTGGAACATTTTTTTTTTTAATTTATCCCAAAAATACTTGGGCATCCAACGATGATTCTATCACTTAGACGTTGACATCAACCATGCTGGTAATTTTTAAAATGACGGCTGATTAAAAGTGATTTAATTTAATAACTCAGATATTTTTGAAGATAGAGAAAAAAATTATTTGTGTTATTCTAACCAGATAAACGAGAATAATTATTTTTTAAAAATTACATTTTACCCGTAAACACGGCCATAACTCAGTTATAGTCAAAGATGGAGAAAAATATGTATGGAGTTTTGGAATCATTGAAGTGCGATAAAAAAAAAATTAAATAAATAAAATTGTAACTGTTATTTCCGAAGATAACAGAAATTTAGAACTAGCAATGATGATATACCATTTTCCTTTAGATTATTTATTGCCTTTCATATTAGTTAATTGCCTATTAACTGATATATAAACAGTTATACCCTAATATAGTTATTTGGAAATAATACTTCCAGTGGCGCGACCTGGGAGATTACACTCGCGCTTCTCGATGCAATTTGAAGTGTAGGGTCATCACTCCTAACGCCTAATTTTGCGAGTGGCCACCATTTGGCTGCCGGGTCTCACATCCCGGGGGAGAGGCTGTGAGTGAATCCCATTTAAATTACATCCATATAAAAGCCCCGTCGGGACTGGGATTCGAACTCACAACCTGTATCATGAGAGACTAGCGCGCTAGCCACTCAGTCATGGGCTCCCCATGGAAATAATTGAGTAATAATTTGCAGCGTTTCTTCATTACCATTTCCCCAAATAGGTCGTTTCTATAATACAGAGTTTCGGGAGACGTATTTCGTAGGAAATGCATGTGATACGGTGTAGCCACTAAAAATCAAAATATAACTAATATTTAGTATTTAGGGGGGTCCTTGTCATTGAAATGATTGGATAAAGGGGGCCACGAAAAATTTGTCTTGGGAACCAATCGAATAAAGAATAGTTAATAAATTATAATATCTGTTTCCGATAAAACACGTTTTATAAAAATGTTTACACGTGAGATGTACGTGCTTGGGGGTTAGTGGGTATGATCTGTCGCTAGGTGTACACGGAGCAGTCACGAGACAAGACAGAGGAACCAATCAGGGAAGGACACGAACCCGCGCGTGACCTGGGAGCACATTGAGTCTTTGAACGGGGGGAGAGGGGCAATCCTTCGCATCCGACATTCCCAGCGCCCTGTCCCATCTCTCAAGGTGCACTTCCAAGATTGTTCGAAAGCCAAATCTGAACAAAAAGGGACTGTCTGGGTGTTGGTCGAGAAATACAATATTTTACTACTTTTTTTGGTACAAAAAAACCAGAGTCATCTGCCAAGTTTGAACGGGAAGCTTCAAAGCGAGCAACTAAAACACAGGTGACCATCACGTTAAAGCTGCTAATAAGTCGAGAAGGTGATTTCCAAGAGATATAAAGAACCTATTTTGTGAAATAGATATTATGAAATATATTTCCGAATGGCGTTATCAGATTTTATTTACAAAACACCAATGTTCTATTAAAAAAAAAAATCTGTACGGGCAACACACAACCTTCACTTACCTCCGTTATTTATATTAATTTAAGAATCTTTAAACAAACTAAGAAACGAAATAAATCGTTAAAGAACAATTGGATTTTAATAGAAACATGTATTTTGTAAAGTAATCTATTATATTATTATCCACAACAATCAGTTTGTTTTATCGGCTTTTTATCACTCACTATTCACTTTTATCATAGTATGTATAAGGTAATATTTTTTCTAAAAGCATTAGCATCCCAACAGTATATTATACATATATATTACTATTATCATGTCATCAAAGCTCGGATGAATCTATTTCTAATGAGTGATCGAACATAAATGTTTTGTTGGCAAGGACTGCAATAATAACTGCGTGATTATTTTACTATATGTGGATATTATCACTTCTTCTTTTGAAATTGAAAATATTTTTCATTACTGGCTCTCATACATTTAGGTTCTATACCTATCAGCAATCTTTCGTACCTAGCATGCTTCGCAGATCTTCTTCATTTTTGTGTCGATCAATGCGGCTAAGTAATCGCCCTCTAATACGGTTTTGTTTTGAACGGGACTTTTGTCTTAGAAAACCTATTTTTTTTGTTTATTTACTTAATGTCACTTTACGCTACAATGGCTATTCGAACAATGCTACGGTGGGATTCCTAAATTTTGCCTATCCAGGTTTTATTAGGATAGGGATCTTTAAGGAGTACCTGACATCGTATAGGCTCAGGACCACCTTTTAGCGTCCCCGCCGAAGTACGGCATAACTAAGGATTTTTAGTCCCATTAAAAAATCCTAGGACCACTTGTGGGTTTGAACCGGTGACCTTTGGCATAGTCACCCAGCTACAAGTGATCCCAGAAAACCTATTTAATTAGGCATTGGAACTAATGTTCACTGAAAACCTCAATTACTAACAAAAGTGTCAGTAATTGAGTAAAGAGATGTTTTTTGGGTACTCAAAAACTAACGCCATAAAAGTGGTTGTTCTAATAGTAATTTACATAGACATCTTCTATTCTTATTAACTATCATCAATATTGGAATCATAGAAAATAATTCGAATGTAAAAACAAAGAAGAAATGTTTATAATAGTTGAGACACATCTCCATCATAAAAAATCGTAAAACCTTTAAGATCCTACAGCAAAAGAGAGACTGATGCTAAAACTTCATTTCTGAACCGCTTATCATTAACGCTGGCTTGATCATAGCTTGAAACTATCTGGAATAACTGTGTCTTTGATTTGGCGCAAATTTCTAATTATTGGGTGGCCTGAATCCCTTATTTTTTACCCTATAGTCTTTAATATCAGTTTGTTAGGTTGAACTTTTTTAACAACCATTAGTTTCGTTTATTTTGAATACGTCTATCGTTAGTTAAACGAGTAATAAACAATAAATGAGTAGTATTTGCAACCTGTAAAATGTGTGTCAAATGCTTGAAGCTCTCATAATTAAATTATGAAAGAATTCATTACATGTTTGCGCTTGAAATGTCACCTGTGGAGGTTAGTCAAGGTGTGACTAAGTGCTTCAAAGGGCGCAGCTAAAGGTCTCTCGGAATGGCAATCGTAAAAGTAGATTCGAATATGATTCGGCTCTCGGCGGCATTTCCTTTTCGGTAGGTCATTTATCCTCAATCTTTATTAGGTCTTGAACACATAAAAGTGTTGAGAAGCAGATTCATATCTGATATATTATCATAAAGCTTAGGTTTTTAATCGGAGTGAAAAAAAATGATATATACAAGACTAGCGACTCGCCTATGCGGAGTCATTTAAATGTGTCATCCCTGTTGTAAAAATCTGGTGCGCACAACACACGACTTTCACTTACCTCTGTTATTTATATCACTTTTAGAACTTTAAACGCATTTAGAAACGAAAATTATGATTTATATTGAGTTTTAAAAGAAACATTTGTTTTATTAAATCTGTGGTGGTCGTGAATAAGTGGTTAAGTCATAATCTTTCATTTTACAGGTGAATGACTTAACGTTTTACGTTATACCCAAAATAGAATAATTAACATATATGAACATACAGCTTTCTTTCCACCTGAAATTTCTTCCACCAAGAAATTTCTTTAACCAATTTAACACTTGGTTAAAACACGCGACTGTCAGTTACCTAATATTATACGTGGAGATAACTCAGTTTTGATATAACTCAAGTTTTCTAGTTTTTCACGACCGCTACAGTAATAATCTACTATATTACCATCTACGACAATCAGTTTGTTTTATCGGCTTTTCAGCACTCTCCGCTAACTTTAACAATTTCATTTATAAGATAGTATTTTTTCTAAAACCTTAAGCTTTCCAACGGTATATTATACATATACATATATATATATATATATATATATATATATATATATATATATATATATATATATATATATATATA
Organism: Piezodorus guildinii; assembly: GCA_023052935.1. Lineage (NCBI taxonomy): Eukaryota > Metazoa > Arthropoda > Insecta > Hemiptera > Pentatomidae > Piezodorus > Piezodorus guildinii. The sequence goes on from CM041293.1 coordinate 139,638,036, forward strand.
TATATATATTACTTTTTTCATGTTCAAAAACACAAAAATTGCTTTAAAAAATATTTTCCCTCTTTTCTCCATTATTCGATTATCAAATTCGTTTAACTTGTATATTTAGTTGTTTTTTTGCAATAGTAATCAGAAGACATGGCCCATTTCACAAAATCTACAAAGTTAAAGGTACTTTAGACGAAGAAATTTTAAAATATAGGTATTACAGCCCATCCAACTCCACATTGATATTGAGTGAAAACAATTAATCAAAATCGCTAGAGCCGTTTTTGAGAAAATTGTAAAAAGCTGCAAAATGCATGGTATAAAGTGGCTCTTCTGGTTATCTTATTTTGATGAAAAGTTTACTGTAGCATCTCAGGCATATAGTTATATATATAAAATACAAATATTCGTTTTCGCATTAGTTTGAATTAATATATTTTTTATATTAACATAATATACAGTAATAGGCACGTTCTAAGATATAGTTTATCTACCATGTCTTTACTCATTTCATTTTCAACTTATTTCGATTCAATTAAATACTGAAATAACGATATTATAAATATCGATATTTTTATGCCGATATTACACCAGTATCAATAACGTTCACGGAAATTGATATCGATATCCTATCTCTAGTGGACAGGTATACAGAACAGAACGCTGCGCATGCGCCAGTCTATAGCATGTTCGTAACGCAAACCGTCACCATGGTAACGAAACCATAGATTTTACCTCTGCCGAAAATCGCATAACTCGCTTAAAGAAGTTTTCACTTCTTGTGCGAAACACGCGACTGTCAGTTACCTAACTAGTTGAAATCAATTTCAAAAAATTAAACAACAAAAAATTTAAATTAATAATTGTTTTTCTTCTTTTTATAGCTTCTGTATTTAAATCGATTTACATAAATTTTTACACTGTAAGTAGAAGTCGCACTCCCATTAAGGCAAGCCCACATGTGGGAAAGGAGTTCACCTGCGGCAATTCAATAGAAGCATAATAATTGAATGAGAAAGAGTGACTGGACCAATAACCTAAAACGCTGCAAATTCTTAATTATGGTTAATTATTTTCAAATTACTTATTTTGAGTAAAACAGATTATGTAGCTGTTTACAGGCAATTCCCTAATACGAAAATTGATAAATTAATCAAAGGAAAATGGCTTATAATTACTGTTAATTTCAAAACGCTATTTCCATTTTTTTCTTAACCAATATCAATGATTCTTTTTTTGTCTCTTAGGAAAATTAATGCTCAATCGAATTTTACCCAATCAATATGCAAAATTAAATTTCATCTCCTAACTTCACGCTCTTCCGTACATACACTAAATACAAATCTCAAGCTAAAGACATATATATTCTGTGTATGATAAATCCAGCTCAAAAACCATAAGTTCTATAAAACAGAAATATCAATTCTTCCGAGATAAATAATAAACAAACTAAATAAATAAATAAACTTTTTTTTATCATTCGGCAAACCAAAAGAACCACTTTATAACACGCATTTTGCACCTGTATACGATTTATTCAAAAACGGTTTCAACGATTTTTATTAAACTGGCTATATTGATGTTAAATTTTAATGGGCTTTAATATCACATAGGTTTCATTCTGATTGAAATAGTCTGACAGGGGCTTTAATGCCAATATTTTAGATTTTCTTCCTTTAATGTACCTTTAATTTTATAGATTCGAAAAAATGAAACATATCATCTTGTTAGCATTGATAAAAAATGGCTAAATATACAAGTCGTACGAATTAGATATCCAACTGAAGGAGAAAGGAGCAAAAATATTGTTTTTACTTTATTTTAATTTTTTTTACTATAAGAACACTAATAATATACTTTACCGATTCCCTAAGCGCAATTAAAGGTTTGCAGAACTTGTATCCAAATCATCCCATACTAGTTCGCACTCACTCTCATATAGCTGCGTTGCGAAACCTGGGCAAGTCGGTAAGCTTCGTGTGGGTGCCGAGCCACGTGGGAATTACCGGTAACGAGCTTGCGGACCGGGCAGCGAAGCAGGCGCTCACACTGCCAGGGAGAGGAACAGCCATCTTGACACCGTCTGAACTCAGTGAACCGCTCAGAAAGCAAGAAGATGACCGATGGCAGAAAATGTGGGACGATAGCCAGGTAAGCAAACTGAAGCATATAAAACAAACAGTGAAACCCTGGTCTACATCTAGCCGTAGCAGCCGGGAGGGAGGAGGTCGCGTTGACCCGGCTAAGGATAGGACACTCGCGGCTGACGCACTCTTATCTTTTTGCTAGGCAGCCGGTGCCCCGATGCCAGCACTGTGATGGAACCCTTACCATTCGGCATGTTTTTCAAGTATGCCCTTATTATTCATCACACCTGAATAAAATTGTACTAAGCCCGAATATTTCAGCGGTGCTGGGGGATAGAGAGAAAACCATTGAATTAGTTTTTGATTTTCTTAAGAAGCAGTCATTATTATCGAAATTATAAAGACCATTTCTAGTCAGCATTACTAGTATTAGCTTTTTAAACTATTGTTTACATAAAAATATTTTTTCTTTCTTTATTTTTTTTTATTTATTTATTATTTATTTATTTTATTTTATTTTTTATTATTATTTTTTTTTCCTTTCTTTCTCTCAATCACTCATTACCTTCTTAATAGTTCTTTCCTATAAAGGTTGAATATGCATATAGTGTCTAGGCGTTGATGACCTTAGGGTTTTACGCCTTAAAACCAAAACAAACAAACAAACTAATAATATACTGTTTGTAATAACGTTCATAATATACTGTTGGAAAATTAAAGGTTTAAGAAAAATATTATCTTATACCCAAATTTTTAAAAGATATCATTTGGAGACTGATGAAAAACTTATAAAAATAACTGATTATTGTTGATAATGATATAATAGATTATTTAATAAACACCTATTTCTCTCGAAACTCTTAATTAATTCCTTAATCTTTTTTCATCTCTAAGTGTAGTTAGAAATTCTTGAATTGAATTTATCAACGGAGGTAAGTGAATGTTGTGTGTTGCGCGTACATAAATTTTTAATGAATAATGTCATATTTCTTAAATGTTTATCTTAAAAGTTAAATTATTCAATAGCGTATGTGGTTCTTTAGAAGATATGAAAAGACGGAAGATCTTTTCAGAACGATTTCCACTTTTGCTACTCACATCAAAGGCAAGTCGTTACCTCATACATTCTGCATTTACTTTGAATTAAACTCTTTACATTTATTTACTTTCACTTTAATGAGGTGAAATGTTAAAAAAAAACTATTCCTATAGTAGCATAAGACAAGAGAATTAAGTAATTTTGTAGGAAAAAAAAAACAAGCTATAAAACCATCTAATTATTTCTATATATCGCGTTTCCTACAAATAAATAATCATCCGATGATGATGATGATGAAAAAAAAAAGCAGTATCGTATTTCGGACTGGTTACGATTCATTATTTCAGACATGTTTTAACATGAATACAAAACTAAATAATTTTATATTCATGTTAATCAATAAACTGGATAAAAGTATGCCCTTTGTAAAAATATTTCAATTATAAATGTCTTACTAAATTAAATTAAACAGTTTTGGGTAATTATCATCAATAACTACCCATGGCATCCTAGAAATCAAATCTTGTTTTAAATTAAGTAAACGGCTACTAACTGGGTCAGCTGTGGAGAAGTGGCAGCCTTCTATTTCTTTTACAGGGTCTTCAAACGTGGCAGGTAGCAAAAAGATTTTTTAGCCGTCCTTCGGAGGGGACGTAAAAAGATGATAGCGAGCCTGTGCGATATCAATTTCCTTTAATAATCAAACCTAAATAGCAAAATTTAGGACTCCTAAATTAGCATCGTCCGATTTGCTGTTAAATAACTAAACTAAATAAAATTTAAGTGGCGTCAAATGACTAAACAAACAGCTGATTTAACGCCTTCGTATTGTTTGGAAACTTCCTGTTTTACATGACATGCGGTGTAGTATAAACTAAAAAACAAGGCGTTTCTATTTCTGACAAGTAGTTGATATTTTATTTATGAGGTGTTTCTATCATCTAATTAAACATGAATAGACCAAGTATAGATCTCATTGTTTGATTAGATGCAGTAGAATATAATCTTATAAAATAACCTTCAGAATATATATATATATATATATATATATATATATATATATATAATATATATATATATATATTTTTTTTTTTTTTTTTTTATATTATTATATATTTATTTATATATCTTGATTATATATTTTAATCAAGAAAAATTAGGCGCGCGCAACACAGGACCTCGACTAACATCTGTAGTTAGAACAATTTAAAGAATTGCAATAAGTTTCGATGGAAACATGTGTTTCATATAAAATAATCTAGCAATAGAAATTATTATATAAAAGATCTACTTAGTTTTACCCGTTTTTTAACAGACTCCATTATTTTTACATCCTTTTATGTACGATAACATTTTTTCTAAAATCTTCAGCTTTGGAATGATATATTAAACATATATATTATTGTTCTTATCTTCGAACAAATAAAAATTACCTTCAAAAATACTTTGGCTCTTTTCTCCTTTAGTTGATCATCAAAGTAATTCAACATGTATTTTTAGCTTTTTTTAATGTTAACAATATTGATACTAAAGTATTAACGAATTGCCTAATTCAAAATCTGTTGCGGGCAAAACACGATTTTCACTTATCTCGGTTTTTAAAATCTATCAAGAATTTTCAAATACAGTTAGAGATAAAAATGAGTGAGACTATTAATTATATTGAATTTCTATAGAGCACATGTGTTTTAATCAAAATCGATCATATTATTATCAAAAATAATCAGTTAGTTTTATCGGCTTTTCATCACTCTCCATTAACTTTTACAACAGTACGTATTTTTTCGACGATTGTATTTTTTCTAAAATCACTAGCATTCCAACGGTACATTATACAGGTACATGTATATTTCTGTTCTTATGTTCAAAAACCAAAAATTGCATTAAAAAAATAATTTTGCGGTTAAAAAAATCTCCTTTAGTTGTATATCGAATTCGTTATATATACCTGTTTTTTTATCAATGCTAATCAGATGAGCATTTAATAAAAGCTAGAAAATTAAAGGTACTTTAGAGGAAGAAATTAAGAAATATATGAATATTTCATATATAGGTAAGTGAGAGTAGTAGTAATAAACCAGATAGAATTGGAGCCTTTATTATTTCTGTAGTTTTCAAAATATTCATTGCAATCAAGTTTTCGTTAGATGGAAAATTAAATTTCTGTAATCCATGCTACACTTTAAAGTTAAAAACAAATAAACTGAACGAATTCCGATTTATTGACCAATTTATGTTTCATATTTCTGCCGACGATTAAATATAGTAATAAATAAATAAAAAAATAAATAAATAAAATAAAAAAAACCTGTGTCACTATAACCCATGAAGAGTTTTGGGCACAGTACATATAGAGATTCGTACTGTTTCAAGGCCAACGGCCGTACGAGGTGATTCGGCCGATATCACGCTCAGCCGCCAGGTTGTTTCATCATTTTTGGGTACCCACTTTATAGAGGCTGGGTCAGCCCCCCGGCTGAAATAACAGAATAAATAATTTTCCGTCACAACCGGGATTCGAACCCAGGACCCGGAGCACAGTAGACAAGCGCTCTATGCACTAGACCACGCCGCTCCCATAATAATGAATAGACGTTATAAAATAAACATATTACTTTCACTTACCTATATATGAAATACATAAGGAAAAGTATTGCGATCGTGAAAATTTTCCAACTCCAGTACACGTTTTAGGGTCCCCTGAATCCAAATGACCAAGTCCTGAAAAAAATGTGTGTCTGCGTGTGTGTCCGTGTGTGGTAACTCCAGCGCGAAAACAAAAAGTGCTATAAAACAACTAAATATGCTAGTTGAGCGAATTTGATTGACAACTTTAGGAGACAAGTGCAAACATATTTTTTTATGTGATTTTTATTTTTTTGAACATTAAAACAGAAATATAGATGTATGATATACCTTTGGAAAGCTAAGGATTTTAGAAAAAATACTATCATATACACAAAATTCTAAAAGTTAACTGAGGGTGATGAAAAACCGATAAAAAAAACTGATAGACGTAGATAATAATATAATTGATAATTTAATAAAACACATGTTTCTATTCAAACTTAATTTAATTATTTCTTTAAAAATTTATTTTAATCTCTAAATGTATTTAAAACTTCTAAAATTTATTTTAACAAAGGACGTAAGTGAAAGTCGTGTGTTGCGCGCACCGGATTTTTTTCTTGCTAATCGCGCTTTTCGATACGATAGTCTGGAACTCCCAAAACTATAAACTCTAAATCGGTCAGAAAGAGATTTTTTATATACAAATGTAACCTCATTCAAATCATGAAGGATAGGCGAGTCCTCTGAGTTTTGAGCATCCGATACAGAGGGGTTTCCTCAAGGAGTATCGTTGTTGCGATAAGAACCCGGATCCAGAGCTCTGACAAGGAGATGGAGCGATAAGGCACTCCGGAGGACTCAGGGCGACCTTGGCTGTGGCGCTTCTTCATCCCTTGACCTTTGATCCGCGACCTCTCCGCCCGATCCTTACACGCAATGGAAGACGTTTCGCGCGCGAGTTGCAAGTTACACAACGCCAACCGACGCGCACGTATTTCCTACGTGTCTTATTTCGAACCGATTAGCTACCTGCGGGATCTCGGCCTTGCCAAGAGACTTAATCTTGCCATCAGTCGTGATCGCTAAACATAAAACCACTTCCTTGAATGTTAGATTTGTTTTTCTTCCCGTTAACGATACTAAAGGGCAGTTGAAAAAAATGTACAAGAAAAAAAACAGTAGTGGCAAAGCTATCACATTTATCTCTTTAAAAACTGGCATATCAAGTTAATCTTGTATATTATAAACTTCACATCATGCCTACTCATTTTTTAAATACAGTAAAATGATTTTTAAATTAACTAAAGTTTAAATACAGTGAAATGATTTATTTTAAATATATTTTTATTGAAATTTACAAATGTAAAGTAAAAATGCTGAAATGATAAAATAATGGAATAAACATGAAGTAAAAGGTTTTCGACGAAGGGTAAAGGTAATTTGTTGGGATTTATTGGAACTGATTTTAATTCTCCAATTCTAACACAATACCTCAAGGTCTCTTATGTCGGATTGGAGAGTTTGAGGGCCATTGTAGGATCGTTATTAACTGAAACACGCAAGTGTCATTGGCATAGGTAGAAAGGAATGTGTTAAGATGAGTTGGGATATCAGATGTATAGACTGTGTAAAGAATGGGTCCCAGAGTACTGCCTTGAGGAACCCCATCAGACTGGGTAAAAAGAGATGAATAGGAACGATTGTGGTTTATTTTATAGGATCTATCAGTGATGTAGGACTGGATGATTAGGAAGTAAGTAGGAGGAAGGAATTTACGGAGTTAGTACAGCAGTCCTGGATGCCAGAATCTAAAAAAAAATATATAAAAAAAAACGATACTGAGATGAAAAACTTTCAAAGTATTAATTACATTTTTTGATAGAATCGAGCTTCAACAGTGTATCATCGGTTTTTCGTCACTCTTCATTTACGTTTATGGTACAATCTTGTGTATAGGGCAATATGTTTTCTAAAATTTTTAGCTTTCCAACCGTATATTATACATATACTTCTGTTCTTATATATAGAAAACACAAAAATTGCATTAAAAAATTTTTGATCAAATTCGTTCAACTTATATATGTAATTGTTTTTTAATCAATTCTAAAAAGATTATATAGTTATTTTTATAAAATCTACAAAATTAAAGTTACTTTATAGGAAGAAATTTCGAAATATCGGCATTTAAGCCCTGTTAGATTATTTCAATCAGAATGAAACCTACATCGTATTAAAGTCCATTCCATTTTACATCGATACAGCGAGATTAATCAAAACCGTTTGAGCCGTTTTTGAGAAATTCGTTAAAAGGTGCATGATGCATGGTACAAAGTGGCCCTTCTGGTTAGCTAAATTTGATGGATAAGGGCATAGCAATTTAATTTTGTATATTTTAAACTTCACATCATGCCTACTTGTTAAGGGAACACGGTCCTTAATACTTCATTGATGCCATCTAGCAGACACTGGCAAAATTACAGTCCTCTCAACGCCATCTAGGGGCTGCCAGAGGAAGGGACACTCGGCTAAAATTGGCAGGTATTGGCAAAACCCCCATGCAAGTGTGCAATTGTGAGAGACTTGCAGTAAAAGTGAGCACATGTGCCCAACAGTGTAAGACATTTTTCATTACCTCATTCCATTAATAATTACTTCAACATGGAGGAGTAACCCATAGGAGCCGGCCTACCCATGGGCCGAGAAGGGAGAGGACGAAGGGGAAGAAGAAACAAAGAAAATACAGATATGTACAATAGAATTAAGACACTAACCCCTCCATACCATATATAGCAATAATAACAAATACAACCCATTCATTTATACAGTCCACGATTCATTGAAAAACCCAGCGCATCAATTATTTATTATTATCAAAAGTTGTCTGGAACGCCCCAGGCCTTAGATAATAAACACTACTCATATTAATCATAGGAATTTAGAAGAAAAAACTACGATTTAGGCAGTCATAGGGACAGCCAATAGAAGTGAAAACTTGTTTTTTAAATTCTCAATTTGCACGAGTTTTGTTGGAAAGAAGAGTACGTTCGTTAAAATAGATTATGTCGAGAATTCTTGTTATTCGTATTACTTTCATTTAATTATAAAACATCGTAACCTTATAGAGATATTTCATCTTGAAGTATACCATCGTAATCTGATTGGGACTGTAGACTGTATGACATAGCACATATTTTTTATGGACCTGCCATTTGTATCAAGGAAATTGAGACAGTTAGGAATAAGCTTTATAGTTGTTTCACAGAGATAGCCCCAGTTTTTCTCCCAAGTAGACCAAAAACATATATTTTAATCAGTAATGAAATATACATTCTTCTTAATTGAAATATATATTATTAAAATGCATTTTATTTTCAAATGTCATATTTCTATGCTTATATGATCAAGATTCTTTTATATTATATTCTTTTATATGCTTATATTCTTTTAGATTTAGCTTTACTTTTCAGAAACAGTTCTTTATTGAGTAATATTACAATCAGTCCAATTTAGGACATTTTTAATAGTGATAAAGTACAACATTTATACTACATTCACACGATATATACAAAACGATAAATTTACATAATGATAATACAATATACAAAACAAAATCAATAAAAATATTATACAAAACAAAATCAATAAAAAAATCTATAATAATATTATACAAAACAAATTCAATAAAAATATATACAAAAGTCATTCATACCTATATACAATCCTCAAGCATACAGCACGTGAGTGGAGAATCTAGCCAATGCAAGAACTCCAATATACATGTTACAAGAGAACTCGAGGCCACTGCCGTTTCAACCTTCTAGGGGGTGATTAAGATGTGAGGAGCTGGATAAGGATTGAGCAAGGGGATTAGGGTGATGGATAAGGTTCTAATAGAACTTAGAGAATTTTGATGGTATAAGGTCTAAAATAAATGGAATATTTAGGTCGCGGTGTAAGGTAAGGTTGGTGAAGTAATAAGGAGCATTGACTATGTTCTGAGGACTTTGGATTGGAAGGACTAAATGCGTTTGATGTTAGAAAATTTGGCGGTTTCCCGCAGTTCAAGTCCGTAGGTCCAGATAGGTTTCAGTACTGTCTTGTATACTAGCAGTTTGTTTTCTATGGATAGTTTAGAATTTCTGTTGAGTAGTCTGTATAATTGGCCAAATCGTCGATTAAGTTCTTGTCGTTTAAGTCTGGTATGTGGGTTCCGATTAGCTTTACTAGGATTTAAATATTGACAGTCAGATCATCATAACTTTGCTTGGTATGTTTAAATGTTTTCATGCAAAGTACTGTTTTAGTAATATTTATAAATATCGATATTTTAGAGTCAAGAGAATTAAGATATAGACATCATTATCAAAATATTTATATAGTTTAGCAAAAATGGTATCTTTTGTAAAAATCAATGTAAAGTCACGAATTGGACTTAATGATAAGCCATTATTGTACATATAATTTTTATGTTGCTATATAATTTCCCAGGTTAAAGGCAGGAAATGCGTGTTATTCAGTTGAGAAATTAATTAGCTCCCAACTTCAATTTAAAAACTTAAAAGATTAGAATTTATACAAGTATTATTCTTCGGAAGGTTCTTCACGGTGTGAAACGTGGCCGCTTACATTAAAGGACGAACAACGCCTTAGGGTTTTCGAAAATAAGGTATTGCAAAAAAAAGGTCCAAAGAGGGTTGAGACCCAATTATTATTATTATTTGGGAGAAGTTAGTTGAGGGTGGAGTCAAATGAACACACAATTAAGTATAAACTTAATTTAGTTTTGCCGACGTTTCGGCCTAAAATATAGGCCTTCTTCAGGGCGATTGAAGGGCGGGACCATTAAATTAAGTTTATACTTAATTGTGTGTTCATTTGACTGCATCCTCAACTAACTTCTCCAATATATACACCCAGTCAACCATTCCCTGTCGGCGAGAAACTGAATTGAGCCACTTCATTTCGGCATACCTGTTGGAGAAACTGGAGCGTCTGTGGACCCCGAAGACGAAACATTTCATTAGCCTTTCCAATCTCATATCAGGTCCGCCAGACAATCCACCGAACACCAGGCAGCCATAGTCAAAGTGGATGAAGACGAGGGAAGAAACAAGGTGCAGACACTTGCTACAGCTCACATTGTTTTTGTCATCACGAGTGAGGGTGGTATCACAGACTAAGCACAGTACCATTAGTTTTTTTTAGGGAGGCGGGGTGGCCGAGGTGGTCAGCGCGCGTTGCTTTAAACACGCGTTGCCTAGCTGCCAGATGACCAATAACCTTAAAACAAAAAATCACGAGTTCAACTCTCGAAACCGGAGGGGGCATTTATCTCGGCATTAATTCCCCCGCCAGCACCCCCTGGTCTGAGAAATATACAACCCCGTATAGCGTTCAAAGGCGAGGTAGGGGTTGAAAAAAACAAAGAAACACTATGCTACATTAACAATGAAATAAATATTGAGCGTGAAGTGATTTATAGAGGACTAGGAAGGTTACTTTGAAAAATGCATGTTGTTTAAATTAAACCGTTTGTTGAATTAAAACTCTTTAAAATAACCAGCGGCCAAGGCTTGTCGCGCCAGCTGAAATTAAAAGTACCTTTAATTTTGTTGATTGGAAAAATTTAAACATTTAATCTTATTAGCATGGCAGGTAATATAATAAATATATGAGTTTGAATTTAATAACCAGCTAACAGAGAAAAGATCAATGATATTTTTTAAGGTCAATTTCCTTTGTTAACATATGTTAGTAATATAGATGTATATATACTGTTGGAAAGTCCATGATTATACAAACAAAAAAAAAAAAAAGCTATGTACAAAATTTATTAAGTAATGTAGACTCATCAAAAGTAAATAAAACTAAATGATTGTTGTAGGTAATAATTTTTACTTTCACTTACCTATATATGGAATATAAAGTAAGGGGACGTATTGAGATCGTGAAAATTTTCGAGTTTTCGGCGGAAATACACGTTTTAGGTTCTGCTGAGTCCAAATAACCAAGTCCCGCAAAAAGGTCAGTGTGTGTGTTCGTGCGTGGTAACTCGTAAAAAACTAAAATTTCATATCAATCACTATTATAGAAGAGTATTTTAGAATATGATCATATCAATTGGAACAATCTCTTCTTGTTTTTGTTTATATGCATTTATTTATCCATATATGTCAATAATTAATCTTATAACGTTTCAAGTACACAAGATAAATTAATATATGTGATGGTGAAAAGTTAAAATTTGAGAATGTGAATGAAATGTATTGTTAAATGACCTATATTGAGTAAAGATATGGAAATGGATGTAAGTATATATATAATGTTAAAAATAATGTAAATAGTTTAAATATAAATTGTTTCTAATTTATAGAAAATATATTCTTAATTTGTATATAATTAGTTGAAATATTTATACAATTATATTTTAGATAACATTGTACATCTGAAGATGAGGCATGTGAAACCTCGAAACGTTATAAGATTAATTATTGACATATATGGATAAATAAATGCATATAAACAAAAACAAGAAGAGATTGTTCCAATTGATATAAAAATTTCATATTAAGACAACTATATGCCCGAGATATTACAGCAACTTTTTCATCGAAATAGGCTTACCAGAAGAGCCACTTCATACCTTGCATTTTGCACCTTATTATGATTTTCTCAAAAATGGCTCATTTTGATACTCGCTATATTGATGTAAAATTTAATGGCCTTTGACGACATGTAGGTTTCTTTCTGATTGAAATAGTCCAACAGGGCTTAAATGCCGATATTTTAAATTTTCTTCCTCTAAGCTACCTTTAATTATACATTCCAAAAGGTTAAATATATCATCTTATTGACATTGATGAAGGACGGCTAAATATACAAGTTGGACGAATTCGATGACCAAATAAAGAATAAAAGAGATAAACTATTTTTTAACGTAATTTTGGGTTTTTTGATATTCAGAACAGTAATGTAGACGTATAATATACCGATGGAAAGAGAAAGATTTTAGAAAAAATATTATCAGATACACAGAGTTGTAAAAGGTAATATAAAGTGAAAAATGGAGAATAAACTTATTACTGATTAGCCATTTAATATAATTATATATAAAATAAAATAAAAATGAACTTTATTCACATATTTACATTTTGACAAAATGTTAACAATGATTTTGGATGAGTTATCCTTACAATCAGAAAATATTTTTGTTTTTTTTGTGATTACAGTACATTAGCCTAAATGGCAAACATATTGTGAAGTAAAATTGAGGATACATTGCGATTGTAGGAAAAATTATATAAAAAACCTACGCATAAAAACTACACATAAAATAATTGAGAATACATAAAATATTTGAAGATACATAAAATAATTGAAAATACATAAAATAATTGAAAATACATGAAATAATTGATAATGCAAAAATTAATAGAAATTACATAATATGATTGAAAATTATAAAATTTAGAAATTTATAACATAAGAAAGTAAGTTAATTTAATAATACATGTTTTGTTCTCTTATGAGTATATCGTTTTAGTGAAAATTTATTGTAATTACCGATTTCTTTTATTAATGGGTTTTTAGAGACTGGAGTTTTACTGAAGTAAGAAGCTGTTTGTGAATGGACAAGTTGTTTGATTGTAGGAAGCTGCAAGTCTTGGAGCATTGATGATATTTTCGTGTATCGGGGGAAATTATTAATTATCCGCATTGACAAGTTTTGAATTCTCTCGAGTTTTTGGAAGTTTGTCGAGCAGGATGAGCTCCAGACTGGAGAGGCGTATGTGATTAACGGGCGGATGACTGGTTTATATATTGTTAATTTGTTTTGAGGACTCAAACGGGATTTTCTATTAAAGTAAAAAAACATTTTGTATATTATTTTTTTCGCTTTATCAATTTTTCTGTTGATGTGGTCTGTGAAAGTAAGTGATTTGTCTAAAGTTAGGCCAATATAATTATATTTTTTTAATCTAAATCATATGTTTCCAACGAAAATGAATACACTTTTTATTAAAATCAACTTCAAATATTTTTCAAATTGAAGTATATTTAATAGTTTTTATATTGATTTTATCAGTAAAGGTAAGAGAAAGTCGTATGGTGCCAGCAAAACACATTTTTCCATTGAAACTCAGTGTAATTCTTTGAACATATTCATATTTTTATGTCAAATCAAGTCTAGTGTGGTACCAGAATTTTTATTATAATATTATTTGTTGGTACGCGCTTACTTAGAAACTGCTTTTGATATAGCTAGGTGGTCTTTGGTGGCTATGTCATAAGAACCGCAGAAGCAATAAAGATGGAATCGAAAACCGAAGGGCTGGTTCTCAGCTAATCGGCTTAGGAATACTAAAGCAGGCAGTTACCGCCTTATCACCTTTCTTCAGAAACCCTTCCTCGTCTGTATGAGCGAACCAGCAGTATTGTCCCTAAATAATTTATAGTTCGAGATGTCACAAAAAAAAAAAATAAATAAATAAAAAAAAAAATAAAAAAAAAAAATATATATATATATATATATATATATATATATATAAGTTTTTGTTGTTCTCAGGTCTCAGTCAATGAATAAACAATTTTATCTATGCGACGTTTCGAGAATTTATTGTTCCCATAATCATGCCTTAACAATGAAAAAACTGAACATTAATATTATTATACAATAATTAATATATGATGTTATTGTTAGAGATATAGAAAAGAATACATTGAACAATGAATACTCATACAGTAGGTACATAGATATTTTTTTAAATTAGGATTTACATTAAAGATATAATTATAAAATTAATTACAATTTTGGACAAAATAGTGCCTTAATTAGAGATGTTTAGCCTACAAGCTTTGAAAGAACACTGAAAAAATAAAAAGGAATAGTTCAAGTATGGAAGATTTTCTAGGAATTTATGATGACGTCAGGAGTCTGGGGTATTCTCCCTCCTATTGTTGAGTTATTTTCATTTTATTTTGTATTATAATTATATATATATTTATATATACTACTATTTCACTCACTTTTCTGGTTATCCTAGTATCTCAACAATTACTATTGGTGCATAGTACAAGATATAAAGTGGCTCTTCTGGTTTGCCACACCACAAATCTTGTAGCTGTAACATTTGAGGCATATGAAATTTCCTCCTAAAATATGAAATTTCAGTTTTATACAACTTATCGTTTTATAGCTATCTTCACCGCATACGCACATACACAGACACACACGTGTATATTTTAGATGAATTGATTCGTACTGTAATTCGTAAATGTAAAAAGAAATTAACGTATTCTTAGTCCCAAAAGCCTCTTGTTTGAACCAAAATAAAGAGGTAACGGGATTGAAAACGTATTTTTATTCTTTCTTTTTTTTTTTTTTTAAGGTGCTCTTATGAATAATTGATTAAAATGATGAATGGGACGTGCGCTCGAGTTTTGAAATTCAGGCTGATTAATACATTATTCATAGAAAGAAAGATTTCTGTTTGCCCTAACCGGATTTGTTTCTGGTGAAGCCACCAAATCTGAAATTTAGATTGTTTTTTCCATTTAAACCGCAGAGACCCTTAGCCTCATACACTTTTACCTCATTTGAAATCCCTCTTTAAAACTTTCATTAGGCTTCGTGTAATATCGACGTCAGTTAATATATATATTAATATATATACTAGCTGTAACCCGCGGCTTTGCTCGCAAATATTTTATTTTGTCTTTATTTAAATTTGCATCAATGCGTTTATGAGTAGAAACTATATATAAAACCCAGCTACAAGTGATCTCACTACTGGATCGCGATTGTATATTTACAGAATAAAATGGCAACTTATTTGCCTAAAGTTAGAATTACGGTTGATGAGGAAAGTGATTTCGAAACAACTTAAGATATTACTATAATTAATCTAATATAACTATAAATATCTTGTTTCTAATATCGAGACACATTGAAAAAATAGAACAAAAACTTCATTATCTTTGTTTGTGGTAGTCGAATTCAATTTGATAAATAAAACAATTTAAATTAAAATTACTACAAATTACGAAAGATGTTGATAGTGACTATGTTGAATGAGATGATATAAAAGAAATACAGGTGAATAGCAATGAGCTATTCTGTTAATGATAAATATAAGATTATTATGACATGTCAGATATCAATTTTATTTACTCTATGTTACAATAAGATATCAGTACCAAGTAGCCACATCCAAATTATTCAATAACATCGTTTTATCTCTTTATATATTTAAATTATCTCGTAACATAACCGTTGTATATCATCATAACTCTTTGTATAACTCCATTAACTCGTAACTCATAGCAAGTCATTCAAATAAGCACTTATAATTTTTCTGGAAACGTATAGTAATATGTATTTTTTTATAACTGGAAACTATGATGTGAATGTATATTTTATAAATAAGAACGCATAGAAACAATCAACGCATACTTATATTTTAATTATTAATCACATATGTGAAGATATGGGAAGGTTACTTGGGAACCAGTGTTGCCACAGTTAAACGAATTTTGTTTTATATTTTATAACAATGTTTTTTTATATTTATAACAAAGATGTAAATAATAATGAACAGTGACGAAAATCGGATAAAACGTTTGTTGCAGACAATAATATAATCGATGTTTAAAATTTCAATGAAACACTTGTGTTGGGATGAGTGACATTAAAACGAAATAAAAGACTGGGCTAACGTAGACTCGATCCCATATCGAAAAGGGCCGGTCCTGAGTACTTAATCATTAAAATAAAAAAAAGGGTAATATTAAATAAAAAGATAAAATTGAAAGTAAAACAAATAAATAAAAGTTTAATAAAAAAAATATGAGGAAAATTTACAAAAAAATATAAAACCATTAACCTAATTGTAAAAAAAATAATTTCTAAAATTGGGTTAGTAGGTTAGTCTTACTACTAATGGTACAAAAAATGAATAAATATAATGACCAAAAAATTATATAGGATAGTTATCTGTCCATAAATTGTTTGGCTCTGCACGACGGGAGGCGATTCTGGAAGGACGGTGATCCGCTGGAAGGACGGCGATCCTCTGGAAGGATGGTTATCTTCAAAAAGATGAGACGAAGTCCTGATCGAAGATGGTTTGAAGGCCTAACGAAAGAAGCGTGCTCTCTGCTTACTGGTGCGATCGGTACTGTCTTGAGGGCAAGGGGGCACTGTTATCTGTCTAATCCCTAACTACACTACTGAATATAAATACTAAAAGATCTAAATATAACATGTAAACTAACAAAAAAAATATTTTCCTCATAAAAAAAAAACTATTTTTAATTTAATTTGATTTTTAAATTATAAACAAAATATACAAAAAAAAAATAGAATGTTCAGGCTCAAACAACTTGTTTATATTAAAAATCAATAATTACCTTTTTTCATCTCTAAATTTTTTTAATGTTCTTAAATTGATTATAAAAACAAGCGCGCACCAGATTTTTTTACTTCTACTCATAATACATGAGAGCAGAAAAACAGAAGAAGAAAATGTCTCTAATAACGTTTCTTTTATGTAAATAGGCTTTACGTTTTATTATTAAACTCAAGCTTGGAAAAGCTCAATCTTATTAGGTATTCAAAAAATCTAATTTTTATAGGGATAAATTTAAAAAAGAAAAGCATTCAGTTTGTTTTGAAAAAACAAAACAAGTTCCACCGCTTCAATGAATAGCAGACGAAGTCTGTTTCAGTGGAGTTATATAAAGAAAAAATATATTGCTAATGAACTGGAGATCAAAAGAAAAATATGGATGCTTTCCTTCATACACGATAATGTCCAAGAGAACAAAACAAAAGTGGTCCTTCAAAATAAGCCTACTTATTCATATTCCAAGGGAATTCACAACCAACCATAAGGAGGATTACAATTTAATAAAACGATAGCATTTTTAAAAACAAAATTTTTCCTCCTTCTCTCGTCTGTTTTATTAGACCTACTTTAGATGCAAACACACTGAATGCTCAATCAATATTCAAGCATTGCAGGAGCTTAGAAGAAAAAATAAGGGGCTAAGAAAAAAAAATCAATATTTTCTGAATTTAATATAAAAAATCAATATAAACTAATTGTTTTTTAACTCCGATATTTATAAGTTCCTTTCACTGAAATGCCTTTAATGTTGTAGATTGCTTCCTATAGTTGTATATTTCAATAAATAATAATAAAAAAAAATTTTTTCTCATCATTGTCGTCATTGTTCTTTTGTTCTAATATTTGTTCGTTAATTATCAGGCCGATTTGCAAAATAAATTCTTGGATATTTTTTTAAAACACTTTATTTATTCCAGTATCGCGACGTTTCAGCCTCTAGGGCCATTTTCAAGCTTCATGCATATCCATCTCAATTATCTTTTAATTTTACCGCTTTTCACCAGCGTCGTCATAATTTTTTTTAAATGTCATTTTTCAAAAAAAAAAAAAAAAACTTAACAGTTTTCAGCCGCCTTTTAGGTGTTCTCGTGCGCGACTGCGTCGCAAGAATTTCTTTTGCAAATCGGCCTGATAATTAACGAACAAATAAAAAAATTGTAGATTCCAAAAATATAACCTTACCATCGTGTTAACAATGGTAAAATATTTAGTGCGGACAACACATGATAACATGAAGATGTTATCGTACATAAAAATATGTATATGTTAATGGAGACTGATGAAACACAGGTAGACATAAGTGAATCTTGTATACAATAATTTCTATTGTTAGATTACTTTATCTGAAATATATGTTTTCATCAAAGCTCATTGTTATTCTCAAATCTTTTTTTAATTCTAACTATACATAAAAGTTCTTAAATTGTCAACAGATTTAAGTAAATGTCGGGTGTTACACGCACCAGAGTTTTCTTTATTAAAATATATAATATTCTGAAGGTTAGAATTAATATAACGTTTTTCCTTATTCATTTAATGACACCATTATGTTATTGTGGCTAACTGGACGATGAGCCCTAAATTTTTCCTACCCATGTTTAATTAAATAATAGAAACAACTCATTAATAGAATATTAACTTGTTAGAAATAAAAACGCCTTGTTTTTTTTGTTTATACTACACCGCATGCCTTGTAAAGCAGGAAGTATCCAAACAACACGAAGGCGTTAAATCTGCTGTTTGTTTATTCTTTTTTTTTTTTATCTCCATTTATTTATATTCACACCTGTCATGTAGTTGACAACCAGTGAATGCGATAGTTCAATGAAGGTGAGGTGGCGTGATAGGCATGATGGGGAGAGGGTGCCCAGGGACACTTCTTCCTGGCATGTTTCTTAATTATCATTTATGTTAGGAGGTCTCTCATCTAACTTCTTTTCAGCCTTCTGCGAGTGTTGTGGGGCATGTTAGTAGTGGCCATATTTTGTATTAATGAGTTGGTGTGTCCGTGTAAATGGGCTTCAGTAGGTAAGTGTTAGTGTTTAGTTTATTTTTAAGTTTTAATTTTGAACGTCTTGAGAGTATTGAGTATAAAAGTCTTTTGTTTAGCGTTATCTGTCTGTTCTTGATGTGTGGGCCCCATGTCTTTCTTCTGTCGAATGTCAAGCCGAGATATTTCATTGTGTCTGTCTGTGGAATTTGGATGTTGTCAAAATATACTGGCGGGCAGCAGTTATGTCGAAGAGTGAAAGTAATGAAAATGAAGTTGATGACTATTGACTATGAAGTTGATGGCAAGTTGATGACAATTGAGACGTTGATTTCCAAAAGGTACTAAAGGACATTCTTTACGAAATTGATTTTTTTACATATTTGTATTCTCATCATTTAGTTCTATCTAAATATTCTATTTGATGTTATCTAATGAATTCTCAAGTCCTTAAAAAACACGATTTAGAAATGCGGTCATTTTCTAAAAGTACTAATTACGCATTTATTTTCTTTCCAAATCATTCTAAAAAAAATCATTTCATAACTTTAATATGATGTTATTATTATAGTAAAAAAATAATTCTAAATTTTAAGGCAAAAAGACCCAAATTACCTGGTTTAATAATATAGTAATGAAAGATTTTCGCGCTTCCTGTAAAATTTCCTAGAATGGATATCGTACCTTTTGGAAATCAACGTCTCAATTACTGGTTGGCCATCCGCACGCCGACATTTCACTTTACCGTTGTTAAACTATGCATATTTCAATTTGCTGGCGGCTCTTCTTTGCCAGGCCAGCCAGTAAAGGTGTCCAGGAGTGCCTCGACTGATTTTAAACGCTCCGCGTTCTCGAAGCTTATCGTCGCCTGCTTATCTAAAGTGTCTTTAATGTAATATGTTGGGATTTGTCTTGGTAAATTCGAATTTTCCACAGTTTTTGCTAGGTGGTGTTGTAATGTCTGTGAGGCGTGCGTAGGATTGGGATGTCTTGTTATGATTGATTTATCGTCTGCGTATGTCGCTGTTAGAGTTTCGGAGGTGATTGGCATGTTGTGAGTGAATATTGTGTATAGTAGTGGTGCGAGAACCGACCCTTGAGGTACTCCTGCTAAGACTGGTCTAATTGAAGAAATTTCAGTGCCTTGACAGACAGATAGGAGAGAGTAAAGTCTTTAGTTTGAAAAGAAGCCCCTGATGCCAGACCCGATCGAATGCTTGAGCGAAATCCAGAAATACTCCTGTTTCATACGATTTCTGCTCTTTCTGCTCAGTCACTCTACGTAGTTGGTGAGTGGTTGAGTGTTGTATGCGGAATTCAAATTGATGGTGGTGTATTGTGTTACTGTTCGAAAGTGTCTCAGGAAGTCTTATTTAAAGTAATTTCTTAAATATTTTTCAACAAATAGGGAGCAGGCTGATAGGTTTATATGCGCAAGGGGTGTCTGTGTTTTTGTTCGGTTTGTGGATCATTGTTATGTATGAGTATTTCCATTGTAAAGGGAATTTAGTTGTTCAGAGTATGACATTGTAAATACAAGTTAGGAACACTAGAGCTCTTCTGGGCATTTTCTGGAGTACTTGAGCATTAATCAAGTCATGGCCAGGGGCTTTCTTTTTCGGTAACTGTCTAATTTGCTATGCAACATGTTTTGGAGTGATGCAAGGAGGAGGTAGTGTTAGCTGTAGTGGAATATCTAAAGTGTTTCTCGTGTTCAGAGATCATGAAGTCGGTATGTGGTGTAAAAACCGAGGAAACATAATTTGCAATGAACTCAGATTTTTCACTGTCTGACACAGCCCAGGAATCATCCTCATTACGCAGTGGTGCTGACATAACGTGATGTTTTACAAGTTTTTTGTTTTGCCTCCACAAACTCCCATCGTCAGCGGACAGGTTTTTAATGTGGTTTTAGTAATTCGTTAATTTGAAATTTTGAGCCTGTCGTTTGAGTTCGCTATTAAGTCTGTTAAAAGTACGTTTGTCCGATGGGAGTCGGTTAGTTTGCCAAACTTTTCAAGCTTTTCTCTTAGCCCTGATCAAATCTCTTATGCACTGGGGATAGCTTGGAAGCTGCTCAACTCTTCGGGGCCTTGGTACAGATGAAGACCAAACTGCCTGCTGAATACTGTTTGTAAACTTATCAACTGCCTTCTCTATGTCATCTTCTGTCTTTAGAGACATTGGGATAGAAAGTGGTTACTATATTCGTCCCAATCAAAGATACCTTCTTGAAGAGATCGTCGTTTTGTGGCTGTACATGGCTTGTCCAAGTCTGAGAGTGATCAGAGCAAAGATTGGAGCTTGCAGTTAAAGTATATGGTACGGTTTTAAGTCCTTTAGTGATGAAAAAATCTAAAAGGTCGGGTGTTTTCTGTCTAGAGGTTGGCCAGTAAGTTGGTGTGTTAGGTGTGTCTAATGAGAGTTCATGGATGGCAGAATTCATGTTTCTTCCTCTAGGAGTACATGACCGTGAGAAACCCCGTATAGACTTCAAAAACGAGGTAGGGGTAAAAATAAAATTCAAAATTTTTTCAATGAAATTTATAATTTTTTTTTTCGAGAAACAATTCTTTATTGAGCAATATTACAATCTGTCCAAGTCAGGACATTTTTAATAGTGATAACGTACTACATTCACACGATATATACAAAACAATAAATTTATATAATAATAATAATACAATATACATATATACAAAACAAAATCAATAAAAATATATACAAAAGTCACTCATACCTATATACAATTCACAAGCATACAGCACGTGAGGGGAGAATCTAGCCAATGCTAGAACTCCAATATACATGAAAACAAGAGGTCACGAGGCCTTAGGGTGATGGATAAGGTTCTGATGAAATTTAAAGAATTTTAATGGTATAAGGTCTAAAATAAATGGAATATTTAGGTCGCGGTTTAAGGTATGGTTGGATACATAATAAGGGGCATTAACTATTGTTCGGAGGACTCTAGATTGAAAGGATTGAATGCGTTTGATTTTAGAAAATTTGGCTGTCCCCCACAGTTCAAGTCCGTAGATCCAGATAGGTTTCAGTACTGTCTTGTATATTAACAGTTTGTTCTCGATAGATAGTTTTGAATTTCTGTTCAGTAGTCAGTATAATGGTCGAAATCACTGATTAAGTTCTTGTTGTTTAAGTCTAGTATGTGGGTTCCAAGTTAGTCTTTTGTCCAGAAGGAAGCCAAGATACCGGACTGTGTCGGAGAAAGGAAGCGGAACGGAGTTAAAGAGAACTGGAGGGCAGGATTGTCTTCGGAGGGTAAAGGTGACATGTTTGCATTTGGATTGATTGACTTTGATTCTCCAGTTGTTACACCAGTCTTCAATTTGAGAAAGGTGCGTTTGGAGGCCTATAGATGCAATTTCGGGATCTAAGTGAGAGGATAGGAAAGCTGTGTCATCAGCGTACGTTACTAGGAAGGTATTAGGGCAAACAGGAATATCAGCCGTGCATATATTGTAGAGGATAGGACCAAGGACACTGCCCTGAGGGACACCGGATTCGACTGGATAATAATTGGAATATTATGCACCACAGCGAGCGGAGGAGCGGTTTGATAGATAGGATCGGAGGACTAGGTATACGGATTGGGGTAAATGGTTTTTGAGCTTAAAGTGTAATCCCGGGTGCCACACCCGGTCAAATGCTTGCGTTATGTCCAGAAATGCACCCGAGCAGTACTCCTTGTTCTCAAGGGCAGAGGAAATATGGTCAACGACTCGGAGCCCTTGCTGAACGGTTGAATGTTGGGAACGGAATCCAAACTGATGGGAAGGAATAGTGTGGGATTCTAATAAAGGTAATATTCGTTTGAGGAGGATTTTTTCAAAGATTTTTGAAAGGATTGGGAGTAGGCTGATAGGTCCATATGATGTCGTAGTGTTAGGAGGTTTACCTGGTTTTAGGAAGAGAATTATAGTGGAATGTTTCCATAAGAGAGGAAAATGAGTAGTGCCTAGAATGGAGTTGTAAATATATGTAAGAAATATAACGGCTTTAGATGGAAGCTGTCTGAGAATCTGAGGAGTGAGGAGATCGTATCCACGAGATTTACGGAGTGCAAGTTTTCGGAGAAGATATTTGACCTCAGAGGGATTAACTGCTTTAGAAGGTAATGAAAGCGGGATTGGAGGCTGAAGGAACTCTTCCACTACTGCAGTGTGGTTTGGATGGGATTCTGGATGAGTATAATTTTTTTAATCAAATTCATAATTTCTTCTACGAATTTCAGAATTTCTTAAGCCCATCTTATATAGTTAGTTTTTTGGAATTTTGTATAAAAAACTGTAACATTTTATTAAATCTTGTTGCTGTTTGTCTATTTAACGTTACTTTACGTACGCGGCTAGTCCAACAGTGCTATAACGGGAGTTCTAAATTTGGCATATCCAGGTTTAATAAGGACAAGAACATTTAATGTTTCTGATATCGCAGACTACTGGAGCCATTTTACGTCTTCTCTTCCTCCTGAAGAACGGCAAAACCAAAGTGTTACGCCCTAAAAATAATCCTAGGGTCATCTGCTGGGTGTGAGTCCGCAACCTCGGGCATGTTTAATCCTTAATCCCTTATTTTATAAATCCATTAAAAGTTTTTCAATAAAATTCATAATTTTTTAAATCAAATTCATAATTTTTTCAACTAATTTCATAATTTCTTGAACCCATCTTATATAGTTAGTTTTTGGAGATTTTGTTATCAAAAACTAAAATATTTTATTAAATTTTGTTGCTGTTTGTCTATTTAACGTTACTTTACGTACGCGGCTAATCCGACAGTGCTATAACGGCAGTGTTATAAATTTTGCTTTCCAGGTTTGATAACGACAAGAACATTCAATATGTTTCTGATATCGCAGGCTACAGTCGCCATTTTACGTCCTCTCTTCCTCCCGTAGAACGGCAAAACCATAGATTTTTTACGCCCTAAAAGTAATCCTAGGGTCATCTGCTGGGTGCGAATCCGCAACTTCGGGCATATTAAATCTTTAATCCCTTATTCTATAAATCCATCAAATGTTGGGATCACTTGTAGCTGGGTAGCTAGCGTAACAGCCTCCCATGCTAAAGGTCACGGGTTCAAACCCGCAGGTGGTCCTAGGATTTTTTAATGGGAGTAAAAAATCCTTAGTTACGCCGTCCTTCGGAGGGGACGTTAAAGGTGCCTGTGCGATGTCAGGTACTCGTTAAAGATCCCTATCCTAATAAAACCTGGATAGGCAAAATTTAGGACTCCCACTGTAGCATCGTCCAATTAGCCATAGTAGCATAAAGTGACGTTAAATAAATAAACAAACAAACAAACAATCCATCAAATGTTTTTCAATGAAATTCATAATTAATGTAGTCCAGTGCATTAATGCATAATCCCTTCAAACCCGGCACATGGCTATTGCATATTTGTTTTCTAAATAAAATTCTTAAGTTTTTAACCCTATTTTTTAAATCCTTTTCGATGCACGAAATAACAAAAGATGTTTTAGTTCCTTGAAAATCCTGAGGCTATCTGCTTTTGATCTGGGTTTGAAACTGCGCCCTTAGGCATTTTAGATCCTTAATCCTTTACTAAATCTATTATGGGTTATCTGTGGTGCAGTGTTAGCACAACAGCCTTCTACGCCCAAGTTCGTGGGTTCAAAACCGGTAGGTGGCCCTCAGATTTTTTAACCAAATTCATAATTTTACTATATAAATATTTTACATCTATTTGGAAGAACGAAACAATCAAGGTTTTTTTACTCCCTTTAAATCATCTTTTTTTTTTTTTTTTTTTATTTTATTGAGATATATTACAATTTGTTTCTATATGAACATTAGTAATAGTGATATATGATCCCATTCACACAATATATACAATGATAAAGTCAAACAAATAAAATATAATATATATACAAAATAAGAAAACAAACAACAACCTATAACTGAGATAAATACAAATAAATGATATATATAGAATTAAATAATAATACATATAAAAACAAAACAAAACAAAACAACAAAACAAAACAAAACCTTTAAATCATCTAAGCGTCATCTTCTGATTTTGAGCCCGCTACCATTGGCAAAGAAGGCTATTATGCTAGCACTGCACCTCATGTGACCCCTTTAAGGAAGTAAAATATCCTTCGTTATTTCGTCCTTCAAAAGGGAAGTAAAAAATTATTAATTTGGTTAAAAATATAAAAGAAACATCCAAGGGCCATCTACCGGGTTTGAACCCGCAAACTTGGCGTAGAAGGCTGTTGTGCTACTTATGCTAACATGCGCGGTTTCAAGGAACTAAAACATACTTCGTCATTTCGTCCATCCAAAAGGATGTAAAAAATGGGGTTAAAAATTATGAATTTAGTTAGATTCAATTTCTAATTGTTTGTTTATTCGTTTAACGTCACTTTTATGCTGCTATGGCTAATCGGACGATGCTACAGTGGGAGTCCTAAATTTTGCCTCTCCAGGTTTTATTAGGATAGGGATCTTTAACGAGTACCTGACATCGCACAGGCCCGGGACCACCTTTTAACGTCCCCTCCGAAGGACGGCTTAACTAAGGATTTTTTACTCCCATTAAAAAAACCTAGGGCAACCCGCGGGTTTGAACCCGCGACCTTTGGCAAAGAAAGCTGTTATGCTAACCACTACGCTATGGGTAGCCCCTTCAATTCCTAATAATGATTGATTGATTGATTGGTGTGTTTTATAGGCGTTCAACTACGGGTGGTCATCAAAGCCTTTAAGGTCCTAATAATGAAGTCTCTCCCAGATATTTTAATTTTCTAGTTACTTTTCTTTGTCCATATTTTGTCTTTATTATATTTTTACTTTCACTTACCTATATATGGATAGTAAAGGAAAGTATTGCGACCGTGAAAATTTTCTAATTCCAGTTTTCAACGGAAATACACGTTTTAGGGTCCCCTGCGTCGAAATAACCAAGTCCCGCAAAAAGTTCTGTGTGTGTGTGTGTTTGTGTGTGTGTGTGTGTGTGTGTGTGGGTGTGGTATAAGTCCTGCGCGTAAACGAAGTCCTATGAAACTGAAATTTCATATTTAAAACAACTATACGCCCGAAATGTTACAGAATCTTTTTCATCAAAATCAGCAGACCGGAAGATCTACTTTATACCATGCATTTTGCCCCTTTTTACGATTTTCTCAAAAACGGCTTTAACGATTTTAATTAAACTTCCTATTTCGATGTATAATTTAATGGGCTTTAATATGATGTAGGTTTAATTCTGATTAAAATAGTCTGACAGGGCTTCAATTCTTATATTTTCAATGTTCTTTCTCTAAACTACCATTAATTTTCTACATTTCAAAAGATTAACGATATCATCTTAATGGCACTGATAAAGGACGGATAATTATCAAAGTTGAGCGAATTCGATAAACAACTAAAGGAGAAAAGTGCAAACATATTTGTTTATGTAAGTTTTGTGTTTTAGAACACAAGAATAGTAATTTAGACGTATAATATACCGTTTAATAGCTAAAGATTTTAGAAAAAATATTATCTGACACACAGAATTGTAAAGGGTAATGGAGAGTTATGAAAAGCCGATAAATGATAACTGTTTCTGGTCATGTTGACCGTGTTGCTACCTGGCGGCCTATCTAAGAAGCAGAGCGCCCCTAGTGTGATCATCTTGACATTGAGTTGGAGGTGCTTACCCCAAACATTAACTGATTGTTGTAGATAAAAATATAATAGATTATTTAATAAAACACATGTTTCTATTTAAATTCAATTCAATTAATTCTCAACAATTTATTATTATTTCTACATGTATTTAAAAATTCTTAAATTGATTTCAACAGCGGAGGTAAGTGAAAGTCGTGTGTTGCGCGCACTAGATTTTTACTATACTTCTTCTTTGTTGCTATAAGTTCCGTATTTTAGTAGAAAACTTTGTTGGAAAGCTTTTTCTGCTATTTCTTTATTCTTAAATATGTTACATCTCTTTTCTTAGCTTT
The DNA here is from genome assembly GCA_023052935.1 of Piezodorus guildinii. NCBI lineage: Eukaryota > Metazoa > Arthropoda > Insecta > Hemiptera > Pentatomidae > Piezodorus > Piezodorus guildinii. The sequence goes on from CM041293.1 coordinate 139,665,115, forward strand.
GGTAGCATCAATGTAGTTCGATATATGAGCTATAAATAATTAGGACAAATATATTGTTTTTCTCGTCAGCTACTCGGATTAACATCCTTCTGAATTTTTGTCTGTCAACTACTTATATACATTTTCATTAATATAATGAGCTAGGAAAAATCTGTTATAACAAACATTTATTTTTCATTGCAGATCCTCTACTCAGTATTCGAATGTTCCAGTCGTGGTTTCCCTCAGTCTATCACCCGACTCGAGGACTGCTTCTCTGTTGACAGAAAATTAGCAATTCATATCGCTAAGTGTCGGCCATTGAATATCACCGAGCAAGATCGTGTGGGAGGTTTAAATGGCAAGTCCGGGGATGAATATGCGATCAGATGGGAAATTATGAACGTTATCACTCTCCTTGCGAATCTGCTTGTATATCATCGAATACAATTTATATCTCAGCAATCCGTCTGGGGAAAGCTGTATGGGGTCACCTGTTGTGTGTTGGCAAGAATAACTAATCTAGGATTTTTAAATAGGAGTATAAAGGCCCAAGGCCCGAGTCTGTGCGACGTAAGGTACTCGTTAAAGATCCTAAATAAACCTGGAAAGGCAAAATTTAAGACTCCCTTTGTAGCATCGTCCGATTAGCCATAGTAGCATAAACAAAGAGGAAGAGCTGTATATTTTCTTACTCAATATCCAGCATTAAATCTGACCCAAGCCTCTTGAAGGATAAGTCCATTCTTCGACCACCCCTTGTGTTATTTTTCTATGTTAATATCTACATCCCAACAGGTGGTTCGCCGAACCCTGAGGGTCTGCAGGCGATGTCCACGGGGTCCGCATTCTTCTAAGTGATAAAATTACTATTGAGGGTGTACAGTCGACTGTAGAAACTATTATACGTGAAATAATCAGGAATCAGTCACTTTTTGAAAAAAAAAATTAAATTTTGCCAACGTTTCGGCTCTAGCTTGTGAGCGATCATCAGGGCATTACTGAGCCATGTCCAAGCATAAACCCTTTATAAATTTTATATATAAGAAGTTTATGCTTGGACATGGCTCAGTAATGCCCTGATGATGGCTCACAAGCTTGAGCCGAAACGTTGGCAAAATTAAAAATTTCCGGAAAATGACTGATTCCTGATTATTCCACCTATAATATAAAATCGTTTCTTTGATATGTAGGTTAAGGAGTGTTTTTTTAAGGCGGGATTGGATGGTTTAAAGTTTTGAGAGGAATTTTTTGTTAACATTGAAATGGTTAAAATTGTTGGAAATGAAACAATTAAAAGTTTCCAAAAAATGACTGATTCCTGATTATTCCACCTATGATAAAATTACTAGTTATCATTGATGAGTAGCTGCTTTTGCACAATCGTAACCTTAAAATTGGTAATTTTTAGCATTTCAAAAGTAATGAGCTTAAAAAACTTAACTTCACATAAGATAATGAGCGATATTTGATTTATTTATCATTATTTGTTAGAATACCTATCGTATAAGTTTTAATAATTCAGTGTTTCGAGGATTGAAGTAAACTCCTGGTCCTATTTTTTGTTTTTAAGTCATGAAAATAATAGGAAAATTATTCTGACCCCTCCAGAGTAAATTTTTTTTCATCACTAAAAATGACTTTTTTCCACACCTCAGTCCATGACATTACATTTTGAGCAAAGGGCATCGGGATAATTTTTGACGGGTAGTCCAAACTGGTTTTCTTTTTAATTTTTTTCTAGGGAGGAAATTCCAATTTGGATCTGCTGCTCAACTTCGCTGAGTTGCTATCAGTACACAGCATACTGCATCAATCCCGAAGACAATTTTAAAGAAAAAAGATAGATAGAGATTCTGCCAAATAGGAAATACTAGAAAATATTGTTTTGACTTTTTAATAATCTTTGAACATTTCTTAGTTTTGTTTCAATTCCAGCTTCCTCGGCAATTGTTCTTGCTGTTTTGCAAGAGATGGATGCGACTCGAAGAATATTTCGTTTCTTCCTTGGTGTCAAAACAGGGGACCTTCCAGAAGAACGATGGGTTCCACATGTCTCCCCGTGTCGAATAAACTCCGCTTGATTTAGCGGACTGTTTCCCTACAACTCATTCCATCCTTGTGGAGTGAAGAAATCAAACTGAGCTCTTCTTCGGAGAAACACTTATTTTTCCCCATAACTTACGTTTTTTTTAAGGTCTATTTGCGAACAAATTCGACACTGCACTGAAGTATAAATGGTATCTTAAGGATTTCAACTGTATAGGATTGAGAAAATAGTCAACAACAGCAAGTGTGCCTATCGTTTTGACGCATATAATGTCAATATTTACTGATATTGGATTCAAATAATCCTCAAGGTCTGAGAACATTGTCCCCATTTCAGTACCATAATTTATACTTTAAACTGTAGGTACTATCAAAAACATTTCAATAAAACATTAAAAGTTTTTGCAATTTCAATGGTCCTGTCTAACATTTTGTCACTGAGTGTATCTGAAAGTAAAAATACAGCAATTTCCGGAGGAATTATTTCGTTTGAGTGAGTATAGAGAAGCCCGAACTGAGTATGGTGATGTGCGGGAGGAGTGGAGTTCTGTTCTCCGCTGACCAAGTGCTACTTCACGGCGACAAAAGAGTAATTACGACCGCTCGCTCTGCCGTCGGTTCTTGTAATTAAATGTCAGAAACATCGATTATTGATCGAGTTCGTTCACAGGTCACCGCTTAAGGTACAGTTTAAAAAGTTAAATTTCATTCATCACTTCTCTATGAAATACAATGCAATTTAGGTTCTTTTTAAACGGAAAAAATATTTATTTTTTTTATATTCCTGGAATATAAGTAGTAACATAGACGTATAATGTAGCATTTCCAAGTTAATTGTAATCTTATCTAAACCAAATGTAACTATTTTCATTTCAAATGTAATATTTTTCCATTTTAAATGTAACCCTTTCCAAAGGAAATGTAACCATTCCCATTTCAAATGTAAACCTTTCCATTCCAAATGTAATCTTTTCTAAAGCAAATGTAACCCTTTCTAAAAAAATTGCAACGCTTTTTTACTTTAACTTGTCTACATATGAAATATATAATAAGGGAAAGTATTGCGATCGTTAACATTTTCTAATTCCAGTTATCAACGGAAATACACGTTTCAGGGTCCCCTGAGACCAAATGACCAAGTCCCGCAAAAAGGTCTGTGTATCTGTGGTAAGTCCAGCGCGTAAATGAAAAGTCCTATGAAACTGAAATTTCATATTTAAGACAACAATACGCCCGAGATGTTACAAAAACATTTTCATTAAAATCGGCTAACCAGAAGAGCCACTTTATATAGCTTTTTTCAGTCAATTCATAATTTTTTCAGTCAAATTCATAATTTTTTCAATCAAATTCATAATTTTTTCAGTCAAATTCATAATTTTTTCAGTCAAATTCATAATTTTTTCAGTCAAATTCATAATTTTTTCAATCAAATTCATAATTTTTTCAGTCAAATTCATAATTTTTTCAGTCAAATTCATAATTTTTTCAGTCAAATTCATAATTTTTTCAATCAAATTCATAATTTTTTCAGTCAATTTCATAATTTCTTGTACCCATTTTATAAAGTTAATTTAATGAGGTTTTGCTACCAAGAACTTAACATTTTTATTAAATCTCGTTGTTGTTTATCCATTTATCGTCACTTCATGTTACTGTGCTCAATCCGACGGTACAGCGGGAGTCCTAAGTTTTGCCTACCCAGGTTTACTCTTAAGTAAACCTGGGTAGGCAAAACTTAGGTATCTTTTACGAGTTCCACTTATTAAATCTTTTAAGAGTCATCTGCGGTGCACCAATATAGGAGGATCTGCTGGTTTTAGACTTGCGACCTTAAGCATAGAAGGCTGTTGTGCTAGCCACTACTCCACAGGTGACCCTTTATGCATTCAACAAGGTGTTTGAATCTGCCGGGTTTAATCACGTGACTTTGGACATATTAATCTTTAACTCCTTGCTGAATACATCCAGGGTCACCTGTGGATTAGTGGCTAGCATAACAGTCTCTTTTAAAGGACGAAATAACCAAGGACTTTTACTCCCTAAAAACAAACATAGGGCCATCTGCCAAGTATGAACTCGCGATCTAGGGGATAGAAGGATGTTATGCTAGCCACTACTCCACAGGTGACCCTGGATGCATTGAAAAAGAATGTTTAAATCTGCCGGGTTTGAACCTGTGACCTTAGACAATATGTCACAGTAATATACTCCTTAACACCTTTTTGAATTCATAAAGGATCACCTGTGGAGTAGGGGCTAGCATAACAACTCTCTATGCTTAAGGTCTAAAGTTCAAAACCAGCATATGGCCCTATATTTCCTTTTAGGGAGTAAACATCCATGGTTATTTCGTCCTTTAAAAGAGGCTGTTTTGCTAGCCACTACTCCACAGGTGACCCTTTATACATTCAAAAAGGTGTTAAGGATTAATATGTCTAAGGTCACGGATTTAAACCCAGCAGATTCAAACACCTTGTTGAATGCATTTAGGGTCACCTGTGGAGTAGTGGCTAGCATAACAGCCTTCTATGCGTAAGGTCGCAAGTCTAAAACCAGCAGATCCTCCTATATTTGTGCACCACAGATGACTCTTAAAAGATTTAATAAGTGGAACTCGTAAAAGATCCCTAAGTTTTGCCTACCCAGGTTTACTTAAGAGTAAACCTGGATAGGCAAAACTTAGGACTCCCGCTGCACCGTCGGATTAAGCACAGTAACATGAAGTGACGATAAATGGATAAATAACAACGAGTTTTAATAAAAATGTTAAGTTCTTGGTAGCAGAACCTCATTAAATTAACTTTATAAAATGGGTACAAGAAATTATGAAATTGACTGAAAAAATTATGAATTTGATTGAAAAAATTATGAATTTGACTGAAAAAATTATGAATTTGACTGAAAAAATTATGAATTTGACTGAAAAAATTATGAATTTGATTGAAAAAATTATGAATTTGACTGAAAAAATTATGAATTTGACTGAAAAAAGCTATACTATGCATTTTGCACCTTTTTACGATTTTCTCAAAAACGATTTTGATTAAACTCGCTATGTCGATGTAAAATTTAATGACCTTTAACATTATGTATACATTATTTATTGAAAAATAATTAGTTTCATTAAAATTATGTCTTTTATAATCATTTTGGCATATCCTATCGACATTTTATTTTGTTTTTTAGATATTTAATGTGAAGTGCTGATTTTAAGGAGCTAACATTTTTAAAAATTAATTTTCGTCTATTTAGTTTGAAGAGAATTATTGATTATGATTTTTTATTCAGTATGGTGGTTGTAGGGATTAATTAAAGTCCTTACGAGGGGTTATGATTATGTTATGCCAGCAGTATTTTTTATCGATCGCGCTTATTTTAAATCGCATTTACTTTTAATGTTTTTTATTGATATAGGGGTTGATAATTGTGTTTTCGGGTCTAATGATTACGTTTTTACTAAAGATATAAAAATAAAACGCTTGACCAGCATGGAGATATCATCTTCGAAAATTTAGAAAAATTAAAAATTATAGAAGATAGATCAGAAAGGCAGGATGAGCTAATTGAAAAATTACTTCAAGAAAATAATAATTTAAAAACTAAAATTCAAACAATGGAGATTAAAATTAACCAAATGGAACAAAATCAACTATCTCACTCGCTTGAGATAAGAGGTGTTCCACTGAAGACCGGTGAAACACCGGAAGGCGTGGTTTGCTCAGTTGGTGTAGCGCTGGGAATAAAGCTCAGCGCAGAGGACCTGGACACCGTACAGAGAAAAAGACCCGGAAAAGAAGACAATCGGCCACCACCAATTATCGTACGTTTCGTCCGTCAAACGACTAGAGATGAGGTGATTCGTCTCAGATAAATAAAACGAGATTTTACCACAAGACATCTAGGATGGGAGAGTGACGAAAGAATATATGTCGGTGAAGAGATGTCTTTTGGGAACCGACATCTGTACTGGTTGGCGAGGCAGATGAGAACTTCCGAGAAAATCAAATATGTCTGGTTCTCCCGAGGAAAAGTCCGGTACAGGCGTGATGATGGCCAACCGGTGATCATCATCAACAAGGCGAAGGACCTCGAAGCCTTCCGATAGCAGCAAATCGTCCTTTACGTCAAATTTGAAAATCCGCTCATTTTACGCTACCCTTGATCACCTACTTTACTCTCAATTGTCCTAATGAATTTCTGTTTTAAGCACTCGTTATTTAATAATTTTGAAAATCTATTTTTTTATTCGTATATTTATATTTACTATTATATATTCCTAAGTAACCTCGTCATTTCATTAATTGCTATCGTTAACTTAAAATATTGTTTCCTTTTTTGTTTGTAATACACTTTATATTGTTAGTTAAAACTACTGCAACTCTTCATATTTTAATCTCTTGCTTTAGAACTTTATCATTATCAGGTAGCTTTTACTCATATAATAGTATTTGTTCCTTCCTTTCCAAAATTCTTCCGATAAACTTACTTTTTCTATCCCAGTACGACTAATATTCTTTTAACCTGCCACGTTAACGCTCAATCCATTACAGCACATTTTGACGAGTTCCTCGATTATTTCCAACACAACTTTCATCATATCATTGCCGTTTCAGAAACCTGGCTCAAACCCACCGTTCCTTCCTCCTCTGTATCCATACCTAATTACGCACTCATTCGTCATGATCGGGTTGACCGCTTCCGACGTACACGAAATCCCGATGACTTTTCCTCGTTCAAAATCCTGAGAAACCTTACCCAATCGTCTTTACGTCGTGCTAAAGCACTGTTCTTTCACTCTTCACTATCGCAAGCTCCGGATCACAAATCTCGATGGAAAATCATCAAAATCATTCCATTGTGTCCAAAGGTATGTACCTCTTACCCTGTATCCCCTGATCATTTAAACTCCTACTTTGCCAATCCTACCCAAAACTTCTTTTTCTTACTGCATTCCAAAAACGTCTTGCGACCCCGAAAAATTATTTTTCACGAATATATTCCCGGAAGATCTGTTCACCTCCGTCCTTAAATCCAGAACGACAGACCACGGTCCAGATCAAATTCCTGTAAAATTAATTAAACTTTGCCTACCTATCATATTCCGAATTCTCTTGCATATCTATAATTACTCTCTACAGAATTCTACCTTTCCAACAGCGTGGAAAAAAGCTATAATCCGTCCACTCAGCAAAGTCTCAGTTCCCACAAAAGTTTCTGATTTCCGACCGATTTCCATCCTCTCCAATCTCTCAAAGCCGTTAGAAAGAATCGTCCATTCACAGCTCAACACCTACCTAGAGAAAAAATCACTTATCAATCCCCTCCAATCTGGTTTCCGAACCCACTTCTCAACACAATCCGCCTTATTGAAAATTACTCAAGACATGGTGAATCATAATATCTTACTCTCAAAACTCGAAAAGCTATCCCTATCAAACAGTGTTTTAAAGTGGTTCCAATCCTACCTATCCCATCGTACCCAATCAGTTGTTATCCCTGATAAACCCTTTTTAAACCTGATCTTCGCTCTCACCAACCCTGTTCTCTTTATATATAAATGATCTACCTGACTCTATTCATCATTCAAAATATCATTTATATGCCGATGATCTTCAGATCTACCTTTCCTTTTATCCCAGCGAGATGTTTAAAGCGATCCGTCAGATTCAAGAAGACATAGATAGTATCAACGCATGGGCATTAAAGAATGATTTAAGATTAAACGTTGATAAGACTAAAGGCATAATCATAGGTTCTAAACATCTCGTTAATTCCCTCCCTTATTATCCCTTACTGTACCTTAACGGACTACCTATCAATTTCCATAATACCGTAAGAAATCTTGGTGTCGTCTTCGACCAAAACCTTTCATGAACTAACCATGTTTCCAATATCATTCGCAATTCAGTCGCTTCTCTTAAACTCTTCTCAAGATTGCGTGATGCACTACCGTTTAAAGTTCATCGACTCCTTGTTTCTTCTCTCGTCTTCCCCCACTTTGACTATGGCTGCCTAGTTTTTGGTGGATTGTCTGGTGGACTTGAGATGAGGTTGGAAAGGCTAATGAAATGTTATATTAGATTCATCTTCGGAGTCCCCAGACGCTCCAGCGTCGCCGACAGGTATGCCGAGTTGAAGTGGCTCAATCCAGTTTCTCGCCGACAGTATTTCCTGGGAGTATTCCTATTCCGCACTTTTAAAACCCCAAGTCCATCCTACATTCTTGACCTACTCATCCCTTGCTCATCAGTACATTCGTTTAACACAAGATCCCAACCCACTAACCTCTATTTGCCCTCTCATCGAACATCATTCTTTAAAAAATCTTTTAGTTTGCGTGCCACCTCTCTTTGGAATTCCATACCTACCTCTATACGCAAAGCTTCTTCCTTAACCTCATTTAAAAACAAATTCTTTCATCATCTCCTCAGTAATCAGTCTTCCGAATAATTGTATAAAAAATTAAGAATAATAGTCATATTTCAAGTTAACAAAAACTTTTTTTTCTACGATTTTACGATATTAGTGTGAGGTTCAATCACAATATCTCTGTATGCACATGTTTTCAGTATTATATAGTCATACATAAATGTTCTATTGTCGTATTTACTACACTATAAATAATGCAAGTAGTAGTCATATGTCATTCAAGGAACAGTATTTACTATGTTTATATATAATATAAGTATAACCTTATGTTTGTTTTTGTAATGTTTTTATTTTTAAGCCAGACTTAATACTCACTCTTGTACTTTTTTTGTTATTCTTAGGGGACAGAAGTCCCAGAATAAAATTTATTTTTCTTCTTCTTCTTCTTCTTTTTTGAGCTGTATTCTTCATCGCTCGGGGCCTTTTCCACTCGGGTTTACTTATATATTTCTCATTGTTATATGGACTTGTTTATTTTTTTTTGAGTGTTATGATTTCGTTTTTTGAACAGTATTTTTATTCGCTCAGTTAACAAATAACACTTTTATTTAAACTTTGTATATTTATTCACTATGGAAACAGAAACATAAACTTCTTAATGATATAATATATTACACCTTTACAGTAATAACATTTTGACCGGAGTGCTCTGGCCCTAGGATTTGGGGGGTACATATATGTAGGAATAGTGGAGGGGATGGAGGAAAGGCGGCAGAGATCAAATGGAGGGACATATGGATCACTTAGCACCCATAATGTCAAAGTACTTCTTGTAGGGGTTCAGGTATGTTTCTTGGGCTAAAGACCCTTCGGAGGTAGAAGGCGGCATCCTTTGTAATAGGAGGCAATATAAATATTACTAACAACAATTAAAATAATCTCTTTATAATTATAATTACTATTGTAATAGCAATTACAATAGATGAGTAAATCTCATTCCATAACTACTCTCCCCTTTAAGCACGAAGCCCCTTGAGTGCAATGTTGAATTATGTTAGTTGAAATTATTTGAATATATATAACATAGGCTATTGGAAATTTTGGATAGGAAGGCTCAGAGCAGGAAAAAGGAACAATTACTTTTTAACCTATGCTTACAAAAATTCTTAAAATTAAGAAGTTATACAAACAAAACAAATTCAAAATTCTAATACAACTTAATTACAATTATGATAAATTGACAACAGTGAATTATTTTTACTATTTGTACAATACTGTAACAATTGTATGTATAGAAGGTTAGATTTTTGTAGACAATTATATAACATAATAGGTTCTTACCAACACATACAAATAATTAAATACGTAAATAGAAAACTGAATTGAGTAAACGCATTAAAACAAATAAATATTTAAACACTATACTACAACATGTAGATTATTTTTTAGTTATGCTGAAAATTATTTTAATTTTAATTATTTGTTAATCATGAATTATCATTTACAATTTGTTTGATAGAAGGAGCTGTTTCCAATTTTCAGTTTTTTTAATAATAATATTCGAAAATTTAATTAAATACCTTAAATTGATTATATACAATTAAACTACTATATTTAAAACAATATTCTATAATAGTAATGCTCCAGCTGTATTTTTACATAAATATGATATGTTGAAATATGCCATCATTTCTGAAACGTTATTCGTGAGTACTGAATTCTACTAAATAAATTTTAACGTTACAAAAGTCTTGAACAATTATACTTATTTTCTATATTTGTTTTTATTTTCATGGTTTTATTTTATTATTATCATTATTTTTCTATTTATTATTAATTTTTTTTTTTTAATAATTATTCAGGTTATATTCCCACTAGTTAGATTGCTATTTTATTTACTTTAGTGTTTATGTTTATAAATACTTTTAAATATTTATTTTATAATTGATATTCAGATACTTATTATAATTTAATACATATTTCATAGCAGTTTACCAATATCGTTTTTTCTCTTATTTTCTCTCCCTTTTTTTTTTTTTTTCATTATATTTTTTTTTCACACCTCGACCCGCCAGATAGGTAGTAGAATTTTCATCAGGTCTAAGCATCCAGAGGCAAATTTCATCCTTGCCCTTGGGCCATCTAGAAATATTTTGAATTTCATCTTTTACTCTACATTTTAAAATTTTGTCAATATCACCAGAGGTAACTTTCTTTTCTGTTAGTTTCGTTTTTTTTCCTAAAGAAAGAATATTTTAACAACTGTTCCGGATTAACTTTAAAATTATCCTTTTTTTGATTTACTATAATAGTTGATATATCTTTTATTTTATTATTATTTAATAGTTTAATTTTTCTAACATCAATCTCACTAATACTCCCGGGTTCCTCAGGCTTTGTAAATTTCTTTATTTTTAGATTTTGTTTTTGAAATTTACTAACATTAGACGAATTTTGTTCGAAATTCGGGCATTCAAGTGATTTATCATTTAAAATAGATTCTGTTTTACAATTAAGTTTATCTTCAGATTCTGAAATATTTAGTAAGTCTGTATTTGGGACTAAATGATTTTCAATTGTGGTTATTAAACTATTTTCTTGACAAGGTTCCATGGACTCCGTATTTTTCAAATCATTTTCAATTATAAGCTGTTTTAAACTACTGGATTCGACCACAAATAATTCTTTCTTTTCCTCAGACGGTTTTAATAAGTTTAAATCTGGTTCTCCTGTCATCGTTTTTACTACATCTTTGTGATCTATTTGATTTTTTAAAACTGTTTTTAATTCTTTAGTTATTTTATTATTTTTTATATTCAAATCAACATCCACAGCCAAAATATCTGATTTACAATTCAATATTATATTTTCTTTTTCCGAATCTCTGATTTCTCTGTTTGGTTGTTTTTCAAATTCCGTTTTATTAAAAGGATTGTTTAAAATTAGGTTAGGTTCAGCATTAAATTTAATGGTATCCTTTGCACTATTTTCCTCTACCTTACTGTTTTCCTCGATTACTTTATTTAGATCTGGTAAACAAGATTTTTGATTAATGGCATTTTTAATTAGTTTCGGTTGTTCTTCCGTTTTTGACCAAGTGTTTTCAAATGTTTTACGGTTTTCTTTACTTTTTGTTTTCGGTAAAAAGGTGGGTCTTAACTTCTTTATTTCTTCGATTCGTTTTTCCAACTGTCTTATTCTTACTTCGTGAGAGTTTTTATTAGTAGGTGGCTCATACTCTGTTTCATATGTTGGTTGTCGATATGGGTTTGAAATAAAATGATTTTTGTAATTATTTTGATGATTATGATATCTTTTATGGTATTGTTGCTCCTGCCTGGCACAAGTGATTTGGGGACTGTAAAATTCGTTTTGGGGATTAGTAAAGGTTCTTTGATAGCAATCAAAATATGAAAATGATGGGTTATCAAATAATAAGTATTCTTTTTTCCGGATGAAGTCCTCTAATTCACCAAATTCATTTAAATCATCTATTTTGGTTAACAAATAATTTTTTATGTGCAAAGGCATGTTATTATAAAAATGTTTAATAATTTGGATGTCCAACTGTTTAATTAGAGGTCTAAATATAACATTTCCGTCTAGTTTATATTTAACAATTATCGAAGTTCGGATTTTACCTAGTCTGCGCAAAAAATCTAAAGGGTGTTCGTTTGGCTGGATATTTGATTTGAATAGTTCGGAAGTCAGTTGGTCAACTGACCTGTGGTCACCAAAAGATTTTTTTAATAACTCTATTAATTGTTCCGTTGTTTTAAATTTATATGAAAATTTTATATATTCGGCATCTCCGGTTAATCTAGTCCGGTTAATTTTTCATTATCATATTTAAATAAATTATCATCTGCACATGCAATTTCCTTTGATTCTCTAATAGCATTTATAAAAAATAAAAGTTCTTGGGAATTACCATTGTAATATGGTATAAAATCGTAATCAACTTTAGTTATTCGAAATGATGTCATATTAATGTTTTAAGTCAATACAATTTCAGTAATCTTCAAAAAATCTTAATAGCCTCTTTCTTAGGCAGTAAACAAAGACTTCAACACATTACAAACATTAAAATATATATAGAGTAACTCTTACTTCGGTGATTTCTTCTGTTGGAATAATTTCTCGTGGAGGGAAGTCCAGCGAGGCTCCGCAGGACATCTCGGATGAGCATTTTCTTGTCTGAAGAAGGGTAGCATATGATCTTCATAATTATCTTCAAATAGTCTTCCAAATATTCAAAATCTTCCAGGGTTCTTGGTCTGACTGCAGAGTTGATCAAATTACTTCTTGATACTTGCAGTCCCTACTTCGGGCGCCAGTTAACAAATAACACTTTTATATAAACTTTTGTTTATTTATACACAATGAAGATAGACACATAGACTTCTGACTAATATAATGTATTTCAACTTTATCATAACAACATCTTGACCGGAGTGCCCTTGCCCTAGGATTTGGGGGGTACATATATGTAGGAATAGTGGAGGGGATGGAGGAAAGGCGGCAGAGATCAAATGGAGGGACATATGGATCACTTAGCACCCATAATGTCAAAGTACTTCTTGTAGGGGTTCAGGTATGTTTCTTGGGCTAAAGACCCTTCGGAGGTAGAAGGCGGCATCCTTTGTAATAGGAGGCAATATAAATATTACTAATAACAATTAAAATAATCTCTTTATAATTATAATTACTATTGTAATAGCAATTACAATAGATGAGTAAATCTCATTCCACAACTGCTCGTAAGTATTTTAACCCGCCTTTATTTTTAATGTTTTTTATCGATATAGGATTTTGACTATTTTGTTTTCGGGGGGTTATGATTCCGTTTTTTTAGTATTATTTTTATTCCCTTGTGGGTATTTTAACTTGCGTTTTCTTTTAATGTCATTATTGTTATAATTATCTTTTTTCGGGGGATTATGAAAACGTTTTATGTGCTGTATTTTTTATCAATCGTGCGGATTTCTACTCGCTAATTTTTTTTATCGGATTGATTATTTTGTTTTCGGTTCTAATTATAACGTTTATTGAGCTTTATTTTTCATCGCTCGTGCGTATTTTAGCTAGCTTTTATTTGTAGGTATAACGGACCGGTTACTAGCTTTTCTAGTTTTCTTATTACGTTTTTTCAACTAATTGTTTCGGGAATATCAATAGTGTTCATGACATTTTTTTTTTTCTCATTATTTCATTAATCCTCTTCCATGTAATTCATTTCCTGAGCTACATCCCAGTTATCTGTTGATATTCCGCTGCAGCCAAATAGGTCTGTGAAGTATTTCACCCATTTTTCCATGATTTTCTTGGATTCGGTCAGTACTTCTCCATCTTTATTCTTGACATGCTTGAGCACGGACCGTTTCTCTTTGCGCATATTCTTGAGTATTCTGTAAAACAGCTTCTGATTTTCTTTGTAATTTGCTTCCAATTTTTCTCCAAAGTCATCCCAAGCTTTTCTCTTTTGTCGCCTGACCATTTCCTTTACTCTTTTCCTTGGTTCTTTGTACTCGGCGTAATGATTAATAGATTTTGTTTGGAGGTAATGCTTCCAAAGAACTTTTTTCTTTTTCGTTTCATTTCTTATCTCCTCGATCCACCATACCGTCCTTTTGCATCTCTGATTGGAGCTTGTTTTTCCACATACTCTCTCAGCAGCATCTCTGAGAATTCCCTTGAATGAGTTCCAACTTACCTCTATGTTATTAGAGTCCCAGGGATAGTCTCTGCTTTGAGCTTTCTCCTCCATTGCTGTTACGTAGGCCTGTCTAATTTCTTCTGAATTAAGTTTGTAGCTATTGATCTTGTATGATCGCCTAATTTTATCTTTTCTGGTTGTCCTAACCTATCTACCAATAATCATACCCATTGTTGGGGCCAGCGGGGTCGTCCTAAGGATTTCCTTTCGCTGTGCCTGGTAGTTAAGCTGATTCACAGATTTGTATCTTGATATTAATTTATGTATAGCCGAATAGGTAAGTTGATGATCGCAGAAATAAATAAATGAGTAATTTCTAAAATGCTTTATAGGTAAATGTGGTACAAGGTATAAGGTAAAGATGAAAAAAAAAGGTAAAAGGTATAATGGTTAGGTAATAACAAATAGGTAATAATCACTTTTTAACGCACTCCGTTCCAACTGTTATAAAAAAACATATGTTTTTCTTTCTGATAGAAATAATTAGGAACACTTGATAAGAAATATAAATAGTTATTAAAGAAAGTTTCTGAGGAATTTAAATACATAATAAAAATAAGGACAAATGAAATAAGTGGCGTAAACATACCGCCCACCTAAATTCCGAACTCACTAGATGGTGATTGTTCAATAATTTCAGACGTCTTCTTGTTGAGCAGATTCTTGTGTATAATTTCTTGAGAATTTCACACTGATGATGCGGTAGTGATATCCATATTGGCCCCGCCCACCATAAGGAATGATTGGGGAGTTCTGCCTTACTTAACCCCCTGGATCTAAAAAAAATCGAATAAGTATCTGACGAAGATACATAGTTCGAGCATAGAGTCTTGGTGGTATTGAAGGTAGAAGGTGTTGATGATGACCACACCAGAACATTTTAGAATCGATAAGAGGACGAATTTCATAACTCCTAATAATGTGTAGCAACGCCTGCATAGAAGTTAAAAGACGTGTGAAGGGCATAGGTACTGTTAAAAGTGTTGTTGGTGCAGGAAACAGCGATGACGAGCAATATGTGATGGTGTTGAGTTGATAGGTGCTTAGTTCAGGTTTGGTAGAACAAGAAGAAAGGACCTCCACACAACGATCAGGATCTTGGTAGGTTTTTTTCTGGAAACATTCTTCACATAGCTGGTCTTCGATTGAAGATGGAATAGGTCTGCTTCCTTCATCTGATCCTCTGAGCCTTTGAACAATATTGTTTAGAGATATAATACACACTGGTGAATTTGTTGTTTTATTCAATGATCCCAAGATAACCTGGTTCCTTGGTAGCTGGTGTTGATATGTACTTTGTATGGTTAGGTTATAAAGGTCAGCAATAGGCAGACACTTTATTTTGGTGGGTATGTCAAATTCAGGTTCTGTGAGATGACAGCGAGGGTATGGCTGAATTTCTATTTTTAATGGAAATTCTTGAGGTAGAGGACTGGTGTCAGACGAATGGGTGCAGGTTATGGTTGAGGTATTATCCTCAACTGAGGTAAATGAGGAGTATTTTGTAGGTGATGGTAGATGCAAAAAGGTGTTAGTAGCTTGGAGTGAAGGTAACATTGCATCTTGTATGTTAGTTTGGCGATCTATGAGAACCACCGTCTCATTGGAAGGTACGACAATCGATGACCGAGCAGCTTCATCTTGCAGCCTGCGCTCCCTCTCCAATCTGATGCGATAACCTGATGCTTCGTATTTGAATCCCCTTACATCAGAAAAGAAGGTGCTTTCAGATTCTGAAGGGAATACATCACAATCGTTAGCGATACAGAGTTCATCGATGTCAAAATACAGTGATTCGAATTTTTCATATGTTTTCTCTAGGCTTCTGCACATCCCTAAAAAGAGATCAGCATCAGATTCGGAATCACGTGCAGCCCGACCTTGGTCTCCAATAGATTTAATTTCTTCTCCAAATGATAGGAATCGTTTGCGCAATAAACTAATTTTCTTTACAAAGGTTACTTCAACTTGAGTGGTAGCTTCTGCCATGATAAATTATAAAAAAAAAAAAGGTATATAAATTAATACCTTCAGTACAAATCCTATGCCCGGAGGACCAATGTTGGGGCCAGCAGGGTCGTCCTAAGGATTTCCTTTCGCTGTGCCTGGCAGTTAAGCTGATTCACAGATTTGTATCTTGATATTAATTTATGTATAGCCGAATAGGTAAGTTGATGATCGCAGAAATAAATAAATGAGTAATTTCTAAAATGCTTTATAGGTAAATGTGGTACAAGGTATAAGGTAAAGATGAAAAAACAAGGTAAAAGGTATAATGGTTAGGTAATAACAAATAGGTAATAATCACTTTTTAACGCACTCCGTTTCAACTGTTATAAAAAAACATATGTTTTTCTTTCTGATAGAAATAATTAGGAACACTTGATAAGAAATATAAATAGTTATTAAAGAAAGTTTCTGAGGAATTTAAATACATAATAAAAATAAGGACAAATGAAATAAGTGGCGTAAACACCCATCTTCAAGAGAAAATGGTCAGACCCTATCTCATAACCCCTTTTGACCCAGACATCCAATGTTAGTTTTATTGTCTCTCTTGGGATCAGGAAATAATCTATAATAGATTTTTCATCTCGGGTGGGGTCCACTCTTGTATATTGGTGGATTTTCTTATGAGGGAATATACTGTTGGCGACAACTAATCCATTCGATAAGCATAAGTTTAATATTCGTTCGCCATTGTCATTTATAAGTTCCTCACCATACCTACCAAGGGCTCCATGCCACCTAATATGGTCTTTGCCTAGTCTCCCGTTGAGATCTCCCATGATAATAGGGGTATCCTTGCAGTCATCTAGGGTTCGTTGCAACTCTCCGAAGAATATATCTTTATCTGGGTTTCGCGTGTTTTCATTTGGGGAATATGTTTTTTCCTAATTTTTAATTTTAGATAGATTTATTGCTATTTACAACTGTATAATGATATACATCTAGTAAATGAGATACAAGATAAAAATGTCATGGATTCACATGTGGGGATACTACCCATTGGCAGCTCCCCAAATTTCCTAATTTTAGTTTCAAGACAAGAATTCGGTCACTGATCGCTTTCCAGTCAATAATGTGGGGGCTCAGGTCAGCATTGAAAATACAGCCAACTCCACTTCTGGCATGTTCTTGGTGGTTCACTCCAGAGTAAATATGGACATAGTCTCCTATCCTTTCTTCACCTCTACCCTTTCTTTTTGTTTCTGTTAGGCCTAGTATGTGGACGTTTGCCTTCTTTATTTCATCTATCAGTTCCTCTTCCTTTCCTTTAATTCCTTTCACATTCCATGTACCTATTGATATAATCCTTTTTCCGCGCCGGGTTTTACTCCAGAAATACTGATCGGCTCCACTACGGGACCGATTTGGCTGGGTTCTGGTGAAAGTGTCTGGCCCATTGAACTAGACTTAGAGGAGCTAGAAAATCTTGCGGAAACTAAAGTTAGTAGCATTTTGACCGTAATGCAACCGGAAAGGATAGAAGAAAAGTCCATTTGGGCTTTAGTCGATCGTTATCGAACTAGCTACGGTTATTACAAACGATGGTGTTGAGGTTTCTGAGAATATTACCCAAAGGGATAGGTATTGGAGAAAGAGACTTACACGCCGCAGAACATTTGGACCACTCTATACAGATGTATGTAGAGTGGTCCAAATAATTCATTTTTCACATGAATTCGACAGATTAAAGAGAGGATAAATTTGTTCGGCTCAACTGCAACGGTTGTCTCCGTTCCTCGACCGTGGAATCATTCGCGTCGGCGGTCGTTTGCAGAATGCTAATATCGGGTTTGACTGCTGTCATCCGATTGTCTTGCCAAAGAAGGATCCTTTGATCATTCGATTAATTGATTACTATCATGAGAAAAATTGGCAAGCTGGACACCATCTCTTATTATCGTTGCTTAGGCAAAGATTTTGGATTATATCAGGTCGAGAAATTATTCGAAGATGGATAAGAAAATGCAATCTTTGTTTCAGGGTTTGCCCCTCGGTCGTACTTCCAAAAATGGGTAATCTCCCCACTTGTAGGGTTACACAATTTAAGTCCTTAGAATAAACAGGAGTAGACTACGCTGGGCCAATTCACATTATGATGGCTAGGAGACGAAATCCTTTTATTTTTAAGACGTATGTTTGTCTTTTTGTGTGTATGTCCACCAAGGCAGTTCATATTGAATTGGTGTCAGAGTTATCTACCCCCATGTTTTTAGCCACTTTCTGTCGATTTTTATTCGGATTTTAGGACTAATATTTTGGGTTCTCAAGAGGAATTGGCTCCATTCCTCGGTTGCTGAGTTGGAGGGACTATCAGGATACCATGGCTAATCAACTTTCAGAATGTATAATTGATTGGAAATTTATACCCCTAGGGGCTTCTCACTTTGGAGGACTTTGGGAGTCTAATATTAAAAGTGTGAAATCCCATTTGTTTTGCGTTATTGGAACCCACTTACAAAGACTTATATACGGTTTTGGTTCAAATTGAAGCTGCACTGAATTCCAGCCCTCTTTGTCCCCTTAGTACGGATCCGCGGGAACCCCTTGTATTAACTCCTGCTCATTTTTTGACATTGGTTAATCGCCGAACGCGATATCAGCTAGTCGACCAACTTGTCCAATCTTTTCGGGTCCGATGGCGAAAGCAGTAACTCCACGAGCTGCAAACACGTAAGAAGTGGTCTAAATCTTCTATGTCTCTAACGGTAGGAACCATAGTAATCGTGGATCAGCTGAATCTTCCTCCGTTAAAATGGCCTATGGGAGTGGTTGAAGAGGTGTTTTTGGGAGCCGATGGAGTGGTAAGAGTGGCGATAGTCCTAGTAGCGATGGGTCACTATAGGAGACCAGTCACCAACCTGTATCCCTTACTAACACAATAAAATTTTTATTTTTATCTTCCTAATACATATGTATAATATTTTTTTTGTGTGTGTATATAATTATTCCATGTGTTAAATGGTGATGGTCTTGATTTATTATTATTGTTTTTTTGTTATTTGTCGTATCTTATCAGAAAATAACTTTTCAAAGGGGGGTGTTTAGGCGGGAATGAATAATATTATTTTATTTAAATTTTAAATTTAATACCGGAAGGTGCTGCACCCTAATATCTTATCGAGCCCACTAATCCTTGAGAGAGGTGGACTCACTTCGTCCTAGACCGTGAGAGGCCGAGCTTCCGTTCGTCGTGGGAGCTGATGGTGCTGGGACAGTCCTAGGGATCCTCTATCTTTCTCTTTCACCTTATGCTTTCCTGTTTCCTGACCCTCCTTAGGAACCAGGACAGAAAGGAAGCCCGAGAGCCGAGGGACGAGAGGTGAGTGCTTTGTTTGTTTTTTTTTATTTAGCTAACACGCTCATAAATTTTTATTTTTGTTCTTATCGAAAAAAAAAGATGCAATCCACAGGCTCTTGCTGTTGTAGATTCGAAAAAAGTAACCATATTTTGTCGTTAGCATTGATAAGAAATCGTCTAAATATATATAAGTTAAACGAATTTGAAATACAAGTAAAGGAGAAGAGAGCAAAAATATTTTTTAATTCAATTTTTGTGTTTTTATACACAAAAATTGTAATATAGATGTAAAATATACCGTTGGAAAGCTAAAGATTTTAGAGAAAAAAATTATCCTATACACAAAGTTGTGAAAGCTAATAGAGAATGATGAAAGGCCGATAAAGCTAACTGATTTTTTTTATGTAATAATATAATAGACTAGCTGTGTCACGCAGCTTAGCTCGCGAATATTGCATTTCGTATTAATTTATGTGCGTTTAAGGTGAGATTGGTTATAATAAATATCAACTATCAGCTACTCTTTGTTATCATTTAAAGCCCGATCTTGACTTCTTCCTGTCAAATTTACAATAGCAAACCAGTAGAAGTGGTTATACCCATAATCACTTAATATGCAAAAATAATCGTCACAAACCATTTTTAAAAAAATAAATAACAATTGAATATATTTTCATAGGAACCTACACTCGAAACAGATATGAAACGCAATATGCTTAAAAGGGTCGGTCACCTGCATGTAGTGACCAGCCAGGTGCCCTTAAGATTTTTTAATGAGAGTGAAAAACAACCTTAGTTATGCCCTCCTTCGAAGAGGACGTAAAATGGTGGTCCCAAGCCTTTGCGACTCCATGAACTCGTTAAAGATCTCTACCCTAACTAAACTTGGCGAGGAAAAAATTAGTCATCATACGATTAATCATAGTAGTACAAAAGTGATGTTAAACGAACAGATAACAACAGTAATATGCTTAAATATATTTGTTATAAAATTTTTGTACCTTTGCTGATACATATCAGATTAAGACAATTTTACGTTTAGGTCGTTCAACCACTTTTTGGGCGAAGATTTTCAAATCCTGCCTTATTGCACATCTAGGCGGTAAGACGAACCTCCAGGAAAAATTTTATCCTCACAACCATAGTAATCTTTTAGATACCAGAAAATTGAGTGGTACTTTCTTTTATAAATATAGACATACAGCTAATAAAAGTCCTAAATATGCTTAAAATAATAGTTCTGATTATTATACTCGAATAAATCAAAATAAATAGTAATTTTTTAAATTTATTTAAATTTATAAATGTATATGCTTCAAGGTAATAAGAATTAAAGTTGAAAATGACTCTTGAAATAAAACATGACTTAACAATATAGATAATAATATAGATTGATATAAATATTTCCGCGTTGTGTAACCTTCTATACTCCCAAGTAGCCTCATCTCTCTTCGGACCAAATATTTTGGTACCTTATTTTCTAAAACCTTTAGCCGTTGCCCGTCAAAGTAAACGGCCACGTTTCACCGTCGGAAGAATAAGAGTTTAATAAATTCTAACCGTTAAGTTTTTAGACAGAAGCTAAGTAATTTCGCAACTGAATTATAACACGCATTTCCCGCGTTTAACCAGAACTTTATTTCCTCCTGGATTTTTTTTTTCGTTATCATTGAACCTAAATACTTAAATTTCTCCACGTGTTCAAAAGTATACCCTGATATATCAATATCACTATGATCGCCACCTTCTCTGCTACAAATCATATATTTTGTCTTTTAGGTATTTATTTCGAGTCCTATTTCTTTACCGGTTTTTATTAACGAACTTGTATTTAGTTTTTATTTTCCGTGTCTTCCTTTAGCAGTACCAAATCATCGGCGTATCCAAGAACCGGAATTTTATCTCCCAAATTTAAACCTTCTTAGTACATGTCACTTTTTCTTTGATATATTCTAAAGCGACTTCGTCTGCATCAGTTTCTGTTATTATGATTGCTATTAAGAAGTTTTTAAAAGAATATATTTTAAAGTACTTCCGCGTAAATGACATTTTTAGTTTTATTTTCTTGTGGCAGAAGAACATACTGATTTTCTCCGCAACCCGATCTCGACGTAAATCTATTCCTACCTGTTTAAGTGAAAAAATATAAATTAACGGGAAATTGAATTATTTAAAAATAAAAGTTAAATCATTTGGAGTCATTGGGAAGCGAGGTTTTTTTTTTCCCCCTAATTTTCCCCGTTTTTTCCCAGATTTTCGACTGATTCTTCGGTCCTATTGGTAGCAGCGTGGTGTTATATAGCCTATAACCTTCCTCGATAAATGTACTATCCAACACAAAAAGAATTTTTCAATTAGAACCAGTAGTTTCTGAGATTAGCGCGTTCAAATAAACAAACAAACTCTTCAGCTTTATAATATTAGTATAGATTATTTAATAAAAACACATATTTCAATGGAAAATCAATTTAATTAATTCTTTAAACTTAATTAATCTCTAACGGTATTTAAAAATTCTTAAATTTATTTTAACATCAGATTTAAGAGAAAGTCGTGAGCTGCAAGCTCCAGATTTTTTTCTTTTAATTTTCTAGTTTATCCCCATCCCAAAAAGGTGATTAGTTTTTATTTATTTATTGATTTTTCATCACAAAGACTAGTAACGCATCTACACAAGTACTATAACAAGGACCAAGGACATTGACAAAATATATTGTGCTGGTTTGCAAATCAAAATGAGCCCATCTCTCTATATACCAACACTTGGACCATCTAACAACAATAATGTGACTAGGACCTTCCCTTGTGCTTTCCTTGATGGCAGAGGAATCTAGCGGCGACGGTCTAAACAAGTTATGTCAAAGTATCGATTATGCGGAATACCTCGTTGTATAGCTGTGGTGCCTCTTATTAAATTAGGAGAGCTGGCTTCAAAAGTTGACAACCAAAGAACTAACTTCCGTTTCAATTAAACTTCTCATCGACGCGTACAAAGTGGTAAAGTAAAGCTTATAATGTTGAATAGCATACCTTATAACTTATATTCTCCTAAAAGATTACCGGAAATCAGAGCTCAGTAAAATACCATGTAACTTAGACGTGCTATTTTAGATGCTAGGCAAAGGAAAAAAAAATTAATAGTAAGCCAAAACCATTGCAAATATTTATTTCTAATCAGGTTACGAAGTCTTCTAAAGCAAATGGAATCACTTGGTAGTCCACGGTGTAAAATTTGGTTTTCATAGTGTACGTTTTTAAC
The DNA here is from genome assembly GCA_023052935.1 of Piezodorus guildinii. Taxonomy (NCBI): domain Eukaryota; kingdom Metazoa; phylum Arthropoda; class Insecta; order Hemiptera; family Pentatomidae; genus Piezodorus; species Piezodorus guildinii. The sequence goes on from CM041293.1 coordinate 139,687,798, forward strand.
CATTACGGAAACTTTTCTCTTCTACAAACTGGAGTAATGAGATTGTCGTCATGGATTTAATCAGTGCGTGGGAGTATGAGACTATGCGGGAACGTAATGCTGTCATCGCACCAGCCAACTAAGATCATACGTCTTTTTCCCACACGACTATTCCACCTTCTAAGCAATGCATATTCAACACGAGAGCTGAACAGTTATTCTGTCCTAAGCCTGTAAAGATAAAATAGTCATGCGGTAATAAACTTCGTGTAGATGCACTATAAGAGCAAATGGAAAACCCTATTGTTTGATAAAAATCAAATTACGATAATGATTTTTCAAGTATACAAATTACTTAGAATATGATGCCGATTGCAGAACAATAAGATTCTTGGTATTTTAAAAATTTAATCGCTACATTTAGACGAATCAAACGGTTCCATGAAGTAAAACTATATATATTGCCTAAGCTCTCTCAATATAATAAAGAAAATACTCAACATCCTTATTAAGCCCAACCATTTCAAATGGACCTAATAAGCCTGTTCCCTCTCAGCTTAGAGAAAAGGCAGGACATACGCAGTAAGTTTTTGTGTTCCAACAGATCCCAATCGGAACTTACGAAAATGCACTGAGCATGTCTTATCTTCTCTATAAAATAAAATGTATATACCTCAAGGTGTTTATAGATAGAGTTTACGTATAAAAACCTTGGGAATACCTAATCTGAAGATTTGTTGTAAAATGTATATCAACTTTTGTAACATTTTACTAGTATGGTCCCTCCGATTGGAAATCTTAAATGTACTATAATATAAATAACAGTTTAAACCGAAATCCAAACATTTTATATCTTAGACTGCAATATACATTTTATTCTAACTTGTGATCTATCAAATCGAATAAACTTTACTCAACCTTTAAATCTATAATTTTAGTATATTTTATAAAAAGATGACATATCTATAATAATATGAGAGGCTGGAAGTATTTTAAATAAGCTGATTTTAATGGTGTTAAGATCTTCTCATACCTACAAATATATTTTTGATGTTCGTTGGAGTGAACTTGATGATTTCAGGTTGATTCTTCTGCAGACTTCTTTGCAAATATCATTTGATGTTTTTAACGGTCGTTTTGATTAAATGTGTTTTTAAACATTAATTGTGAGATTTTATGTTATACCGTCTAAGTATTAAACTTTCATTGTGAAATTTTGTTATACCGTCTAAGTATTATGGAAAGTGAGTAACTTATTCATATCTCAAATGCCAATAATGAGTTCGTCGCAATCTTAATTATAAAAGTTTAGTTCTAAAACTAAATATTATATTATCATTTGTACTTGTTATGTGTTAAAATAATATGATTAGAATTAATGAAGTTTGGTTTTAATGAGGAATAATTAGTCATATTCAGAATCATTAAATATGAAATTTACCACTGTTAATATTGTGAATCTCTCTCCTTTTAACTTTGAAGTTTCCAGTTTGATTTCTCTGAAAAATAATTTATTCCTTTCAGACATGACTAGATTAATACATTTTGTTTATTCAAACAGCTGAATGTTGTCTGATTTTAAACACTATAATGAATCAATTATAATATATTAAATTTAATTTATGGCTTTTGGTGATGTTTTGAAATTTATTGAATTTAAATTTGTGTGTACAATACAGTCAACTGCTGCATATACTGGCTCTACAATTATTAAATTTAAGATTTTTTAAAATGGTTAGTATGTTTATAAAAAAATTATTGTTGAGAATGGACTTCTGGAATGGTTCTAAATAAGCAGGGTATTATTACTTAATGATAATACTCTTCCCATGAACTGACTTATGAGTTTATTTGTTGATACAAGAAACATACAACATATTATTGATATATTAAGGAATAAAATGAACTGAATGACTGACATATGCTATTTATGTTTCGCAGATGTCCATTTCAAGAGGCAGTGCTTCGACCTCTGCTGCCCACTTACTTCTAAGATGGTTGCTGCTGTTGAATTCGCCCTTAAACACTCCATCTATTCTCCAGCTGTCAGTTCTATAGAGCTGACTACAGCACAAGGACTGATGCTATCTCTTTTTTACAGCCTTCTGCAGGGAGATTTAGCATCAGTCTTCGCTCTTGTTCCATTAGCAGATCACGTCCCTCAGATGAAATCTTCATTTATTAGTGTATGGCTAAGGGATGACTTCAGATTCTGCCAGGAGGACGTGGTTAAGGTTTTGACCAATTTAGCCCAGCTGATTATAAATGATCACTTTATAATGCCACAGCCCATAGTTAGTGCTCTTGCAGGGCTCGAGGAGAAGTACGATGTGTTCAATCATTTGGTCAAGTCCGGTGATACAACTGCACAGTACCTATTGGCATGCTTGAACCCACTGGTTACTCGAGGTACTCAAGTTAGGCCTGATGATATGCAGGTATTTGATACTAATTATACATTCCCTACCAAAATGTATCTTGTTTTCATACTTCTAATATTATGGGAAGTTTCTAGGATATGGGTATTGATGCTAAACCAGAAACCGTATCAATATGCACACAGACTTCTTTTGAGGTAAGTTATTGATTTTAGATTACTTTATCATTTAATTAGGATTATTTGTCTTTTAATCTATTATAGGAAGCAGCATAATATTGTTTATAAAGCACTAGATTGTTTTCTAGGCCCAGGTTCCAATCCAGGCTGTGGCAGGATAATCATTTATTCTGTTGTATCAGGTATGGTTCGACACTGGAGGAGGGAAACCCTCCTGTGTCTCACCCAGCCAGCCTCTATATAGTTGGTACCTAAAAATTGGTAGAAAACCTGGAGGCCGAGTATGTGCTGAGTGCCAAGTAGCTTATGAAGAATATATGATGATAAAATTATATAAATAAATTGAATAGCATTTAAGTTGTAAAAAATGGAAACAGAAAAAATTCTGGTGCATATAACACAAAACTTTTACTTACCTCCGTTTTAAAAAAAAAATTGAAATTTAGGTAGAGGTAAAATATATTGGTAAATGAACCTGTACCACTACAACCCATGAAGGGTCTTGGGCTCAGTACATATAGAGATTCGTACTGTTTCTAGGCCAACGGCAGTGCAATGAGGTGATAAGGCCGTAATCGCGCTCAGCCGCCAGGTTTTTCCCCAATTATTTTGGGTACCCACTTTATAGAGGCTGGGTCTGCCCCAGGAGGGTCTCCATACCCTAGGGTCGCCCCCCGACTGAATTAACAGAATAAATAATATTCCGCCACAGCCGGGATTCGAACCCAGGACCCGGAGCACAGCAGACTAGCGCTCTATCCACTAGGCCACGCCGCTCCCTATTGGTAAATGAAAGTAAAAAAAATAAAGAATTAAATACATTGAACTTCAATATAAATATATGTTTTATTAAATAATCTATTATATTATTATTTACCATAATTAGTTTGATTTATCCGGTTTTCATCACTCCCCATTTACAACTTTGTGTAAAGGATAATATATATTTTTTTTTTTATATATTTAGCTTTCCAATGGTATATTATATCTATATATATTATATTATCTATATTACTGTTCACATGTTAAAAAAAAGCAAAAATTACATAAAACATATTTTTGATTTTTTCTCCTTTAAATGAATAACCAATTCGTTCAACTTATATATTTATCTGTTTTTTTATCATTGCTAATAAGATGATATGGTTAATTTTTTTGAATCTACAAAATTTTAAGGGTATTGTAAATTAAGAAAATTTAAAATATCGGCATTATAGCTGCATCAGAATATTTCAATCAGAAAAAAACTTACATACTTAATCACATTAAATTTTACATCAATATCGTGAGTCAATCAAAATTGTTTGAGTCGTTCTTGAGAAAATCATTAGAAGGTATAGTATAAAGTAGCTCTTCTGGTCAGCTGATATTAGTAAAAAAGTTGCAGTAACATCTCGGGCCTATAGTATGCTCAGATATAAAGTTTTAGTTTTGTATGATTTTTCATTTTACTTTTGTACCTTGAGGTTCTCTGTTTAAGGCATACATCAATATTCAAGATAACATAAACATTATATGACACAGACAACTAACAGAGGTTACCCAACTAATGAAGCTATGTCTAAAAAAAGTTTAAATTAAATTTGCTATACTATGTAAAATTTAATGGGCTTTATTGTAATGAAGGTTTGATGCTAAATGACTTATTCTGATAAGCTGATATATTAAATTTACTTCCCCTAAAGTACCTTTAATTTTATTAATACCAAAAATTCAAGCACATAACCTTATTAAAATTGATTAAGAAAGGCTAAATATACAAGTTGTACGAATTTGATAACCAACAAAAAAAGATTTTTTTATGTAATTTTTTTTTTTTTTTATATAAAAACAGTGGTTAGATGTATTGTTTGTTGTTTATTCATTTAACGTCACTTTATGCTACTATGGCTAATCGGACGATGCTTCAGTGGGAGTCCTAAATTTTGCCTATCCAGGTTTTATTAGGATAGGGATCTTTAACGAGTACCTGACATCGCACAGGCTCGGGACCACCTTTTAACGTCCCCTCCGAAGGACGGCGTAACTAAGGATTTTTTACTCCCATTAAAAAATCCTAGGACCACCTGCGGGTTTGAACCCGTGACCTTTAGCATGGGAGGCTGTTACGCTAGCCACCCAGCTACAAGTGATCCCTGGTTAGATGTATAAGGTTTTTTTTTTTTTATTACATGTTTAAAAATCTGATGCTCAATACACGACTTTCACTAATCTCTGTTGTTAAAATTCATTAAAGAGCTTTTCAATAAAGTTAGACTTGAAAAAAAAGTTAAAGAATTATATTGAGTTATGATAGAAACATTAAATAATCGATTATAAAATTATCTACAACAATCAGTAAATTTTATCCACTTTTTATCACTCTCCATTACCTTTTACAACTTTGTGTATAAGATAATATATTTTCTAAAATCTTTAGCATTCAAACAGTATATTATGGTTAGATGTATAATATACTGTTTGAATGCTAAAGATTTTAGAAAATATATTATCTTATACACAAAGTTGTAAAAGGTAATGGAGAGTGATAAAAAGTGGATAAAATTTACTGATTGTTGTAGATAATTTTATAATCGATTATTTAATGTTTCTATCATAACTCAATATAATTCTTTAACTTTTTTTCAAGTCTAACTTTATTGAAAAGCTCTTTAATGAATTTTAACAACAGAGATTAGTGAAAGTCGTGTATTGAGCATCAGATTTTTAAACATGTAATAAAAAAATAAAAAAAACCTGTACCTCTACAACTCATAAAGGTTCTTGGGCTCAGTACATATAGATATTTGTCCTGTTTCAAGGCCAGTGGCCATGCAATGAGTTGATTAGACCTTGATCATGCTCATCCACTAGGTTTTCCTCCAAATTTGGGTACCCACTTTGTAAAGGAAAGGCTGGTCTGCCTCAGGAGGGTCGATCTCCATACCCTAGGATCGTCCCTCCTCCATTTCTTCCCCAGCTGAAATAACAGAACAAATAATATTCTGCCATAGCCGGGATTCGAACCCAGGACCCGGGGAACAGTAGACTAGTGCTCTATCCACTAGACCTGTAATACATAAAGATATGTAAATACAATTTATTAGATATGAATTCTATATTGGTATTAATTTTATGTTTTAGGATTGGAGTATGGACCCAGAATCTTCACCTGTGACTTGTTCAAGTAAACCATTTTGTTCTGAGGTAATGTTTTAATATAAATTAAGACATTTTATTAAATTATATTTGTTTTCAGACTTACTTTATAAAGTATTCAGTGATTTGAAAATCCCAGAGCTTTGATTTTATGAGGAGTATGAGATTCACGAATAGTAAAATAATGTTGAATAATATAGTAAAACATCCCCGCATGGACCATATGTACAATTTTTGAAAGTCCCAACCTGAAAGTTTATAGTAATAATAATAAAACGACTACCGAACCCGAAGGTTCGGAGCCGATGTCACCAATACTGTCTACATAGACTCGTCCAATGATCACCGTTCAAGCCCTAGCTCCCGAGATCAGCCTTAACACAATCCTCCCATTGACGCTTCGGCCTGTCTTTTTTCTCATTATCATTGAACCTAAATACTTAAATTTCTCTACTTGTTCAAAAGTATGCCCTGATATATCAATATCACCAATATATTTCGTTTTATCGTTATTTATTTCGAGTCCTGTTTCTTTACCGGTTTTTATTAACGCACTTGTATTTAGTTGTATAATTTTCTTATACAACTAGTCTTCATCTAGCAGTACCAAATCATCAGTGTATCCCAGAACCGGAATTTTATCACCCAGATTTAAACCTTTCTCAGTGCACTTCACCTTTTCTATGACATGTTCTAATGCTATATTAAATAAAATAGGTGAAAGGGAGTCCCCCTGTTTTAAACCTGATCGCACCTCAAATCTCGGAATAGTTATGACTGATTCTAACCTTATGGTATGTTTCCGACAAACACATTTCCACTAGATTTACTAACTTTTAAACCAACTAAACTAGTTGGTAGGAGGTAAACTAGTCCTCCGTTTGGGTTTCCGGGTGGGGACTGCTTCAGGGGAATCATGGCGCAAGATGAAAATTAGAGATCTAACAATAGAGCGTGGGACGTTAGAAAGTTTATAATAAATAAATTGTTTTGATTGTAACAGATTCCATATAGGTATAACTTCCAAAAAAATTACAAGAATAAATAAAAACATAATAGTAATAGTAAAAATGTTAATACCACAGCATTTGAAAACTATAGTATACAACATAAATTTGATTTTAAAAGACCTAACGTTCTATATAAATAGAAAAAAAGAAGAAAAAAAAACAAGATAGAAAAGTAATCGAATCCTTATATATAAACAAAAAGATAGATAATACAGTTATTATAGCTGATGCCATACAAAAATTATAAATCTTATTGTTTTAAAAAAGAAAAGAATATAATTAGACTTGTTATTAAATTAGCCTAGCCCTAATCTAGTTGGAGACAAAGATCTTGGGCAGTACCTTACCTAATGTTATTTTACTATTCTTAAATGTTTAATTAAATTTTGGCAACAAACGATAGAGCTTAATGGACATTCAGAATTTTTCCTATACTAGGTAATAATTTAAAATTCATGTATATTTTTTGGTTATGTAGCATTGTTAGCAAAATGCTGATAAGTCGTCTTCATAAAATGTTTTTAGAAGAAATAAAAAACTAGCCCATTTCTTTTCTACCTCAGAAGTACTGTAATTTCTTCCAGGTAATAAAAAAATAAAATAGTAATATTTATAAATTTATATATACACCTCTGTTACTGAAACCAATTAAAAATTTTTTATTACTGATTGATAAAATTATCCCTCTGACTGGACACTTCACAAAATATTGGGAATTTTTAATATAAATACATACGTAATATAAATTGCATAAAATTATTGTTTTTAACCTCCCTTATTGTTATTAACCTTCCAGCGGGCTCACTGAGTGTGCTAACTCCATTTTGAGGCTTTCAAACCTCTCGAAATGCCCTGGTATTATTGTAGGTATTTGTTTATCTAACACTAATTTTCCCTTCCCAAAATTTTAGGTCTAGGTTTAAAAAAAAAAAAAAAATTATCATAAGCATTTATTAATTCATTATAATGAGATTTTGTTATATATATTTGCTGAGTTTATTCTAGTATTATTAATTACTTTTTATAAATTTCAGAATGAGATGCCAGACATAACCATTGAGAACCACTCACTGTTGAGGTCACCAACCCCATCACCAGAACCTTTGAGCAGTGTAATTATCTATTTTCTCTTAATTGTATTTTAGATTTATCAAAATCCGATTTTATCTATAAAAAAAACAAAACATTTTAAAACACAATCCTGAAATAGCAACTCTTTCCAAAAGGTAATAACTACACATTTAATTTCATTCTAAAGTGAACTTAAAACGTTTCCTTCCACAACATACTCTATCCTTTGTAAAATAGATAGCCTTTTCTTTTCTTCCAAAAGGTACACTATTTCCCATAATACACCAGAAGCGCTTCTGTAAAATGTTACCATTAATTTATTTCTTCCATTGTTTTGACACTTTTCCTTGGTTCATTTAGCACGACTTGAATCACAGCTATGATTTTGATCAATGGTTTTAACCTAATAATCATGTTTTAAAAGACTTAGTTCCATTGCTTTAGTTCTTGTAAGTTCTAAATCAAATTAATTTTTTTTTATAGTATTTCTTCTTGTAACTACATAAATTTGGTTTAAAATTTTTCAGAAACTAGTATTTTAATGGAATAATGACGAATATTTATCGGGTATAAGCCAAAAAAATATTTTCAGTTTAATTTTCTGAAATATAAGAAGAAAAAGCTTGTGTAATTTAATGAATAGGAAAAAAAATATGAAAACCGAGAAAACACTAAAATAGAAGCTTAAAAGTTATTTCTTTATCAGTCCCTATAGTTAAATATTGTTTATTCATAGTTTATAATATAAATACATTCACTAAATTCATAAAACTTAATAAATATAAAGTTAGAAACAAACTTAATAATACATACTTTCTTATGTAATTATACATTATTTTGCTATAAATAAATATCTTTTGTATACAGAAATTCTATTGGGGAAATAAAAAATCGAATGTGAAACGGAGAAAAAGAAAATGTGCATTATTTAGTGATTGTTTATTCGTTTAACGTCACTTTATGCTACTGTGGCTAATCGGACGATGCTACAGTGGGAGTCCTATATTTTGCCTATCCAAGTTTTATTAGGATAGGGATCTTTAACGAGTACCTGACATCACACAGGCTCGGGACTACCTTTTAACGTCCCCTCCGAAGGACGGCATAACTAAGGATTTTTTACTTCCATTAAAAAATCCTAGGGCCACCCGCAGGTTTGAACCCGCGACCTTTGGTATAGAAGGCTGTTATGCTAGCAACTACTCTATGGGTGACCCTCCTTATTTAGTGATTAACTTGATAAAAACTATATTTATCAGCTATGTTATAGTGAGGAAGGTTATGGAGACTCAGTGTTCCGGACCACAGCAAATATTAGAGGTTATATTCTTCTGTTCTCTATCCCTTTAAATTCTTTTCATAGAGTACTGATCTGCATTTTTCCTAAAGAGTACTATGTTTATATTATATTGCAGAAAAGGCATTGGAAAGGGTCAATAAATTAGAAAAATGTATATTTTTTTCAAAATATATGGTATTATTTGCTATAACATCTTAGGTATATACACGTCCATCATATGGAATTTCAGTTCTATACAGCTTACCGTTTTCTAGCAAGATTTACCACATACACATACCCACAGACCTTTTTTTAGGATTTAAAACGATAGTTGAAAGTGACGATTCCTGAGGAACGCCATGTGTTAACAGGATCGGTGAGGAAGGAGGTTTATTTGGGATAATCATACTTTGAGTTCGGACAGAGAGAAAGGAGAGGAACCAGTTTAAGACCCTATCAGATACTGAGAGGTTTCGGAGTTTGGAAACAAGGATTTCCTGATTCACCATATCAAAGGCTTTTGAGAAGTCAAAGAGAACTAGGATTGATATTATAATTATAAGCTAAGAATGTATTGTCCTGCCTAATGAAAAAACAAATGGTGGTTCTATCATTAGCTTCGATTAGGTCATTAAAAAGATATAGCCTATTAAAAAAAAAAATGTAAAATAATAGTTAACAATATTTTTACTTACACATACCTCTATATGAAATATATATTAAGGGAAAGTATTGCGCCCATGAAAAATTTTAATACCAGTTTTCAAAATGGGTATACATGTTTTAGGGTCCCCTGAGTCCAAATAACCAAGCCCCGAAAAAAGGTCTGTGTGATTGTGGTAAGTCCAGCACAAAAACGAGAATGTCTAGGAAACTGAAATTTCATATTTAAGATAACTATAAATCCAAGATCTTGCAGCTACTTATTCACTATAAGTGGTTTACCAGTAGTGCTACTTTGCACCTTTTTTTAATTTACTCAAAAATGGCTAACAATTTTGATTAAACTCACTAAATCAATGTAAAATTTAATACACTTTATTATGATATAAGTTTCATTCAAATAGTCTGACAGGGCTTAATTGGAGAATTTTTATATTTTCTTCTTCAAAAGTACCTTTAATTTAGTACATTCCAAAAGATTAAGCTTATCATTATATTAGCATTGATAAAAAAAAATGGCTAAATATACAAGTTGAACAAATTTGATGAATAAATAAAGAGGAAAAGAGCAAACATATTTTTTAATGTAATTTTTGTTTTGTTTTTTTGTAACAAAAACAGTAATACAGACGTATAACATACTGTTGGAAAAAGAAAATGTTCAGAAAAATATTATCTTATTCACATAGTTGTTAAAGGTAATGGAGTGTGACGAATAGTGCACAAACATATTACTAATTATATGTAACAATTTAACATTGTTATATTATTTAATCTAAATCATGTTTCCAACAAAACTGAATAAACTTTTTATTTAAATTAACTGAAACTTATTTAAACTTTTAAGTTTATTTAATAGTTCTTGAATTGATTTAAACTACCGTGGTAAGTGAAAGTCCTGTGTTGTCTGCATCAGATTTTTTATATTAATATTTTCTTTAAAACTTGTATGTGCTTTGTTGAAAGTATATCCTAAATTATTTTACTTTATTTCAATAGGAATAAACTGGATTTCATAGATATATATGAAAAAAAATTATATATATTTTAACTTTTTATTTATATATATTTAACTTTTTACAGGTGGCAGAGACATCTTATTCGGAAATTCGATCACCATCCTCTAGGGTGCGTATCTCTGTATATGTCAGTTCAAAGTGTATTATTGTGACGTAATATAATGAAAGATTGTAGTAACAACTAATATAATGTTTTTTACTTTAACTTACCTATGTATATGAAATATAAGGGAAAGTATTGCGATCGTAAAAACTTTCAAATTTCAGTTGTCAACGGAAATACACGTTTTAGGGTCTCCTGAGTCCTAATGACCAAGTCCTGCAAAAAGGTGTGTGTGTGGTAACTCCTGCGCGTAAACAAAGAGTCCTATGAAACTGAAATTTCATTCAATAAAGCACCCACTACCTTCCATTCATCATCCAGTTACTTTATTTCCTAAGTCTTTTAACACCTTTTTTTTAATTCCATCTTAGTCGACGTTTCGGGGTTGTTTCCCCATTTTCAAGACTGAAACTTAATCCTTGCTATAACATTTTTCTTTATTCATTACATCTTATAGCACACTGCTACTTGTCTATTGGCTCACTGTCTATTGAAATTTCATATTTAAGACAACAATAAGCTCGAGATGTTACTAAAACGTTTTCATCAAAATCAGCCAACCAAAAGAGCCACTTTATACCATGCATTTTGTACCTTTTTACGATTTTCTCAAAAACAGCTTTAACAATTTTGATTAAACTCCCTATTTGGATGTAAAATTTAATGGGCTTTAATATGATGTAGATTTCATTCTGATTGAAATAGTCTGACAGGGCTTAAATGCCGATATTGTAAAATTTCTTTCCCTAAAGTATCTTTAATTTTGTAGATTTTATGAAATTGGTCATATTATCTGATTAGCATTGCTAAAAAACAGGTACATATAGACGTTGAACGAATTCGATATCCAACTAAAGGAGAAAACTGCAAAAATATTTTTAAATGCAATTTTTATTTTTTGAACTTAAGAACAGTAATATACATGTATAATATACCGTTGGAATGCTTTACCGTTGTAAAAGTTAACGAAGAGTGATGAAAAGCCGATAAAACAAACTAATCATCGTAGATAATATATGATACATTATTTAATAAAACACATGTTCAAAATTCTTGAACTGATATAAATAATGGAGGTAAGTGAAAGCCGTGTGTTTCACCCAGATTTTTTTTAAATTTTATTAATCATTTGGCTCTGTGAGTGCATACCAAAACCAGTTGCATTGGTAGAGGTGGTAATTTGGCTCGGAATATAGTTTATAATCCTTTCATTAAATTAATAAACTGTACTAAAATGAAAAATTGTAGACGTCAAACTTTTCTGGTCCTTTTGGTTTAAATTGTGTATATTTTAATAAATGTGAGAGGAAAAAATGCTGGAACAATCAGGGATTCATGAAGAACGGCTGGTTGCAATGCAGTTGGTATCACAACTCTAGGTCCTCTGAAAAGCACATCTCCTTCAACTGTGAATTCGGTGTTTTCGACTCGGTTTCTGCGAAGTTTTTCAATCAAATTGGATAACTCTTCATCGGCTTGATACGCTTGTTTTAGAGCTTGATGTGTCAGGGTCGATGTTCCAATGTGTTGGATTGATGCTTCACAAATTTGCTTCACTTCATTATTAATAGCTATGTCCGTCCGATCATGTAATTGATTGATTGGGGCTCTAGATAGACAGTCGACGTTTGAGTTTTGTTCGCCTTTCTTGAATTTCAGAGCATAGTTGAATCCAGAAAGAAAAGCAGCATATCGTTGCAATCTAGCGGAAGTCATCTTTGGTATTTTTGAGTTCTGGTGAAAAATTCGCATGACCACCAGGGTAAAAGGTCGTGAAAATAGATACTGATAGAAGTGATCCACTGAAAAAATTATAGCTAGTGCCTCACGGTCGAGTTGTGAATATCCTTGTTCGGCTGGAGTTAAGGATCTGGAGGCAAATGCAATGGGATGTTCTACTCCTCCCACGATGTGAGAAAGGATACCCGCCACTCCATGTGGACTTGCATCACATGCTAATTGAACTGGCAGTTGTGGATCAAACGGAGTTAATACCGTATCGCTCGAAATTTCTTGCTTCAAACGAAGAAAAGCAGCTTCATGTTTTGCTAGCCATTTAAAACTATTGTTGGTTTTTAAGAGGTCACGTAGCGGCGCTGTGAGAGTTGAAGCGTTTTGGATAAAGCGAGAATAATATGTGACCATACCAAGAAATCGTCGAAGAGCTTCAACATTTGTTGGTCTAGGCATGTTTACGATCGCAGCAATTTTCGATGGTGCTTTTGATATCGTGTTGTGCTTGACAACATGGCCTAGGAAGTCAATTTCTTCCTGAAACAGGACACAATTTCGCTGGTTTAGGCGTAGATTGAATTTTTGAAGTTGTTTAAGACAGGTGTCCAAATTGGCTGCACATTAATCTTTTGATTCTCCATGGACAACTATATCATCGAAGTAGTACTCGCATTTTGGAACGTCATGAAGTATTTGATCGATTATACGGTTGAATTCTGCAGGCGCTGTTTTGATTCCGAAAGACAGACGGTTCATGCGGTATGAACCTTTGTGTGTTGTTATAGTCTGAATTTCAGCTGATGCCGGGTCACATTTGATGTGTAGGTACGCCTTGTACAGATCTAAACGGCAAAAGTATTTTGAATTGCGAAGGTTGTCCAATATATGGTTGATTTTCTTAACAGGATAATGTGCGTTAACAAGCCTTTCGTTTACACCAATTTTGTAATCAACGCATAAGCGCACTCCTCCATCGATCTTCGGAATAATAACCAAGGGTGATCCCCAGTCGCTAGTAGCAACTTTCGTTATGATTCCAGTCTCTTCCAAGGATTGAAGTTCCTTTTCTACGCGATCTCTAAGGGCGTAGGGCACTTCACGTTCTCTATGGTAAACTGGTTTTGCGTTTTCACGAAGCTTGAGAGACACTTCGAATCCTGGAACGCAGCCTATTTTCTCGTCGAAAACCTGTGGGTATCGGGCGCTAATTTCATCGATATTGTAGACGTAGCTAATGGTTGATGATTGGGAGCAGGAGAGATCATCAATTGACTGCAGGTCAATGTTGAGTTTTCTGATCCATGCACGGCCAAGGATCGCAGCATATTCGTTCGGAACTACGTAGATTTCGTCTTCGATTTGATGACCATTGTATTTTGCTGTGACCTTGATTTTTCCGTCTGGAACGAAAACAGTTTGAGTGTATGACCTAAATCCAATAGTAGCAGGTTGCAATGGAAGTTGGAGATTTAGCTCATTGACCATGTTTCGAGGTTAAAATGTGTATGCTGAACCCGTGTCAACTTCAAACTTAACGATTTTGTCATTGACATCTACAGTTGCGAGTAATGTTTTGAGAATGGTCTACGTTTTGATAGATGTCTAATATATGACTAACACCATAGCAGTGAAATGATTCAGATTTGGAGGTTTGATTTGAGGACGATGATGTTGAAAATGTTAAGATTTGATTGGCTGTCTCTGATTTATCTTTTTTATTGAGAAGCGATCGAATGCATACCTTCGCGACGTGCCTGGATTTCTTGCATGTCTGGCATCTTAGTTTTGATTTTTCGGTGCGACAGTCATTTGATAGGTGGTTATCTTTGCCGCAACGCAAACAGCAGCCATCAATGCCGAGAGAAGCAAAATCAATTTTAGAGCAAATTTTAATTTCGCAATTCAATTTTAGAACGAGAGTTTGATTGAGACCTACCCCTAGCACGTGAACACTGTGGGTTTGACTCAAAGCCAGAAAGCTTCTTTTCGTGAGTGATCTTATTGATAATCAAAGATTGTTTTGGAGCGATAGATCTAGAGTTGATTTTGGAAGCTTCAAGTGCGATGGCCTCAGTAACAATATCTTTGAAGGCAGTTTTTGTTGATCGCAAGACATTCTCGCGAATGTAATCATCTTTGAGATCCCTTACAAATTGAGCACGCAAGAATATGTCTGCAATTGATACTTTGCAGTCACATGGTGAAATAAAGTTACAGTCACTTATTTCTGACCTGAGTGATGTAACAAATTCTGCAATTGTTTGATTTTCCGGCTGGTACATTGATAAAAATTTATGTTGAGCAACAAGCTCGTTTTGAGGAGGGGAAAGATGGTCCTGAAGCAATTGGGTTAATTCTTCAAAAGTATGATCAGTAGGCTGTTTAGGAGCACCTAGAGCTCTAATCATGTCAAAATATTTTGAACCAATGGAGTTCAAAAGCAGCCTAGCACAGTAAGGTTTATCAGTTATAACCCCCTTCATGGTAAGGTAATTTTCGAACCGTTGTAGATATGTTTTAAAGGATTCCCTGTTAGGGTCGAAAGCCTCGAAATTAGGAACTAGAACTGAATTCAACCCCGTTGCTGAGCTATCTCCACTGAGGTTACCGGCTTTTGATGTGAGTTGAGACGATTGCTGCGTTAATTTCACCGTGTTGATAAGTTGGGTAATTAAAGAATTTTGTTGCTCCATAAATATTTTAAATTGAGTGGGATCCATTATGCCGAAATGTCTATTGATTAAAGAAAATAACTAAACAAAAATTTACGCTCGAATGATACTTTTAACTTGAATTGAGAGTTCAATTAATAAAGAGATGTATTAATAAATCTCACCTTCTGGCTAATAGGTAATTTATCTTGATGAGTAGAAATGTTTCACCTCGTCGCCAAATTCGTTGTGACTAATGGTAATAATTCGTAATATACTTGAAACAAAAACACTTCTTTATTGATATAATTAAAAGTTATAACAAGATTAATAGGTTATTGCAAGGAGGTTTTAAGATACAATCGATAATCGATTTTAACAATAGTTACAATAATATGGTTTGCAGACAACCAAGTCATCATTTTGAGACAGAAGATGTGGTATATGGTGAGAAAATCAAATGAGGTATACCAACTATGGGATCCAGTTATTAATTCTGGGGAAATGAAATTTTCATCATCCATTAATGAAGATATAGAACATAGGAATATATATAAGAGGCTCCAAAAATCGTATAATATTTTGAAAACCTTGGTTTAATTATAGAATTGGATGAATCGAGATTCCTTATCTTTAAGTCGTGTTTTGCTTGCTCATAGTGGAAGAGAGAAAATTCGTTTTCGTCTTTTAATGATTTTTTTATTTCCGAAAAAGAAAATCTGCTGCAGACGGTTAACAAAATTTGCAGTGTGTATGGTGATGATGCTTTTGGAGAAAGCACCGTCTGTAAGTGGTTTGCTCTGGTCGTCCTTCAACTGTTGATTGTGGCGAAATTCTAGAATTGGTCAATGACAACCCTCACTCTACGACACAGGATATCGCAGAAACACTTAACATATCTCATGCAAGTTTTTATTGAAATCACCAGAAAAAAAAACTTACAAACTTATTTTACAAGCAAATACTTTTGTAGTGAACTCTGGCAGATGACTATGATCATTGCTTCAATAAATATTTTTTATTTTCTAAGGACATGTAATTTTTTTTTCTGCAAATGAATATTCTTATTCATTCATTCAATTATTTACTTTGGTTAACGTTAAAGATATTTCAAAATAGTACCTTAATGATGAAGTACTGTGCAACATTATAAAATTTTTGCTTTCATTGCCTCCATATGATTTTAAAATTTGTTAATTAATAGTTTTAAAATATTGTTATCAATTGACTCCTAATTTAAAAATTGTTTAAACCATTCACTTCATTATAGTGATCTTTAATGTGATGGTAAATTGCTTAAAAATTTTTTTTGTAGACTTCTGAAGATGGGAGAATATCCCGAAACGTCAAGAAATAAATGATCAGTATTAATGGAAGATTTATTCAGCCCCTCATCAACCTTAATAATTAAATGAGATCTTCCGTGTTTAGAACATATTGATATAATGTAATTTTTTTTTCTGCAAATGAATATTCTTATTCATTCATTCAATTATTTACTTTGGTTAACGTTAAAGATATTTCAAAATAGTACCTTAATGATAGAGATACCTGAGCTACTTTTTTTTTCCTGATAATAAATAGATGGTTCTTAAATCTTCCTTTTAAGTTTATTTTTACTTCAGTAACAATTAGGAGTCAACATTTTGGGGGGCCTTCCCTATATTCATGACTCACTTTACTCTCTATCACATTGTATTTTAAGATTTCTGATGATTTGTCACTAATAAATCTTCTAATCTTCATATTCATATTAGTTGTAACCATCCCCCATATATAAATTCATAATAAAATTAATTATTCAGATAAAATATATATTGATAATAAATAGAAGGTTCTTAAATCTTCCTTACAAGTTTATTTTTATATTAGCAATAATTAGAAGTCAACATGGACTTTCCCCATCTTCAGAACTCACTTTACTCTCCATCACAGTGGTTGCCCTCTAGTGGTCCAGGTGGTCTGCGAAATGTCATTCCCAAATTATTTAAATACAAAATATTAACAAAGCCTTGGCTTGTAATAAGAACCACTCACGCATTGCATTTTACAGACACATTGAATTGTGCAGGGATATTGAAACGATTTACTTATATCTAGAATTTTTTTCTATGTTAATATAACTTTTACTTTCACTTACCTATATATGAAATGCATAGTAAGGAAAAGTATTGTGATCGTGAAAATTTTCTAATTCCATTTTTTAATGAAAATATACATTTTAGGGCTCCCCTGAGTCCAAATAACCAAGTCCCGCAAAAAAGGTCTGTGTGTGTGTGTGTGTGTGTGTGTGTGTGTGTGTGGTAAGTTCAGCACGAAAACGAAAATTCTTACAATACTGAAATTTTGTATTTAAGACGACTATAAGTCCGAGATGTTACAGCTCCTTTTCCACTCAACGGCTCACCGAAGACCTACTTTATACCATGCATTTTGCACTTTTTTACAGTTTACCTACAAACAATTTTGATTAAATTCACTATATTGATGTAAAAATTAATGGGCTTTAATATCATGTAGGTTTTATTCTGATTGAAATAGTCTGACAGGGCTTAAATGCCGATATCTTAAATTTTATTCCTCTAAACTACCTTTAATTTTGTACATTCCGAAAGATTAACCATATCATATTAATAACATTGATAAAGAACAGCTAAATATACAAGTTGGACGAATTTTATGATCAACGAAAGGATAAATGACCAACATTATTTTTTTATGCAATTTTTGTTTTTTTTTATAATAAGAACAGTAATGTAGATGTATAATATACCATTGGAAAAAAAAGTTGAAAATATACTAAAGTTGTAAAAGGTAATATAAAGTGGCTAATGTGTAGTAAACTTATTACTGATTAAGAATTTATATAATTATATTATTTAATCTAAATCATATGTTTCTAACAAAAATGAATACACATTTTATTAAAAACAACTTAAAATATTTTTCAAATTGAATTATATTGAAAAGTTTTTAAATTTATTTTAACAGTCTAGGTAAGTGAAAGTCGTGTGTTGCCCGCACCAGATTTTTTTTATACGTTATAGAAGGAAATGTTTAGTATGATTGAATGAGTTAATGGAAAGGAATTAGATATGAAAGTAGTACCTTGTTGAAATCAAAATAAATCTTTTTTTTTTAAAAGCACTTTTGATCAAATGTGTGATCTGTAGATAAAATCGGATGAGAGATTTATATACATGCATGGATTTGTATACATTTTTTTTTTTTTTTTATGTTAGGGGGTCTTGCCATGGTACTGACTAAATAAAGGGCTCTGCAAAAAAAAATTGTTGGAAACCACTGCTCTATCACATTATATTTTAGGATTTCTGATAGTTTGTCTCTAAAACATCTTCTAATATATCTTCATATGGTTGTAATCATCTTCCATATAAATATAATCATAAATAAAATATTATAAACATGTGTTTTTTTTCCGAATAATTAATTTTATTAAATACTCTTTTTGTTTTTCCTATATTATTATCCTTTGCTAATTATATTTTATTTTAGATATTTATGTTTTATACTAATCTAATAATTTAATTCTATTTAGACTGCGGAGAAAAGATTGCTATTTGCTGTTAGACAAAACGACTTGGCTGGAGCGACTAGTGCATTGGAAGCTGGGGCCAGCCCTAACTGCTGCGACAGGTGGGACTGGACACCCCTCCACCTCGCGGCCGAAAGGGGGCACTGTCGCATGATCACTCTCCTCTTGGCTTCTGGAGCCACTGTCAATAGCAAGACGGTGGCCAATTCAACTGCTCTCCATTACGCTGCATCCAGTGGTCATCTTATCTGTTCCCTCAAGCTCCTCAACAACGGAGCCGATCCTAATGCGAAGAACCGTTGGGGTCTGACCCCTGTTCATAAAGCTCTAGAGCGAAAGCATGTTGCCGTTGCCAACCTTATCAGATCGAGAAGTAATCACCGAGTTCTTTCGTTTCAAAATGCTTAATCTTTCTTATTTTTAAATATTCTCATTGTCTCGATGTTGAGATTATGAAACAAACAGTATTATAACTTTGCAAGTTACATCTTTGCAAAATTTAAAAAAGTGGGTTTTAACGCAACACTTTTATTATTCTATCTTACCTGTAACAGGTTTATAATTAATTATCTCATAGTCATGGTCATAGAAATTGTATCACTTATGCTTTGATTTTTTATGGTAATGAATTTGATCCAATCGAATATTTTTGTTTTTGTCTACTTATTTATATCATACACTCAATGAAATAAAAAAAAATTGAAAAAATTAATAACATTTCTTAGTTATTGGTTAGTAGTTTTAACTACTACCAGAATAAAGTCTGTAATTATGTCGATTTTAAGCATTTCACTATCAGAAACAATTAACCTTCTGTGGTTACATGATGTGAAACAATCTTCACGAAAACAGCGGTCACAGTTTTGAAAATTAATATTTTAATTCATTTTGCAAGAGAAATTAAACTTCTATACTTTTTTTTATTGACTTTAATGTGCTTTTCTTTAATTTTCAATTTATAATATTATTTTTTTGTGTAATCAGTATTTTTTAAAATCATGCACTAATGTTAAATTTTTGAAGCATGTTTTTTATTGAATGATGCAATTTATATGGCCACTACTGTTGATGAGTAGATATGAAGACTGATTTTTTGATAATCACATTTTAATTAATTAAGAAACTAGCTGTGATTATTTTATTTTTTGTTAATAAATATATGTTTAAGATAAAATGCTTTATTTATTATTTTTTTTCACCTGTTACCTATGGTTTCTCTCACTAATAAAAGTAGTGTTCTGTACATTTTGTATGGTAGTGCTCTGGACTGATTTTTTGATATCACATTTTAATTAATTAAGAAACTAGCTGTGATTATTTTATTTTTTGTTAATAAATATATGTTTAAGATAAAAGGCTTTATTTATTTTTTTTTTTCACCTGTTACCTATGGTTTCTCTCACTAATAAAATTAGTTTTCTGTACATTTTGTATGGTAGTGCACTGGACTTCAGAGCTCTGGATTCCCCAAGATCTCGAAATTTGAACCCAGCTGTGGTAGAATCAGTTTTTTTTTTTTTAGTTTTTTTACCGCCGTGGAGTGGCCCTGGGATAGTGAGACCCTCCTGGTGCCCATCCAGCTTCTCTTAAATGGGTTTCTGAAAATTTGGTAAAATCCAACCAAAAACAGAAACTTCCGTCAAGGGATTATATCTCTGTTTTAACTTTTACATTGTGACCACTAAGATACTTTTGACTGCTATTATTAAAGGAATTTTGAATGTCAATCAGGATCCATGCTGTTATATGGCCGGGCAAGGAGACGATTGGCAGGTATCTTATTTTTCCCCTAATTTTCGGGTACCCACTGAAAGAATCTTTATTAAAGAACTTTTGATTTTTGTTTATTTATTCATATCCTTTCCTGGTTCATGTGGCTAAATGCTTTACAGCACTGATTACCCTCTGACTTTGATTGCTCATGTGGTCTTCCTTGTACTGGCCCTCTTTGGGCTCCCAGGTTGAAGTGGGCTTGATCCGAAGTTTTCTTTCAACCATAAATAAACTCTTTGAACCAAGTGAAGTTGATTTTGTTCACTAATTGAGGAAATTCTTCCTCAGTGAGAAAGAATATTTCTGTGGCTCTCAGTGCATCAAATAGGTGCAGGTTGGGACCACTTGTTCAATAGTCTCCAAAACTCATCAAAGTGGGAAATTAGGAATGAATATACAGACTAGAACAATTAAGTTTAGCTCACAAAAGAACTGTGATATCCAATATTCTACAGAGGTAGACAAAAAAAAAGGCTAGGTAGGGATGGACAAAAAAAGACGAGGTAGAGGTGGGTAAAACAAAAAAGACGACGAGGTTGGGTTGGACAAAAAAAAAGTTGGGTAAGAACCTTTTTGCTTCGAAACGGGATTTATTGGGTTAAAGTTCACAGATTTATAATTTTTAGTGTACTGCACAGAAGAAAAAGCAATAGCCGACAGACGGTGCATCCTTACTAACAATAAGTAGAGAAATAATATTTATCTTTCTTTACATTCCATGATCAAAATACATAAGATACACGATAACTTTATTCCAATCATCTCGTTTTTTCTCCTCGGATTTCAGTCTCAAACAAGGATAAATAAATAAATTATTTGGGAAGTTCTTGTTTTGATTTATTATTTTCAATAATGAACCTTTGTAACCGACCAAAAAAATTATCTCCCTTCAAAATTTGAGGGCTTACGTTTCAAGATGCGTGAACCCGAATAACGCAACAAAAAAAAAATCGTTTGTTCGCTGTCTGCGGCATTTCTGAGAAACTGCTGAACCATTTTTTTTTAAATTCACATAACTCAGTTATTTTTGAAGATAGGGGGAAATATGTATAGGTTTTTAAAATCAGTAAACTGTGATAATAAAAAAAAAAAAAAAAAAAAATGATCTGTATATTTAAGTCACAAATTATAATAGATGTAATTCCACCAAAAATCTGTTATTATTGAAGATGGACAAAAATCGAAAAGACTTTTAAGATCAAGGCAACGCGATGAACAAAGAGAAGAAATCTTGTATGAGATGTGACTCCCTGATAACTCGGTTACTATTGATGATAAGGAAAAAATGTAAGATGTTCTGGAACCAGGAAATTTTATTTGAATAAAGATCGAAATAAAATAAGATAATAGGAAACAGTAAAACTGTCTAGTAAATGCTTTTGGTTTATTTTTTCAGTAATGAACCTTTGTAATCGACCAAAAAAAAATCCATTTCTCCTAATCAATACCAACAATTTTTGCTTTTAGTGTCATTTTTTAGATAATTAAATTTTTGACAAAATGAAAAAAGAATCATTGAAATTGGTTAAGAACCAGCAGAGATATATAGCATTTTGAAATTAGCAGTGGTGATATGACATTTTCCTTTGAATTATTTATTGCTTTTCATATTACTTAATTGCCTATCTACAGCTTTATAAACAGTTATTCCGTAACATTGTTTTTTGGAAATAATAAACCATTGTGTAATAATTTGCAGCGTTTTTTATTATAAAAGAGTTGCACCTCTTTGCTGAACGAGCTTTAGTGATCGAACCCATTCGACTTTAGTGGTTGTTCAATAAAAGTTCTAGTGTTGTGACATACCTTTAACTATGTTAAAACGAATGATTTCAGTTCCATTGTGAAATAAGAAGTTCTTTAGAAAGTTATTTATTGTCGACTTAAAATTAGGCAAGTTAAAATCCAACTGCATTTTTCGTCTTAATCGGTTAAATATATACATTTTCCGAAACATTTTTTTTTTTTTTTTTAAGAAAAAACATAGTATATTCCCGTTCCCAGTAATTTTTTTATCCTTACCAAAGTAATTCTCTCTTGGCTATCTAACATGACTTTTGAGATTTTATTTTCATTCCTCAACTATGTTAGAAATTATTCTTTTACTCAATGAATGTGAATATTTTTATACACATTTTTTAGCTTTAGTTGTTTTTTTAGAATATTTTAGCGCTCATTTGTAATTTGTTCATACAACCATCATAATAAAATTTACTATATTTTAGTCACAGAATTCCAGTTCTATTTACCGTCAGCTCATTATCTTATATAATATTATGCTTAAAATGTCATTTAGTTTGGATCTCAAGGATTTATAGTTCTTTAGAACTTAAGTAGGTCAGTCCAAATTTACTAACATTATTATAATCCCTCTTTAATACAAGATTTAGGATTTGAAAAATTGATTGTTTTACATTAGTTGGGTTTAATTTGAAATTACATTCAAATAAAAATATATTGTTTGTATTTGATAAGTATATTTATAATAGAATGTTTATTATAGAATACTTAAGAATTTCAACTTTTAAATTATTATTATATTATACCTTGTCATTTTAGTACCTAAATAAATAATTTAAAAACATATTTGTTATCTAAGTAATTTTTTAAAATGTAATATAAGGTAACGTATAATGATTTTCAAAGGTTGTTATAATTTATTTTATACAATTTTTTTTTTTTTTTTAGGAATTCCCTTTCTGATAATGGATTATGATCCAAATTTACCTACATGCACACCAGGTAATTATGAATTGGAATTTTGATACCTGTAACATATATTCTAATTATTAGTCTGTATAAAAATTAAAAAAATGT
The DNA here is from genome assembly GCA_023052935.1 of Piezodorus guildinii. Lineage (NCBI taxonomy): Eukaryota > Metazoa > Arthropoda > Insecta > Hemiptera > Pentatomidae > Piezodorus > Piezodorus guildinii. The sequence continues at coordinate 139,711,148 of CM041293.1, forward strand.
ATATTTCTCATCAATGTTGCTTGTATAACAATTATAATAGAATAATATATTGAAACTAAATGATTTTACTTTTTATATTATGTTAAACAGTGATTAAAAAAACTATTCACTTATTCTTTCTGGTATTTTCTAAAAAGGTATTTAAATTTATTTTTTTCCATTTTCCCAACTTCAAGATTTAATTTAATTTAAGTGCATTCATGTCACTTATACATTTTTTCTAACCAGTCATATTAGAGATGATGTTGCATACTTGACAGTTTGTTTTTTATTATTAACTTGATAACTTTAAATATATTATTATTACTACTTTTATGGTCAAAATCATGGTCATACCTTATATATGCTCTTAAGTCTCCATGACTATCCTTTTCTTATATATTGTAGGATGATTAACATTAACAGTGTTAGTTTCAAAAATTCTATATGTTATATATGTATATAATACATTCTATGTATGTTATACTTTTGTATCAGCTCTTGTTGGGAACTGATAAGGAATACTGTAGTATTTATTCGATATTTACTATTGTATTCTGAAAAAAAATTGGAATTTGGAATGTTTAGTTACAAGAATTCTTGTATCTGATACAATTGATACTGATACTTTTTTGTATCTAGTCCCGTCTTTTTGTATCTGGTAATAATTATATTTATTAAGAACAAATTTTAGGATTTGCTTTGTTTACACTAATAAGATATTGCAATGGAGAAAACATTCATTTCGTATCAAAACATTATATACCCAACAGTAATCCTGAGGTAGCTAAACTGCCCTAGTTGGGAGATTTATTTTATCTTCTCGACTTTACAGAGGCAGTATGGGTAAAGATTGAACCAACTGATGATTTTGATGATAAGGAATCTCAAAAGTTAGAAGAACAAGAAGTATATGAAGACTCATCCTTTACTTCACATCTAAATCTTAATGCTTGTGTTTCATCTGTTGGTAAGTTGTTTTACTAATATAATATATTGATTTTTCATTGACTCTAATATGAACATTTTTAATAATACTGATATTAGAATAACAATGTTGTACAATAAATAGATTTCTGGTCGAGAGACCAATAAAGTTAATTATTATTTACAAAGGTGTAGGGAGCAGCCTGGTCTAGTGGATAGAACACTAGTCTAAGTTCTTGGTGTCCCGGTTGAGGCATAATTATTCATTTTGTTATTTCCACTATGGAGCGACCTTGGGGTATATCCACCCTCCTGTGGCACACCCAGCCTCTATAACGGTTCTATTCTATAACCCAAAAATGGGGGAAAAACCTGGAGGCTGAACTTGATCTCGGCCTACACGTCATCATTTCCTGACATGACCGTTGGCTGTGAAACAGTATTAATCTCTTTTTCAGTATGAATCTACAGAACCCAAGACCTAAATGGGTTGAGAGGCACAGAATTTTTTTTTTTTTTTTTTACAAAGCTGAATAAGGAATATAAACAAGCATAAAAGAAAGAAAAAAATTCCTAAAAGATATTAGTGTTAAAGAAATTTAAACTAAATTAACTATTCTACAAAGCAAGAATTTGGGCAAAATAAATAATTATATCTTAATAAAAATTGGTTCTGCCGTTTCAGAGGAATGCGACCACAAACACTGTGAAATGAGATTTATATACACACTCAACAGCAAAAAAAGTGGACCCCCATACATTTCTTAAAAAACACTAAAACACCGGATGTAATGTCTATATGAAATGTGATAATATGTTTAGTATTTGAGGATTATATCTCTGAAGGATTAGAGATGTGAGCCTCTGTGCTTCTTGATAATAAATCAGTATCCCTATTGTCTTTTCTTGGCCAGTTCCTACTATCTATTTGCCACTCACTCCAATTTTGTTTTAAATTTTTTTGATCCGATGTGTGTATAGGAGGCTGGGTTCCAGCCCCTGGGCCTCTTTTGACTGCAGCACACACGTCAGCTCGTGCAATATGTTTTAAATAATCGACACTGGGCAGATGAAGTATGGAACCATATACTCTTTGCAGAAAAGTCTAGAGTTTTCCTTGATAATCCAGAATATGGATTATGGAAGTATACATAACCGATGTTTTACAAGATATTGTGGTTCCTTTTGTCCCTTTTATTGGTAACAATTTATTATTATTGCATGGCAATGCCCATAGGACAAATTTTGTAAGTGATCACCTGGAACACGGACCCCCGAGTGGCCCGCCCATAGCTTGGACCTGAATCCTATTGAACACTCCTGGGTACAGCTGGGCTGCGCAGGTAAACAACGATTGAGCCATAAGCCTACATGCTAAGAACAGACGTCGTGAAAGAGTGGGAGGAAATTCCGCAATATGGCATTCATGGCTGATACAAATTATGCCAAGAAGGTTTGAAGCTATCATATTGGCAAGAGGAGAAAACGCACGGCACTAAGCCACCAAGTCAACTGTGAGGCAAGAGGATTTGTTTCTTTAATTTAAGAAAATCATTCAGAAGACTGTTTTAATGAAATTGAGAAGATTGTTATTTTTTAATTTAATTTTTTTTATCCGTCATGTTTTAAAGTTACCTTATACTCCTCCTTTATATAAAAAATTGCACTATCTTATGAGATGTAGTAGGTAGTTGGTTGTTTTAGTGTTTTTTAATAAATTTATGGTGGTTCATTTTTTTCCTGTTGAATGTATTGATGTTGAACAGTGGTTCCCTTCAAAACCTTTTCGGGAACCCCTTCATCTAATCAGTACAATAGCAAGGATCTCCTAAATTAAAAAAATCGCCCTTTAGTTCTTTTCAAAGTTACTTATTTAATCCTAAACATACTAAAACATCTCTTACCATCACATTAAAAACAAATCTAGTGATTAATTAAAAAATAAACTAGTGAATTTGTTTTAAGAAATAACTATTTTCTAAAATTATATAGTGCAATACCTGTTCCAAATCATTGTATTAATTTTAAGGTACATCTGACTAGCAGAAACCTTTTATTGTTGAAATAATGGATTAATCAATAATTAACTGCAGTTTAAATAAATTGTTAAGATAACCCAAGATGGTTTATGCTTTATGCAGGATCTATGAACTGACCACAATCTGCAAAACATTATTATCAGTGAATTATTAAAATTTAGAAATACAATATAGGTACTTATTTACTATAATTTACCGCGTGCAATTTGATGTGTCTGTGATATGCTATAGTTATTTTTGTTACAAGCTAAGGCTTTTTTATTAAGGTAATTTAAAACAATTTTCCAACGTAAGAACACTGTGGACAACATCTTTGGACCCCCAGAGGTCCGAGACCACTAGTTGGGAACCACTGTATTAGAAGATATAATCGAAGAAATAATGAACCATTGCATTACTATTTCCTGAGGTTTATTTTTGCTTGATTTATTGATATTTTCCTTATCACTCTAATTTTTATTTCAGATAAAAAGAAGCCAGGAAAGAGATACTACTGCTACAATTGTGATCGTAGTTATGTAAAGTTATCTAAGTTGAGGAGTCATATCGAGATTCATCATCTTGGATGGCCAAGGAAACCAGTTAGCAACGATCGAATATATGCGTGCAGTATCTGCCCCTATAAGGCAAAGAGACCTGACCACTTGAGAGCGCACTTTGTAGGCGTGCACGAGAAGAGCCGGCCCCACCGCTGCCCCCACTGCCCCTATGCGGCGGCCCAAACTGCCACTCTCAGGTCTCATATCCAATCTCAGCACTTCAAGTCCAAGCCTTTCATGTGCACCTTCTGTGATTACACCTCGACTCAATCTGGAGCTTTGAAGCGCCACATCATGATGAATCACACTAATGAGAAACCTTTCCAATGCGACTATTGCGAATTCAAAACAGTGCAGGTAGGAGACCTTAAGAGGCATTTGTTAGTGAAGCACACCAAGGAGAAGTGTTTCGAATGTCCATATTGTGACTATTCCTCCATACTCTGTGGAAATGTCAAACGCCACATCATGCACATGCATACTGATGAGAAACCTCATAAATGCCCTCATTGCGAATACAGTACAAAAATAGTCTGGGTGCTTAAACAGCATATTATTGCCAAACATTCTAACACTAAACCATTTAAATGCGAGCAATGTCCTTACTCTAGTAGCAGATTAGATTTACTTAAGGGTCATATCTTATCAAAGCATACCGAAGAGAAACCATATAAGTGTACCTTCTGTGAGTATTCCGCTATTCAGCCGTCTCACCTCAAACTTCATATTTTAGCAAGGCATACAGTGGATAGGCCGTTCCCTTGCCCTCATTGCGAGCACACGGCAACATCGATAAGTCACCTCAAATCACATATAAAATCACGCCATACAAATGAGAGACCACATAAGTGTCCCCATTGTCCTTACAGTGCTTGTAAAGTTAGTACATTGAAACGCCATATATTGTTTAAACACACCGATGAAAAGCCTTTTAAATGCCCCCTATGTGATTATAGAGCTAAGGACAGTGGGAGTGTAAAGCGACATTTGACGACACACGGAACTGAACTTGGGGCAAGTTGAAATATTTGAATAGACCTTGGTATTTTCTACTTTAAAATTCTTTGGTAAACTGTTTATCAGTATTTTTACATCCTAAAATCATATAGAAGAGTTGGATACTCTTGATAATAAATTCTTTAAAAGATTCCGAGCAATCCTCGGGAGGTTCTTGGATTCTGTAAATGTTTTCACTTTAATCGCGAGGTTTATATTGAAGTTTTCCTTTATCAAAATTGAGGCTATGTACCATCACCTCAATTCAGATTAGTCAATTCCAGTCAGGTTAGTTCCTTATTGATTCATAATTAGTGAATGATACTTGAAGCATTTCTTGCTTGTATTTAGTGAGAAGTAGAATTCTCTTTGCTAATTTCATAGTTGATCTTTTCTGAGATCCATATCTTCATTATTATCTGCAATCTCAGACCATTGGCAGCTTCACTATTAGCAAAATAATTTAATATGGGTTAATGTCTGGGATTTCACGCTAACTTTTTCTCCATAATTGGCTTACTGAAAGTCACACAGTATGTAGTTAGTTAGTTTTTTTTTTTTTTAATTTTCATAAAAATGAATCAAATAATTTTGATTAAACATGGTAATAAGTTTATTTATAAACTTTTTTTGTATTTTTTTTTTTTTTTTTGTATTAAAATTATTTCTTCTTTTATATTCTGTTTTTATGTAATTTGATTTTATCTTTGTTTATACTGTACATATCGTATGAATGTGATCTCAAAGCATTATTATTATTATTGTCCATATTGAGACAAATTGTTATATATCTTAATAATAAAAATTGTTTTTTCAAGTAAAATAAAAAAAAAAAAACTTTGTGTAGCAGCATATCATATAAATGCAATTATTTCCCCATAATCGACTTACGAGATGGACCACGCAGTTTACTCCTTTTTCTCATTTTCTTGAAGAAAGCTGGAAGTATTTTCATTAAATTTTATTCATTGTATGAATGTATTTATGTTAAATTGTCCTTAATATCGGATAGGTCTTATCCTCATTAAGCCAGCCTAACAGATGTTACATTCCTTTAGTTATGTTTAATTGTAAATTTCCAGTTATATCTCAATCGCTATGAGTAATAAATGAATAAAGACAAAAAAAAAAAAAAAAAAAAAAAAAAATTGATTATAAAAATAAAGGAGAAATATTTTTCTTGGTCTCAATTTTTTTTTTTTTTCCATCAATACTCTATCTCTATTATAGCCTACTCTTTAATTATGGGTTGATAAGACTTTAAATTTTGTTTTTAGTGTTAGTGGTTTGTATTATATATATTTGAATATGTCCTGTGAAACTATTAGTATATAAACATCAAAGGTCCCAACTTATTTGTTATCTAAGATTTGACTTACTTTATTGCCAAATTGAATTACATAGTTAACATACCCTATTTTTTCACTTGCTGATGTTCAAATCCTGAACTTTTTATGACAAGAGGCGTAAATAGCCAAGTGAAACAGAGTGAAAATTAATGATTTGTTGGTATTAATTCAGATAAAGCTGGAATTTGTTTTAATACCTTTGAATGGTCCTAAATACAAGTAATCTGAGTTTGTTAATCATTTTACATGTATTGACTATATGGTCAATACATTCTATATGGGATTGGGTTTAAAATCTTGTATGTCATTTGGAAATAAAAATAAATAAATAAAACTAAGTTTGCACCATCGTGTGTGGTGAGCTTAACTTTTGGCTACCAAAAATCCATGAGTTTTTCATGGATACTTTTTTCAGTCTTACACATATATAATTTTAAAACAGGGCCTTGTACAGAAAATATCATTCATTCCAAAATGATAGAGCATTAAATCCAAATTGCAAAAACTATCTTAAACACTGAATTTGGTTTAGTGGTATTGCTGCAATCGTTTTAGGCAAATTTACAGATTTTTTGAAAAATCCTATTTAGTCACTCACAGACCACAGCTGTAACTTTGTAGCAACTGTCCAAATCTACAAAATTCATAAAATTAAGTTCTAGATCAAATTTCAAGTTGAATTAACATTCCAAATTCCGTAGCTAGATCTTTCAAAAACATTTTATTTTCCTCTACACGCAACATAGCGGGAAATACTTACTTAATAGTATGCCCCATTTAACATATTCTGCAGTGAGAGATGCCCTAGTATACATGCACTTAAAACATGACATAACTAGCCAATTGAAAGCTTTTCTCTGGAGGACTTTCTGTTCCAAAAGAGACTCAGAAATTGGTTTGGAAATAATAGACATAATGTAGTAACTTGCGATCAAGTTAATTCAAAAAAAAAAAAAAAAAAAGGTTCATTTAAAAATAAAATTAAGATATATATACCAACAATTATTAGTGTATAATATAGCTATTAGTGCCATTTGATAGAGAATTAAATTTTTGACAAAATGAAAAAAGAATCATTGAAATTGGTTAAGAGCCAGCAGAGATATATAGTGTTTAAGTTTTAACTCCCAATTAAAGTGAAGTTAAGTGCTTTATTAATTAACAAATGATTATATTAAATTTTTTGTTAAACCCTGAAGAATTGTCCCTTCCATTTTGCAATGGATAAATAAAGGCATAGAAGAAGCCCTTGAAAGATTACTAGTGCATGCAGCGCATACAGCAATCCTCTTTAGAATACCTCCGGGTAATAGAAGGACAAAATGTGACATCTATACATATTACATTTGTATTTGTATTTTGTTTGAAAATAAAACCAGAGGGTAAGAAAAAAAAAAATAATAAATTTTGTGATACACTTGATCAAGCAATAGCTCTTCTATTGTTCTGCGGATTATCTATTTATGTCATAAATAATTAAATTTAAAAAAAAAGCTTTATAAATGGTTTATTATTTCCAAATATCAATATTAGGGTATAATTGTTTATATAGCTGTATATAGACAATTAAGTGATATGAAAAGCAATAAATAATTCAAAGGAAAATGGCATATCACCACTACTAATTTCAAAAAACTATATATATCTGCTGGTTCTTGACCAATTTTAATGATTCTTTTTTCATCTTGTCAAAAATTTAATTCTCTATCAAATGGCACTAAAAGCAAAAATTGTTAGTATTTATTCGGAGAAATGGATTTTTTTATTCGTTATTCGGATTCTAGGCATCTCGAAACTGAAGCCCTCAAATTTTAGGGGGGATGATATATTTTTTTTTTTTTTACGATTACAAAGGTTCATTGTTGAAAATAATAAACCGAAACTGTTTACAATGAAATTCATATTTTTTTCAGCTAATTTCATACATTTATTTCAATGAGCTCAAGAACTCATGTGGAATTCAAAGGGGGCTAGATTCAGGGAATGAAAGAATTACTCCTGTCATCGCTTCAATTACTGTTGAACAAAAAAAAATGGGATGAATCAATAATACTGGAATACAATTTTGTCTCTGAGACCAAACAGTGTACTCTATTAATAAAAAATACTAATCAAATAGTCGCATGTTGATAAAACAAATTATTACCATGATTGTTGAAGAGACCAATAGATAGGCTGATCAAACATTAAATGATTCCTTTTCAAATAAAAAATTTAAATGGTCCCAACGAATTCTAGAGAAATAAAAAACTTCCTAGGAATTATTGGTTACATGGGACTTGTGAAGATGCCCACACTGAGATGTTATTGGGCTAAAAATGACATATATGAAAATAAAATATGCCCCTCAACGATGTCCCGAAACCGTTTTGAGTTGCTCCTGAGACTATGGCACTTCTGTGATCCTGGTGATAGATTACATAAAATTAATAATTTGACAAGAAAACTCATCTCAAATTTTCAAAAATCATTTATTCCCCCGGAAACTGTTTGTATTGATGAGTCCCTAGTTCCTTTCAGAGGACGACTAGCAATTCTTGAAAATGATACTCTGAGTGACACCGCTCCTTCACCTTCAGTAAGTCGACGATCTCTTCAGTCGCACAGATATGATAAAAAACTAGTGCTCTTTTATAAAAGTAGGAAATACTGTAAGGGGTGCTACTTAAAATTTCAGGAAGGAAAAAGTATAAAAAACAAAGTGAAAAAAGTTGTAACATATTGTAAATATTGTACTGATGAGCCATTACTGCCTTGAATGTTTTCACAATTATCATAAAAATAATTAATTCAAATATTTTTATAAATTATTTTGTTGATTTTTTATTATTAGTTTATTTTATTTTTTAGGTTTATTTGTTTGTTTCTGTATTTTTTTTTTAAAAGTTATTTTGTTCAAGTAGATTAGAGAATTTCATAGAAAAAGTGTCAGATGACTGTTTTATACATTATTTAATATATATGTTTGTTATAATTAATTGTTTAAAAATATATGAATATATATATATATTTTTTTACATTGAGAATAGCCACTAGTATCTATATTTACAATATCATAAAAAATCTGGTGCGGGCAACACACGACTTTCACTTACCTCTGTTTTATAAAACGATTAAAAAATTTTCAAATACAGTTAGAGATTAAAATTATTAAGGATTTAATTAAATGGAATGTCTATAGAAACATGTGTTTTATTAAAATGTGTTTTACATGTGTTTTATTATTATTATCTAAAATTATCAGTTAGTTTTATCGGCCTTTCATCACTCTTTATTAACATTTACAAGCTATTGTGTATTAGATAATATCTTTTTCTAAAATTTTTAGCTTTCTAACGGTATATCATACATCTCTATAATTGCTCTTATGTTCAAAAACAAAAAATTGCATTAAACATTTTTTTTCAGTTTTCTCCTTTAGTAGTTTTTTTTAAATTCGCACAACTTACATACTTAGCTGTTATTTATCAATGCTAACAAGATAATTTGGTTATTTTTATAGAATCTATAAAATTAAAGGTACTTTAGGGGAAGAAAATTTAAAATATCGGCATTTAAGCCCTGTCACACCATTTTAATCAGAATAAAAACTACACGACATCAAAGCCTATTAAATTTTGCATCCATATAGCGAGGTTAATCAAAATCGTCGGAACCGTTTTTGAAACATCAAAAAAAGGTGCACAATGCATGGTATAAAGTGGCTCTTCTGGTAAGCTCATTTTGATGAAAAAGGTTTTGTAACGTCTCGGGCGTATATTTGTCTTAAATATGAAATTTCAGTTTCATAGGACTTACCGTTTCCGCCCGGGAGTTGCCACACCCACAGACCTTTTTGCGGGACTTTCAAAAAACTTTTCAGAAAATTTTCACGATCGCAATACTTTCTCTTACTATATATTGTAAGTGAAAGTAAAAACTGAGAGAAAAAGTTCAACCCAAGTTGATTAAAATGTTTCTGGGGCCCAACGTCATCAGTTATCAAGAGAAAATCAATTATCTAGCGGGCGTCTGGTCCTATGGGATAAGGTTTGTGGATGAGGAAAACCGATTGTGTAGCGGGCGTATACGTCCGCCCTGGTCCCTCTCGCCTTACACGTGAACCAGGGGTAGTAGGTTAAGCCAGCGGGCGTATACGCCCACTCTGGTTGTCAAAGTGTTAAAAGTTAAAATTGTAGAAAAGGAAAATTTAAAAAAAGTAAGTTTTCTAAATTTTTAGGTTATTGGAAGAAATATTGTAATTTATTCTAATAAAACTTGTTTATTTAAAGTCTAGAAATGTTTATTATTGACTTCAGAAACTTCTTTATTATAAAGAAAAGAACGTTTTTCTAAAATTCAAATATTTTTTGACTGGAGAGTTTATTTTTAGAGTAATTATCTAGCATAAAACTTATATAGTTTAATGACTTATTTTCTTAATTATTCCGCTTTGAAATAGGTTAATTTTGATACCAAAATTATTTTTCAGCCTTCACTAGAAGCAGAGATATTAAATAAAATACGTTTTATTTATAAAATATTTAGGAGCGTTAGCCCCTGATATTCTGCACAGTCTAATGGTTTAACGTATAATTTCATCAAAATCGGTAAGACATATTTGGGATCCTCTCTTCGTGAGTACCATATCCTTTTTTTATCGACATCAACATAAATGTCTCTCAAATCCTCTGGTACCCCCGACGAAGAAAGAAACTCAAATACCTTTTGTTGGGCGAGAAGAGTACTCCAGGATGACGTTTCATTCACAGGAACAACTGCCTCCTCGTGAGGACTGGGTAAATGGCATCACGATCGGGGTGCGATGATTCGGACGAGGAACCGTCCTCATCTTCATTATAATTCTGTAATTCATTATATAGATTGTCTGAAGAATATAACTTCTTATTTACGTCCTCACTATCACTAGACACTTGTTTATCAAGTGCCAATTGAACAAGAAGATTCGCACGCGAAGATACTTTCCGATACATACTAAAAACAAACGCAAGAACGGATGGGCTACAGGTTGGTTTATGAGCGAGTCCCTTCCCTCACCCCTAGATGTATGTAGTGAACAGACACCCTATTGTTCCCTTTAATTCTCAGAAACCCACCACTCTCCAAATACAAATCATTTTTCTAAAAAAAAAATTCATATACGCGATCTAGTAAATTCCTCGTGGGACCGCTTCATTTATTAGTTAAATTTATTAACTAAAACTAACTTTGGCACAATTTTTTTAATACTATGTGCTTTTTGGGTCAAATAAAATACAAATAGATGATAATAATGTTTTGGGCCATTGAGCCAAAATAGCCAGTTTCTGTCGGTCCCAGGTGGGAACCACTGCAGCGGTCTCATACGCCCGCTTTGGTCCACAAGAGGAGGTGCTCGTAACCGGCATGGCCGTTAAAGTGTTAAATTAAAATTTTTAATTTACATTTAATAAGACGTATTGTCCCTTCTGGCTTGAAGGACCGCTTCCGCACGTCTTGGCATACTTGTAAAAAGGTCTTGAAGAAAATCTTGGGGTATATTGTCCCACTCCTGCAATACTGCCTGTATTTAGCATTCCGTTGTAGTATCGACAAAGTTTTGAAACGTCTTCAGCCAGTGGGTCCACTCTCTAACTGCAGTCGGGGAGTCGGGTTTTCCAACCCCAGTTGAGGTTCTCTTGGTTACAGCATCAGGCCTGAACGACCAGAACAATTTTCCTAATTTTTTTTTTTTTTTTTTTTTTTGTGTTTCTTATTATCAGGATAAGGTTCATATGAAAGAAAAAAAACAAGACTAATCTCGGAAAGGATTCATTCAGTTTTTTAGCTCGAGGAATTACCAAAAGCTGCTAGAAGTGAGTGTAAAAAAAGTGCTGACAAAGTATTTTGAGAGTTACATGGTGATACAAGTAATTTGCTATACAATATACTATATTACATCTATTCATTATCTCTTTATCTTTGTAGATCTAGGGTCAAATATATTTTCTAACAGGTTCCTTATTACCAACACCGAATAGTGATATTCATATTTTTTGTCTCCTTAATTTGACATTTAAAAAAAATAAAATAAAACATTGCAAATAGTAATAACAGTCACAGGCCTTTCAGGACTTAGACTACCTTTTGAGATATTTTTAATTGGAGATTCCTAAGTCTACTGCATGTGACGGTTGAAACGGTAGACTTTTGCCTCAACTTTACTGAATGGGGAGAAACCGTCTTCTAGGCTTTCAGGATATGATGGGTTCAGATTCAGAGTCCAGACCCCTTCCCTTAGCGAGAACGTCGACCAAAGGGACAGTACTTTACTACCTCCCAGGTTGTGCGATATCTCTGGAGAGGGTTGACATAGGCCTTCAGCCGATCTAAGAACTTGATGTGCCTCCACCGTATATACTCAGATACTGGGGGTAGCTGGAGCTCCTCGTGGATGTATCTATTTCTTGCCCTGTGGAGCGAAGTGTCACGGACGATCCACTGGAGGACGGGGGTTATGGTAGCTCTGTAGAGTCGTGTTATAAAGATAGCTAATCAGTGGTACACCATTGAGCACGGTAGACCTGACATTTGCCTTGTAAATCTGAAATTTCAGACGTTAAGAGAACTGCAGATAGTATGCGTCTTTAAGAGAGTGGCTAGCCTGATTTTATGTTCACATATATATTTTCTCATAACTGTTTTTCTATTTGGGAAGAAGGGGAAACTTTTGCCTTTTAAGGGAGAAGGATTTAAGTTACTTACCAATGTTCTCTTCTTTTCCCACTCTCCTCTGTGGAACCACCTTGCATGTTCCACATTTTTTTATAAATATTTTGCAATTTTAACGCAAGTTTTCTATGATTTAAATTAATCAATCAAGCAAAAACCTGCATTTTAAGCAAAAAATATTACCTCTTAAGGTATAAGCTGAATAATACTCTTTTTTTATTTTTAAAATCCGGTCTCTAATCATTTGTATTTAATAATATGTTAAAACTCTTGAGAGGCTTGAAGGTGTTTTTGTCACCAATTTTAAAAACATTTCTTGGTTATTCTAAATAGAAGAACTTTAACAGGTATTTGTCTGTTACATGCTATTTTATCCCTGAGAGCTGAGAAAAAATAATGGAATAAAACTACTTTATTTAATATTTCAAGTTAAAATTATATCAACATGTTTTTTTAATGAAACATTTCTTGATAATACAGAATGAAAAATACAAACATTGGAAAATAACATTTTTTTGTCTAAAATATTTGTTTAAATATATAAATTATTAGTAAACTAGTGCTAAAGAATTCATCACTAATATATTTTTTTGGAGGGGAGTGAGGAGATGCTAGATTTTCGGTTCAGCACCCTTAAAAACCTGTATGTTGAAAATATTATTGAAAACAGAAGATAATGTTTTATGTTTTCCAAAGTGGTCAAAAAAGTTTAACGCACCAAATTATGTTTCAATTAACAATGATATCTCGTCTTCAGTTTATCTAATTCCAACATTCTTGGACTCCTTAGATGGAAGAAAGTGTCTTATTTCCATGGTTACAAACAGATCTGAGAAGGTCTGTGGATAAAAATATGTTTGAAAATAAATAACTTAGGTTTTAAAATCAGTGTTACATTAATTTATAGCACATTGTATAATTTAAGACCTTTTCCTATACCCAAACGTTGAAATCTTCGTAAAATGTTCATTTTACATCCACAGTAGCACCTGTAACAACATCATGGAGACAGATTCAATGCAGCTTCTTTCAACAGTGAATAGGAGACTGACCATCTATCTCTTTGATGTAGGATGTAACAATCCTTGCCTTTCATTTCTTCCTGCTAACATCAGAGCTAACATGAGCTCCGTAATCTTGCTAGTCCGAATCAGATCTAATCAGAAAACATAACTAGGTTTTCTTATTGATGTTTGAGAACCTATTTTTAACTTTTAAGAAGAAAATTCATTTGAGAAAATTTAATACCTGACATCTTTTTTACTATAGGCCTCCTTTTAATTTCAAGTAGTCAGCAACTGCCCTGTGCCCTTTATCACTAGCATATCCATAGGCAGTGCGTCCAACAGTGGATTTTTCATTTAGAGAAGCTCCTCGATCGACGAGAAGCTTCACCACATCTAAACACCCATTGTAGGCTGCAAATATTAGTGGTGTACAGCAACTCGCTTTTGCTCCAGGGTCCGCACCACGGTCTAAGAGGACAGACACCACATTTGCATGCCCTACTTCTGAGGCCCAATGTAAGCAGTGCGATCTCCTTTCCCTTTCATATCGACAGCTGCACCAGCATTCAGGAGCAAAGATACAACATCTGCATGTCCACTGCGGGCTGCACGATGCAGTATTCCGTCTCCATTACTGTCTCTCTGTGTCAGATCAGCTCCATTCTCCACTAATAGTTCCACAACAATTGGAATATTATTTGTTGTTGCTATAAAAGCTGGTGTGTCCCCTTTATTGTCTTTTACATCCACTGTAGCACCAGCATCCAAGAGCATGGATACAGATTCAATGCAACTTCTTTCAACAGCATAATGAAGAGGAGTCCGACCATCTTTGTCTTTGATATTAGGATTGGCACCATTATGCAGCAAGAAATTGACAATCCTTACCTTTGATTTTTTCACTGCTAACATTAAAGCAGTATTGCCTCTGTTATCTTGTGAGTCCAAATCGACACCCATTCCAAGAAGCATTCTTACAATCGATGGGTGAGAAGCGACATGTAGAGGAGTGATACCATCTTTATTTTTAATGTTAGCTGTTACTTTCCGATCTTTAAGAACTTTCAGCATTCCAGCATTACCTGAGCGAGCTACAAAATGGACTATTGTCTCACCATCTTCATTAGTAATATCTGGTAATGTTCCACTTTTCATAAATGCCTTAAACAAATCGACATTCTGAGATTCCACAGCCTTTTTGACAAGACTCCTCCCTTCTGGAACCCTACTGGTATCACCCCCTCTCTCTAATAAAATCTCGACACCACGCACATTACCTGCTCTGACAGCTTGAACTAACGGTGTTTCCCCAAGGTGGTTTTCTCTGCTTGCTTCTATTCCTGCATCTAATAAGGCCAATAGTGCTCCATTCTGTCCTCCTGAAGCTGCAATATGGGCGTAAGTATCTCCTCGTAACACATGACGGTCAAGTTTAGCTCCAGCCTTTAACAAGGCATTGACTGATTTCACACTATTATTTCTGACAGCTACCTCCAGAGGGGTGGCTATGTCAGAATTCACAACTTCCAAGTCTGCCTGAAGAAACCCAAGGACAGCAATGGAAGCACAGTTGCCAGTCCTAGCAGCCAAATGGAGGAGGCTGTCTCCAGACTGAGTCAACCCGTTTACATCTCCACCCGCAGTGACTAGGTTGATAATATCGCTGGGGCTGTTGTTAGATACTGCATTTTCCATTTCAACTGCCATATCAACTGTGCCTTTCTGGAAAAGGAAATATAAGGGTTTATAAAAAGATTAAAACTGATCTAAACATTTATCAATAACTAACATAACATCTTATCAATGGCATAAACTTATAAAGAATAGCAGAGCTACAATTATATTTTGAAACAAAATACATATATAAATGAATATTGAATTAAATAAATTTCAAGTCTTTATGAAATGGCAATAACTAAATGGAAATTCTTCTGACTTGTAGATCAAATTAAATTTGAAAAACAAAAAACATCTTTATCACAAAAATAGTGTAATAAAAATATTTGATCTTTAATTTTATATAATTACAAGATTGAAAAATAAAAACCTTTGCATTGAAATATGTCTACAATAAGTTAAAATTAGTAAAGAAAAAGAGAAAAACATAAAGGATTCCTCTGGAATCAAGAGGAGTAGAGCAACAAGAACAATATTTGTACCATTAAATTGCTGTTTAATAAGCCATTCCATACAATTCAAGAATTAAATATTCCAGAGGTGCTAGATAAAATTAAGAACAAATAGAATAAAAATAATTTTAAAATTGTGGAGGGTGTGTTTGACGGTGAGTGGGTGTTCAAAATTGAACTTACTGAAATTGGCCACCATGCAATGTACAATATTTAAATTCAGCCAGAAATCCTTCTCCTTTCTCCTCTCATCTCACATGTGGAATGAAAAGTAGAACTTGGGAGAACACAGTCCTTTTTACTCATCTACATTACTTGGGTGAAGGTGTCGGAAGTCACAAATGTACTGCACTTGGAATGAGAATATGGCCATTGCTAGAACTCATATTTAAAACCATTTCAGAACTCCATAATATAAATATTTACAAAAGATCTCGGGTCCACTGCTGTTCCAACTGCCAAGGAGTAGATTAAAGGACAGATTTAACTTGGCATTAGATAAAAGGTAATATTTGATTTTGTTATGAGTATTTGAATAAAAATCCATCTTGTATTTGGTTTAAATTTTATAAATTCAATGTTTTGCGGTTTGAAGTAAACTCTTAAAATCAGTTTTTTTTTCTTCATATCCATTTCTCTTACTTGGTCAATTGCTGGCTTCAAGAGTTTTGTTAGCAGAAGTATTTCGCATTATATTTTATTTGTAGCTGTACAGCTTAATGCTGGTGCTACACCATTCTGATTCTACCATCCATATTTCACTCCGGTGTCTGGGAGTGAAAGTGAGTAGCCGAGCTGAGTAGTATTCGTGTGGGATCCCACCTTTAGCCTAGTGTATTTACACACACACACACGCGATCTTTAGCATTATCGTGCTATAGAAATGATTGAATGAAGGGGTCCACCAAAACTTTTTGTAGGAAACCACTGATCTAGAGTATTGGGAATATGAGTAAGGTTCTGATGTAATTCAGAGAATTTAGATGGAATAAGGTATAAATAAAATAAAATAATAAAGCTATGGTATAGGATATTATTACTTACAGAATATGGAGTATTAACTATTGCTCGAAGTACTTTAATTTAAAGGATTTGATGTTAAGAATTTTAGGTGTTCACCACATATTCAAGCTCATTGATTTAAAAACTGTACTGAAGATTAGTAGTTTGTTTTTAATAAAGAGCTAAGATTTTCTATTAATTGGTCTCTATGATTGGCTTAATCATTGTTTATGTTCTTATCTTTCAAGTATATTACTCAGGATCCAAGTTAATATTTTCTTCAGAAGGAAGCTAAAGTACTAGACTTTATCTGAGAAGGGAAGTGGGAAATGGAGTTAAATGAACTGGAGAGCAGGATTGGCGTCAAAGTCTGGGGGTGACAAATTTGGATTTGGTTACTTAAATTTTCCAATTGTTACATCAATGTTCAGTCAGAGAAAAGTGCCTTTGTAGGTTTAAGGATAATCTTTCAGGATATGAATGGGGAGATTGGATAGCTGGTTCATCAGTAAAAAGTATAAAGACTTGGTAAATGAAATTTTAGCCTAGAGGAGTAATCCTGAATTCCACTAACACGAGTTATCAACATTGAAAAGTTAGATGATTGAATAATACATACCTCCATTAATGTCAGTTTTTCTCTAGATATCCCATATTTTATACCCAGAGAGGACATAATTTCAACCACGTGTTCAGGCAGTTTCAATGCACCAGTTGATATCAGTTCACCAAGCAATGTCATTGCCTTCTGGATGTCCTCCTTAGGAAACATATAGTCTTCAGCCAACCAGACTTTAAGGTGACTGGATCGAAGTTGTTCTACAAGGTGACATATATCACTGAGCAAAAAACAGCTCATCACATCCCCATTCACTAATGAGTTAAGGAGTGCTAGCAAAACACATTGAGATGTGCTGAGCTCCAATGCTGCGATGGTAATGGGCCTATAGATGCTTGCTGAAGCTCCATAGGTGACTCCTGAGATTAACTTGGTAAATGCTAAGTTTCGACACAGCAAGGCAACCTGCTCCAATGGTCTCTGACCCATGCTCTCAGTTGATGTCATCTTTCAAAACATAAAAACAAAAATATATGAAATATATATATAGAGTTTTAATTAAAAATAAATTATAATAACTATAAGGTATTTTTCACATAGCTAGCAAAAATATCAATTTTCTTAAGTTACACTACTAAACATATTTTTTGGGAATCATTAGGCTAAATTGAAGTTAAAATTAATAGGAGAGGAAATTAGGATGCATTTAAACCTCTTCGTCGTCGCCGATTGTGAAACCTGACTTTCACTGAGTGATAGATAGTCAGTTCCTTGATATGTCCTAAAGGCCATTTACAGGAGCCATTCACCCCTGGGAAACCAGCAAGAGAGCTTGAGAAATCGTGATTATTTCCTAGATAAAGGGGCGTGGCCTAGCTCATTGCTGGGGAAATTGGAACCCCGAGAAACAGAAACGTCTAAACAGGCGCAGTGGTTCTGGTTGGGTCTGAATTATCGGACCAGCAGAACGGGAGGGATTTCCATACGATTTAATCTAGTCATCTTTTCGATTTTGGCCATAATAAATTACATAATTTGGATTTTTTTAAAATTCATTGAAACTTTAAAGAAAAAAAATTGCTTCATTTAATTTTTAAAAAACAAAACAAAACAGTTAAATTACATCATTGCAATAGAATAATACACACGCGCGCACACATTATATATATATATATATATATATATATATATATATATATATATATATATATATGATTATAATGTTCAAAAAATATTATATAATTTTTGTCAATTTCATAAGGTTTTTTTTTAAATAGTCAATGAGATTTTTCAGGTACCTGTCAATAAATGATTATAAAAGTATCAATTAAGAAATAACAAATAAATTGTTTACAATATTAAATATTTGTATCTATTTTTAGTAATAATTTATTGATCTGAACCATATCCATCCATTATTAACGTTTTTTTAGAAATCACTTTCCTCAATAAGGTTTTTTTTGTTTTTCTAAACTACATGATATATATGTATATATCACAATGTTTGTTCGCGATAAACTCTGAAATTACTGAACCGACTTTGATCAAAGTTCGTATGTATCTGTTATTTAGTCCAACTTATAAGATAGGATAGTTTATATTACTATTCTAAATGGTTAAAATATATTTTTCTAAAACGTAAACCAAAATTTGTTTAACTGCGGCAACACTGGTTCCCAATAACCTTCCCATATATTTATATATATAATTATTAATTGAAAAATAAGTGTGTGTTGATAGTTTTTATGCGTTCTTATTTATAAAATATACATTCACTACATAGTTTCCAGTTATGATAACATACTTATTAGTTGGCGACCAGCATCCTGGATTACTGGATCCTAAAAAAATACGTTTTTTCTGGAGGAAGACTTCACCCATATTTCAAGAAAATACGCATCTAAGTTACAAAGGAGTATGATGATATACAAAGGTTATGTTTAAAAGATAAAACGATGTTATTGAATAATTTGGATGTGGCTACTTGGTACACGTAATTATAGTCATATAATAATTATATTTAATATAGTTATATTATTTAACACAAATCATATGTTTCCACGTTTTGCTAAAATCAACTTTAAATATTTTTCAAATTGAAGTATATTTAATAGTTTTTAAATTGATTTTAACTGTCGAGGTAAGTGAAAGTAGTTTGTTGACCTCACCAATTTTTTTTATATTTCATTTTACACTAAATAATGAAAATAATAACTCAGTATCGTTAAAAAAATATTAATGTATTAAAGTAAAACTTACTGTTTTATTGTATATTTATCTGTATCTAATAGCGTTCTCTTATTTTATTTTCAAATAAAGTTGGAGTTTTATAATTATAGCTTTTCATAGAGATTATCAATCATTAATATATTTGACACAATATTTGACTAAAATGTAAATAATAGGGCTTCATAGTTCAAAACAAAGAACAAATACAACCGACGAACAACAAAGAACAAATCCAATAAAGTAGCAATAGAAATCATGGAGATATTCTTAAATCTATACTGATATTATAAAGCTGAAGAGTTTGTTTGTTTGTTTGAACGCGCTAATCTCAGAAACTACTGGTTTAAATTGAAAAATTCTTTTTGTGTTGGATAGTCCATTTATCGAGGAAGGCTATAGGTTATATAACATCACGCTGCGACCAATAAGCGCGAAGAATCAGTGGGAAATCTGGGGGAAAACGGGGGAAATTTCGCATCCCAACGATTTCTAATGATTTACCTTTTAATTTTAAAATAATTCAATTTCCCGTTGTTATCTTTTGCCATAACAATTAATAAATGGGATCATTGTAGCTGGGTGGTTAGCATAACAGTCTCCTATGCCAAAGGTCACAGGTTCAAACCCGGAGGTGGTCCTAGGATTTTTTAATGGGAGTAAAAAATCCTTAGTTATGCCGTCCTTCGGAGGAGACATTAAAAGGTGGTCCCGAGCCTGTGCGATGTCAGGTACTCGTTAAAGATCCCTATGTTAATAAAATCTGGGTAGGCAAAATTTATGACTCCCACTGTAGCATCTTCCGATTAGCCATAGTAGCATAAAGTGACGTTAAATAAATAAAAAACAATTAATAAAACACATGGGCAAACCTTTAAACACGTAGGAATCGGTTGGCGAAGATAAAAAGTATATTCTTCTGCCAAAAGAAAATAAAACCAAATATATCATTTACGCAGAAGTACTTTAAAATATTTGGTTGTCCGAAAAGTTCGCAGAGATTAGAAACCAACATGAGTGAGGGTTCGGTTCATTTTCGGCATATTATCTGTTCCTTTTTAAAAAAGGTAAAAAACCATCCCAAACTGCAAGAAAGATTCGTGCCGCGTATGGCAGCGATTCAATTGCTGATAGTACGGTTCAGAAGTGGTTTTCGCGGTTTAGATCAGGAGATTTCAATTCGGAAGACCAACCCCGAGCTGGCCGGAGTTCAACTCTTGACATCGAGGATATTATGACGGTCATCACAAACAATCTACGAATTACTGTCCGTGAGATTGCTGCGGAGTTAAGCCTGCAAATCAACCGTTTTTCATCACCTAAAGAAGGCAGGGTACGTTTGTCGTTACGACGTTTGGGTTCCCCATGAGCTAAGTGAAAGGAATCGTTTTGAAAGGATTTCATGTTGTGATTTGCTGCTGAAAAAAAAAAAAAAAAAATGTTGGGGATCCATTTTTGTAACGAGTTGTTATTGGTGACGAAAAATGGATTCCCTACATCAACACTAGCCGAAAAAATCTTGGGGGTTGCCTGGAACGACGCAGTTCGCAACATCAAAAGCCGGCTTGCATCATAGAAAAGTTGCTCAGTATTTGGTGGGATTGGAAGGGACCCATACATTTTGAGCTCCTTCCACAAAACCAAATTATAAATACGGACTTTTACTGAGCCCAGTTAAATTGATTGAAGGCAGCAATTAAAGAAAAACCGCCAGAGTTGGAAAATCGGAAAGGAGTGAGGGAAATCTTAAGAAGATGGCGTCATAATGGACCTTTTAATGTTATTCAGGAGTAAGAAAGGTGATTTTTGGAAAAATGGGATAATGGACCTTTCAAGCCGTTGTGAAAGGGTAATCGCTAACGGTGGTAACTATTTTGTAGATAAAATATATAAATGTTTAGCTATTTATCAATTTTAATTTTTATCCAAGTTTCTCTACGGACCCAT
Source organism: Piezodorus guildinii (assembly GCA_023052935.1). Taxonomy (NCBI): domain Eukaryota; kingdom Metazoa; phylum Arthropoda; class Insecta; order Hemiptera; family Pentatomidae; genus Piezodorus; species Piezodorus guildinii. The sequence goes on from CM041293.1 coordinate 139,732,537, forward strand.
ATTCCTATATATTCTTTCTATATATTCTATATAATCTATATTCTTTTAAAAACGTCTTAATAGTAATGCATAATAACAGAAATTTATACAGAAGAAGTCGCGGGCAAGAGCTAGTCGAAAATATAAAGGAAAAACCTGAAATGAATGTAGTACTGTGCCATGTTGAAATCGAAATTATTTTTAAAATGTAAAATAGAATACCGAAATCCATTATTATTATTTTTTTTTTTTGTACTAGTTGTTTTTGGTTTTATCTGTTTCTATCTCTATATATACATTGGGTTGTCCGGAAAGTTCTTAGAGAAATTTGGACAATAATTAATATTGGTACCTTGGTTAATGGCCGCAACTGCAGTCCTATTCTCTCGTAGCTCTGTGTTTGTTACACTTTCACCACAGTTCTATCAACATGTCAACTATAAAACTTTGTGAACAGTGAGTTTACTATTAACTAAACACTTTAATATTCACGTATAGTGAGGTCAGTGACTAATTGTAATTTTATGCAATAAGTTATAACTGATTGCTATCGTGTTGAGATAGCAACGTGGCCCTAATCCTATACATACTATACAATTGTTTACTTCCTAACTTTCAAGGGCTAGGCCAAGTTTGCTGCCTCGGTCCCCTCTGTTTTTGTCTAGGACTTTATTTTTTTTTTCAATCCATTCCTTTAAAATTTTCAAAGACTTTTTATTTTTTATTATTATTACTTTTTAGAAATGTTTTCTTCATTAATATTAATAATTCTGTAAATAGTTTAGTTTTTAAGGTTTTATTGTACAAATTTTCTTCTTTATTTTAGTATGTAGGTTTATATATATATATATATATATATTATATATATATATATATATATATTATATATTTTTTTTTTTTTTTTTTTTTTTTATTATAAATAATATGATGGACTTGGATAAGAATACGTCCGACGAGGACTCATAAATATGTGAAACGGACTCACAATACTTGACTCGTCGTATTAAGAAACGGCACCGTAACTCCTTACCCCCCGGATCTGCGGGAAACTCGCCAAATAAAAAGAAAAGTAAATCAAATAAAACTAAACAGACCACTGAATAAAACATGTCACCGCCAAAAACCCGCAGTAAACTCACTGCAGCCAACACAACAGAACCAATTCCATCAACATCAGACGCTCCATCTGTCACAACAGCGCCACTAAGCTCAATCGACACTTCAAGTGCAGCCAACAATATTTCAGAGTCTCAAGGGATTTGTGATCCGGAGCCACCACCAATCTTTGTCAGTAAGATAAACAATTTCATGTCGTTCGGTCAATACTGAGTTTGTACAACAGTCCCGGGTGCCAGACTCAATCAAAGGTCTGTTCTTCATCGAGAAAGGCTCCCGTGCAGTACAACCAGGATGTGATATAATCGTTTCAGAAGGAGTTTTTCAAGGATTTTACCCATAATAGGTAATAGAGAAATTGGAGGAAAGTATACCACTTATACCACAAAGTATACCACATTTACTTGATGTATTTTTTTTTTTTTTTTTTTTGTGAATACAGTTGTAAATACCAATAAAGTGTTAACAAAAAAAAATTAATATTGATGAACAGCTTAAAATTTATTTATAGTAGCTACCACCGTTAGCGATCACCCTTTCACAACGGATTGAGAAGTCCATTATCCCTTTTTTCCAAAAATCACTGTCCATATTCCTGAATAACATTAAAAGGTCCATTATGACGTCATCTTCTTAAGATTTCCCTTGTAGAAATCTTGTTCAATGATGACAAGAAAAAATGAAATCCAGGAAGAAATAAAGTCCCGGTTAAAGGTGGGAAATGCGTGTTATTATTCAGTTGCTAAGTTACTTAGCTCACGGCTTCTATCTAAAAACTTAAAGGTTAGAATTTATAAAACTATTATTCTTCCAACGGTTCTTTACGGATGTGAAACGTGACCGCTTACTTTGAGGGATGAACAACGGCTTAAGGTTTTCGAAAATAAGGTGCTGCGTAAAATATTTGGTCCGAAGAGGGATGAGGGCACTGGGGAGTTTAGAAGGTTGCACAACGCGGAATTGCGGAACTTGTATCCTGTGAATATAATTGAGTTGATAGCGTCGCGGAGACTCAATGGGCGAGTAAAATTGTTGGGCTCGGTTAGGAACGGATTCCGAGAAAGTTGGTATTTGATGATCCGACTGGTAGGCGTCCGAAAGGTAGGCCGAAGCGGCGATGGAAGGATTGCGTTAAAGCTGATCTCGGGGGCTTGGGCTTGACCGGCGAACATTGGGCGAGTCTGTGCAGGCGAAGTTTGGTGGTATCGGCATCGAACCTTCGGGTTCGGTAAGCCTATTATTATTATTATTATCAATGATCGCGTTCACTTCAGCTGTATAGACGGAGCAAAATTGATGAAGTTTCGACTTGTAGGTGCAATCTGCCGCAACAAAAGCTGAAGCAGAAGATGAGTCCGACTTTGAATCATCTGTGAATATTAACTTGTGGCTAGGAAATGCTCTGATGATTTTCTCAAAGCGTTTTTTAAAATCTATTGAACTGGAATTTTCTTTAGTAAAGTTTTCCAATTGAAGATATGGATGGGGTTTTTGAAATGTCCATGGTGGGGTCCTGTTTTCTATTAAATTTATATTGATTAATTTTAACTGGGTAACTGCGGGTAATATTCTTTCTGCTAGTGGTAAGGTTGGTTTAGCCTTTAATTGAAATTTTGTGGAGTACTTAGGTTTAAAGATGTATCTGTGGGCAGGATGGGTAGATTGTGTGAATAATTTAGTGATGTAGTTGATGGCCAGTTTATCGCGTCGGTAAGATAATGGTGGTAAGCAAGCGCAAAGACTTTGTGAAGGACTGGTCCTAAAAGCGCCTGTGGCAATGCGTATGCCTGTATGGTGTACTACATCTAGTTTAGTCAAAATGTCCCTTCTTGCCGAGCCAAAAAGAAGCCATGCTACAGCTTTGTACATATTACTGACAGGTATATCTTGAGTAAAGTGTTACGATCTGCACCCCAACTTTTAGTATATTAAGTTGTTTTAAACATTTTTCTATTAAAGATTTTATATGACTCTCCCAATTCAGGCGTCTATCAAATAGGGTAGTGGAACATTGTTAAGCATGAGATGTGGAAGGTCGGGGATATTTTTTCTTCTACTAAAATATAAAAATTTTGTTTTGTTTGCCGAAAACGTTAGTCCTGAGTTTTGTGACCACTCTTTTAGTCGATTTAATGACGTTTGTAGTTTCTCTTTTATACATATCAAAGATTTGGACCGACAAAAGATTGCCAGATCATCCACAAAAAGCATCGGTTTGACACCACGTGGTAAATTGGTGGCCAGACCACAGATTTCAAGAGTGAAAAGTGTTGTACTGAGAACACAACCATGTGGGGTACCATTTCTTTGTTCATGTGGCGTGGATAGCGAATTTTCTACTCGAACTTTGAAATAGCGACTGCCAAGAAATTTATAAATGAAGTTCGGAATGTTACCACGGAATCCTAATGACATTAATTTGCTCAGAATGACATTAGTATTCGTTTTGTCGAATGCTTTGTACATGTCAAAGAAAATAGCGATGGCTTGTTCATCCTGAATAACTGTGTATTCATGTATCTGCCTCCATTTGAACTAAATAGTTAATTGTGGATCTACCTTTACGGAATCCACACTGGTAATTTTGGATGTAATTGTTGTTTTCTAGAATCCAGGTAAGTCTTTTATTCACCATGCGTTCAATGACTTTGCATAAGCAGCTCGTTAAGAAGATTGGTCTGTAGCTTGTGGGGTATCTCTTATCTTGACCATTTATCAAAATTGGGATCACCTCTGATTGGAGCCAGGTGTCAGGAAAATCGCCAGTCCGCCAAATGTGATTGTAATAATTTAGTAGAGTAGTGGATATTATCAGGGCCAGGTGAAGGAGAGAAGAAGAAGAAGGGGTGTGAAAAGATACGAATATAATGATATTCGCGTGGTCTATAAGGCCGTTCCGTGAAAAAAAAAAAAAAAATTATATTCATTTTCGTTGTAAACATATGATTTGTGTTAAATAATATAACTATATTAAATATAATCATTATATGTGTATAATTACGTGTAATAAATATAACTGACTATATTAAATTGTTAATCAGTAATAAGTTTAATCCCTATTAGTCACTTTATATTACCTTTTACAACTTTGTGTTACAGATAATATTTTTTCTAAAATCTTTCTCTTTCCGGCAGTATATTATACGTCTATGTTACTGTTATTATAAAAAAAAAAAACTACATTAAAAATAGTTTTGCTCTTTTATCCTTTCGTTGATCATCAAATTCGTCCAACTTGTATATTTAGCCGTTCTTTATCAATGCTATTAAGATTATAGGGGTACTCACTACGTTTGCTATAGTATGCTATTTGTGTTATTTTGCTAAACCCGTCGAGTTTCTACATTTATTTCCAGTATAAAATTGATGGGTTTAGCACAAATAGCATAATATAGCAAACGTAGTGAGTACCCCTTATATTGTTAATGTTTTGGAATGTACAAAATTAAAGGTAGTTTAGAGGAAGAAAATTTAAAATATCGGCATTTAAGCCCTCTCATACTCTTTCAATCAGAATGAAACCTACATGATATTAAAGCCCATTAAATTTGACATCAATAGAAATGGGTTTAATAAAAATCATGAGAGCTGTTTGTGAGTAAATCGTAAAAAGGTGCACAATACATGGTATAAAGTAACACTTCCGGTCAGCTGAATTTAGATAAAAAGTTACTGGAACATTTCAGGAATATAGTTGTCTTAAATATGAAATTTCATTTTCGTACTCCTTTTCGTTTTTGTGCTGGACTTGCCACAAACCCACGGACACACAGACTTACACATACATAGACTCTAACGATACCTATTTTATTTTTACTTTCACTTACCTATATATGAAAATAAGGGACCTATATATATGAATAAGGGATTACCTATATATATGAAATAAGGGTAATCACGATCGTGAAAATTTTCGAATTCCAGCTTTCAACGGAAAAAGTTTTAGGATCCTCTGAGTCCAAATAACCAAGTTGAGCAAAAAGGTCTGGGTGTGTGCGAGTGGTAAGTCTAGCATGAAAACGAAAAGTCGTACGAAACTGAAATTTCATATTTATTACGTTTATAAGCACGAGATTTAACAGCAACTTTAACATCAAAATTGTCCAACCTGACGAGCTACTTAATACTTGTATTTTGCACCTATTTACATTTTCTCAAAACGATTTTGATTAAACTCCATATATCGATGTAAATTTTATTGGGATTCAATATCATATAGGTTTAATTCTGATTGATACAGTCTGGCAGGACTTAAATGCCAATATTTTAAATTTTGCTAATAATAAAATTTGCTCTTTTCTCCTTTTATTGGTTATCAAATTCGTTCAAATTTTTTATCAAGCCACTTTTTATCAATACTAAGAAGATGATATGATTAATTTTTTCGAAACTGCAAAATTAAAGGTACTTTAGAGTAGGGATGGGCATAATCGAATGATCGTCATAAACGGATGATCGGACTTCGATGATTTAAATAATCGAATGATTTCATAATCGAATGATCGAATGATTAGTATGCAAAAAAAAACAACGAAGTATGCAACGAAAAAAAAAAAAAAATATATATATAAAATAGAAAAAAAAAAAAAACGTCGTTCGATTATCGGAGCTCCTCATAATTCCTCGATTATCGTTCAACTGTTGAGTTCGAATGATCAATCGCTTATCCACACCGATTAATCCGAATGATCGTAGTAATCAAATGGTCCGATAATCGTCATTCGAATATGCCCACCCCTACTTTAGAGGTAGAAAATTTAAAATATCTGCATTTAAGCCCCATCAGACTATTTCAATTAGAATAAAACCTGTATGATATTAAAGCCCATTAAATTTTTCATTGAGTTTAATCAAAATCGTCAGAGCCGTTTTTGAGAAAATTGTAAAATGCAAGCTATAGTACCTCTACTGGTTCGCAGATTTTGATGAAAAAGTTGCTATAACATTGGTTAAGTTGCTGTTGGTGTAAAATCTCGAGCGTATAGTTGTCTTAAATAGAAAATATCAGTTTCATGCAACCTTTCGGTTTTGTGCGCTTATGCCTTATGTACACTTATGCCCACCTCTCTTTTTTTTTTTTTTTTTTTTTTTTTTTTTTTTTTTTTTTCTTTTTTTACACAGACCTTTTTTTATATAGGTAAGGGATATTGGTACAAAGCACCATCTTTGGAAAGTTACACTAAGTCAAACATGTTTTTAACTAGTGTTATTGATTACCAATTGTGCATTGCAAATTGTTCATGTAAAAATGTAAATAATTATTATTCATGAAATTATGATTAATTTGGGGCTGTTTTTGATGAGATAAAATATTTGGGAGAGCCCTAATATAAGATAGTTTCATCTACTAAATGATGTAAAATTACTTAAACTTGGATTTAATTTATATGTTTAAGTAAAATTATTGATTTATTATGAATCAACAGCTTTTATTGAAATTTCCCTTTTATCTTTTACTTTACCAAACCTTACTTTACTTGTCCGAATCACAATCTCTTCAATTCTACCATATTGATTGAATAGTTCCTCACAATCTAGTAATTCATTAAAGCAGAGGAATATGTGTATATAAACCATCACAATTTATATATATATATTTCGGTGGAAGTGTGGAAGAAAATAATTTGTACTGGAAACCAATTTAAAAAAAATAAGATATGGGCAAATATATTTTAATATTAACAAGAATCAAATGATGAAACTGCAATAGCTTTAATTTTTTTTAAGCCAATATAATGACAAATATTCTGAAGCTTAATGTCCTGATTTTAAACACCATTTAAAAAAAAAAAAGTAATCAGATGAAGGCAGAAGAAATGAGAACATATATGTACAAAAAGGTGATAGAGAATACCCTCTTATATATATTCACTCCTTAAAAAATAAATAAGTTTATAACCATATATGTTTCATAATAAGATTAACACCCTTATGTAAAATTAAATCATATTTATGCTCAAACAAATAATACCGTAAAGAAAGATAAATACTCCCTTACCTTAACATGGAGCAACAGATATTTTATCTTTAAATGGATTTTACCATTTATTAATATTAAGGAATGATTTAGTTTCATTATTTTGGGAGGAACCTATCATAAGAAAAAATTAATATTAAAAAGTTTTCGGATATAAAGAAATATGAAAATTTAATGTAAATTTTAGACTAGATGTATTAAATGTGAAAGATATCATATAAAATAAACAGAATTTTTTTAAATATTAATTATCAATATGAAACTGATTCATATATATTATTATTTCAAATTATATTAAACATTTTGAACTCATATTAAAACTAACTAATCACCTTGGAAACTTCTGTATGTGAAGATAGATGCAGGCTCAAGGGATCTGTCAATACTGGTTGGCAAGGGCTGGGCTAAATAACCTGTTACTGGAAAGTAACAGTCTACCCTTCTGCTGGAGCTGGTACATGTTCTGGAACGCCTTTTTAAAAGGAATAAATAATTAAAAAATCAAGGACAACACGTGATTGACACTTACCTCGGCTGTTTGAAATCAATTTAAGTACTATTAAATAACCTTTTTAAAATTAAAGTAAATTTAATTAAAAAATCTGGTGCGGGCAACACACGACTTTCACTTGCCTCCATTTTTAAAATCAATGAAAGAATTTTCAAATACAGTTAGAGATAAAAAAATACGTGAAACTATTAAAGAATTAATTAAATTAAATTACTATAGAAACATGTGTTTTATTAAAAAATCGATTACATTATTATCTAAAACAATCACTTAGTTTTATCGGCTTTTTATCACTCTCTATTAACTTTTAAAAGCTTGCGTATGAGATAATATTTTTTCTAAAATCTTTAGCTTTCCAACGGTATATCATACATGTATATTACTGTTCTTATGTTCAAAAACAAAAAATTGCATTAAAAAAAATACTTTTTCTGTTATCTCCTTTAGTTGGGTATCGAATTCATTCAATTTATAAATTTACCTGTTTTTCATCAGTGGTAACAAGATAATATAGTTATTTTTATAGAATCAATAAAATTAAAGGTACTTTATAGAAATAAATTGTAAAATATCGGCATTTAAGCCCTGTCAGACCATTTTAATCAGAATAAAACCTACATGTTATTAAAGCCTATTAAATTTTACATCGATATAGCGAGTTTAATCAAAATCGTCGGAACCGTTTTTGAGAAAATCGAAAAAAAGGTGCAAAATGCATGGTATAAAGTTCCTCTTCTGGTAAGCTCATTTTGATGAAAAAAGTTTTGTCACGTCTCGAGCGTATGGTTGTCTTAAATATGAAATTTCAGTTTCATAGGACTTACCTTTTCCGCCCGGAAGTTACCACACACACACACACACACACACACACACAGAGGGATCACTTGTAGGTGGGTGGCTAGCGTAACAGCCTCCCATGCTAAAGGTCACGGGTTCAAACCCGCTGGTGGTCCTAGGATTTTTTAATGGGAGTAAAAAATCCTTAGTTACGCCGTCCTTCGGAGGGGACGTTAAAAGGTGGTCCCGAGCCTGTGCGATGTCAGGTACTCGTTAAAGATCCCTATCCTAATAAAACCTGGATAGGCAAAATTTAGGACTCCCACTGTAGCATCGTCCGATTAGCCATAGTAGCATAAAGTGACGTTAAATAAATAAACAATAAACACACACACACAGACATTTTTGCGGGACTTGGTTATTTGGACTCAGGGGACCCTAAAACGTGTATTTCCGTTGAAAACTGGAATTCGAAAATTTTCACGATCGCAATACTTCCCCGTACTATGTATAGTAAGTGAAAGTAAAATTTGTTTTTAGTTTCCTTGGAAACATATTCATGGTAATTTCAAATTGTTACATATAATTATCATTAATAAATGTATGTCCTATTCATCGCTTTACATTACTTTTTATAACTTTATATATAAGATATTATTTTTTCTAAAATCTTTAGTATTCCAATGGTGTATTGTATATTTATGTTACTCTTCTTATGTTCAAATCACCAAAACTGAAATTTTTCACGGTCACAATACTTTCCCAGACTATATATTTCATATGTAGGTGAAAGTAGAAAATCTGGTGAACGCAACACACGACGTTCACTTACCCAGATGCAGTTAAAATGAGAGAGATTGCTGAAATCAATTGAAGAATTTTCGTACGAAAAAATGAAGGAATTGAATGAATTTTTTTGTGATGAAAAAAGTGAACGAATTAATTAAATTAGATTTCGATAGAAATATATGTTTTATTAAATAATCTATTATTTTATTATCTATAACAATCAGTTTGGGAGTTACCTGTAGTATGGTGGCTAGCATAACAGTCTCCCATGCCCAAGGTCCGGGGATCAAATCCGCAGGTGACCCTAGGATTTTTTGATGGGAGTAAAAAAATCCTTAGTTATGCCGTCCTTCGGAGGAACGTTAAAAGGTGGTCCCGAGCCTGTGCGATATTAAAGTTAAAGACTCGTTAAAGATCTCTATCCAATTAAACTTGGATAGGCAAAATTTAGGACTCCCTCTGTAACATCGTCCGATTAGCCACAACAGCATAAATGGAAGTTAAATAAATAAACAAACAAACAATCAGTTTGTTTTATCACTACTTTTTAATACTTTTAGTACTACTTTTTAATGTTAGTTTTATCGGGTTTTCACCGGTCTCCATTAACTTTTACTTCAATTTTATGTATAGGATAACATTTTTCCTAAAATCTTTAGCTTCCCAACGGTATATTACATCTATATTACTGTTTTTATCTTGAAAAATACAAAGTTGCATTAACAAATATTTTTCTCTTTCCTCCTTTAGTTGGATACCGATTTCATTTAACTAACATATTGATCCAATTTTCATCAATCCCGAAAAGATGATATAATTATTTTTATGGAATCTATAATATTAAAGCTACTTGAGAGGAAGAAAATTTAAAATATCAGCATTTAAGCTCTGTTTGGCTATTCCAAAGAATGAAACCTACATGATTTTCAATACCATTAAACTTTACATTGTTATAGTGAGTTTAGTAAAAATCATTCCAGCCGTTTTTGAGAAAAATCGTAAAAAGGTGCAAAATGTATCGTATAAAGTGGATTTTCTGGTTAGCCGATGTTGATGAAAAAGTGGCTGTGACATCTCAGGCGTCTTAAATATGAAATTTCAGTTCCGTACCACTTTTTATTTTTGTGCTAGACTTACCACACACGGACACACAGACCATTTTTCGGGAATTAGTTATTTGGACTCAGGGAACCCTAAAACGTGTATTTCCGTTGAAATATAGAAATCGAAAATTGTCACAATCGCAATACTTTCCCTTACTATATATTTCATATAGGTAGGTAAGTGAAAGTGAAAAAAATATAGTTGAATTCTAATTTAATAATTAAAAACAAAATAAATAAATAAACCTCACAATGAAAATGATGCAATTGAAAAATACCTGTTCTGTAAAGTACATATGTACATCAGTAATAAATTTTGAAACAGTAAACATTTAGAGAGAAGTCCTTTATTAATCAACACCTGCTTTGAGCGATTCGGCATAGAGACGACTAACTTTTAAGTGTATCCAGGTTGGATCTTCTCCCATGCATTCTTAAGAGCTTGTTTCAATCATTCCTTGTTATTTATTTTATGTTTTCACGATTCAATTTCCAATATACTTCACAGATTTTCTATAAAATTCATTTCAGAAGGCTGAGGAGGTGTTTTTATTGCTTTATTAGTCAAAATCGTTATCAATAAATCAGAAGCGGGATCACGGGAGCAGTTATGCCGTCCTTCGGAGGGGACGCTAAAAGGTGGTCCCGAGCCTGTGCGATGTCAGCTACTCGCTAAAGATCCCTCTCCTAATTTAACCTGGATAGGCAAAATTTAGGACTCCCATTTTAGCACCGACCGATTAGCCATAGTAGCATAAAGTGATGTTAAATAAATAAACAAACAAATCAGAAGCCCTTTGCATCATTTTCACTGTGACTCATTGTACATATTAGTTGATCTCGTTTTTTTAAAAAGAAATTGACTAGAAATATTATACTATTATATAAGTTTTAAAAAAATTAATTACTTACATGGATTTTTACTTTCACTTCCCTATATATGGAATATATAGTAAGGGAAAGTATTGCGATCATGAAAATTTTCTAATTTCAGTTTTCACGGGAAATACACATTTTAGGGTCCCCTGAATCCAAATGACCAAGTCCCGCTAAAAGGTCTGTGTGTGTGTATGTTAACTCCCGTGCTTAAACGAAAAGTCTTATGAAACTGAAATTTTATATTTAAGACAACTATAAGGATGATATACAGCAACTTCTTTTTATCAAAATCGGCTAACCAGAAGAGCAACTTTATAATTGTATAAAATTGCTCTTCTGGTTTTGAATGGGCATGGGCATTTTGCACGTATTTACGGTTTTCTCAAAAACAACTCTAACGATTTTGATTAAACCCGCTATGTCGATGTAAAATTGAACGGGCTTTAATATAATGTAGAGTTCATTTTGATTGAAATAGTCTGACAGGGCTTAAATGCCGATATTTCAAAATTTCTTCCTCTAAAATACTTATAATTTTGTAGATTCTATGAAATTGAACATATCATCTGATTAGTATTGCTAAAAAACAGATAAATATATAAGTTGAACGAATTCGATATCCAACTAAAGGAGAAAAAGTATTTTTTTATGCAATTTTTACTTTCACTTACCTATATATGAAATATATAGTAAGAGAAAGTATTGCGATCATGAAAATTTTCGATATCCAGTTTTCGCCGGAAATACACGTTTTAGGGTTTCCTGAGTCCAAATAACCAAGCCCCGAAAAACGGGTCTATGTGTGTGTCCGCGTGTGTGTGTGTGGTAAGTCTAGCGCAAAATCAGTAAGTCCAGAAAGCTATATTGCTGGTATGGGTATACAGAAAGCTAAAGATTTTAGAAAAAGTGTTATTTTGTACACACAATTGTTAAAGTTAATGGAGAATGATGAAAAGCCGATAAAACAAACTGATTGTCCTATAGGACTAATCTATACTAATATTATAAAGCTGGAGAGTTTGTTTGTTTGTTTGTATGTTTGTTTGAACGCGCTAATCTCAGAAACTACTGGTTCAAAATGAAAAATTCTTTTTGTGTTGTATCACGCTGCGACAATAGGACCGAAGAATCAGTGAAAAATATGGGAAAAAACAGGGAAAATTGTCCTCGAATACCAACGATTCAAAATGATTTACCTTTTAATCTTAAAATAATTCACTTTCCCGTTAATTTATCTTTTGCCATAACAATTAATAAATCACATGGGCAAGCATTTAAACACGTAGGAATCGATTTACGTCAAGATTTGGTCGTGGAGAAAATAAGTATGTTCTTCTGTCACAAGAAAATAAAACCAAAAATATTATTTAAGCAGAAATACTTTAAAATATTGGGTCTTCCGAAAAGTTGGTAGAGATTTTTAAAATAAAATTTACCTTCTGTTTTTTCTACTAAAATGAATCACAAGGCTAATGTTTATTTATATGCCTTTAATCCTCATGTAATTAACTATATTTACACACTGAATTCGTCTTTATGAAGGTTCAGTAGAGTAGTTTATTGCAATCCAACATGAGTGACGATTCAGTTCATTTTCGAAATAATATGCTGTTCTTTTTTAAAAGAGGGAAAAACGTAGCCCAAACTGCAAGAAACATTCGTTCCGAGTATGGCAGCGATTCAATTGCTGACAGCACGGTTCAGAAGTGGTTTTCGCGGTTTAGAGGGTCTTCAATTTGGAAGATCAACCCCATTTTTGTAGATTAAATAAACAAATTTTAAGCTGTCTAATTTTAATTGTTGTCCAAATTTTTCTACGAACTTTCCGGACAACGCAATATATTCTTTTAAAAACGTCTTAATAGCGATCATAATAACTGAAATTGACGCAGACGAAGTCGCGCGCAACAGCTAGTATTATATATAATAGTATAATAGATTATTTAATAAAACACATGTTTCTATTGAAATTCAATGTAATTAATTCTTTAAAAAATTGTTTTTATCTCTAACTGTATTTAAAAATCCTTAAGAACAAATTAAATTAATTTTAACAACGAAGGTAAGTGAAAGTCGTGTGTTGCGCGCACCAGATGTTTTTAATGTACAATCTGTCGGTAAAAATTTTGATCATTCATTTAGTTTTTACGGTATTATCTCAAGTTTGAAAATTCATCTTCTTGAGGATCACCGTCAGATGCCCCGTTATTTATGTGCTTAAGTAGTTTTGAAAAAAAGTCGTAAAGGGCGTATGGCGGATTTGTTTTTCGTTATTCGGATATTAAGTATTTTTGAATGTAAGACTTCAAATTTTGAGGTGGGCGGAGGAATAATTTGTTTTTCATGGTCGATAACGATGGAACATAATTAAATACACATCATAATAAAATTAGGGTTTGTTTGCTCATGGTTAGAGATAACATATGACATGCGCATTACGGTCGTTTAGATCCAACAGGTCTTCTATTAGAACGTAAAGAAATGTATTACGCATGATCAGCAGCGTCTCTATAAAGAAAAAGATTACATGTTTAGGTTTCACCAATGAAAATCTATCATTAATTTTATTATCGATAGTTTTCAATTATCGACATGACATTACTCTCCCATGACCTATCGCTCATCCCTACTCTCCTCCATGTGAAGGTTATAATAAACCTATAATTTTTCTATTTTATTATTTAGCTCTCGCTGGAAACTGGAATAACTAAACAAAATAATTATAAATAGCGTAATAATAAGGAGTGTATTGAAGGTAATAAATAATAAATTTTATTGTTTTTTGAATTAATGAAAAATGTGGAATTATAATTTTAAATAATGATCTTGGTTTTTGCGTTGTCAAAATGAAAAAAAAAAAAGAAGGAAAAAGCTGTTTAATTAAAGAAGTATGGATCTTCGTTTGGGATGGAATAGATATTGAAGATTAATAAATAAGTTAAATTGACAATCAATACTTAATTTTATTTAAATTTTTACTTCCATTACATCAAAATTTTGAGTATTATTTGTCAACTTTTCAATGTTTTGTACCCATTATCAAGAATTTGTGGTTCAATTAAAAATACCTAAAGCAGGGTGAAACAAATCAACAATTAAACACACATATACTTCCACTTAAATATCAGCTCATTGTTCTATATTTATATACCTTATTATTAATACATAAATAAGGTCTAAACATTTTGTACAATATGATACTTAAGTGGAAGCATATTAAGGACTTTATGAAGTACTGTGTTTAATTGTCGGGTTGTGTTAATCTGCTATGTGTTTTTAAGGAAATAGAAGATTTATTGAAAATAGATGCACAACCCCAAGAAAAATAAAGCATTTTTTAATGGTAGTTAACAGTGCTCATTTGAATCATTATTAAAACTTACTAATACCAAAGAAACAAGAAAGAGACATAATTCTTAAGTTCCTATAGAAACTAAAGACCATTATAAAACCAGAGGTGAACTCTGAACTTTTTTTTTTTTGTTTTAATGAAACAGAGTTTCAGTCTAAATCTATTATTATTCTTTCCTGGGCATCAAAACATATAATTATAACATCATTGTTTTGATTTAAATATCTATTGTTTCATAGACTAAGTAAATTTGTACTGAAGAATATATTATTCGTTTTAAAAAGATTAATTATATTCTAGAACATATCATTATTGTTAATTAACCTTTTAAGATATCGCTGTTTCCTTTAAGCCATCTACTCAGTTAATTAAGCATATCTGCTGCAAAATTTTGTAACTGCATTAGTTATTGATGATACATCTTACATAGAACTGATGGTGTATAGAAATAAAATACATATAGTTTTTATACTTAAAATGCACACGACTATTGATTCTCTTCTTTATTTACTAGAAGTTAAATAGAAGCTTTCATTTTTTACTTATATTGAAGAAATGCCATCAACGGAGGGCAGGCCATATGCTTTGGAGCAAGTCACCACTGTAGCTTACAACCTCTTTTTGACTAAGTTGTGCTCAGGAGTTGACTATGGAGTTGCGGCAAATATCTACAAGCCCACCAATATTGCAGCTATGGAGCTTAGCAGTCCACAGTGCCTGCTGTTGTCACTCCTCAACTCACTTGTGGCTGGAGATGTCATGTCTTGCCTCTTACTAGCAAATATCTGTCAACAAGTCCAGCAGCTCCGTTCTAAATATCTCAAAGTCTGGCTGACCGAAGACTTTGTATTTCCGAGACAAGAAATTGTGAAGGCAGTGGCTCTATTTAATGAACTGTTGGCTACTGGTGCAATGAAGCTACCGTCTCATGTGATGGGAATTATGTCCTCCCTTGCTATAAAGTATGGAATCACCTGTACATCATCATCATCTGAGGTATGTAATTCATTACCTACTAAAACATGCTTAATGTCTGCAATAAAATTTTACTGAACTAATTAAGTACAATATTATATTTTTTAAAATTTTATTTAAGATAAAATGAAGTAGTTTTATGGATTGTTCGTAGATCCAACACAAGAGTTGGATTGCAAGAGAATGTGCAGTACAGTTTTTCAGTTTTCTGCGTTATTGATTTAATTTAAAAATAATTATAATCACTATAAAAAAAGATAATATATTTCTAATTAAAACCTTTAAATGGTTACCACAGCTCTTGAAAATATGATCACCTATCATATTATAATTGCCAAAAGTATTATAAACTATAAACTGGATAAAATTAGGTGAATACAGCCAATTACATTTACATAATATTCCAATTTCCTCCTTATGATAAAAAGAAAAAAATGAGTTATTAATTTTCTGTTATTAAATAAATATTGGATGGAATATGCGATATTCAAGAATTACTAGGAACAACTATAATCTAGTTTGGAGTATTTTTCTCGTTACTTTAGATCTATCTTACCTGATAATGTTTATGTTTGTTCTGTTTGATGTGTTAATTTTAATAGAAATAAAATTAATACATCATTTAGCTGTGTGATTGTTTTAGTTAAGTAATCAATTACATTTTTAATCTCAGTTGCAGGAATGCGGTAGTACTTTGGCTATTGAAATGGAAAATGCGGTATCTAACAACAGTCCTGGTGATATTATTACCTTGGCTACTGTCGGCGGAAATGTCAATGGTTTGACTCAGTCTGGCGACAGCCTCCTCCATTTGGCTGCCAGGACTGGCAACTGTGCTGCTATTGCTGCCCTTGGGTTCTTGAAGGCAGATATGGAAATTGCAAACTCAACTATAGCTACTCCTCTTGAGTTAGCTGTTAGAAGTAATAATGCACAATCTGTCAGAGCTCTGCTTATGGCTGGTGCTAAACTGGATAAGTATTTGTTAAGAGGAGACACCTATCTACATATAGCTGCTGCTGGAGGACATAATGAAGCTCTCTCAGCCTTACTGGAAGGGCTGCAAACAAATGTTAAAAACCACCTCGGGGAAACCCCTTTATTACAAGCTGTCAAAGCTGGGAATGTCCGTGGAGTGGAGATATTACTAGATAGAGGAGGTGATGTTCGTACAGTTCCAGAAGGAAGCAAAAATCTTATTGAGATTGTTTTGGAGTCACAGAATGTTGGTATGTTTAAGGTATTTGCCAAAGGTGGAACTCTGTCAGCATTCCAGTCCAAAGATGGTGACTCAATACTCCATTTGGTTGCTAGTTCAGGTAATGCTGGAATATTTAATATACTCAAAGACCAGAGACTGTCAGTAAACATAAAAAATAAAAATGGTGTTACTCCTTTACATGTCGCCTCCAACATTTCTATTATAAGAATGCTCCTAGGAATGGGTTCTTTTATTGATGAAAAAGATAATAATGGACGTACTGCTTTGATGATTGCTGTAGAAGATTCAAAACCAGATATCACTAGTTTCTTATTACATAATGGTGCCAATCCAAATGTGAAAGATAATGTTGGTAAGGCTGTGCTTCATTGTGCCGCCGTGGGAGGTCATGTTGATTTAGTGGCAGCTTTGTTAGAGGCAGGGGCTAGAGTTGAGGAAAAGGATAACGAAGGGAAGACTCCAGCTTTCATTGCAGCTGTAAACAATAAGCTAAATGTTCTAGAGCTGTTGATAGAGCAGGGTGCTGACCTCACTCTGAAGGATAGCAATGGAGAAGGGATGATACATCATGCTGCTCGTAGTGGGTACTCTGACATTGTTTCATCGCTTCTCAGTGCTGGTGTTACTGTAGATATGAAAGGTATAGGAGATCGCACTCCGTTACATTATGCTGCAGAGAAAGGACATGTTCCTGTAGTATCTGTACTATTGAATCGTGGGGCAGATGTAAGAGCTATGACTAAGATCATTACAAAACAGAGTGATTCTACATTCGTTCCCTTAAGTAGTAATAGAATTTGTTATTTTGGTCGTGTTCCTGAGTTCTGTTCTACTACTCATCCTGGTGAATTCAATTTAGCTGCTCCTAGCATCTTCGGCAGATCCTCTCATGTTTTTAGTCATCCTTCTGTTCCTGTAGCTGACAGCAGTGAGACAGTTGATGGCTGGACGCCATTAATAGCTGCATCGAAGTTTGGTAGTTTGGATGTGGTGAAGGTGCTCCTTGACGAAGGAGCCCCGATCAATGATAGAGATATTATAAAAAAGTGGACTGCCTTAGGATGGGCTGTTAATAACAAACACACATCTGTGGCAGATTACCTTAGATCACAGGGAGGGACTCTATGATATGATAAAGCTTATAGAGAAAGCGTATAGTAGTTACATTATGAACTGATAATACACAAAAGATTTATGCTGGGAACATTAATTGCAATTTTCGAACGCTTCATTTTTATGATATATCTATTTTTTATACAATTTCAAAAACATTTTTCATATACAGATATTGTTGACAGTATATGTAATTAAAGTAGATGGCTGTGAGGAAGTGTAGTGAAAGAAAAAAAAAACATACTGATAAGTATCCTTCATTTTAATTGTTGCCAATATCTTGACTTAATTATCAGACTTAAATCAGGGTTGGGTAAAAGAAGAAAATAGGAAACTATGAAGTATAAAATTATGAAATAGAATACTGGAGAGTATATAATAATATATAATACCTATTATATTTAATTATGAAAATAATTAGAAATTATAATATATGATCATATGTATCCATTAATTATAAGAAATTGTTAGTACATAAGCAAAATTAAATCCTTAAATACAAGGTCATATTGTTGAACTTAGTGATTATACTATTTAATAACTCAGAAGTTTTCTTCTCTGAACATTATTATTACTTTTAATCATTAACTACTTTAATTTTTCTGTTTGTAAATTTTAAATAAATGCCTTTTAAGTTTTTCTAAACAATATGGTTCACTTACCTCTACATCCTAAACACATCTCAATAGTGAAATATATTCTAAAATGTTAACTCGTTTCTGATTCTCAAATCTTTACTCACACAGGCACGTGCTTGCAAACACACACATACACAAACACACATGCACACACCCCATAGTAAACCCACTATTAAACAAACCATTTCTTAATTAATAATTTTATTGTATTAGGCTAGCTAACACACATATTTAAATCTACATTCTAAGTTATAGAAAAACAAACAAGTGTAATATACACATCATATAAACATATACATACATTTTTTAATGTAGAAACTCCATTTTAAGAAATTAAACATTAATTATCATAAAAGTTGAAAAAAATAAATGATGGAGTTTTATAGAAAATACGGTTATTGAATATTTATTACATTGAAAGTATGTGAGAGGGTATGATAATTCACTCTTACTATACTTACCTTACCTGTTTTCTTACCTTGTAGTGCGGCTTTAAAACTCTTGCATTTTGAATGGTGACTAAAGCCACTGCCATATTTATCAAACATATTTTATTTTATTTTTTATTATCATTATTTATCATGATCTACACCTGCCACTTTTTCGCGACAATAAGGAGATGTGCTGTGTCTATATTGTAAGAGCTGGCATGAGGGAGGTCAGTATCCAGCAGTAGCTCCTCCTATCTATTTTATCTAATTCATATTTTCTTCAGGCCAGCTTATAATAATACTGTAATAGAAAAAAAGAAGGATAATTAAAAAATATGTAAGTGAAAGTAAAAAAAATTAAATTAAAAACATTATATAATTTGTCACCCAATTTGGGCTCGATTCATTAAAGATTAGGTTAGAACAATCCAAGCATCAAAAACTAAATCTACTTGGCAAATGTGGCAGTGGCTTTTGTCAACATACAAAATGGAGCCTCCATGCTTGCAAACTAACAGCCAAAATGGAGCTGTCAATTCCAAAATAATATGTTTATGGTCTTGGGAGATATATATTGAAATGTGATTGTTAACCTGCCCAATCCTTAAAACCATATACCATTTAATAGCAGTCTGTCCAATATATTCAGCAATTAGAAACCACTACATCCCTCACGCTAATAACATACCAGAAAGCCTATTTTCTACAATATTAACTATTGATGACCCAATTAAAATCAAACTACTCTATTATTATTTAGTTAGTACCTTAAAACTAAGATCATTTGTAATAAATGAGTAATATTTATTAACAATTACAAGCTACATTAGAAAATAATCAACTATTTATAAAATTAATAATACTGTACCTAGTCAATGTTTCATAATAATGCCTATGCAATAGATAATGTTTGTACTATTGCAATGAACTATTTTAATCCATAATCTGGCTTCACACAACTCTTTTAACTATATTTATATATCAGTGCTCATTTAAAATCCCAATATTTAATATTCATTCACTCCGATGTTAATTTAAAATGTATATATATCTATATATATTAAAAATTTGTATTTCGAAGACTATTTAAAATCTAAAATACTTTAATACTTCTATATAAGATAAAAAAAAATATTTTTTTTTTATATAACCTGTATAAAAATAATTTGTTACCTTCTGTTTATTCTACTGTGCTGTTTAATGCTTATCTATTATCCTATTATGATTTGTTCCATTTCATGTTTATTACTTATAATTGTTATTAATTGCTGTTTGTAATGTATAGCCTGACCAGGCTCTATTTGTATGGGGAATCCCCAAAGACAAACAAACTCATTACTATTCTATTATACTTTAAATAATTAATGATTAACAATTTTTTGTTTTAAAGTTGGCATATTATATATTTATTGTAATATTCTGTTTTTTTTTTGTTTTTTTAAATACTCCTCTAGGGAAAATCAATGAATTGGACTAAATTTAAATTTATTTTTCTTAAATAATTGTTTGTCCTGATTAAATTCTTTCTGGATGAAGATTAAAAAAAATGTCAACAAACAGTTTGCTCTGTAATCATTTTAAAAGTTCTAGTTATTAGGTTATTAATTTCAGACCATAGGTAATATGTTAGGGTTGCGTAAAAGTAAACAAAAGAAATTCTGCCTGAGTATATTTTGATGTACCCACAGGACTAGTGGGCACTGTCCTCATAATGTATATTTTGACATATGTTATTCTAATCGTTTAATTATATTAAATTTTTTTTTTTTTTTGGCCCTCAAACAGAAAAACAAAAGAATTAATATATAATAATATACCTTTTTCTACCTACCGGTATTTGAAGGCTTAATAATTTAATAAGATATAAAACCATACTCCCTGTTCGGGGTGACCATATGACCATATGACCCAGGTGAGGGGCCTCCGCTACTATATTGAAAACTGCCTTGCAATTTCATTTAAAAAAAATACAAGAATTATTTTTAAAAACCTTTGAATATTGCAGTTCTTTCCAAAAAAGACAAAAAAAAAAAAAAAAAAAAAGAATACATTTAATTTATTTCCTAAACACACAAACAAATTTTCTTCAATTAGGTAAAAAAAAAAAAAATAAATAAAATAAAAAAAAAAAAAAAAAAATTATAAATTTTATTACTTGAAGAATTAACTAAATAAGTTCAATAAAACAGTAAGTCTTCTTAGACTGCACCATACAGTGAGTTCATACCCACGCTTCCAGAATGCACTAGCACTCAATTCTTTAGTCACCTGTCACATAACTTACATATATATAAAAGAAGTTTTTTCTATTTATTAAGTTATAAATATAATTTTTACTTTCACTAACCTATATATGAGATATATAGTAAAGGAAAATATTGCGATCGTGAAAACTTTCGAATAATAGTTTTCAACGGAAATGCATGTTTTAGGGCTCCCTTAGTCTAAATAACCAAGTCCTGAAAAAAAAAGGTCTGTGTGTGGTTAGGTCTAACACGAAAACGAAAAGTCGTACGAAACTGAAATTTCATATTAAGACAAATACACAGCCAAGATGTTCCAGTAACTTTTTCACTAAAATCGGCTCACCGGAAGTGCTACTTCAACCATACATTTTGCACCTTTTTACGATTTTCTCGAAACGGCCCTAACGATTTTGATTAAACTAAATATATCGATATAAAATTTAGTGGTCTTTTTATCATATAAATTTCATTCTGTTTGAATCTAACAGAGGTTAAGTAACTTTAGTTTTATAGATTTAGCAATATCAACTTATTAGGATTCATAAAAATCGGCTAAATATAAAAGTTGAACGGATTTGATAACTAGCAAAAGGAGAAAAGAGCAAACATATTTTTTGAAGGTTCTTTTTGGTTTTGAAAAATACTTATATACAAAGTTGTAAAAGGTAATGTAAAGTGACAAACTGGCTATCAAATTATTACTGATAATTATACATTACGATTTGAAAAGGTCACGGGTTCAAACCCGCAGGTGGTCCTAGGATTTTTTAATGGAAGTAAAAATCCTTAGTTATGCCGTCCTTCCGAGGGGACGTTAAGAGGTTGTCTCGAGCCTGTGCGATGTCAGGTACTCGTTAAAGAACCCTATTCTAATAAAACCTGGATAGGCAAAATTTAGGACTCCCACTGTAGCATCGTCCTATTAGCCTTAGTAGCATGAAGTGACTTTAAATTAATAAAAAAACAACAAACTATAAAAAAATAGAAATCATATGTTTTCAACGAAACTAAATAAACTATTTCAATGGTTCATTTTTTCATTATCCGGTTTAAAAGAGGATAATTTGACACCTAACTTATTTTTTTACCTTCAGTAGAAC
Organism: Piezodorus guildinii; assembly: GCA_023052935.1. Taxonomy (NCBI): domain Eukaryota; kingdom Metazoa; phylum Arthropoda; class Insecta; order Hemiptera; family Pentatomidae; genus Piezodorus; species Piezodorus guildinii. The sequence goes on from CM041293.1 coordinate 139,754,745, forward strand.
CAGAGATATTACACGACTCCTGGGAAGCTTTGGCCCCTAATATTTCGTAGAGTCTATTTGTTTAATGTCTGATTTCATCTAAAACATTGTCATTAAAAACTGTGAGACATTTGGGATCCCCTATTAGATCCTCATTCACCTAATTCAACCTGCCTACGGCAATGCCTCTCTCTCCCCCCAGTTTAACACACCCGACTGTTCAATTTTTCTGTTCTGATCAAATTTTGGACCATTCGGACCATTTCTTGACAGTACTATATTGAAGTAATTGTTCCCTTCTTGGGAGGAAATCAAAAATGGATGACTCCGACCGTTGACCAACATATTGTAACTTATTTTTGGGTGAAGATTTAGTTTTGCAATATGACCCTCCTGGTCTTCGACGTCAGTTGTCTTACATTATCTATTTTTTGTTACTAGAAATTACTCCCACAAGAAATAAATATTTTATTTAAAGTTTAAGCAAACTAATACACTCTCGACGTCTGTTAGGCTGTGTGAGAGGCAGGAATCAAAGCTTTTTCATCTCTCCGAATACTTTAGAAGTTAGTAAAACATCTTATCTGATGTAAGTTCTGTGATTCTGTGCGGATTTTCTTATTAAGCTTATTTTCTTATTTAGCTTTCTTATTAAGCTATGCTATGCAAGAGGAAAGTAAGAAATGAAAATGTTTGATTTTGTGATCTGAAGTCGGCGATAGTGGATTATCATACACATTTAACGTATTTTAATAAATATACAATTGCCGTTTTTTATACAAAACTTTATATATTTTATTTAACTTATTTTACAAATAATGCTTAATTTCTTAAAACGGACTTTATTAATTAAAAAATCTGGTACGCGCAACACACGACTTCCACTTACCTCCGTTGTTAAAATCACTTTTAATTGTTCTTAATAATTTTTAAATACACTTAGAGATATATAAATAAATTGTTAAAGAATTAATTACATTGAGTCTCAATAGAAACATGTGCTATATTAAATAATAGATTATATTATTATCCATGACAATCAGTTACTTTTATCGGTTTTTCATCACTCTCCATTAACTTTTACAATTTATTGTATAAAATAACAATTTTTTTAAAAGGCTTTCTAATACTATATTACACATCTGAACATTAAAACAGTAATATTTTTTATGTTCAAAAACACAAAAATTACATGAAAAAAATATTTTTGGCTTTTTCTCTTTTAGTTGGATATGGTTATTCGTTCAAATTATATAATTATCCATTTTTTATCAGTCCTAAATAGGTGTTTTAGTTGTTTTAATACATTCTACAAAATTAAAAGTAGTTTAGAGGAAGATAATCCAAAAAAATGTGGTGCGCGCAACACACGACTTTCACTTACCTCCGTCATTTACATAATTTAAGGATTTTTTTTTTTAAATTTAGAAAGGAAGCATAAATTGTTAAAGAATTATTTACATTAGATTTTAATAGAAACATGTTTTATTAAATAATCTATTATCCTATTATCTACGACAATCAGTTTGTTTTATCGACTTTCCATCACTTTCCATTAACCATTAAAATTTCGTGAATTAGATAATATGTTTTCTAAAATCTTTAGCTATCCAACGATATACTATACATCTATATTACTATTCTTGTGTTACAAAAACACAAATATTGCATAAAAAAATATGGTTGCACTTTTCTCCTTTAGTTGTTTATCATATTCGTTCCACTTGCATATTTACCCGTTATTCATCAATGCTAATAACATGATATGCCTAATTCTTTGAAATCTACAAAATTGAAGGTACTTTAGAGAGTGAAAATTTAAAATATCTGCTTTTAAGCCCTGTCAGACTATTTCAATCAGAATGAAACCTACATCATATTAAGTCCATCAAATTTTACATCGATGTAAAAAGTTTAATCAAAATCGTTAGAGCCGTTTTTTGAGAAAATCGTAGTAAAAAGTGCAAAATGCGTGATATAAAGTACATCTTCCGGTCAGCTGATTTTTATAGTTGTCTTATATATGAAGTTTCAGTTTCATAGCACTTTTCGTTCTCACCCGTGAGTTCCACACACACACACACACACACACACACACACACACACACACAGACCTTTTTTGCGGGACTTGGTTATTTGGACTCAGGGGACCCTAAAACGTGTATTTCCGTTGAAAACTGGAATTCGAACATTGTCACCATCGCAATAATTTCCCTTACTATATATTTCATATATAGGTAAGTGAAAGTAAAACCAACATGTTTTCATAATATTTATATTAAAGTTATCATTTAGTTTTGTTATACTTTTCACTTTCACTTACCTATGTATGAAATGTATAGAAAGTGAAAGTATTGCAATTATGAAAATCTTCGAATTAGAGTTTTCATGGACACCGAATTTCATGAAAAATATACATGTAAATGGTTTTCGGTTTTCTAAAAGAGTTCCAAAAAAACATTATTTTTTTTAATCTTTATTTCGTAAATGTAATTCAATTTTTTTTTAAAGTTATGTTGGATTGGTGCACCTACAATTTTTTGCTATTTTAATTCATTGGAGGGCCCTGCACAATATATATATATATATATTTAAGTGGATCTCAATTGTATTCAAAAGTGTAAAATTAAAAAAAACAGAATTTTGCGGTTCGATGTTGTACAGGGCGTAATGTAAAAATCTGGTGCTCGCAACACACGACTTTCACTTACCTTCGTTATTTATATCAATTTAAGAATTTTCAAACTTATTAAGAAACGAATCGATATTTTAATAGAAACAGGTGTTTTTATTAAATAATCTATTATATTATTAAGAGACTAAAACAATCAGTTAGTTTATCGGCTTTTCATCACTATCCATTAACTTTTAAAAGCTTGTGTATCAGATATTTTTTCTAAAATCTTTAGCTTTCCAACGGTATATTATACATGTATATTACTGTTTTTTTGTTTTTGTTTTTTTTAACATCATTTATTGAAATTTACAACTGTAATTCAAGGTACAACAAGTAATTGTGACAAAAGATAAATGGCGTGAAACAAACTTGAAGAACTACCCAATGGCAGCACTCCTGTAACTTTTCCAAACTAGAAGGTCTCGAGGCCATCTTCTTTTCAGACGCCTCGGAGGATTGTCAGGAATTGAAGAGGAAGAAAGTATTGAAACAAGGGGATTAATGTGGGAATGGAGTTTGTCATGAAAGGATTGGTATCTAGATCGGGCCAAATCAGCAACATACGGAACATTGAGGTCTTTATGGATAAGTTTGTTCGTGACAAAGTAAGGAGCATGGAGGATTTTGGATTGTAGGGATTGGATACGGGAAGCATTCGATGGTTTGGTAGAGCGCAAAGCCCTACTCCGTAAGTCCAGTTTGTAGTTAACTGGAAGGTTTGACCGTTTGTCTAGTAAGTGTTGAAGTAGTCGAAAACGTCGTGCAGTTTCTTGTCGTTTCAGTCTTGTGTGAGGGTTCCAAGTAAGGCTTACTGTTCTTAAGTTGAAAAACATAAAATTGGATTACGAAAATATTTTTGCAGTTATCTCCTTTAGTTTCATATCGAATTTGTTCAACTTATATATTTACCTGTTTTTTAGCAATGCTAACAAGATGATATGGCCAATTTTATGTAAGCTGAAACTCTAAAAGGTATTTTAGAGGATGAAATTTTGAAATATCGGCATTTATCGTGAAATTAAAAAAAATAGCCATCACTTGTTGTTGTAATGAAAACAATTTAAATATGAAACAATTTGATTTTGATAGTAATTTTGAATTTGCTGACCGGAAGAGCTACATCATTCCATCCATTTTGCACATTTTAACGATTTTCTGAAAAACGGCTTTAGGAGTCCAGGAGCCGAGGCCGAAAAATGCGAATTATAAGAAGAAAATTTTCAATGTGATTTTCATATTTTAGCCAACTTGTACGACAATATTTTTTTTGTCTGCCAGCTCATACTGGTCGGAATCAAAAATGGCGGCCATTCAAAACGGTCACTAAAAATCGAAAAATATGATTATTTGAAGACGATTCTTTCTTTTCATTTATTAAACTAGGTCACTACCTGATACAAAAAAACTTTGTCTGCCCATCGTAGGTGGTCGGATTAGCAGAGCAGACAAAATCCAAAAACACGCTTTAAGGATCGAAATTTCGTATTATTTGAAGACGTTTCTTTCTTTTCTAATATAAAACTAGGTCTTTACCTGATACAAAAAAACTTTGTCTGCCCATCGTAGGTGGTCGGATTAGCAGAGCAGACAAAATCCAAAAACACGCTTTAAGGATCGAAATTTCGTATCATTTGAAGACGTTTCTTTCTTTTCTAATATGAAACTAGGCCTTTACCTGATACAAAAAAACTTTGTCTGCCCATCGTAGGTGGTCGGATTAGCAGAGCAGACAAAATCCAAAAACACGCTTTAAGGACCGAAATTTCGTATCATTTGAAGACGTTTCTTTCTTTTCTAATATGAAACTAGGTCTTCGCCTGATACGAAAAAACCTTGTCTGCCCATCGTAGGTGGTCGGATTAGCAGAGCAGACAAAATCCAAAAACACGCTTTAAGGACCGAAATTTCGTATCATTTGAAGACGTTTCTTTCTTTTCTAATATGAAACTAGGTCTTCGCCTGATACGAAAAAACCTTGTCTGCCCATCGTAGGTGGTCGGATTAGCAGAGCAGACAAAATACAAAAACACGCTTTAAGGACCGAAATTTCGTATCATTTGAAGACGTTTCTTTCTTTTCTAATATGAAACTAGGTCTTCGCCTGATACGAAAAAACCTTGTCTGCCCATCGTAGGTGGTCGGATTAGCAGAGCAGACAAAATCCAAAAACACGCTTTAAGGACCGAAATTTCGTATCATTTGAAGACGTTTCTTTCTTTTCTAATATGAAACTAGGTCTTCGCCTGATACGAAAAAACCTTGTCTGCCCATCGTAGGTGGTCGGATTAGCAGAGCAGACAAAATACAAAAACACGCTTTAAGGACCGAAATTTCGTATCATTTGAAGACGTTTCTTTCTTTTCTAATATGAAACTAGGTCTTCGCCTGATACGAAAAAACCTTGTCTGCCCATCGTAGGTGGTCGGATTAGCAGAGCAGACAAAATCCAAAAACACGCTTTAAGGACCGAAATTTCGTATCATTTGAAGACGTTTCTTTCTTTTCTAATATGAAACTAGGTCTTCGCCTGATACGAAAAAACTTTGTCTGCCCATCATAGGTGGTCGGGTTCAACTAGCAGACAAAATCAAAAAACACGCTTTAAGGACCAAAATTTCGTAATTGTTTGAAGACGTTTCTTTCTTTTCTAATATGAAACTAGGTCTTTGCCTGACCGAAAAAAACTTTGTCTGCCCATCGTAGGTGGTCAGGTTCAACTAGCAGACAAAATCAAAAAACACAATTTAAGGACCAAAATTTTGTATTATTTGAAGACGTTTCTTTCTTTTCTTATATCAAACTTAGACTTCACCTGATCATAAAAAACTTTGTCTGCCTATCGTAGGAGGTCGGGTTCAACTAGCAGACAAAATCAAAAAACACACTTTAAGGACCAAAATTTTCTATTATTTGAAGACGTTTCTTTCTTTTCTTATATCAAACTAGGTCTATACCTGATGCAAAAAATCTTTGTCTGCCCATCGTAGGTGGTCGGATTCAATTGGCAGACATGATGCAAAACCGCGCAATAGGTCAAGACCCTAAATTTTGAATTATTAGAAGACGCTTTTTTCCTTTCTTATCTGAAACTAGATCTTCACCTATAACAAAAAAATTTTGTCTGCCCATTCTAGGTAGTCGGAATCATGTGGCAGACAAGAACCAAACAGTAAGCATTGAGACTTTTTTAATGGTTATTTTGTTAGATACGGGGTTTGATATTAGCATAGATGAAATTGAATGATTTCTATCATCAATGTGTTTTTATGGAATCAATGTGTGTTTATGGTGGCGGATCCGAAGGGAAAAGGTCTAAAACGATCTAGTTCAGTTTTTGGAATAGATGGGGAGAAGTAATAACGTAATTACCATAACATTATGTATAATATGGACAAATATATCACGGTACCTATAATACCTACAGACATCTATCAGATCTCGAATTGATGCTTATTCAATTTCCATTAATGTATATTGTAATGAGTATTTTCGTATAATGAGTGGTTTCGGTGATATTTACCTTCAAACGTTAATACGTTAAAAAGAATTATCGTATTTAGAACATAATACATTATATGGACAAAGATATATCGATATCTGTATGATCTGCAGACGTCTATCACTTCTTATCTTAAAGCTTATTAGAAGTTTGTTTATTTTTATTATTATGAGTATTTTGGTAAAATGAGCGGTTTCGATGATATCGGGCTGAAGACTGTTAAAAGTCGATCAATTCCTCTGCTTAAGACACAATGCATTATATAGACAAAGATATCTCGGTACCTGCAAGACCTACAGATATCTATCAGCTTTCAAATTGACGCTTATTAAATTTCGATCAATGAATATCGTAATGAGTATTTTCGTATAATAGGTGTTTATTGTAATATTTAACTTCGTAATGCTAAAATGAGGTCAATTCCTGTATTTCGGACCCAATGCATTCAATGGACAAAGAAATCATGGAAACTATAAGACCTACAGGCGTCTATCACCTCTTATATTAAAGCTTATTAGAAGGTTGTTAATTTTTATTATTTTGAGTAGTTTGGTAAAATGAGCGGTTTTTATGATATCGGGCTGAAGACTGTTAAAAGTAGATCAATTCCTCTGTTTAAGACACAGTGCATTATATAGACCAATATATCTCGGTACCTGCAAGACCTAGAGACATCTATCACCTTTCAGATTCACGCTTATTCAATGTCTATTAATGTATATCGTAATGAGTATTATTCCATGATAGGTGGTTTCTGTGATATTACCTTCATAACTTTAAAATTGGGCCTATTCTCGTATTTAGGGCACAATCTATTATAAGGAAAAATAATATCTTGATGCCCATAAGACCTACAGACATCTATTACCTCTTATATTAAAGCTTATTAGAAGCTTGTTAATTTTTATTATTATGAATATTTTGGTAAAATATGCGGTTTCTATGATATCGGGCTGAATACTGTTAATAGTAGATGAATTCCTCTGTTTAAGACACAGTGCATTATATAGACCAAGATATCTCGGTACCTGCAAGACATAGAGACATCTATAAGCTTTCAAATTGGCGCTTATTCAATGTTCATTAATGTATACTATAATGAGTATTGCTGTACCATGGAATGTTTCTGTGATATTAACCTTCATAGGTTAAGATATGAATAATTCTCGTATTTAGAACACAATATATGGACAAATATATTTTGATACCTATAAGACCTACAGACGTCTATCACTTCTCATATTAAAGCTTGTTAGATGCTTGTTAATTTGTATTATTATTATTAGTTTTGTAAAATAAGCGGTTTCGCCGATATTAACTTCATGAAGTTAAATTTCGGTCGACTCTCGTATGACGGACACAATGTATTATATCGAAAAAGTTATATCGATACCTAAAATTCCTATAGACGTCTCTTAGGTCTAAAATGTAACCTTATTAGATTACTTTTAATATATGTTCTTATGATATTTTTGGAAGGAAAAAAGCGTCTTCTAATAATTCAAAATTTAGGGTCTTGACCTATTGCGCGGTTTTGTATCATGTCTGCCAATTGAATCCGACCACCTACGATGGGCAGACAAAGATTTTTTGCATCAGGTATAGACCTAGTTTGATATAAGAAAAGAAAGAAACGTCTTCAAATAATAGAAAATTTTGGTCCTTAAAGTGTGTTTTTTGATTTTGTCTGCTAGTTGAACCCGACCTCCTACGATAGGCAGACAAAGTTTTTTATGATCAGGTGAAGTCTAAGTTTGATATCAGAAAAGAAAGAAACGTCTTCAAATAATACAAAATTTTGGTCCTTAAAGTGTGTTTTTTGATTTTGTCTGCTAGTTGAACCCGACCACCTATGATGGGCAGACAAAGTTTTTTTTGGTCAGGCAAAGACCTAGTTTCATATTAGAAAAGAAAGAAACGTCTTCAAATAATTACGAAATTTTGGTCCTTAAAGCGTGTTTTTTGATTTTGTCTGCTAGTTGAACCCGACCACCTATGATGGGCAGACAAAGTTTTTTCGTATCAGGCGAAGACCTAGTTTCATATTAGAAAAGAAAGAAACGTCTTCAAATGATACGAAATTTCGGTCCTTAAAGCGTGTTTTTGGATTTTGTCTGCTCTGCTAATCCGACCACCTACGATGGGCAGACAAGGTTTTTTCGTATCAGGCGAAGACCTAGTTTCATATTAGAAAAGAAAGAAACGTCTTCAAATGATACGAAATTTCGGTCCTTAAAGCGTGTTTTTGTATTTTGTCTGCTCTGCTAATCCGACCACCTACGATGGGCAGACAAGGTTTTTTCGTATCAGGCGAAGACCTAGTTTCATATTAGAAAAGAAAGAAACGTCTTCAAATGATACGAAATTTCGGTCCTTAAAGCGTGTTTTTGGATTTTGTCTGCTCTGCTAATCCGACCACCTACGATGAGCAGACAAAGTTTTTTTGTATCAGGTAAAGACCTAGTTTCATATTAGAAAAGAAAGAAACGTCTTCAAATGATACGAAATTTCGATCCTTAAAGCGTGTTTTTGGATTTTGTCTGCTCTGCTAATCCGACCACCTACGATGGGCAGACAAAGTTTTTTTGTATCAGGTAAAGACCTAGTTTTATATTAGAAAAGAAAGAAACGTCTTCAAATGATACGAAATTTCGATCCTTAAAGCGTGTTTTTGGATTTTGTCTGCTCTGCTAATCCGACCACCTACGATGGGCAGACAAAGTTTTATTGTATCAGGTAAAGACCTAGTTTTATATTAGAAAAGAAAGAAACGTCTTCAAATAATACAAAATTTTGGTTCTTAGAGCGTGCTTTTTGAATCATGTCTGCCGGATGAACCCGACCACCTAGAATGGGCAGACAAATTTTTTTTGTATCAGGTAGTGACCTAGTTTAATAAATGAAAAGAAAGAATCGTCTTCAAATAATCATATTTTTCGATTTTTAGTGACCGTTTTGAATGGCCGACATTTTTGATTCCGACCAGTATGAGCTGGCAGACAAAAAAAATGTTGTCGTACAAGTTGGCTAAAATATCAAAATCACATTGAAAATTTTCTTCTTATAATTCGCATTTTTCGGCCTCGGCTCCTGGACTATATCGTAAAAATCTGGTGCGGGCAACACACGACTTTCACTTACCGCCATTTTTAAAATCAGTGAAAGAATTTTCAAAAACAGTTAGAGATAAAAGTACGTGAAACTATTAAGGAATTAATTAAATTGAATTTATATAGAAACATGTGCTTTATTAAAAAATCTATTATATTATTATCTAAAATAATCAGTTAGTTTTATGTTCATTTCATCACTCTCTATTAACTTTTAAAAGCTTGTGTATGAGATAATATTTTTTCTAAATTCTTTAGCTTTCCAATGGTATATCATACATGTGTATTACTGCTCTTATGTTCAAAAACAAAAAATTGCATTAAAACATTTTTTTTTTTTCTGTTTTCTCCTTTAGTTGGGTATCGAATTTATTCAATTTATTTATTTACCTGTTTTTCATCAGCGCTAGCAAGATAATATAGTTATTTTTATTGAATCTACAAAATTAAAAGTACTTTAGGGGAAGAAAATTTAAAATATCGGCATTTAAGCCCTGTCAAACCGTTTTGATCAGAATAAAACCTACATGATATTAAAGCCCATTAAATTTTACATCGATATAGCGAGTTTAATCAAAATCGTCGGAACCGTTTTCGAGAAAATCGAAGAAAGGTGCAAAACGCATGGTATAAAGTGCCTCTTCTGGTAAGCTCATTTTGATGAAAAAAGTTTTGTCACGTCTCGGGCGTATAGTAGTCTTAAATATGAAATTTCAGTTTCATAGGACTTACCGTTTCCGTCCGGGAGTAACCACACACAGACCTTTTTGCGGGACTTGGTTATCTGGACTCAGGGGACCCTAAAACGTGTATTTCCGTAGAAAACTGGAATTCGAAAATTTTCACGGTCGCAATACTTCCCCTTACTATATAATAAGTGAAAGTATAAATCAGAAGGTCGAGTGTTGCGGGAAAGGATTGAGGATTTGAATAATAAGAGATCAGACTTGATAAACGGTGGAAACAGATAAAGGAGAGAGCCAGGAAGTTCTTGCGACGCACAGTGGACAAAATCGCCAATATAGGTGGACAAAAGTCAAGTTAAAAGTTAGGAATTTTCCAGTGCTTCACATTTTTATTATTTGTCGGCAACACCCTAAATACTAATATTTCCCGCCGTACCGTGTTTACAAATCAATAGTAAATGAGTGAATCATTCCTGTTCGCACAAGTGCCTAATAACCGGCAATGGGATAATCTTTATTCGATTTCCATTTATTGTGTCAAGGTGGGTTTCTCTCAAAGACTTTTTGCTTTTATTTAACAATGGACATTGCTGAGACAGGTAAGATATTATATTTCCAAACTTGTTATTGAATATACATTGCAATCTACCTGTAGAGTTAATTTAGCAATTTGTAAATGTAAGCCCCTATTCGATAGCGAAAAACTATATAACCCCAATGATTTGTTTGTAGGATTTATTTCATCAATCCTTCTAGTTTTTAATAATGATGGAGTTTTGTTGACCGTTGAGAAATTAGATGAGGAAGATGGTTGGGGGTGCGGTCAACAATTTGTTATCTTGTTTCTTTTAGCCCTGATGAAGGCCCACATTGTAGGCCGAAACGTCAGCACATAATTAAAATAACACTTATTTTAAATGTGTGTTTTTAATTTATGACCGCACCCCCAACCATCTGCCTCATCTTCTAGTTTTTAAATATTACAACGAATTTTTGCAATATCTTGCGTTTTGGATGATACATAATTTTTTTCAGACACAACACTCCGAATCAAACTTTTTACAATATATAATTTGAAGAGTTTCCTAAATGACATAAAATACTTATTGTAGCAGGCATTCAGCAACTCCTAGCCATAGTTAGATTTTTTTGTATTATTTTTCCCGCATCCTGGGACTTCAAACGTAAAATGTAGAGATGTTTTAGATTTTAGCAAATAAATTTGATGTTTGACCACTGTGCGCTCGCCAAACGTGTCAAAAAATTAATTAGTTCTTATATTTTTTTTCTCGTAATCTGGGACCTCAAAGGTTAAATATGGACAAGTTTCAGATTTTTTTCCACATAAATCGGTCATATTTTCCACTGTGCGACGGTAGGACGGATAAAGCCACTTTAACTCTTCGTTGAATCGAGTGACAGAAATGTCCCTGGAGATTCCAAAGATGAAGCAATTAAATAACCGTTTTAGTTTTTCTTCAAGGACTCCAGAGACACACCCATCCACCGTACAGCAATAGTCAAAGTAGGGAAATATCAGGGAAGAAACAAGAAGCTTACGAGCTCACTTTTCATAGCCTCTTTCACTTCAGCTCCAACACGTAACCTACAACATGTACTCCGTTAAGCCGAGCAACCCCAGCGGGAAACTGGGTTGGCGAGCCGATCAGTGCTGTTGGCTCCGAGGCTCACAACCTTGGTAGTATTTTGTTCGATGTGACACATCATCAATCCCAATTTTCCATTTTTTCTATGTTCTTAGCATGGCGGAAGTTTCAGTAGAAGCTACTAACCCAGGTGGTGACCAATCCACTGTCGCCTTGGACGGCGCTTGTAGGCTTTCGGATTATAGGGAGCCGGTACCGACAGGAGTGGAGGTATCAAAGACTCCAGGAAATATTAAAATCAAACAAAAACGTCAAAACTATTTTGTCTCTTACCGCAAGACCTTTCTCCTTCCGGTAAGGTACAAAATTCTTTCAAAGGCAATTAAAAGTCGGGTAAAAAAGCAACAAGATCCTCTATTGGGAGAATACCAGGGAGGATTCAGGAAAGGGCGCTCATGTGCTGAACAAATTATGAACCTAAAATCGGTCTATGATATGACTTAGGCTTAGGAACAAGCAGTTCGTGGTGACTTTTGTCGATTTTAGGAAGGCGTACGGTTCCATTAGGGGAGGGAGTGAAAACACCAAACGTTTGATAACAACTGTTTTACGAAAAAAAACGAATAACTGTTATTTTTTGTTTTATTTCTCTCATTTGCCACAAGTCGTATCGTTTTCACATTTTATATATTTTAGTTTACATTATGTGCTCTTCTAGGTGTCAATACAAGAAAAAATGTGTCTGTATTTATTCACCTTGCTCTTTACTAACAACAAAACGCTGCAAATTATTACACAATGGTTTATTATTTCTAAATAACAATACCAGGGTATAAGTGTTTATAGGCAATTAGGTAATGTAAAGCAATAATTCAAAGGATAATATCATTTCAAATCGCAATATCTCAGCTAGTTGTAAACCAATTTCAATGATTCTTTTCCCATTTTGTCGAAATTTTAATTCTCCATCATATGGCGTTAAAAGCAACAATTTGGAATTTATTTATTAATTAGGAGAAACGAATTTTTTTTTATTCGTTTTAGGGATTCTAAGCATCTTGAAACGTAAGCTCTCAAATTTTGAGGGAGGTAATTGTATTAATTTTTTTTTTGGTCGATTACAAAGGTTCATTATTGAAAATAATAAACCAAAAGCATTTATACATGGTTGCGTTACTATTTCCTTTTTTTTTCTTTCGATTTTCATTCAAATAAAATTTCCTGATTCCAGAACACCTTACATTTTATCTTTATCATCAATAATAACCGAGTTATCAGGGAATAACATCTCTTATAAGTTGTGGTTTGACCATATAAGATTTTTAGTATTTTTTTTTTAGTATTCTGAAAGAAATTGAAAAAATATAAATTAAAATCATTTGATAAAAATTTGATGCCTCAATATTAACTTTTGCGTATGGATTCCAACTAACTTCACACCAAAGGATATGTGAATCTGAAGTTTAATTTCTCTTTTGTTTCTTTATACCCCCTTTGGAACTTTATTCAAGGGGTTAACATGATTCAAAATTATTTTATTATTAATCAAATCATTTCAGGATTAATAATGATGAGTTGACGATGAGTAAAAATAATTTAAAAATATAAACAATTTGAACCAAAACATAGTCACTGTAAAGCTGAGAAAATTAAAATTTTGTTTTTCTTGTCTAGGATAATTAATTATTAATTCATTAGAAAACATTGAGGTGAATTTATTCTTTAAATGGTAAGTACCATAAAAACTAATTAATAGCAATGTCAGGAATGCTGAGAGCACCAGTTGAAATAAATACTTTAAGTGTTTAGAATCAAAATTAAAGTTAAAATATGTAAGAGTTCATCATTAAAGACCATTGCAGTTAAATCCAGTGAAATATGATGTCCTTTAATCTAAATAAAATGGTTAAACTGCAGGGTTATATAGGTGCCTAGGTAGGCATTGGTAAAAATAATTAAATATTCATTTATGACATTTTCATTAAATTCAAGGAAAGGCGTGTGTACTGAAAAAGGTTGGCCCAGCCTCAGAGAAAGAATGAGATTAACAATATACAGCGACCCATGAAAGTATTCGCGCACCATGTTTTTTAAACAATAAGTGTTATTTATGCAATACCAAAACCCTATTACTTTAAAACAAAAAGTATACTTACAAATTAATAACTACAAATAAAATTCAAATGAAAAACTTCTTTCATAACAATACAAAACATAAAACTTCTAAAAAATACAGAAAAAAAGTATTTGCACACCTTGCGTTTTATTTTTTTAAATTTAACTTTTGGTATGAAGTCTGTTGTTGTTTATTTATTTAACGTCACTTTGTGCTACTATGGCTAATTGGACGATGCTACAGTGGGAGTCCTAAATTTTGCCTATCCAGGTTTTATTAGGATAGGGATCTTTAACGAGTACCTGACATAGCACAGGCTCGGGACCACCTTTTAACGTCCCCTCCGAAGTACGGCATAACTAAGGTATGAAGTCTGTTGGCATCTATTACCGCTTGTAAACGTCTTGACTTTGAGTTGATGAGGCTTTTAATTAAATCCGCCTTAATTTATTTCCATTCTTGCTGTGATAGATCCTTGAGGTGGTGTCTAGGGGTGGGCATAATCGAATGACGATTATCGGATCATTTAATTATTTCAATCATTCGAATTAACCGATTATCGGATTAAGCGGTTTGGAGAAACGAATGATGATTCGAACTGAGTTGCCTAAAGTATAAGCTAATTGAAGGACTTTTTTTTTTTCTTTTCTTTTTTTTTCCATAAATTATATGCACATTTGCACCTAGGCTCAGGCAGCTCAGCCATCATAGTGACGGGAATTTTGGCATATTGTCTCTCAGAAAGCATATTTATCATTCAATTATGACGATCATTCGATTATGCCCACCCCTAGTGGTGTCATCCGGTTATTTGGTGTTTTTGAACAGTTTTATCTAAAATATGCTACCAATTTTCAATTATGCTTAAGTCAGGAGACATAAGATGGATATGAAGTTGTTGGTGAATGATAAATATTAACCACCCTTGAGTTTTGTTTTTGTATGTTTCGGATCATTATCATGCATAAAAATATACCGAACCTGAATTCCTAATTTGGTTGCCGTGGCTAGTAGGTTATAGCGCAAAATCTTGACATAACCTTCTACATTAAAAATTCTTTCAATAGGTACGAGATTTCCTACACCATTACTAGATCATTATACTGCCACCTCTAGGTTTAACAGTAACTGCGAAGTTTTTCTTCCTGAATTCTTCACTTTTCCTTCGCCAAATCTCTTTCTACCGTCAGATTCCAACAAATTAAATTTACTCGCATCAGAGAATAAAAATATATTTTACTTGAGAGGCCTAAGGGCAAGTCAAAATTAAATAATTAAAAAAACTGCAGATGCTTGCAAGTGCGACAAAGCGAAATCTTTGTAAAACAAAAATGACTGCCATTTCTGAAGGGCAAATAACAAAAAAATATTTCCGAGCCCACAGAACCTTAGGGAATTTTCCCTGAAAATATAAATTTTTTTTGTTATGGTCAAAGAACCAACATTGTTTTTTCTTTAGAGCACTTGGTATGTGTAATGACCTTATATTTTAGACCAACTTGGCACTTCCCTCTACCGATGTTTAACATACTTGCTGCTCCCCCCATATGAAAATCCTGCTTAAGCCCTTATGTGTGTGTGTTTATGTGAATATATTTCAGGAGACTATCAAATATCACTTTTCTTTTCTCACAGCCAGAAATTTGGTCTTCCAATGGTGAGATGAGTAGATGGTAAATGCAGTATTAGACATATATCATTCTTAAGATAGTTAAATATATATCAATCATTGATGTAATATTTAATGAAACCTCCATATATGTGAATGATTTCATTCTGCAACTTTGAAGACATGTAAACGGAATTGGTTAATAATATCCACTCTGCCAACTTCCCCAAAATATCTACTTACACTTCATTCAGTAAAACAATGCAAGTAAATGTCAGTCATATATTTCTTATGAAAAGTAGATAAACAAAAAGTGGAAATACATAACAAAATTATTTATAAATTCTTGGATTCTGAACCAAAAATGTATGACTTAAGTATTTAAAAATACATGAACAAGGAAGTAAGGAGGCTAAAAGTGTAAGCTCACAGGTGCTTACACAGTCTAACAGGAATCTGGAGTTTAAAGCTTCAATAATTAAAATAATTAGTTCAGATAGCCCAAACAACGAAATGCTATGCTACATATGGTATCACTGAGTCCCACCCTCTGATCTAAGATAATCTGCCACAGATGTGTGTTTGTTATTAATAGCCCAGCCCAAAGCAGTCCAACTTTGTACAGAATCTCTGTCATTTATCGGGGCTCCTTCCTCAAGAAGCAGCTTCACCACATCCAAACTACCAATCTTTGAAGCGGCTATTAAAGGGGTCCAGCGATTTAATGAAGATGAACTACTATATCGATTAGTATTATGGACATTAGTCATGGCTCTTACATCTGCCCCACGATTCAGCAACACAGATACTACAGGAACATGTCCTTTCTCTGCAGCAAAATGTAACGGGGTGCGGTCTCCATTAGCTTTCATATCTACAGTAACACCAGCACTGAGAATCGATGAAACAATGTCAGAGTACCCACTGCGAGCAGCATGATGTATCATCCCTTCTCCATTGCTATCCTTCAGAGTGAGGTCAGCACCCTGCTCTATCAACAGCTCTAGAACATTTAGCTTATTGTTTACAGCTGCAATGAAAGCTGGAGTCTTCCCTTCCTTATCCTTTTCCTCAACTCTAGCCCCTGCCTCCAACAAAGCTGCCACTAAATCAACATGACCTCCTGCAGCAGCATAATGAAGCACAGCCTTACCAACATTATCTTTCACATTTGGATTGGCACCGCTATACAATAAGAAAGTAGCTAGATCTGGTTTTGAATTTTCTATAGCAATCATTAAAGCAGTACGTCCATTATTATCTTTTTCATCAACTACCAAACCCATTCCTAGGAGCATTCTTATAATTGAAATGTTGGAGGCGACATGTAAAGGAGTAACACCATTTTTATTTTTTATGTTAGCTGGAAGACTTAGGTCATTGAGTATTTTAAACATTCCCTCATTACCTGAATTTGCAACAATATGAAAAATTGAGTCACCATCTTTGGATTTGAATACTGGTAGAGTTTTATTATTCATAAATACTTTAAACAAAGACACATTCTGTACCTCTACAACTGTCTCAATAAGATTTTTACTTCCTTGAGGGACTATACTAACATCAGCTTCTCTTTCCAATAATGTTTCCACTCCACAGATATTACCTGCTTTGACAGCTTGGAATAAAGGTGTTTCCCCAAGGTGGTTCTCAACGTTTGTTTTTGATCCTCCTTCCAGTAAGGCTAAGAGTGCTCTATTGTGACCTCCAGCAGCAGCTATGTGTAGATAGGTGTCTCCTTTAAACAATTCGCTTGTCCAGTTTAGCGCCAGCCTTAAACAGAGCTCTGACAGACTGTGCATTATCATTCCTCACAGCTACCTCAAGAGGAGTGGCAATAGCTGAATTAACAATTTCCAAATCTGCCTTCAGAAATCCAAGGACAGTAATGACAGAACAGCTGCCTGTTCTAGCAGCCAAATGGAGGAGACTGTCACCAGACTGAGTCAACCCATTTATATCTCCACCCATGTTGACTAGGTTGATAATATCGCCTGGATTATTGTTGGAAACAGCATTTTCCATTTCATTCGCCAAAGTTCCAGCATTTTCCTGAAAAATTGCAAACATTAATAAATTCCTTGAAATAAAATTTTAAATAAATATTAAAAAAAAAAAAAAAAAAAACCATAGTCCAGTCAAATTTACATCTAAGAAATGCAAAAGGTTATAGCAACTGAGGAAATGGAACTGTGAAGATGAATAGAAAGAAAATAAGAAAAAGTTAAACAAATTAAAAAGCCACTGAATAAATCAAATGGAATACCAAAAGAAGAAGCCTGAGGAAAATACATGTGAGAAAAAAAACTGAAGAAACTAACAACATTGGAATGGGGAAAAAAAAGAAGAGGAGTAAATGAAACATAATTCGAAATATATGTATGTGAAATTTATAAAATAAGGAAAAATACCCATAACAACAATAAAAACCAGAATCAAAATGAATTTTCACATTTGTAAAAACTGAAAGATACAATGGCTAACTAGCAAACAAAGAAATAGACAGGTACATAAATATGAGTTCTTGGTTTTGGACTGGATAGGTATAAAGAGCTGCTGCCTCAAGAAAAAGAACATTATTTTTAGGCTGCATATAATTTTATTACTTTCTGTTTTAGTTTGAAATTAAGAAATTATTGTGCTTGATTGGCAGGAAATCCAATCCTGAGACAAATGAAAAATTTATTTTAATTCATTTTCCTCTTCAGGATTAAAAAAAAAAAAAATTACATACTGAGAGAGAGAAAGATCTCTTAACAGATTTGAAGATGCATTGCCTGTGTCTTCACATCTTAAAATAAAACAACATAAAGACAGGAGCAAGAGAGGGAGACTGATGTTTGAATGACCAGCATGCAGATAACAAAGAGAGAAAGTGGTTCAACAGTCTAAGCTCTATCACTCGTCCTACTCATCTATCACCTTTTCCATAATCATAGAAGTATACTGGCCACTAAAGTAATTAAAAAAGCTGAATGTTATGCTTTTAAAGTGTGAGCAACATTTAAATATGAATGAATTTATAGACAACATGCCTGAGTAGAATCTTACATCATCATCATACCCAAGAGCTATGAAGCCTTTTAAATATTAGAACAAAAGGGATGAAAGGAAAAATGGCCAATATATAAGCAGTAAATTATTTTCATATTAAGTTAGATGTTAGTTTTGGTTCTATATAGAAATCATAGACATTTTTTTTTTTTTTTTTTAGTTTCACTTATCTAAAATATATAGTAAGGGAAAGTATTGCGATTTTCTAATTCTAGTTATCAACGGAAATACACATTTTAGGGTCCCCTGAGTCCAAATAACCAAGGCCAGAAAAAAGGTCTGTGTTTGTGTGGTAAGCTTAGCAAGAAAATGAAAAGTGTTATGAAACTTAAATTTCATATTTAAGACAACTACACCTGCTTATGAGAATACCTGCATAAAAACCTGCTAAGACAAAAAGGTTTATATGCATCAGCTTTTACTCAAAGAAACTCAGAGCCAGTTAACGAAAAACCAGGCCGGTCCATCAAGAGTACACCTGTGTTCCAGCACCCTACCGTCATCGATGAGAATCAACACACTTCGAGCTTCAACTCCAAGACCACAACCTTTTCTGCAATAGCTTCTCACCATGCACCACGACCTCAATCGCCTCAAACCTCAAAACAGCCTCAGCCACCCCATCATCATTCCCAGACTTCCTATGGTCCTCCCCAGACTATCCATCCACAACCCCAAAAACCGCATCCTCAATCTCAGAATTCCCATCCAGTGTTCAAAGTCCCTAAAAGTGATCCTCAAAACTCATCGCTAAGAGTGAAGTTACCACCACTGATAACTCCTCAGACCATTCCCAACCAGCCTCTTCCATCTATATCATCAGCTCCTGAAAACCACTCACTAGAACCTCAAGCCCCTTATTACTCTCCTTACTAGACTCCTTTCAGAAATCCCCTTCAATATCCCACGATGAGTAGGAAGACCCTGGCTATTCTATTATGGAACGCTAATGGACTGCTTAATCACCGAGACGAGCTTGACTTATTTATTCACTGACAATAACATAGACATTGCCCTTGTGACTGAAACCCATTTCACACCTCATTCACACTTTTACATACATGACTACATCACACACAGATCAGATCACCCTGACAAAACATCCCACGCTGGCTCTTGTATCCTTATTCACAATTCCTTAACTCACTCCCTGATTCCTTCTACTCCAACTGACGCCATCCAATCGACTTCTATTACCTTATCCTGCCGTCCATTTAATATAACCATCTCAGCTGTATATTGCCCTCCTGGCAATTCCCTCTCCTCTCACCAATTTAATTCCTTATTTCAGTCCTTTGGTCCGCGCTTCATTGCCGGGGAAGATTACAACGCCAAAGATCAACGGTGGGGATGCCGAACATCCAACACTCGTGGCAGGATTCTCTCCCAAGTCACCACTTCCAACAGCTATTCCGTCTTATCACCCAAAGATCCTACTTACTGGCCTACTTCCCTTAAAAAGCGCCCAGATATTCTTGATATATTCGTCACATCCCAAATATCCACCTTTCAATCTACAGTAACATCCTTAGAAGACCTCTCCTCAGACCATAGCCCAGTTCTGCTGCTTCTTCATTCAGACCCTATTCCTAAATCCTTCCCTCCTTCTTTAATTACAGGACATGTTGACTGGGACAACTTTCGCTCTGAACTAGAAAACGAACTTGACTTAACGATTCCACTAAAAACAGAACAACAAATTAACTTTGCTATCGAAAAACTAACAAGAACAATAGGTACTGCAATTAATAACAACTCATCACATCCCAAAAATAATTACTCCCGCGACACTAACTTACCATATCACATTCGAAACTTATTAGCAGAGAAACGGCGAGCAAGGGCTAAGTGGCATAGGTCCAGATACCCGTCCGACAAAACATACTATACTCATCTAACTAACAAACTCAAAACTGAAATTAGAAAATTCAAAATACAAACATTTCGGGACTTCACAGAAAACCTAAGACCAACTGACAAATCTTTATGGACAACTACCAAAAATTTGCTCAAATTCAAAACCTTTAATCACCCACTCCTTACCGAATCTTCTACCTGGTCTCGATCAGATGAAGAAAAGACTCAAATATTTGGTGAACACCTTTCCAAAATATTTAATCCACATCCTGAAATCCTTAATCCAACCCATATTGACCATATTGAAGCAGAACTAACTATTCCCACTCCAAATGTCCCCTCCTCCTAAAGCCTTTCATCCTTCTGAAATAATTAATGTTATCCATCAATTACGTATTAAAAAAGCATCTGGTCATGATCTCATCACATCCTATATCCTAAAACAGCTACCTCGAAAAGCAATCCTTTACCTCACTTATATATTCAACGCTACTCTCCGAACCACCTATTTCCCTGAACCATGGAAACTGTCAATAATCAAAATGATCCCAAAACCCCAAAAGCCTCCTGAACATCCATCCTCATACCGTCCGATCTCCCTTTTGCCCATCATGGGAAAGATCCTAGAAAAACTCATTTTGAAACGCCTGTATCCGATCCTAGAAATGAATCACGTAATTCCTGACCATCAGTTTGGATTTCGGACATCCCATTCTACAATTCAGCAATGTCACCGTGTGGTGGATGTTATATCCTCCACATTGGAGCGTGGAATGTATTGCACGGGTGCTTTTCTTGACGTAGAACAAGCGTTCGACCGAGTCTGGCACCCAGGACTCCTTTATAAACTCCGTCAATTCCTTCCCGCTACATACTTCCTGATAATCCGTTCCTACCTTACTGATAGAACGTTCAAAGTAAATCATAATCTTTCCTATTCTTCCACATTTTCTTAGTCTGCAGGCGTACCTCAGGGTAGTATCCTAGGTCCCATCCTTTATACGGTATATACAGCTGATATTCCACTCCATCCTAGCACTGTCCTCACAACTTACGCGGATGACACTTGTGTGTTATCCGTCCATAATGATCCAACCGCTGCATCCCAAACCCTTCAGTCCCACATCACAGCCATTGAGAAATGGTGTCAGAACTGGAGGATTAAAATAAATCCTAATAAATCCCACCAAATTACCTTTACCCTTCGTCGCAAACCGATGACCTCCTGCCCCACAGTATCCTTTAACAATACCCCACTCATACCTGTTGAACAAATCCGATACCTAGGACTCCATCTTGATAAACGTCTTACATGGAATCCTCACACGAGACTAAAACGACAAGAGACTGCCCGTAGATACCGATTACTACAACACTTACTCGACAAACGTTCAAAACTTCCAATTCATTACAAAAAGCTCATTTATATTACCGTCATCAGACCCATCTGGACATATGGAATCGAGCTTTGGGGCTCTACGAAGCCATCTAATTCCTCCCGTATCCAATCCTTACAATCCAAAATCCTTCGCAAAATCCTAAATGCTCTTTATTTCGTCACAAATAAAATAATCCATAACGACCTTAATATCCCATTTGTTACAGACCTTTCTCGTACCAGATATACCACTTTTAATTCCAAACTCCCAGCCCATATAAACCCTCTTGTCCGCAACCTATCAACCTCACATATTCCTGACAACCCTCCTAGGCGATTGAAAAGAAGATGGCCTCGGGATCTACTTACTTAAATAAACATCGAAGTTCTACCACTGGGTAGTTTCTTCACAAGCCTTTCACGCCCTTTATTCTAATTCAACAGTTTTACCTATTGTATTTATGTTAATACAGTTGTAAAATTCAATAAAAAATGAATAAAAAAAAAAAAAAAAAAAAAAAAAGACAACTATAGCCCGAGATGTTACAGTAACTTTTTTATAAATATCGGCTGACTAAGATCTACTTCATCCATGCATTTTGTACTTTTTTACAATTTTCTCAACTTTAATGGGCTTTAATACAATGTAGGTTTCATTCTGATTAAAATAGTCTGACAGGGCTTAAATGCCGATATTTAAAGTACCTTTAATTTTGTAGGTTTTAATAAATTAACAATATCAGCTTGTCAGCATTTATAAAATTTCACTTGATTACTCTTCTTTAAAAATTGTATTCTGCTGTGCGTGATTTCTTTTCATATTTTTATTTCTATACATCATAATATGATGTAAGAATATAATATAATAATAAAAGAATGATATGGAATTTTTTTTTTAAGAATTTCCATAATTACTTCTTGAAGTCATATGTGTATGTCAAAACTGTTACATTCTTGCATTTAGCTCATTGAAAGCCTCAAACTTTTGTGATATAGCATTAATTTAGTTAGCATTAAGCCCCACGAAGCGTAAGCAGCTAACAGTCCTGCTTCACGCGGAAAAACACAGATATTCGCCCCGTCATGAGTGTGTTAATGTAAGCAAGTGTTTCATAATGTCTTAATCGATATCAAAATTTGTTTTTATATTCAATCAATTAATTAAAGACAAACTTTTACACAGGTCATGAGATAAAAAATATAGGAGTATTATTTGATCAAATACTTACCTTTAATGGTCATATTGAAATGATTTATTTAAAATTTTCCATGACTTTTAGTTATTTAAAAATACATTGCACAAATTTCAGTAGCCCATCTGCTCTGATTTGATTATATAAACTTAATAATTTCTGAGCTTCAGTTGTTTTTTCTTCGTATTATATATTTTTTGTAATTATTTGTAAGTTGTTATTTTGTATTTCTATGTAAGAAGTAATTGTTTTGTTTTTCTCTATTTAGTAACTGTATTTCATTATAGTTTCTTTTTGTTTATGTATGAAGTAATGGATCTATTTTTCTTTATTCAGTTACTGTGTTTTTGTTATATTTTCTTTTGTTTATGAACAATTTATGAAATTGTTTTATTTTTTCCATTATTGTATTTTATTATAATTTGTTTTTGTTTGGGAGCGGCATGGTCTAGTGGGTAGAGTGCTAGTCTATTGTGCTCCAGGTTCTGGGTTCGAATCCCGGCGGTGGCAGAATATTATTTATTAAAGTTATAGAGTATTAGGCAGTGGAATAAAAGAACCTTGTACTAGACAGCTTGTTTATTACTGCTATATATACAAACAACATGGCGCAGGGGACGCTACCAACTGGACTGCACTGTTTGTTGTTGGGCTGCTGTACACCTAGGTGGAAGTTCAGTGCCACAACTATCTTTACATATACAATCGATATTTAACACACCCCCTCAATTGAATGTTTTCAAATATATACATACACAAGTAAATATTCAATTGTATCTCACATACAAAACAAGTAAAAATATTATTCTACTACATAATTCTACACCACAAAACAAGTAAAAATATTATTCTATTACAAAATTCTGTACAACAATTTTAGCACAATATATATACATGACATTAATATATTAATTAATTAAAGCCTTCCGAAACATTTGAAACTTATCAAACGCAAGTGGTTTTGTGAACAAATCTGCCACATTGCGGTCAGAATTGATGTGTTCCACAGATATTATTTCTTTGGAAATTTGGCAATCCATGATTATTTCCAGATGTTTATCTGAAATGCCTTGGATAATGATGGACTTTGCCTTCGAGTCCTTAATGAGAAATTCCCTTTTCTCAGCACTAGAGGTAGGAGGATCTGCTTCCAACACATCTTTTACCTGTTCTCTTTCCAAAATAGATGACATTCTGAAAAACCAGCTGTTAAAACTTGTTCCGACGAGTACTGGAACTCCTGAAGTAGTAACTGACGCCATAGTACCGGTAAACAAAATTCACTAATAAAATAATATCACTTCGCGACTACGCGTTGACACTATACACAAATACTATGCTCTGCACAACAATACTCTGGGCCCATAACCTATTAAAGTTATAGAGTATTAGGCAGTGGAATAAAAGAACCTTGTACTAGACAGCTTGTTTATTACTGCTATATATACAAACAACATGGCGCAGGGGACGCTACCAACTGGACTGCACTGTTTGTTGTTGGGCTGCTGTACACCTAGGTGGAAGTTCAGTGCCACAACTATCTTTACATATACAATCGATATTTAACATTATTTATTCTGTTATTTCGGCCGGGGGGCGATCCTGGGATATGAAGACCTCCTGGGGCACACCCAGCCTCATTCAAGTGGGTACCCAAAAATGGGGGAAAAACCTGGTGGCTGAGCGTGATCTCGGCCGAATCACCTCATTGCACGGCCGTTGGCCTAGAAACAGAACGAATCTCTACATGTACTGGGCCCAAAACTCTTCATGGATTGTAGTGGTACAGGTTTTTTTTTTTTTTTTTTGTTTTGTTTATGTAAGAATAATTTTATTCTTCTATATTTAGTTAATGTATTTTATTTTATTATATTTTGTTTATGCATATTAGTATATTTATGGTATTAAACGGTAAATACTATGTTTGTAATATAGACCACCTGTCATAGGGTAACTTGCCTGTTTGAGGGCTCCCTCTATAAATAAATAATCAATTACATACCTCAGACGATGATGATGTAATATGGACACAGGTGATTCCATACTTAGTAGCAAGAGAGGACATAACCCCCATCACATGAGACGGTAGCTTCATATTACCAGTAGCTACCAGCTCACTAAGTAGAGCCACTGCCTTCACGATGTCTTGTCTTGGAAACACAAAATCTTCGGTCAGCCAGACTTTGAGATATTTAGAACGGAGTTGCTGGACTTGTTGACAGACATTTGCTAGTAAGAGGCAAGACATGACATCTCCAGCCACAAGTGAGTTGAGGAGTGACAACAGCAAGCACTGTGGACTGCTAAGCTCCATAGCTGCAATATTGGTGGGCTTGTAGATATTTGCCGCAACTCCATAGCTAACTCCTGAGCACAGCTTGCTTAAGGCGATGTGGTGGGTAAGTGAAGCTACTCGCTCTAGTGCATATGGCTTCTTCTCGTTAAGTGCCATTTCATCAAACTGACAACAAAAAATATATAATTTTTTATAATTGACTAAGAAACAAAGAAAATTAATTATTGTATACATAAATTTTAAATATAATTATAACAAAGAGTGTGTGAGCAACAACCGACTTTCATTAACCTGACTAGTTAATATCAATTTTAAAATATTTAATAAAATTAAAAGAACATTTATTTATCATACAGCCTACAAGGTATTTTATGTATTATTAATCAGACAGATGATGAAGTGCTTTGAACTGAAACTGGGTGACTATCAGTACGATTTCAGGACTGGAAGATCAAGTATCAATCAGATCTTTTTGCTTAGGTACAGTCTTGAATGAGGATATGAATTTAACATTGACCTTCTTCTTCTTTCTCTTCCTCCTTTACGCCTCTCAGTGTGGAGGTGCCTCTGTCCATGCAAACCATGCTTCTCCATCCCAAGCCAGCACCCTCATGGCATCCCAGTATTTTCCTCTTTTCTCTCACACTTAGGAGATGTAGTCACACCATTTGATTCTAGGTGATTACAGCTTGTTGTAATTTCTCTTTAGTACCTGCTATAAGGACAATGTCATCCGCAAATACCATTACCTAGGCTAGGATTGTCCTCATATTCCATTTGCCAATAGTTATCCGGGCTGTCCTCCGTTCACACATTTTTATGATTTCATCCTCATTTATGATGAACAGGAGGGAGCTTAAACTATCTTCCAGCTTAACTCCTTTCTCGATAGCAAATATAACAGACTCTCATCCATTAATCCTCACTATTCCCTTGGAATTCTGATAAGTTGATTTTATGGCTTCTATCAATAACATTGACCTCCACAGTCTATTTATTGATTTTAAGCAAGCATGTGACAGTGTTGATAGAGGGACACTACTGAAGATAATGCTAAAATTTAGGATTCCCAGGAAGCTCACAAGACTTGCAAAAATGACTGTGCATGATAGCCGGATGAAGATAAAAATACAGAGAATGGTATCAGAAGAATCTGCAGTAAAATATTGCACAGAGGCAGGGAGACCTGTGCTATTACCTGTTATATTCAACTTAGCATTGGAAAAAGCTAAAAGGGCAAAAGAACTAATCCTAATGAAACTGTTTATAATCGCCTCACACAGCCCTTGGCATATATTGATGATGTGCTCACAATGGCTACAAGCATGGCTGCACTTATAGAAGCTTTTGGAGAGTTTGAAAGGGAAGCGGCAGAAGTGGGCCTTCGGGTTAATGGAAGAAAAGATAAAAATAAATATGAAATCGTCCAGAAACCAACTACTGGAACACCACAATCTGTAGATCGGCAAACACTATTTTAAAAGTACAGACATCTTCAAGTACCTAGACTCTTTTACAAAAAATGACAACATCATGAACGAAAGAAGTTAATGCGAGGCTGTCTGCAGATAACAAGTTAATTTTGTCCAACAAAAATCATTTTAGTTTGAAACTCGCTCAAGAAATGTAAAACTGATGACATATGAGACCATTCTGAGACCCACAGTTATGTATAGCAGCAAATCATGGGTATTAAATTAACAAATGAAATCGATAGGAGGCTTAATGTCTGGGAGAGGAAAATATTCAGGAAGATATTTGAGTCAATAAAAGAAAATGAAACTTGCGCTTAAGAAAGAATAGTGATTTATATACAATGTATGGGAAACCAGACCTAGTATCCTTTGAGAAAAAAGCCTGCCTTAGATGGCTCAGATACATAGAAAGGATGCTGGAAACTAGGATGCTGAGACGCCTACTGTATAGCAAAATTGGAGGAAAAGATACAAAGAAGACCAAGAGCGGAGATGGTTGGATGACGTCGAGGAGGACCTCAAGTTGCTTGGAGTAAAGAGGTGGAGGACAAGAGCGAAATACAGAAATGATACAGAAAATCAGAAGGAGGCCTTTAAATGCTAGGGCCATCTGCAGGGTTTGAATCGCGACATCAAGGACAGATGACCCTTGGATATTTCTTTTATATTATCAAACAAATTAATAAGGAATTATATATAAATCTATCAAAAGTCATCTGTTGTGCAGTGGCTAGCATAACAACCGTCTATGCCAAAGGTCATGGGTTCAAACCCGGCAGATGGCTCTTGGATATTTCTTTTATGAAATGAAATGAATGAAATAGCCTTTATTTATGTACTAATATTACAATTTCAAAAGGTAACAAAACAAAATAAAACAATTTCTTTTTTTTTTTACATTATAATTTATACAAAACTTTTTGCTATCTTGCATAGGCCTTCTCTTAGGAGTAATAGTCTTTAACACTTCCCTGTTAGGGTGACTAGCCCTACTGGGAAGCGGGATTTCTGACCTCTAACCATTTTTCTTTCCACACATCTCTGTCCCTAGCTGTTCTCCACCAGAGAGGTCCTGCCAGAAGCCTAAATGGATCTCTCCATCTCTTCATTTGCCGGCCTCTCATCCTTTTCCGGTCATATGGAGTCCATTCGGTGACTATTTTTGACCATCTATTGTCGATGCATCGCAGAAGAGGTCCAGCCCATTTCCATTTGCCTTTTCTTATTTGCGAGAGTGTGTCTTTGAGCCCTGTTTCTTCCTTTATCTTCTTGCATCTGATTTTATCCATCTTTTTTACTTTCAAAATGCTTCTTTCGATGCCATTTTGCCACACCATGATCTTCCTCTCTTGGGCTTTTGTCAATGACCATGTTTGGGAGCCATAGGTCACCACTGGCATAATACATCTATCGAAAACTAGCCTTTTTAGGTTGATACTTATGTTTCCTTTTGTTATGTACTTCAGAGACCAGAACTTGTTCCAACCAAATGCTATTCTTCTCTGGACTTCTTTTGTACCTCTGTCAGAAAAGGAAACTAACTGTCCCAAGTAAACATATTCCTCTACGTATTCCAGGGTGAAGTTGTTCATTTTTATTTCTTCCTTTGAACTATTGGTCATTAGTTTCGTCTTATTGTGGTTTGGGTATAAACCAATTTCTTCACAGGCCCCTAGAAGCTGTTTTAGCATTTCTCGTAATTGTCAGGAATTGTTGGCAAAAAGTACAATGTCATCTGCAAAACGTAAGTTGCTTAAAAATCGACCATTCACCTTTATGCCTGCATTTTCCCATCCAAGAGACCAAAAGCTCATCTCCAACACCAGAATAAACAGCAAGGGAGATAACGGATCCTCCTGCCTAACACCCTTCTCAAAACGAAAGATTTGACCCCTCTTTTCTGTCATTACAAATGCTGTCATATCTTTATATAGCTCTGCGATAATCCTAACGTATTTCTCTTTGATTCCTATTATTCTTAAAGCTTTAAGAACACTCGTATGTAGAACACTATCGAAAGCTTTTTTAAAATCGAAAAAAACAGAAATACAGAGAGTTATATTCTTTAGCTTTCTCTATCATCTGGTTTACTGTATGAATGTGGTCCACAGTTGAAAAACCTTTTCTAAAACCTGCTTGTTCTTCCTCTATACATTCCATGATTCTTTTGGTGAGCCGTTGTTTAATGACGCTGGTAAAAAGCTTTGCCATGGTAGAACAAAGCGAAATCGGTCGATAGTTTTCCATATCCTGTTTATTGCCTCTTTTGTGTAATAGAATTATTTTCGCTGTTTTCCACTGTTCTGGAATTTCTTCCTTTTCAACAATTAAGTTAAATAGTTCTGTAACTTCCCTAATGAGAACTTCTCCTCCTGTTTTTAAAATTTCGTTCGTAATATCATCCGGCCCAGGATTTTTTTCATGTTTTAAGTTTTTTACAATAACAGCCACTTCCTGTTCCATTATTGGTGGGATTTCTTCTTGAACTTCATCAGCCTCTCTATTTATTTCCACTCTCTTCTGATTACATTTATAAAGTTCTCTGAAATATTCCGTTGCCACCCTTCTTATATTTTTCCTATCAGTTATAATTTCTTTCTTCCTGTTTTCAAGAGCAACCATCCATTTCTACCTTTAGACAATTCTTTTTGAATTTTTCTTGTGGAGTTATTGTTTAGAAGAATTTTAGAGACCATATCATTTTTATAATTTTCCAGATCGTCTTTTATTCTTTTCCTGATTTCATTGTTCAGAACCGTGAGATCTTTTATTTCCTTTTCAGTAATGTCTTCTCTTTCTTTTATCTTTTTACGAACTCTTAGACGTTCTTTGGTACTTTCTGATAATTTACTTGGTTTACTCATACTGAACCCAGAACTCTGTGCCCTTGTGTCTTCAATGGCTTTGGCAATAATGCTATACTTTTCCTGAACTGAACTAAGTACTTTTCCTTCTATACTTTCATAATTATGCTGCAGATTTATATTATAAACCAAATTAATAGTGAATAATTATATAAATCTATCAAATGTCACTGGGTTTGCAGTAGTAAACATAACAGCCCTCTTTGCCAAAGGTTGCGGGTTCAAACCTGGCAGATAGTCCTTGGATATTTCTTTTATATTTTTAACCAAATTAATCAGAAATAATTATATAAATCTATCAAATGTCACCGGTTTTGCAGGGGTTAGCATAACAGCCCTCTTTGCCAAAGGTCACGGGTTCAAACTCAGCATATGGCTTTTGGATATTTCTTTTATATTTTAAACTAAATTAACAAGTGATAATTTATAAATCTATCAAAGGTCACCTATATTGCAGCGGCTACTATAACAGCCATCTACGATCAAGTTCGCGGGTTATTTTAAATAAATAACTTTTTACTTTATTAAAAACATCCTAGGACCATCTGCCGTGTTTAAACCCGCGAACTTTATTGTAGATTGCTATTGCACTAGATATGCTAGCCACTGTGCCACAGATGAGCCATAATAGATTTAATAAAGGACTAAATATTTGTTAAATACCCAAGGGCGAGGTTTCTAACCCGGTAGATGGCCTCAGAATTTACAAGGAACTAAAACATCCCTAGTTATTTCTTCATGGGGTGTAAAAAATTATGAATAGGGTGATAAAGTTATTAATTTGGTTAAAAATATAAAAGAAACATAAAAGAGCCATCTGCAGTGTTTGACCCCACGAACTTGATCGTAAATGGCTGTTATAATAGCCGACTTCACTGCACCACAGGTGACATTGATAGATTTATATAAAAAGGACTTAATATGAGGTCGGGGGTTCAAACCCCACAGACAGCGGTAAGATGTTTTAAATGGAATAAAAAATCCTTGATTGTTTCATCCTTATTAAGAGATGAGAAATAATTTTGAATTTTGTTTAAAAAATTGTCTAATGGCAATCTGCTGGGTATAAACCCATGAACTTAGGAGTAGCCAGCTGTGATGCTACCACTATATCACAGATGTTCCTAAATAGATTTACTAAAGGATTTAGAATGAAAAATCCCCAAGGATGCGGTTTCGAACCTGGCAGATGGCCTCAGGATTTTCAAGAAGCTAAAACATCCTCAGTTATCTCCTCTATCGAAAAGGATGTAAATAATGCTGTTGGAAATCTTTGAATTTAGTTGAAAACAAAAAAAATATCCAATAACCTAGGTTTGAACCTGCATCATTTGGCATATAAGGCTGTTATGCTAGCCACTGAACTACAAGTGGCATTTGATATACAGATTAATAAATAAGGGATTAAGGAATTAATAAGCCCGAGGTCGTGGATTCAAACCCGGTAGATGGCCCAAGAATTATTTTGAGGGCATAAAAAATATTTGATTGTACTATGCTTCGAAGGGAGAGCGGAGAGATGAAAAATGGCTCCCGAAGCCTGCAATATCAGGAAAATGTTTAATGATCTGTTTCCTTATTAAACCTGGATAGCAAAATTTAGGACTCCCACTATGGTACCATCAGATTAGCCACAGTAACATAAAGTAACTTTAAATGAATAAAAAATAACAAGATTTAATAAAAGATTTCTTTTTTTAAATAAAAACCTCATAAAACTAACTATATAAAAAGGGGTAACAAAAATATGAATTTGACTGAAAAACCTATATGTGATACATATCTTAATCTTTCATATTTACCCATTATTGTATTATTATTATTATTGTACAATACCAAGTATCCCATTTTCTTGAAGAGACTAATCAACTTGACCCTCTTCAATCCGGCTTCCGACCTGGCTTCTCCACACAATCAGCCCTTACCAAAATCACTAGTGATATCCACACCGCAATAGATGAAAAAAAATTAACAGTCCTAATACTCCTAGACTTCTCCAAGGCCTTTGACTCCCTGAACCATTCGATCCTTTTTTCCAAATTAAAATGTTTATCCTTTTCTAATAGTTCTATCCAATGGTTCCAATCTTTTCTTTCCGAACGTTCTCAAGCAGTTACTATTTCTAATGAACCCTTATCTTCCTTCCTAACTCTATCCTCAGGTGTTGCTCAAGGTTCGAGTATTTCCCCCTCTTCTGTTCAATACCTATATCAATGACCTCCCTAATTCAATCCATCACTGTTCCTACCACTTATATGCTGATGACCTCCAAATCTATCTATCCTTCCCTCCTTCCGAATTATCATTAGCTTTTGCAAATATTCAGGCAGACCTAGATAGGATCAGTGCCTGGGCAAACCTGAATAGTCTAAAGCTTAATCCTATGAAAACCCAGACCATTTTAATCGGTTCCAATTTCCTCCTTAGTTCTATCATCACCCTTCCTTCACTTTTACTTAATAATCACCCTATTACCTTCGGTGCCTCCATCAAAAACCTTGGCGTAATCCTTGACCAAAACCTATCCTGGAAACCCCATATTGCCCAAATTTCCAAAAAATTGATAAGTACACTAAAACTATTTCAACAGCCCTGTCACCTTCTCCCACAATCCTCCCGGAAGCTCCTTGTATCCTCTCTTATTTTTCCCCATTTTGACTATTGTTGTGTGGTATATGGCAGCCTCTCGAAGGTGCTTGAGAGCAGATTGAAACGAGTCATGAACTGTTTCATAAGATTTGTCTTCAGTACCTCTATACGGTCGCATGTATCACATCTCTATGACGAGTCTAATTGGCTATTTCCCTCTATTCGAAGACAATATTTCCTTGGTTCCTTTCTCTATCAAGTCATCCGCTCCAATTGCCCCTCTTACGTTTATAGTCTCCTGCAATTTAAATCCACAATCCATACTCAGGAAACCAGATCCCGTCCTTCTGACCTCTATACGCCTTCCCATCGAACCAAAAAATATGAATTTTTCTTTTTAGCCCGGTCCACTTTTTTCTGGAATACTCTCCCATCAAGCATCCGTCATGCTCCTTCCCAATCTTCATTCAAATCGCTCCTTTTTAAACACCTTCTTGCTTCCCAACCAGATGCCAACTAATTTCAGTATACAAATTTGAGCTATGCGAGAAATGTCCACACTTCATGTCATAAATGTTATAAAGTTTTCATTATTATTTTTAATTATTCTAAAGTTTTTTTCTTTGGTTTGTTAGCCCTATGTTACTTTTAGATACTATTGTAATCTTTTTAATTTTAATTTTTCATTTCTTTCTGTTTTTACCATTTAAAATACTTGTATATATTTATTGTAATCATTAATGTTATAAGTCTTTTTTGTTTTTCTTTTTATGCGTTCTTTGGTCAGTCATATTATTTGTTTTGTACCTGTATGTTGTTCTTAAGGGACCTAGTCCCAGAATAAAGTTCTTTTTTCATTCATTCATTATTTTTTCAATTCCAACATCAAGAAATGGATAATTACATCAAATAAAAAAAAAATGTTTTTGCTTTGAAGCCCTGTCACGCTTTCAATCAAAAGAAAACCGACATAAAAATAAAGCCCATTCAATTAGGGGGTTGTTTTCTAGGGTTGCAAATTTTGGTGAAAAAGTGCTGTAACATCCCAGGGATATACTTGTATTCAATATAAATTTTCAGTTTTGAACGACTTCTCATTTTTGAGCTACTTACAACTTACACACAAACCATTTTGGGTAACTTGGTCATTTGGATTAGAAGCATCCTAAAATGTACATTTTCAACAAAAACTCAAATTAGGAAATTTTCGGTATCGCTATACTTTCTCTTATTATACTACTATATTTCATACATAGGTGAGAGAAAGTATAAAATCGCTTAGTGAATTTATATTGTGAAAAACAAAAAAGTAGATGAGCTGAAAAGTTACAAGTTCGATAAATAGAAAAAAGGTAACATAAATAATGTAGACATAAGCAGGTAACTATAAAAAAAAAAAAAAAAATTAGAATTTAATAGCTTTAGAGTATTGCATCTATTAATAATTTAAACAGATTTTCACATTCCTGAAGTTATTCTTTCTTGAAAGAACACTTGGTAATGATGAAGTAGGTTCACATTAAGTAAAAAAGGGTGATCTCCGGATCCTTTATTTAATTCAATACATTATACAAAATTAAATACAAAAATTTTATACATTAAAAAAAAAATAAGAGGCACATAGAAATAAATTATAGTCTCAATATCTCATTGAGTTCAACGCTTTTAATTGAATACTAGTAATATTAAATCAATTTTATTACAAAGGTAAGATAGGTAACATTTTATTTGTTTGTTTATTAATTTAACATCACTTTTATGCTACTATGGCTGATTGGAAGATGCAACAGTAGGAGTCCAAAATTTTGTCTATCCTAGTTTATTTAGGATAAGGATCATTAACAAGTGCCTGACATTGCTGAGTCTCGGGACCACCATTTGATGTCCCTTCTGAAGGACAGCATAACCAAAGATTTTTTACTCCCTTTAAAAAATTGTAGGACCACAGGGGATTTGAACCAGCGACCTTGGGTATAGGAGGCTATTCTACTAGCCTTTATTCTATAGGTGATCCCTATATTTTATCGAATTGCTAATATGTTAAAGGTTATGTGAACGTAACATATTTTAGCAACAACTTTTTGAGAAATCTGTTGTTTCAATCAGACCTTGTCTTTCAAATCAATCCTCAAAATAAACCTATAAACTTATTATGTTAAATATTTATTATTCTTATTTAGAGGTAATGATACCACTAAGCCTCGAAGGCCCATGAGCATTTGTCAACATTATCTATCAGGTTAATAAGAATCTGGTGATGGGCAAATTGTTCAATTTAATAGCTGAAACAGTTTCTACTGAAGTTTGAATATTATCAAAGTTGCTCAGGTAAGTTTTATAAAAGCCATTGTTTATCAAAACAGTCCTACGTAACCAAATGAAGTATTACTTAACCAAATGAAGTATACCTGTGCTCAAACCCTAATCTTAGAAGGACTGAAAGACAGACTTATAACTATCCATACCAATAGTAAAGCTGCTATCGGGAATTTAGGTAGCCACATGACTCAGTCCAAATTAGTGGAGGAGTATAAAAGAAATCTCAACACATTCTCCCTGCTGAATACGGTCCGAGTTCATTGGGCGCCTGGTCACTCAGGCATTTAAGGCAATGAGGGAGCCCATAGCCTCACAAGGAGGGATTCTGCTCAGTTACCCTCCACACCAGAGCCCAAGAGTGGAATAAGCCTTAGCTATGCAAAAGATATGATCAAGGCGGCTGTTCACAATAGATCCAGGCTATACTGGGGGATAGTGGAAAGCAGCATTACTCTAAGATGTTTTTGAAGAGACCCTGAAAAGAGAGAAGTTGTACCATACTCTCAATGGACAAGATAACTCTGAGGAGGGTGACAGAAATATATAAAGGACACTGTCAGCTTAGTAAGCATTTACATAATATGAGGTTGGTAGCTTTACTGGCTTGCAGATTCTGCAAGAAGGAAGATGAAACTGCCTATCATGTGATATGTAGTTGTCCAGAGATTGCTAGTATACAATTTTATTATTTTAGATCCTAAGCTGTGTGAACTGACCAATCCCTACAGTTTGGTCAGATTCACCAAGGCAATAAGACTGCATTTACAGAATAATGGATGGGGCACTAAAAGTCTGGTTGATTGTAGTGCAAAGCCGGCAAAAAAAAAGTATTAGTGCTGGGCAAGGAATTGTTAAATACTAGTCATGATTAAACCTTTTTGTTCATACTGTTCTATAACCAAGACTTCTTTATAACCTGAACTTATTTAACTGTATTGTATAAATATAGACAAATAATTTTACAAACTTAAATTCATATGTCATCAACAAAAAAAAAACTCTCTTCCACAGAATTTTTTTCTTTCTGTATGCTTTCTCTTTTTTCCCTTCCAATACCTATGCTTCAGCAACATAAGAGACAGTGCAAACTCATTATGGATTTGTTGCACTTAAAAATATATTTTTTTTAAATTGCAATCCCTTATACCGTAATATAATATATGCATGCATCATATTCACCTTTAACCAGAACTATATGGCCATAGGAAAATTGGGGTTTACAGAAAAATTGCTTTCTGACTGAAAATAAATTGTATATTGTCATCATAATTTACTTAAGTTTACATTGATCATACAAGTAAAAAGACTCAAAATTAAAACTTTTTCTTTTCCTAAATTAAATGAAGAAATAACTCAATGGGTTTTTTTGTGATAATGAAATTAAGAATGCCGCATCTTGGAAATTTTTATTAAAAAAGTTCTATTATTAAACGGTGTTCTTTCTTTGTTTTTCTATTCACACCGTTCATACATTGACAAACAGTGAATTACCTAGCTAAACACTACATGCTGTGTGATAGACATAATGGTCAGAACAAATAATATTCCTAAAATGACTCTTCTAAAGCAGCTGTCAGTATGTTCCTCATCCAGCTTCTGTTCAGCCTTCAACAGGTCATGTCCATGTCAATGTCCTTAGTGGCTATGCCTTGCATTAATGAAATTGTTTATCTGTATAAGTATTGTAAGGTCTGTAAGAAATGTTATCTTGCTCACATACTATTGAGGTTAAGTAATAATCAAAATTTTAACTTAATAATTTGAAGGTATTTGTATTTGTTTCTTTGGTTGGACCAGACATCTATGAGACATGAACCCAGTTCAATATCTTTAAAATGTCTTCTTTAATATAATGTAACAATACTTAAATTCAAGGAATTACATACATTATAATATATAAGGATACAATAAAAATTACAAAGGGATTAAGCTCACTGTACTCAATGTTATCATGTTTTTATATTAATGCCTAGAAAGGTTTCATGATAAAGTTTGCAGAGGTAATAGTAAACAGATTCATTAATCTTATTTTTCTAAATAATTAATAAACATTTACCTATCACCAATGGTTTTTAAAGCTTTAACCACAACGTGAAACCAGTTTACCATCAAATATCGATATAAATCGAGGAATTGATTGTCAACTATTGATTTGAAAATTGAATAACGATATTAAAATTGAGTTGTTCGAAGAGGAACCGATCTAAAAGAACCACTTGTCCAGAGAGGTGTAAATCGTGTGATTTACAAAAGATAAATCGAGGGGGGATAGCAATAGAAATCATAAAATTATTTTAACACATCAAAATACAAGAGAAAACAAATTAAGTATTGATTTGAAATTGAGAATTGAAAACAAAATACTTAAGGGTACCTACCAGCAAATATCAATCACCGGTTTATTAGCCTTCGAACTTTGATGGCAGTTTTAATACTTTTTTTAGTTCAGTTTATTTTGCAAAAAACGTCGTCGATGGTTATAATAATGCTGTTACTAACATTTTTACGAAGAAGTTAAAGCGGTAAAAAAAATGGTACGCACATCACACAAGTTTCAACTTTCTCCCTACTTTAAGTTCATATAAAAATTTTACATTTTGTTTCATAGGAAACATTTGTTGTTATGAAACAATCTAAAATAACTTATTATTAATACTTTTTTTTTTCTGGTTTACATCCATTCTCATCTAGCAGTTCCCTACAGAACTGGTCATCACATAAGAAACCTACCAATTCTAACCGGAGTGGGTAGGTCGAGATTCAGATTGTGGAACCTGCTTATAATAAATTTTAACACGCCTAAGCCGGAATTGAACTACGTGAGAATTAATGTCGCTCATTTTACTAGGTCTTGACTCACTCTGTCATTACAACTTCCATTACTTAATTAATTAACGGGTTTTCCGCCTCTCTCCGATAAATTCTTTTACTTTTTTAGTTAATATTACAGGTTTTCTCCCTCAGTGGGTTTCCTGATAAATCCAAAGTTCTCTCAACTTCTCTCTATCGCACCAGTCCCTTTCTTCCTGTCTGCTTCAACAGCAGTCTCTTCGGCCATCTACTCTCTGGCAATGTCCATACCACCGCAGCCTGCTCTTTACAATTCTCGACGGAGCTCCTTCGGTCACTCCCATCCTGTTCCTGATCTCTTCATTCCTGACGCTGTCCAGGAAGGGTAGTACTGAGGCATCTCCTCCAAAAATTCATCTCTGTTGCTTGTAATTTGGAGTTGAGTCTTGGGCAGCGTAGCTGAGCGAAGGTTCCACAATGCTCCTTGGTGCAGTTAGAGATGACAGTGTTACAAAGCACTGAGCGCAGCATTCTAATTGATGGACTAGAAGAAGCGCTGGAAGCCCTGGAAAAAGAATATAGCCAGTGCGGTCTACAAATAAACTTTGCTAAGACCTAGCTGTAAACTCCCAGGAGGCAGCGGACCTTCGGATAAACGGGATAACATGCATTAGGGTAGATTCCTTAAAATACTGGGGAGCTGCAGTAGATGAGATAAGCACATCAGAACACCAAGTTAAGAAAGCCGGAGGAGTTAGGCCTGACAAGAAGGGTGACTAGATAAATTCTAAGTAATAATATAAATTTTAACAATAATGATTATAAATTGTACAACATGAAATGCTCAAATATTTCCAATAAATTCTAAACATTAATAATTAGAAAATCGTTCATTAGGTGTGTTTCCTCGTCGATTATTGAAATGGATATATCAGCTGGGAGTCTGTAACTTTCAAGGTGTAACGATTCTTTCCCCCTCAATAATCTAACATGTCTATCTCTTTGTTGTTAAGATCGATATGACGTCAATTTCCGGGTCAGAAGTTTAATGAAAAATATTTTTTGTTACGCAACATTTGTCGCTAGGACCTACCGTTTAGGAGCTATATTGTTTTAAATAAAGAAAAGTCACATTTTGCATACATTTTCTTAATTTTGGCGCATTACTGGCACGCTATCACTCTCTGTGCTCCTCCGATTGATCATTTGACGACAGTTTCCACATTATAAGTTTTGTGTTGAATATTTGTTGTTATTTGAAGTATGGCTCTGGCAGGGTACAGTGTAAGATCGAAGACCCGATTTATTTTATGTATTTTAAGTTATATACGCTCTACAATTACTATTTTTGATAAGGTTCCGTGATCCATATAAATAAGTTCGAATACAAATTTTAGCTGTGTTTTGATGAATGTAAGAGGAACTGTGATGGAGTAAAGGAAAAGACATTCGCCTGAATTACCAGTCGTTATCTCTCCCCCACCACTTCGTAACCTAGCTCAGGTCAGTTTATTCCAATATCAGCTGTTATTGTTATCACCGCTTGTATACACTATTCGTTTATATACGCCTTCTCTACGTATTTTATTTTATTTTTTCTAACATTTAAAATATCATCTATACAAGATGACTGTTACTAATGAAGATTTATTAGCGGTTATTAACCAGAACAATGAAGAAAATAAATCTTCACTCAATAAAATAAAATAAAATATGCTTAATTTTAGATTCTTTAATTAGATGAGGAAGATGGTTGGGGGTGCGGTCATAAATTAGAAACACACATTTAAAATAAGTGCTATTTTAATTATGTGCCGACGTTTCGGCCTACAATGTGGGCCTTCATCAGGGTTGACTCTGAGACACGTCGGCACATAATTAAAATAGCACTTATTTTAAATGTGTGTTTCTAATTTATGACCGCACCCCCAACCAACTTCCTCATCTAATTTCTCAACTTTTAACAAAACTCCACCATTATAGATTCTTTAGTAGGTGAACTCTCCGACCTTAGGAAGAAAAATTCGGAACAGGAGAAAAAAATCAGTTCACTTGAAAGCGAAATAAGGTCCTTAAAAAGAGAAAGGAAAAGGAATAACTTTTTAATTTTTAACCTCCCTTGCACAGATAACGAGGACGTTTATCAAAGGTAATAAGGGCTTGTCATAATGAAGATGTTAAACTACCGGAATATGACATTGAGAACTATTTTCGAATTGGAAAGGGAAAAGAACCAAGACCAATTTTGGTATCTCTAAATAATAGTTTTATAAAAAAAAGAAATTATGAAAAAGAAAAACACATTTGTGACAAAAAATATTAGAATTAGTCACGATAGATTGCCGGAAGATAGGAAGGAAGGTAGGAAGATTTTCACTATCATGAATAAACTAAAGGCTGTTGACAAAAATTTACTCTACTGGAGAGGATTATTTAAAATTAGAGGCAGTCTTTATCGTTTGGACGAGATGTAAAAGATGTTAAATACCTCACCAGTGAATTTTGGCCAAGAAGAAGAAAATTCTAAACAGTTAAAGAAACGGAGGAAAATTGAAGATAAATTAAAAAATTTTCAGTTCCGGCGGAGGTCCATCTGTTAGTGGTCCATCTTCGGAGACTAACGCCTGACTCCAGAACCATCAGATATCGAATACGTCTCACCTGCTCCTAGATCTACCGATTAAATTCAGTCTTAGATTATCTCTTGCCGTGACAAGTGCGTCTAGTTCAAGTTTTATTTCCTCAGTTATCTCTGGCTAACACTACAGAAAATCTTAGACAATATTAAACATCAGGTAACCCTGTAGGGTAGTAATATTGTTCTAATTTACTAATAGGGATATAGAACAAATATTAATAACTTTTAACCTTTTCATATCATTAGTGCTGCCGAGTAATAGGAGTGGGGACAGTGTGTTTATAAGAGTAATCCCACTAGTCTCGCCGTAAACACGCAGTGTTTTTATTATCGTTCTCTTTTTTACTCATCATTTAAATTTCCAATTTTTACTCAGCAATGGCGAATTGTAAATGCTGTAATAAAACCGTCGGAAGAGACGATAAGGCAAAAATAGTGTGCAATATTTGTCATAATATTTTCCACACTAAATGTCTTAAAATCGAAGTGTTAGAACACGAAGTCTTAAAAAATTGGGTATACCCCGATTGCGACTCAGCTTCGCAAACATTACCTGTTACTATGTTAGAACTACTGAGGGCGCTCACCGTCGAAGTCAGGGAGATGAAAGCACGGCTACAAGGAATCGACGAGTTAAAAATAATTAAAGAAACTCTAGAAAAACAAAATGATATCTCTTTTGAAAATATGGAGAGATTGTTAAAAATAGAAAATCTCCTGGAGGAACAAAAGAAGAAAATGGAAATATTAACAGTCGAAAATAACACCCTAAAGTTAAAAGTAACTGACTAAGAGAGCCGTCTAATCTACGCAGAACAAACCCAGCTGTTGAATACCTTAGAAATAAGAGGTATCCCAGAGAAGCCGGGAGAGACTGTGGTGGGTACAATAATGAGCGTCGGCGCGGGCCTCGGTGTTCAGCTGACTCCGGCGGATCTGGACCACGCCGCGCGGCTCAGGCCGAAACAGGAAGGAACTCCGGGACCTATTATTGTACGGTTCGTTCGCCAGACGACGAGAGACGAGTTAGTGCGGCTGAGAAGGGTAAAAAGAGATTTTTCTACCCGACACCTAAGCTGGGTGAAAATGACTCGCATCGGGTTTATGTGAGCGAAGCGATGACACCCGCCAACCGACACCTCTACTGGTTAGCCAGGAAAAAAAGTAACCGCAAACATAAAGTATGTCTGGTTTAGTGGAGGACGAGTTAGGTGTCGGGAATCCGATGGCTTCCCGGCGTAATAGTGAGTAAGCCTTCCGACTTAGACGTTTTTGCATGAGAGTTTTTAGTTTGTCTCCTTGTTATTTTATAAGTTTTTTTTTTTCTTAAGAATTATTAATCATATTTATTTTAATTAGTTTATTTTTTACCATGTTTAAACTTTCTAGTAGAAATAATTTTCATTTTTTTTCGTTCTTTAGTTATATTATTCCCGAAAATATATTTTTCAAATTGTATAGATTCTTTAAATCATCATTAATTTATTTATATTATTTTTATTGAATAATTTGACGTTGTTTTCTTTCGTTTCTTATTTTATAGAACACTTTTTAAAAATGTATTGTATCCAATTCCTTAACCTGAAACATTTTTCCTGTTCTATCACTTCACATTCCCAGTCATGACCAATCTCCTCATGTTCTGTCACGTTAATGCACAATCCCTCATAGCCCACATCGATGAATTCCAACAATATTTTCTAGATAATTTTTATCACATAATAGCTGTATCTGAAACCTGGCTAAAACCTCACATCCTCTCAAGTATCTCTTACCAATTATTCCTTCCTTCGCCACGACAGATCTGGTCGCAGGACGGGGGTGTGGTCTATATATACTTGAAAGCCTCGAGGCCAAAATTCTTCTCCAATCTCCTTCTCCTGACTATCCTCATCTCGAATATTTATTTGTTGAGATTTCAACTTTCCCCATCTCTTCTCCTCTATGTTCTTGAATACTGACGCCTCACATACCATTCGATGACCTCTTTGAATCTTCCCTTATCAAATGGTTTCCAGCTACTCTAACAACATTATCTCTGGCGACTTTAATATTAATAGCTCTCAGATTCTTCCGATAAATTTTCATTTCCGCCTGCCTGCTAACTTCATACATTTTAAAGATCTTCTATCTTCTGTCTAATCTCTCCAAGCCACAGGAACGCCTTGTACAAATCCAGCTATCAAATTTCCTAGAAGAAAATTCCCTCTACAATCTGGCTTCCGAACTGGGTATTCTACTCAATCTGCTCTCCTTAAAATAACCCAGGACCTTCAAACCGCCATGGAACACCAACAACTAACAATCCTCATTCTTCTTGATTTTTCCAAAGCTTTCGACACCGTTGATCACAACATTCTCCTAACCAAACTTAAAAATCTTCCTTTATCCAATAGTGCTCTGCGATGGTTCCAATCCTTCCTTTCCGACTGTTCCCAGTACGTAGTGGTTCCAGGCTAACCTCCTTCCATGACTCTGCCTCTATCATGTGGTGTTCCACAGGGCTTATCACTGTCTCCCACCCTATTTGCTGTTTACATAAATGACCTTCCTCTCCTTATTGATCACTCCCAATATCATCTGTATGCCGATGATTTCCAAATTTACCTGTCCTTCCCACCTTCGGATCTATTACTAGCAGCCGAAAAGCTACAAAATGATTTAAATAGAATTAGTCAGTGGGCCATGGATAACAAGCTAAAGCTAAATGTCGAAAAGACTAAGGCTATTGTAGTAGGTTCCAGTCCCCTCCTTAAAACTCTCCCTCCAATTCCTACCCTTTTTCTGAATAATAATCCGATACAATTCCATCAATCTATCAAAAACCTTGGAATAACCTTCGACCAAAAACTCTCTTGGAAAAACGACATTTGTGACATCTCCCGCCGCTCGTTAATCACTTTAAAGGGATTAAATGGACTCCGTGACTTCTTTCCTCTCGAAAGCTTCTGATCTCCTCCCTGATATTTTCCTACTTCGACTATTGCTGTACGGTGTATGGAGGTGTCTCTGGAGGTCTTGAAGAAAAACTAAAACGGTTATTTAATTGCTTCATTCGATTCATCTTTGGGATCTCCAGGGACACCTCTGTAACTCGGTTCTACGAAGAGTTTAAGTGGGTTTATCCTTCCTACCGTCGGGAATAGTTCCTGGCTTCCTTCCTCTATCAAGTTATCCGATCCAACCGTCCATCATACATCTCTGATCTCTTATTATTCAAATCCTCAATCCATTCCCGCAACACCCGTATGCAGCCTTCTGATTTGTATACTGCACCCAGCGAACCGCAACTTTCGACAGATCTTTCATAATCCGATCCTCTTCCATATGGAACTTTATTCCTTCCGATATCCGTAATTCTACTATACTTACGACTTTTAAATCTCGTCTATTTCATTACCTCCTGTCCATTCAATTGCCAAACAGTCCTGACTGATCCAGTTCCATGAAATGTGTAAATAGAAAAGGTTAAAGAAGTGTTTCTTAATTTTTTGTTTTTTTTAATTAAGTAAGAATTTTATTTTATTTTTTAGTCTAAGTTATGTATGGAAACATGATATTATTTATTTATTATATTCTTTAATCATCTCTTATAATTTTTTTTATTTTTATCATTTCTCTTATTGTTTCTTTTTTACTTATTATGCGTTGTATATTTCTTTTTTTTAATCTTACTTCAAGATTGTAATTCTCTCATTATTGTATATTGTATTATTCTAAAGGGACTTGTCCCAGAATAAATAAATAAATTATTATTATTAATATTATTAAATTGTCATATATTCCTTCAAGAAATACAAAAGAAAACAACAGCAGTCAATCAATAAAAGAACATACGTTTTTAAAAAAAATATTATAAATGGTCGAAACTTATTCAAGTACGTTTGAGTGTGAATTATTAAAAATGGGTCCGATTTAATATATAATTCTTAATATAATATCGTACATATAATTCTTTGTAAATTAGAAAAGAAGTAGTTCATTTTTATTTTATTCTTATTGTCATATTATTTTGTTCACTTTTTGTCAATGTCACAATTATTTGTTCTATTAATATCATTTATTATAACTTTTTATTGATTTTTATTTCTTTTATTATATAATTAATGTTTCATTCGATGTGCCAGTCTCTTAAAGAATTGTATGAAGTTTATTTATTATTGGTTGTGTATTTGTACAAGAATATTTCTTTGACAAATAAATTCATTGTCTATCTATTTGTTGTTATTCAACATTTGTCGC
Source organism: Piezodorus guildinii (assembly GCA_023052935.1). NCBI lineage: Eukaryota > Metazoa > Arthropoda > Insecta > Hemiptera > Pentatomidae > Piezodorus > Piezodorus guildinii. Next base: position 139,798,723 of record CM041293.1, read on the forward strand.
TATGACCTACCGTTTTGGAGCTTAATGGGTCTCAATTAAAAAAGTCTCGTTAGTAACTACGATCTTCTTTTAACTTCTATTTATAATAATCATTAATTGAATTTAAATAATTTGATTCCTTTAACTCTAAAAATTAACGGTAAGCAGTGGACTTTAGGAGAAATTTACGTTTTTTTCTTGATATAAGGCAGAAATGCTTGGCACATTATTTTCCATTGTGATCGGGAGCTGTTGTAATGGGAATCGTGTATTACACAAATCCTGCCTCAACACTAAGAAAGGGTGGAACAGATACATTGTAAAATCGTCGATTAGGGGAAGGATACAAGATTCAAATCACAATAGGTTATGCTTGACGGGAAGAACTGAGATGTTGATTTTACAAAAGTACCATTAGGATATTTTTTACGAAATTCATATTTTAACGTTTTTGTATTCTAACCTTTGGTTTTATCCAAATCTTTTATTCGATTTTTTTTAAAAATCTGAAATTTCACCTTTTTCTAAAATGTACAAAGTACACATTTAATTTCATTCCAAATTATTTTTAACACGTTCACGCCTCACTGTGGGGCGAAACACCAAAGTATTGGACATAGTAGTTTTATGGCCTGGCTGTTGGCCTTACGAAAAAAAGTTTAACGTAAACCCCCCTTATTTTTTAACGAGGAATCGATTTCTGTATTCATATTTTAATTTTGATGTACTTTGGGTAGCTCAGAAGACACTTTTATTATTTAGTTTTGAATTGGAAACCTATGATTTGACGTCGTAAATTGATTCCACACCCTATTTCCAGCAACAGGTCATTTTTTTTCATAGGAGCAACCGTATAAAAGGGTTACGAAGTTTTTAGACAAACCAAAGCCCTCGTTTTCCTCATTAGAGGAGTAAGTACCATTCAATTCATAATAAATAAACATGAACGAAATCCATAAACAATTTTATTCAACATATTATAATAAGTTACTTTAACTAATTATGTTCGTACATAATAATACATTACAAAAAAATAATTATCTAGAGGTATGTTGATTTAATAAAATATATTAAAAATAAATAAAAAAAAGGTAGAAAAAAACAATTTATCAACAAATTTAGAGCATCAGGTGATAATTTTTGTGTTAAACTGGTAATTTTTTACCGTAAAGTAGAGAACAAGGGATCTGAATTTATCAACAAACTATTTAAAATGTCCCTATTGTTCAATCCTCTCGATACTTTTCTCGAATGATTTTCCCTATGATGAAGTATGATCAAGTAAATTTTGTAAAATAATTTCTGCCCCAGTATCTGTAACAGAAATTGACTCTTCTGAAGGATAACGATCTTTTTTTAATTTTTGGATTTGTTAATAACTAGAATAAATATTCTGCCCCAAAGTAAAAGCATTATTTCTAATTGTATTATATTGGAATCTCGAAAAATATGCAGAAACATATAATGCTAATGCTTTTTCAATTTCTTGATTTTTTTTTTTATTTTTCGCTATATTCTCTAATGCTAACCGTATGTTCCGGTACTTATTTATGAAATCAAAAATATAACTTGCATCATCAGAATAATTTTTTTTTTTCATGGATGATTGGAGGCGACTCTTAACGAGATCGGGATGGAACGTCAATAGAAACTAAGAATGACGAAGACGGTGAAAATAGATCAAAATTTAATTTAGGAAGGATTACAAAATCTAAACTTAACCAGTTATCGCTACCTTTTAAAAAGTCAGATAGATTCCTATTTGATTTTATCCAAAGCGAACAAATATTTCCACAAAACTTGCGGAATTTTTCGCGCAAAGAGAACTCCTTTTTCTTAGGAATATTTTTGAGTCCAAGATCGTGAATCTATTGTCCGGTCATAATCTTTGTAACTTATATGGTTTGTTCTGAAAAAATTAAAAACGTCGCGACTTTTGTTCATATTTCTATTAATGCTATCTTGATACTGAATGTTATTTCTTTATTGACTTTCTTGTTTTTACATTAAGGATTACATTACATAGTATTGAAGACAATAATATGTTCATAAACAAACGTTTAAAACAAAGAAACTGGAATTAATAGGAACAACATTTGAAAAAAGAAAGAAATAAAAAGAAAAAAAATGTTTTTCTCGTAAATTGGCAAAAACCCGCGGGTAATTATTAATGGAAAGTAAACTACAAAGCTTCTAGTTAATTTCTGTGGTGTTAGATTTCTGGGCGGTTTTCGTTCGAATGTTTTAAATTTTTTTTTTATGTATTTCACTAATAAAAACTTTAAGAATCTATAAAAGTTCAAGCTGCATAAACTTAAATTATGACAATAAAGTTAAATTATCGGAATAAAGACGATTCATTAATTTCGGATCATCAAAATAGTTGTGGTATTTTTTTTTTTTTTTTTTTTTTTTTAAATGACATTACGGAGTAGAGCTTTGGGGCTCTACTAAACCATCGAATTCCTTCCGTATCCAATCCCTACAATCCAAAATCCTTCGTAAAATCAATGCTCCTTACTTTGTCATGAATACACTAATCCATAAAGACCTTAATGTTCCGTATGTTGCTGATTTGGCGCGATCTAGATACCATTCCTTTCATGGCAAACTCCATTCCCACCCTAATCCTCTAGTTTTAATCCTTTCTTCCTCTTCAATTCCTGACAATCCTCCGAGGCGTCTGAAAAGGAGATGGCCCTGCGACCTAGAACCTAGTTTAGAACATTTTTAGAGTGCTTCCATTGGGAAGCTTTTCTACATGTGTTTCATGCCTTTTTACATTTCATTCCAATTTATGTATGTATTTATGTATTGATGTATTACATTGTACAGTTGTAAATTCCAATAAAAAAATAAAAAAACTGACGATGGACAATGATAATAGAAACTAAGAAGAACAGCTTAACCAAAAAAATATGGGAAAATTCGAAATTTCAGATATTGATCCTATGTCCACCGAATGAGTAGGCTCGCCCCACAGCGAACGTGTTTAAAGCAATATCACAACAGTTCCAGCCCTCGAATGCACTCCACCCCACGAAATAGTCAAGTGTGACTCACGGATGGGTCACGCCACCCCACGGAACCGGCGTGAACGTGTTGAATATTTACTTCCATAAATGAAAAATAAAGTTATAAATATATTTAAACCCAATTCTAGATTTTAATGCCAGAAGAGGCAAATTTATTGACTTGATAATAAATAATTTGTTGGGGGATTTCCTGTAAAAAATTTAAAATGGATTGAGTACCTTCGAAAATAAGCAAGTGTGATCCCTCGTCGCTTGTTTTTTTCTGTTTTTTGAAATACTAGGACTATCAATTCAACAATGGAAATTATCATCTATACTAATATTATAAAGCTGAAGAGTTTGTTTGTTTGTTTGTTTGAACGCGCTAATCTCAGAAACTACTGGTTCGAATTGAAAAATTCTTTTTGTGTTGGATAGTCCATTCACCGAGGAAGGCTATAGGCTATATAACTTCACGCTGCGACCAATAGGAGTGAAGAACCAGGGGAAAATCTGGGAAAAAACGGGGAAAATTTGGGATAAAAAAAAACCTCGCATCCCAATGATTCCAATTGATTTACCTTTTATTTTTAAATAATTCAATTTCCTGTTAATTTATATTTTTCCGTAACAATTAATCGCAGAGGTAAACATTTAAACAGGTAGGAATAGATTTACGTCAAGATCGGGCTGCGGATAAAATCAGTATGTTCTTCTGCCTCAAGAAAATTAAACTAAAAATGTCATTTACGCGGAAGTACTTTAAAATATATTCTTTTGAAAGCTTCTTAATAGCAACCATAATAACAGAAATTGATGCAGACGAAGTCGCTTTAGAATATATCAAAGAAAAGATGACATGTACTAAGAAGGTTTGAATTTGGGTGATTCTGGGAAACGCCAATGATTTGGTACTGCTAGGGGAAGACACGGAAACTATACAACTAAATACAAGTGCGTTAATAAAAACCGGTAAAGAAATAAGACTCGAAATAAATACCGAAAAGAAAAAATATATGATTTTTAGCAGAGACGGTGGCGATCATAGTGATATCGATATATCAGGGCATACTTTTAAACACGTAGAGAAATTAAAGTATTTAGGCTCAATGATAACGAGAAAAAAATAAATCCAGGAAGAAGTAAAGTCCTGGTTAAAGGCGGGAAATGCGTGTTATAATTCAGTTGCGAAATTACTTAGCTTCTGTCTAAAAACTTAAAGCTTAGAATTTATAAAACTAGTTTTCTTCCGACGGTGAAACGTGGCCGCTTACTTTGAAGGACGGTCAATGGCTAAAAGTTTTAGAAAATAAGGTACTACAGGTAAAATATTTGGTCCGAAGAGAGATGAGGCTACTGGGGAGTATAGAAGGTTACACAACGCGGAAATATTTATATCAATCTATATTATTATCTATATTGTTAAGTCATGTTTTATTTCAAGAGTTTAACAATTTAAGTTTAACTAAATAAACTATAAGTTTTTTTTAAACTTTAATCGTTATTACCTTGAAGCATATACGTTTATAAATTTAAATAAATTAAAAAAATTACTATTTTCTTTGATTTATTCGAGTATAATAATCAGAACTATTATTTTAAGCATATTTAGGACTTTTATTAGCTGCATGTCTATATTTATAAAATAAAGTACCACTCAATTTTCTGGTATCTGAAAAATTACTATGGTTGTATGGCTAACATTTTTCCTGGAGGTTCGTCTTACCGCCTAGATGTGTAATAAGGCTGGATTTGAAAATCTTCGCCCAACAAGTGGTTGAACAACCTAAAGGTAAAATTGTCTTAATCTGATATGTATCAGCAAAGGCACAAAGATTTTATAACAAATATATTTAAGCATATTACTGTTGTTATCTATTCGTTTAACGTCACTTTCATACTACTATGGCTAATCGTATGATGAATAATGTTTTCTTCTCCAAGTTTAGTTAGGGTAGAGATCTTTAACGAGTTCATGAAATCGCAAAAGCTTGGGACCACCATTTTACGTCCCCTTCGAAGGAGGGAATAACAAAGGTTGTTTTTTACTCCCATTAAAAAATCTTTAGGGCACCTGGCTGGTCACTACATACAGGTGACCGACCCTTTTAAGCATATTGCGTTTCATATCTGTTTCGAGTGCAGGTTCCTATGAAAACATATTCAATTGTTATTTATATTTTAGAAATTATTTCAATAGTCTAAAAAACTATTAATTTCAAGAACATAATTTCTGAATTCTAAAAAAATGGGAGTGATTCAGGTGTAAGGTTTTACAGATGAATATCATTAATTCATATTTAGGTTGTCAACGGTTTGTGACGATTATTTTTACATATTAAGTGATTATGGGTATAACCACTTCTACTGGTTTGCGATTGTAAATTTGACAGGAAGAAATCAAGATCGGGCTTTAAATGATAACAAAGAGTAGCTGATAGTTGATATTTATTATAGCCAATATTACCATAAACGCACATAAATTAATAAGAAAAGTAATATTCGCGAGCAAAGCTGCGTGTCACAGTTAGTATACAATAATCACTTAAGTATAAGCCCTTGTCGTCTTTCTGCGCTACTTATTACAGCTTCGTGTATAAGATAACATTTTTTTTTTTTAAATCTTTGGCTTTGAAACGGTATACTAAACTATTGATGTTACAACTAATATGTTCGGAATTAAAAAAATCTGATGCGCGAAACACATGACTTTCACTTATCTCCTTTTAAAAATCAATTTAAGAATTTTCAAATGCAATAAGAGATGAAATATATAGATAGATAGATGAAATATATATAGTCCAAGTAAAAAGTTAAAAAAATTAATTAAATTATGTTTCGATAGAATTTAACTTTCGTTACCTTTTACAAGTTTCTGTGTAAGACAAAAAAAGTTTCTAAAATCTTTAGTTTTACAACAGTATATTTTACATAAAAAAATATTGTTTTGCTCTTTTCTTCCTTCTATTACTCTCTTCTACCGATACTAATTAGATGATATGGTAAATTTTATTAAACCTACAAAATTAAAGGTGCTTTAAAGGAAGAAAATTGAAAATATCGGCATTGCAGCCCTTTCAGACTATTTAAATCAGATTAAAACATACATGATATTAATGTCCATTAAATTTTACATCGATATAGCCAGTTTCATCAAAATCGTTAGAGCCGTTTTTGAGAAAATCGTATAAAAGTGGCTCTTCTGGTTCGCCGATATCGATGAAAAAGTTGCTGTAGCATCTTAGGCGTATAAGTGTCTTAAATCTGATATTTCAATTCCATAAATCTCTTCGTTTTCGTACTGGGTTTACCAAACGTACACGGACACAGTCCTTTTCTCGCGACTTGGTTATTTGAACTCAGGAGGCCCTAAAACGTGTATTTCCGGTAAAAACTGGGATTCGTTAATTTTCACGATCGGAATACTTTCCCTTACTACATATATATTTCATATACAGGTAAGTGAAAGTAAAAATATTCTCCACTAAATTTTCTGACGTGGGAACTGCTGTCAAAGTTTCGATTAGAGCAACACCGATTATGATAGAGCGCGTCAAACTAAAGTTGAAAATCCATGTAGAAAAATAAAATCCGACAAACTAATTGTGATTGTAATCCTCACACCAGACTGAAACGACAAGAAACTGCTCGAAAATATCGATTACTACAACACTTACTAGACAAACGTTCAAAACTTCCAGTATATTACAAAAGACTCATTTACACCACTATTATCAGACCTATTTGGACGTATGGAATCGAGCTTTGGGGCTCTACGAAACCATCTAATTCCTCCCGCATCCAGTCCTTACAATCCAAAATCCTTCGAAAAATCCTGAATGCTCCTTATTTTGTTACAAATCAACTCATTCATAATGACCTTAACATCCCATTTGTTGCAGACATAGCCCGTGATAGATACTCCTCTTTTCATTCTAAACTCCCTGCCCATACAAATCCACTTGTCCATAATTTATCTTCCTTAGATATCCCAGATAATCCTCCAAGGCGACTGAAAAGAAGGTGGCCTCGGGACCTACTGAGTTAAAATAGTTAGTGAAGTGCTACCACTGGGTTGTTCTTTCTCAAGACATTTTCATGACATTTTTTTTTTTTTTCATTCCTCATATTTACTTATTGTGTTCTTTAATACAGTTGTAAATTACAATAAATAAAAAAAAAAAAAAAAAAAAAAAAAAAAAAAAAAAAAAAAAAATTGTGATTGTTGAGTTTTGTTCATGGTTGGTGTAGACAGGTGAAAATAAAAAAGAATTGCGTCTTCCGAAGTTACTTAAAATAAAGCATAAAATTAAATATGCTTTTATATATATATATATATATATATATATATATATATATATATATATATATATAATATAGAGGGGAGCAGCGTGGTCTAGTGGATAGAGCGCTACACTACTGTAATCCGAGTCCTAGGTTCGAATCCCGGCAGTGGCATAATATTATTTATTCTATTTTAGCCGTGAGGCGATCCTGGGGTATGGAGACCCTCCTGGGGGGGCAGACCCAGCCTCTTTAAATTGGGGATATATGTACTAAGCCCAAGATCCTTCATCGGTTGTAGAGGTACAGGTTTTATATATATATATATATATATATATATATATATATATATATATATATATATATATATATAAAGACATGTTAGGTGGCACTTTACTCCCTACCATCGGCTCGCGCAGAACCCCCTCTCGAAGATCACAGTGGAGAGACTCCAGTCTGCCTCGGAGCGGACGCTAAGCTGGTCATGTCCGCCCTACTCTTTGCGATACTCCTAGTAGGGACTACATCGTCTACTGTCCAGGCATCTGATCAACTGTGAGTATTTACATTACAATATATATGTATACACATGCTTTAAAAAAACTGGTGCGCGCAACACACGCCTTGCACTAACCTCCCTTCTTGAAATCAAGATTTAAATTAACATAAACTTGATAAAAGAATTATTAGTTTGTATGGGAACAATCATTTTAAAAGAATATAAGTTATTATCTGTAACAACCACTTAAGTTTATGTTTTTTCTTCACTGGGCAATAAGCACTACAACTTTGCATGGTAATTAAATGTTTTTCTTTATAAAAATTAATCTTTTCTAAGGTTCTGGACTTTCCATTATTTCAAAAATGTCTATGGTTGTAGAACTGAACTATTTCCAGGATGTTCCTCTTAACTTCTATATGTGCAATGAAGGTGGTTTAAGGAAAATGCGTCTTAAGTACACGTGAAAATAAATATTTTAAACCTTTATAAAAATTCTTTTTCGAATAACTCATAAACTACATACTTTAAAAATTATATACACTCATTTGAATGGTGTTCGGATTCCCAACAACATGAAAGCAGAATCTTCTTAATCTGATCAGAATAAGGAATGTTTTTAAATACATACCGAATGTTCTAAAGGATATCTTATCCATGATTTGTGAGCAGTTTATTAAGGATAGATGTCAGATTGTTATTGAATTTTTAAAATGATTTCAAACGAATAAATATAGCTAGAACTTATTTCTATGTGACCATAGAAAAAACATGTTTTTAAGCACAAAGCTTCAAACAAAAATAGTTTTAATTCACATTCAAGTTGCAAAGATTTAACTTTAAAAGCTAAAACGTATTGAGTAATCATGTGTTTGCGTACTTCTTAATGGCATGTTATTAGTTTATTTGACAGAATACAATTAAGCTTTGTCATTAATTAAAAACATTTTATTTGTTGGTATTAAAAATATATAAAGGGTAACTTATTGACTGACAAGGAAGCTATATGTATTATAGCTAATCTTACTATAACCTTATATAAATTAACAAAAAATTAAGTATTGGAGAATAACCGCGGCTTTATTATCGAAGTCATCGAAGTATATAAAAAACGCTGCATATTATCACACTGTAGTTCATTATTTCCTAATAACTATATTAGGGCGTAACTGTTATAGGGAATCACATCTCTTATAAGTTGTGGCTTGACCATATAAGTTTTTTTCTTTGTTCATCACGATGACTTGATCTCGAAAATCTGTACTATTTTTCTTCATCATCAATAATAACCGAGTTTTGGGGGAAAACATATCTTCTAATATGTGACTTCAATATATAGATCAATTTAAAAAAAAAAAAAATTCTTTCGAGCTTTACTGATTCTACAACACTATATATTTTTCTCTAACTTCAAAAATAACTGAGTTGTTGAATTGAATCGTCTTTACTCGGCCGCCATTAAAACTAATCCGCTGATCTCAACGTCTAGGTGTTAGGATCATTGTTGGATGCTCTAGTATTTTTATGCCGAATTAAAAAAACATTGGTCCTGTAGTTATTGAGAAAACCCGCGGACGGAGTACGGCATCCGGCCGGTAGACGGATTTTTTTTTCCGTTATTCGGGTTTTATGTATGACTTGAAACGTAAGCCGTTACATTTTGAGGAGAGAGGAGTATTTTTATTATTTTTTTTTTGGTCGGTTACAAATGTTCATAATTGAAAATTATAAACATTAATTACTTTGAGTTTCAATATAAACATATGTTTTAGAATAAATAAATATAAAATTGTTTGTTTATTCGTTTAACGTCACTTTTATGCTGCTATTTCTGATCAGACGATGCTACAGTGGGAGTCCTAAATTTTGTCTATCCAGGTTTTATTAGGTTTTAATAGGGATCTTTAACGAGTACCTGACATCGCACAGGCTCGGGACCACCTTTTAACGTCCCCGAAGGACGGTATAACTAAGGATTTTTTACTCCCATTAAAAATCCTAGGTCCAAATATAAAATTGTTATCTATAGCAATCAGTTAGTTTTGTTCCCTTTTCATCGCTCTCCATTACCTATTACAACTTTGTGCATAATATATTTTTTATTTATTTACAGCTTTCCAGCGATATATTATACGTCTATGTTACTATTCTTTATTTTTTTTATAAAAATGTGAATCTGGTAAAATATTTTCTCCTTTAGTTGATTATGGAATTCTTTCATATTTAATATTCACTCATTTTTTCTTAATTCCAACGAGTTGCAGTAGTTATCTATTTCAAATCAATAAAATTAAAGATATTTTGGGGAAGAAAATTTCGAATATTCGACATTGAAGCCATGTCAGATTATTTTAACATGATATATTTTACGTTTCATAAAGACATTTTTATATTCTCGTCTCGAGATTCTAACTTACCTCGGTTGTTAAAATCGATTTAAGAACTTTTGAACGAATTTAGAGATAAAAAATGCTTAAAGAATTATATCGAGTTTCGATAGAAATATATGTTTTATTAAATAATATATTATATTATTATCTACAGTTTTTTTTATTATTATTATTTTACCTATTCGATTATTTTAAATGTAAGGTTATTCATAAAAGTAAGTTTTGAATATTTTTATTCTTGTCACTTTTTCTCTTCTCTATCTATTTATAAATCATCTTGCGATCCTTTGTTTCTGTGATAAACTGTAGATAGGTCTAACAATGTATTTTAAACATAAATTACACCACATTCAAATTGCGCCCGACAGAAACAGGGGCGACTCATTAGTTAATAAATAAAGCATCGTGTGTGATTATTATATAATTTTTATACATAAATTATATGAGCATTTGTAGATAGAAAAAGTCTATTTGTGAGCCGGTACTAGCCGGAAACGTTTTGTCCAATTGATTCTAGTGACGAACCCACATCAAGTGTCACGTATGATAATTACCCCAAGGCACGCCATGTGTCGTGGAATCGGCTCGCTAATGGAATATTTATTTAATTTGAATATTAAATAATTGTCATTTCAATAATTATTGAATTGTCTTTTTTCAACGGTTATATGATTAAGTTTGTTTGTTTGTTTGTTTTGGTTTTAAGGAGTAAAACCCTAAGGTCATCAACGCCTGGACACTATATGCATATTCAACCTTTATAAGAAAGAACTATTAGGTAATGAGTGATTGAGAGAAAGAAAGAAAAAAAAATAATAATACAAAAATATAATAAAATAAATAAATAAATAATAAATAAAAAATAAAGAAAGAAAAAATATTTTTATGTAAACAATAGTTTAAAAAGCTAATACTAGTAATGCTAACTGACTAGGAATGGTCTTTATAATTTCGATGATAATTACTGCTCCTTGAGAAAATCAAAAACTAATTCAATGGTTTTCTCTCTATCACCCAGCACCGCTGAAATATTCGGGCTTAGTCCAATTTTATTCAGGTGTGATGAATAATAAGGGCATTCTTGAAAAATATGCCGAATGGATATGAGGAAGTGATTGGCTCAAACAAAATCAACCGCCAGGTTTTTCTCCGTTTCGCTGAGCTATAACAAGGTTAATATCCACCACAAATCGACAGAATAGAAAATTCTTTGTTGGAAAAAAAAAAAAAAAAAAAAAAAAAAAATATATATATATATATATATATATATATATATATATATATATATATATATACAGTGAGTGTCAAAAGTATTCGGATTTCGTATTTCTTTTCGTTTAATTATTATATTTCACAACTATTAAGTTATATAATTCTTTTTCACTACCAAATCTTTAAAAGAGACCCCCATAAAGGAAAATCACTGACCAGATAACCGAAAAGTTTATTGTTTTTAAAAATATCCAATTAATAACGTAAAATTACAAGATCGTTCAGTGTCAAAAGTATTCGGAAATCGTAATATCCTGTTGTTTAATGGTTTCAAATTTTAATATTCTCACCAATCTTCGACATTATTTTATGTTCTAAACAATTCTCCTCTCCCATGTTATATATATATAAATATATATATATATATATATATATATATATATATATATATATATATATATATATATATATCCAACCATTAAAATATTTTTATTTTAAAATAAGGCCCTAAAATAAAAACGCAACGATCGTACAACGCCCTCGAATAATTTTTAACACGTTAACACGAAAGAGAAATAGTTGAGATGTTGAAAAAAACTGATGAGCATATATGAATGGCTATGTACAGTGTAGATAATGTTCCCTGAAGGGGAGAGTTACCAAAAATCAATTATATTTAACTACAGCAGGCGAGGGAATGCAACAAAAATATAATTTTATCAGATGTTTAACATCAATTAAAACACACGATTATAATTAACATTTATTAGAAAAAATAATAATGTTTGAAAATTTCATTCTGTATAAAATTCCACGTTTACATATAACTAGTAGATAGTACATTCCAGAATTACTAACTTATGTCCTTAGAAGAGACGAGAAGCACGAAGTAGCTGTGAGCGAAGTATGAAGCAACTGTGAAGCTGAGACCAGTGGGAGAAAAATCGGAAAAGAGCGCTGGGACTTCTTCTCTTGCCCTTTTGAAGGGTTCTTCTCTTCTCCCTTCCAAGCCTCCTCGGTGATTTTGATTGACTGAAGGGAAGAAAAAGGAGCGACATCTAAAAGAAGAATTGTGCATTGTTCGATTTCTGCGAAATAAGTCTGCCGGCTTCAGAAACAGAGACATCATATCTTTCGGTGAGATCAAGCTAATCTCTTAATTCCTCTGATTTATGAGGTGCTTCGACTGCCGTCCTTTCTTTATTCTCAAAATAATTCACTCTCCGTTAACTTTTACAATAGTATGTATTATATAATATTTTTTCTGAAATCTTAAGTTTTCCAACGGCATATTATACATGTATAGAATAGAATAGAAAATAATTTTTATTCTGGGACTGGGTCCCCTAAGAATAACAGAATTGTACAATTTAAATATACAACATGTCTGGCCAACAGACAGAAGGAACAGAATTAATTACTTATTACACATATGGGTTAATTCGAGTGTTCATATCACACGAATATCCACACATATATATATATATATATATAAAAAATATTTAAAAAAAAAAAATATATATATATGATAAAATAAAATAAAAACAGTTCTTGAAAAATATTGGGTTGATCAAAATTAAAAATAAATTAAAATATAACTGCGTTTAAATAAAGAACATATATTACTTTTCTTTCAAAGTGTGATATTAGAAACGTAAGAATCACTGTATTTAAGCGTCTTTTTGGGATAATAAAAGATATTGGAAAAGTTGGAATTTGAATGAGGAGAGAGAGGCAGCATGGCGGATATGAGTAGGTAGAGAATTCCAGAAAATAGAGGAGCGGACCAAGAAGGAACGATCAAAAGTTTTAGTTCTATGGGTAGGAAAGTAAAGGTCGGAATGGCGCGATCTTGTTTCAAGAGTGTGGACTGAAGATTTAAACTTTAGGAGACTATGAATGTATGGAGGGTGTTGGGATCTAATGATTTGGTAAAGGTATGATCCTAGGAAATATTGTCTGCGGATTCGGGGAAGGAGCCACTTTAACTCGCCGTAAAAATGGGTTACATGAGACCTCTTCGGAGTGCAGAGGACAAATCTTAAAAATATGTTCATGATGCGTTTTAGCCTGTCCTCAAGCATCGTCGGGAGGCCACCATATACTAAGCAGCAATAGTCAAAGTGGGGGAAAATAAGTGCGGATACAAGGAGATTACGGATGGAAAGTGGAAGAAGATGGCGGGAGCGATTGCTAATCAAACGATATGATTAATTTTTTCGAATCTACAAAATTAAAGGTACTTTAGAGGAAGAAAATTTGAAATATCATCATTTAATCCCTGTCAGGCTATTTTAATCAGAATGAAACCTACATGATGTTAAAGCCCAATAAAGTTTACATCAATATACTTAGCGTGTTTAATCAAAATCGTTGTAGCCGTTTTTGAGAAAATCATAAAAACGTGCAAAATGCTTCTTATAAAGTGGTTAGCTGATTTTGATGAAAAAAATGTCGTAACATCTTGGGCGCATAGTTGTCTTAAATAGGAAATTTCAGTTTCAAAGGACTTTCCGTTAACGCCCGGAAGTTACCACACACGGACAAACACACACACATAGGGAGTTTAATAAAAATCGTAAGAGCCGTTTTTGAGAAAATCGTAAAAAAGTGTTCAATGTATGGGATAAAGTAGGACTTCAGATCAGTCGATTTAAAATAAGTTTAGTGTCAAAATTAGCCTATTTCAAAGCGAAATAATTTAAAAAATATTTATGTTTTATGCTTGTAATAACCTAATAATCTCGTGAAAACTTTTAATAAGGTTTCTTAAAAATTGTACTCCTTACTCCTAAAAGGAATTTTAATCTATGCATAGTTCTTAAAAAACCTTATTAAATGTATTGTTTTAACGATTTTCTTTACATTTTTAGGATTATAACCAAGCATAAAACTTAAATATTTTAATGACTTATTTTTTTAAATTATAATGACTTATTGTTTCCGGTTGGAAACAGGATCATTTTGACACCAAACTTATTTTTCTACCATCACTAGAACCAGAGATATTAAATAAAATGTTTTTTTCGCGCGTAATTTTTCCGGTTTTATTACATGACTTCTGCGGAGCGTTGGCCCCAAATATTTTGCAGAGTTTAATCGTTTAATGTCTAGTTTTACCTAAAAAAAATCATAGAAATAGGTGAGACACATTTGGGATCGTCTCCTTGTAAGTTATGGTTGTAAATTATAAATTATATAATGTTACATAATTATTATTATTAGGGCGATATCTCCCTAAAAGGAAGGCGCTAAGCAATTATGACTCAATTTTCTTATTTATTTTATTTTTTTGTCTAGCCAGTATTGTCTCATTCTATGGCTGAACTTCTCTTTTCTTTCTGCATACCATTTGGGTCTGTATGGTTTCTGGTTGTTTTGCTCTAGAGTTACTTCCATTATTTATTTATTATCCATTATTTATATTACATTACATTATTTTTGTTTACATCAACCTTGGTTTGTATAGAATACATCTGAACAGTTTTAAAACATTGGTTGGAACTCTATTACCATGCGCTACTTATTTGCTAAAATTTATTTTGCACATAAATTTTTTTTATTGTTGGTAAAAATTTTAAAATACACAACTAAGAAAAGAAAAAAAAAGAAGAGAAATAAATCAAAAGAATAAAATGAAATAAACAAATAGAAATATTAATGAAAATAAATAAACAAAATTACAAGATAGATTTTAGTCTCTATTTAGAGGTTAATAGCTTAGTATAGTTACCATTTTGTTTTATAAGGGTATCGGCCGTCAGACATTATTAAATCTAAAAAAAACATTTCCGTCGAAACTCAGTGTTATTCTTGTTTTGTGCATAACAAAGGTTAATCATCATATCTTGGATATTTTTCGCACCAGAACGAGACAACCTTACATGTGGATGAAGCGAGGAAAATAATCTAGAACTGGTATAATCAAAATCAAATAAATAACCTGATTGAGGGTTATTCGGCTAACCACTAACAAAGTCATTAGGCAAATCCCCGTGGGGTTAGGTAAGAGAAGAAGATCCGGTAGCCACGGCACGGGAAGCAGTGCTCATGTTTACACTAACTTGGCCATGGGAACCCGTTATATTCCATAATTACACGACAATGAAAATCGTAGCCATGTTCATGATTGAGGAAAACTAGGGGGGAAAAATCTGGTGCGTGCAACACACGACTTTCACTTACCTCGGTTTATCAAATCAATTTAAGTTGTGTGAAATAAATATCAAGTTGAAAAAAAGTTAAAAGAATCATATTCTGTTTTGTTGGAAACATATATTTTATATTAATTAATATAACATTGTAAAATTGTTATGGGCAATGATCATTCAAGTTTATGCTCTATTCGTTACTTTACATTACCTTCAAAACCAACTTTCAAATATTATATCACAAAGTTTGTTTGTGATATAATATTTTTTCTAAAATATTTAGATTTCCTGCGATATATTATACGTTTACATAACTGTTATTTTTATTTTTACTTTTTTTGGCATAATTATATATTATTATATATATATATATATATATATATATATATATAATATATATATATATATATATATATATATATATATATATGTGTGTGTGTGTGTGTGTGTGTGGAATATATGTTAAGGGAAAGTATTGCGATCGTGAAAATTTTCGTATTCAAGTTTTTCAACAAAAATACACGTTTTAAGATCCCCTGAACTGAACCGTAAATTCTTCCCTCCTTCATACTTCCTCATTTTTCAATCCTCTCTAACAGATCCTTCAAAATAAATAAATAAATTGCAACGAATCCCATCAAATAACCTTTATCCTTCGTCGTTAACCTATGATATACTGCCCTACAGTATCCTTTAATATCACTCAACTAGTTCCTGTTGAGGATATCTAGGACTCCATGTTGACAAACATCTGACTTGGAACCCTGAATACACGACTAAAAGACAAGAAACCGCTCGTCGTTTTCGACTGCTTCAACACTCACTGGACAAACGGCCAAAACTTCCTCTTAACTACAAAAGGTTCATCTACATGACTATTTTAAGACCTATCTGGACTTACGGAATTGAGCTATGGGGCTCCATCAGACCATCTAATTCCTCTCGTATCTAAAATCGCAATTCCTTGCTATCTAAAATCATTCGTATAATCCTCAGCGCTCCTTACTTTGTCACGAATAAATTCATCCATAAAGACCTTAATGTTTCCTATGTTACAGTTCTGGCCCGAACCAGATATGAATCATTCCATGAAAAAAGAAGGGCACCAGAAGGGCCACTTTATACTATTCATTTTGCACATTTGTACGATTTTCTCAAAACCGGCTCTAACGATTTTGATTAAACTAGCTATATGGATGTAAAATTTAATGGGCTTTGATACGATGTAGGTTTCATGCTGATTGAAATATTCTGACAGGGCTTAAATGCAGATAATTAAAACTTTTCTTCCTCTAAAGTATTTTTAATTTTGTAGATTCTACAGAAATAACGATATTATCTTGTTACCATTAATAAAAAAACAGGTATACATATAAGTTAAACGAATTCGATATCCAACTAAAGGAAAAAAATATTTTTGTATGCAATTTATTGTTTTTGAACATAAGAGCAGTAATATACATGTATAATATACCGTTGGAAAGGATAAAAGAGCAAAACCATTTCTTTATTTCGACTCCCGAGACTTGTGAGACTGAAAAAGTGTAATTTTATTGAAATCTGGAGTTCAAAAACTTTAATTTGATTTTCAGGTAAGTTAGGTAAATATAAATGTACACTGAAACTATTGGGTATTATTTCCAAAGAAACGTTTCGTAACCAGAATACAGGTCAAAGCTGAATCATGCCTTAGTTTGAAACGCTAGGTTTTTCTTTGTTGTTTTTTTACATATACCAAATTTATATGTACTTTCCAGTTTATATCATTAGTTAATACATTATATATTTAAGAGATATTTTCTGCATTATATTAATTAATCTATATTATTACCTTCACTTACTTATATGTGAATATTCAGTAAAGGAAAGTATTGCTAAATATACAGATGTCATTAATTAATTTATGTCATTAACCACTCAAATCAAAGCTAATTAATCGGGCTATGATTTACTTTGCCTTCATAATTGCCTTAGGAAGTACAGTTTTTATGATATTTTACACAATGAAAAACAAAATGTCTTATTCCGAGTTTTTGAAAAATAAACGTTCTCACTTGTAAACCTTTATCTCGAAAACTATCAAACGCAAAAAAAATCTATTATGACTCACATTGAATATGGCATAATGTAATTTATCTTCATAATTTTTGTATGAAGAACAATTTCTATGAAATCTGACACATTAAAGCAATAAAATATCGCTTTCCGATTTTTAGGAAGAAAAAACTTTTTATATAAACTATCGTATCTGGGTAGTTATTAAACATGAGGATTTCTGTTACCACTCAAATTGATGTTAGGAAGATCAGTCATAATTCGATTCATCTTCATAATCTTCGTAGTGATAACCATTTTTATGATATTTTACAAAATCAATGTAGAGAATGGTGAAACAACATTTTTTGATCCAAAAAAAACAGTATTTTGAAAATCTTCATCTTGGAAACTACAAAACATAAAGTAGATTGATAAGAGCAATTTTAATGTGCATTCAAAACAAAGGGTATAGCCGGGTTAGGATGGTAGATCTGCACCCGAGGCTTTTTTGACTCAAACTTGGGGGATCAATTTGGTGTTGAATAAAAATAATTCGCCTAAATTTTTAGCTTTTTAATTCAAACGGTCAAAGGCATGAAAAAATTATGTGATCATTATTCTTAAACGAAAAGCCAATTTTTAGCTAAAGAAATAAAACAAAAATATGTATTTTTTTTAAACCTTTTTGAAAGTGTCAATCACCGATTTTTTTTTCAGAAAGTGTCTTTTATGCTCCTCTGTACTGTAGATTTTTTTCGAATTTTTCGAAGTGGTGGGACAATATGAAAAAAAATCAAAAAAATCTGATGCGGGCAACACACGACTTTCACTTACCTCCATTTTTAAAATCAATGAAAGAATTTTCAAATACAGTTAGAGATAAAAATGAGTGAAACCATTAAAGAATTAATTAAATTAAATTTCTATAGAAACATGTGTTTCATTAAAAAATCTATTATATTATTATCTAAAATAATCAGTTAGTTTTATGTTCATTTCATCGCTCTCTATTAACCTTTAAAAGCTTGTGTATGATATAATATTTTTTCTAAAATCTTTAGCTTTCCAACGGTATATCATGCATGTATATTACTGCTCTTATGTTCAAAAACGAAAAATTGCGTTAAAAAAATATATTTTCTGTTTTCTCCTTTAGTTGGGTATCGAATTTATTCAATTTATATATTTACCTGTTTTTCATCAGCGTTAACAAGATAATCTAGTCATTTTTATTGAATATACAAAATTAAAGGTACTTTAGGGGAAGAAAATTTAAAATATCGGCATTAAAGCCCTGTCAAATCATTTTTATCCAAATAAAACCTACTTGATATTAAAGCTCATTAAATTTTACATCGATATAGCGAGTTTAATCAAAATCGTCGGAACCGTTTTCGAGAAAATCGAAAAAAGGTGCAAAATGCATGGTATAAAGTACCTCTTCTGGTAAGCTCATTTTGATGAAAAACGTTTTGTCACGTCTCGGGCGTATAATTGTCTTAAATATGAAATTTTAGTTTCATAGGACTTACCGTTTCCGCCCGGGAGTTCCCACACACACACACACACACACACACACACACACACACACACACACACACAGACACGCACAGACCTTTATGCGGGACTTGGTTTTTTGGACTCAGGGGACCCTAAAACGTGTATTTCCGTTGAAAACTGGAATTCGAAAATCTTCACGATCGCAATACTTTCCTTACTATATATATTAAGTGTTCGCGTAAGATGTACGCTAAATTCAATAATGTGCCACAAGCGGCCATATTTTGTTACAAAACATAGGGTAAGAAGAGAAGCTAAAGTACAGCAGAAGCGTGCACGCTACACACCATCTTCCTTATTCTTTACCGAGAACGTTGCAATAAGAATGGAGTAGAAGAAGAAAAGGTCACCCTAGGCTGGACGACAAGGCGAAGAGAGAAGAGATGAACTGAGAAGACGAACATACCCACAAGTAAATATGAAGCCCACCTAAATTTAATCTATAACCTAATCCCATGTTCAAAATACACCAATATTTAATCCCAACAGTTTTCCTTTTCAATCATTCAATACAGTCCACTTCTAGCTGCCACTTGGTCTAGTCCCAATCATTTTTCATAATGACGGTTAGACCAAACAGTAAGTGAAAGTAAAACTCTCCCTCTCTCTCCTCCTCCCCCGAAATCTTGCGTTTTAGGAAACTTATAGTTTTTAGATTATCGAAAAATGTGTAGGAAAGTATTTTTATAACCGAAAATACATCTTTCGTGGAGAAATTCATAGAGAATACCTGAACAAATGATTGATAGAGGATAAATAAACGTCGTTATAGAGCGCTAGCCTGGCGCGCGTTTTGAAAAAACATAGCTTTAATCCAATCATTTTTCTACAAAATGATTAGAAATGTTTTATAAGTAATGTCATTCTGAATATTTGGTGAGAAATATTTGTTTACTTATTTTTCAATAATAATAATAAATAAATGCGAGATTTCGGAAAAAATAAGTTTTTATTTTTTTTCATATTGCTCCACCACTCAAAAAAGTTGAAAAAATTCCTGTATATAGAGGAGTATAAAAGACGTTTTCTGAAAAAAAAATCTGGTGATTGACACTTTCAAAAAGGTTTAAAAAATACGTATTTTTCTTTTATTTCTTCCGCTAAAAATTGACTTTTTTAAGAATCATGATCATATAATTTTTTCATGCCTTTGACTATTATAGAAAAAATCATCATTAATTAATTTCAAATTTTACAGATTAAAAATAAATAAAATCGAAAAAATAGGTTTTTTTAAAAATCTCGAAAACCGTTTGAATTAAAAAGCTAAATATTTAGGTGAATTATTTCTGTGCAACACCAAATTGATCCCCCAAGTTTGAGTCAAAAAAGCCTCGGTGGCAGAATTACCATCCTAACCCGGCTACACCCTTTACTAAGTTTTCCCGTAGTTGGTGTGTATTTAGATATTGATCGTTGAATGGAAAAATACAAAAATTTTAGGTTAATTTTAGAGTAAAGTGAACTTCCAGGGGTCTTATACTTAAATGGTTTGATATTCACTTTTTTAGTACGCTGATAGTGCAAGTTGTAATGTGTAAATAAAACTTTAAAAACTTTAATCTTGTTTTAAAAACTTGATTCCAACTCCATATGGTTCTCAATATTTATATAATCAACGCAATAGACCAGCTTCTTATAAAGCTAATGATGTTCGGCACCCATAACTGAGATCATTAATCCTTTTTTGAAATTTTCTTTGGCTACAGCCTTTCAATTTTCCTCTGACACTTCTGAATACGATATCGCTATCAAATGGGCAGTCCAAAATATTCAATAAGTTTCCATTCCTTTACCAATCTACTATTTTTGTTTTTCATGCATGT
Organism: Piezodorus guildinii; assembly: GCA_023052935.1. Taxonomy (NCBI): domain Eukaryota; kingdom Metazoa; phylum Arthropoda; class Insecta; order Hemiptera; family Pentatomidae; genus Piezodorus; species Piezodorus guildinii. The sequence goes on from CM041293.1 coordinate 139,819,675, forward strand.
GAGTACTAAGATTTTTATTATGCGGAAATCATAATAGTTCAACACAATTTTAATATAATTTAAATTAAACGTTCGTGTATGAAAACACAAATGATCCCGGCTAGTTTTCTGATACAACAGATAGTTAGCCATGTCCTCTTATAGGTTAAAAATCTGGTGCAGGCAACACACGACTTTCACTTTTTTTACCGATATTTTTGTGCCGATAATACACATACAAATTGATATAGCTATCCTATATCTAATAGACAGAGCGCATGCGCCAGTCTAGAGCATGTTGGTAACGTTACCATGGTTATAAATTACAGAAAAAAATACAAAAATCGCATAATGCGCCTAAAGAAGTTTTCACTTAAAAAATACCTTTTCCTAGTTCAGAACATTTATATCCTTCCCATAAATAATAAATTTCACACAAAGGGTGAAAACTTTTTAACTGTACGATAAAGATGCGAATTTCGATTCAGATAGTATATTAATAAAAAATATCTTCAACCACAAAGTCAAGGATTGAGAGGAGTTTCAATGCGATACGGGTACCTGCAGACCCGTTTTCTCATTTTATGAGAATGGGAAAAAAATGTATATTTGCACCTCAATGAGACAAAAAAAGAAATTTAAGATCTTAAAATGGGTGGATTTTGTACTTCTTGGTATAAGCTATGTAATTAAAAACAAATAAAAATACAATTCATCTATTGTATTGGGATATATTATTTTTTTAATTTTCAAGCTTAACACAATGGAAAATAGCGGCAATGGTTGATTATGTTTTTTAGCCATAATGGAATGAGAATTTACACAAGTAATATACAAATATTAATTGTGATTGGTCACATCTACTATAAAAAAGGTTAAACCTATTAAATTAAGCCTGGCAGTTGCCCATGAACATTCATATTTCATGGGGTTTTGTAGGAATTTTTACTACGAGCGGAAAACCCCTGTATATTATCCCTTCAGTATCTCCGGAACCGTTCATTTCAGATAAAACATATATATAATTATTATTGAAGATATTTTAAAGTAATTTAATTTTATATAGAATGATGTTATCGATAAAGATAATACTTTTGAGATATTTACAAAAAACTGAAAAAAATTAATTTTTTTCTGATTTGCCCCCTCCCCCCTACACAATCCGACGTCAAAAACTCTGGGACTTTTTACCACTTAATAAGGGGAGGGTACTGAACAATTTCTGACCTTTGGACCTGAGGTTTGCCTTTTTTATTACCTAATTTTACTGTACTACAGGCATTGTGCAAGTTTCTACGATTTTCTCAAAAACAGCCTTCACGGTTTTGATTTAACTCACTGTATCGATGTAAAATTTATGGGGCTGTTATATCATTTAGGTTTCATTCTGACTGAAATAGTCTGATAGGGCTTAAATGCCGACAGTTTGAATTTTCGTCCTCTCAAGTCACATTAGTTATTTGTAGATTTGAAAACATTAACCATATCATTTCGTTATCATTAATAAAAAACAGGTAAATATGTAACTTAAATATAAAATCCAATTAAGGAAGAAAAGACCGAAATTTGGAATGTATTTGTTGTTTTTTTTTTACATAAGAGCAGTTTGTAGACGTACAATACATCGCTGGAAATGGATCACTTGTAGCTGGGTGGCTAGCATAACAGTCTCCTATGCCAAAGGTGACGGATTCAAACCCGCAGGTGGTCCCAGGATTGTTTAATGGGAGTAAAAAATCCTTAGTTATGCCGTCCTTCGGAGGGGACTTTGAAGGTGTTCCCGAACCTATGCGATGTCAGGTACTCGTTAAAGATCCCTATCCTAATTAAACCAGGATAGGCAAAATTTAGGACTCCAACTGTAGCATCGTCCGATTAGCCATAGTAGCATAAAGCGACGTTAAATAAATAAACAAACAAACACCTCTGGAAAGCTAAAAAAATTATAAAAAAATATTATATTGTTCACAAAGGTCTATTAAAACTGACTGTTGTGGATAATAATATAATAGATTATTTATTAAAACACATGTTTCTATCGAAACTCCCTGAAGAGCATCAAAATAAATTAGAAAAAACTTTCATTAAAGTTTTCATCTTTAACTTTATTTAGGTCTTAAAATGATTTTAACAACCGAGGTAAGTAAAAGTTGTGTGTTGCGCTCACTAGATTTTTAATTTTATTTTCACATATCTACATGAAGAATATATAGCTAGGTAAAGAATTGTGATTTTAAAATTTCTTGAATTTTTAATTTATTTTCAATTACCGCGAAATTACATTAAGATAATACTAGGCGACGCGAACGCAAAGGTTGGTAGGGAAGAAGTATATCGTCCTACAATCGGTAAAGAAAGTTTGCACGAATATAGTAATGATAATGGGACCCGACTAATAAACTTTGCCATTTCGAAAAACCTAGTAATCAAAAGTACTACATTTAAACATAAGGATATTCATAAGTATACGTTGACATCACCGGATGGACAAACACGGAATCAAATCGATCATGTTTTAATACAAAACAGATGGCAAAGTAGCATAATTAACGTGAGATCGTATCGGGGTGCAGAATGCGGTTCTGATCATGAATTAGTAATCGCGAAACTTCGACAAAAACTAAATACAAAAAAGAGAACACCGAACTATATTCGTCCCGAGAATTTTGATTTAGTTAAATTGAACAACCTCGAAATTAGAAAACAGTTCGCGATAGAAGTAAAAAATCGGTTCGAAGCTTTGGAATCTTCAGACGAGGAACACAAAGATGTAAACAAATTATGGGAAGGGATCAGGGATAATATTAAAGAGGTCTGTAATTTATGTCTTGGAAAAATCGAAAATAAAAAGAACAAACCTTGGTTCGACAGGGATTGTCCAAATATGTGCGAAAAAAGAAAAACCGCTAAACTGAATTCCTTAAATAATCCAAGCGATAATAATGTGGCTTATTTTCGGTTAGTAAAGAATGAAACTTCAAAACTCTTAAAAAATAAGAAAAGAGAGTATCTTAAAGGCAAAATAATAGAAATAGAAAAACACAGAAACGAAAATAACGTAAGAGAGATGTACAAAGGTATAAACAAATCGCGTAAAAGATTTGAACCTCTATTGAATGCGGTTAAAGATGCAAATAACAATATAATTGCGGATGCTCCTGAGATATTAAATAAATTTAAACAACACTTTGACGGCATCTTAAATACGGAAAATAATAATCAATCTCCTTTCTCTGAATATCAGAGCGCTGAACCATGGATTGACGCACCGAGTAAAGAGGAAGTCGAAATGGCGATAGGAAAATTAAAACGTTATAAGGCTGCAGGAAATGATAATATCACGAGTGAATTAATCAAGGCGTGTGGAGAAGCGGGCGTTTCTAAAATACATTTTTTAGTTAAAAAGATCTGGGAAACTGAAAAAATGCCCGAAGAATGGAAAGAATCAATACTTATTCCGATTCACAAAAAAGGACCGAGGTCGGATTGTAACAACTATCGTGGGATCTCTCTTCTCCCAGTATGCTATAAAATATTCTCGTCAATTCTAACTAGTCGAATCACGGAATACGCTGAGGAAATTATCGGAGATTACCAATGTGGTTTTAGGCGGAATCGCTCGACTATTGACCAAATATTTTCCTTACGTCAAATATTAGAGAAAAAATTGGAATACAACGGTGTAGTCCATCAACTTTATATAGATTTTAAAAAGGCTTATGATTCAATAGACCGTCAGAAGCTATATAACATCATGATTGAACAGGGAATACCTAGAAAGTTAGTAAACCTAGTAGAGATGTGTATGTCGAAAACATTCCATAAAGTTAGAATCGGTCATAATTACTCCGAGAGATTTGAGGTGCGATCGGGTTTGAAACAGGGTGACTCCCTTTCACCTGTGTTATTTAATATAGCTTTAGAATATGTCATAGAAAAGGTGATGTGTACCGAGAAGGGCTTAAATATGGGTGACAAAATTCCGGTTTTGGGGTATGCCGATGATCTGGTACTGCTAGGTGAAGACACGGAAACCATACAACTAAATACAAGTGTGTTAATAAAAACCGGTAAAGAAATAGGACTCGAATTAAATACCGATAAGAGGAAGTATATGATTAGTAGCAGAAACGGTGTCGATCTTGGTGATATTGATGTATCAGGTCATACTTTTGAACACGTAGAGAAATTCAAGTATTTAGGTTCAATTATAACTAGAAAAAATGAAATCCAGGAAGAAATAAAGTCCCGGTTGAAAATGGGAAATGCGTGTTATTATTCAGTTTCTAAGTTACTTAGTTCGCGGCTTCTATCTAAAAACTTAAAGATTAGAATTTATAAAACTATTATTCTTCCAACGGTTCTTTACGGATGTGAAACGTGGCCGCTTACTTTGAAGGATTAACAACGGCTTAAGGTTTTCGAAAATAAGGTATTGCGTAAAATATTTGGTCCAAAGAGAGATGAGGCCACTAGGGAGTTTAGAAGGTTGCACAACGCGGAATTGCGGAACTTGCATCCTGTGAATATAATTGAGCTGATTGCATCGCGGAGACTCAAATGGGCGAGTAAAGTTGTTGGGCTCGATGACGAGCGGATTCCGAGAAAGTTGGTATTTGCTGATCCGACTGGTAGGCGTCCGAAAGGTAGGCCGAAGCGGAGATGGGAGGATTGCCTTAAGGCTGATCTCGGTGGCTTGGGCTCGAATGGTGAACATTGGACGAGTCTGTGTAGGCGGAATATGGTGGTATCGGCATCGAACCTTCGGGTTCGCTAAGCCTATTATTATTATTATTTAATTTATTTTCACCGAAAATACACGTTTTAGGTTCTACTGATTCCAAATAAACAAGTTCTGCAAAAAGGCTTTGTGTGTGTGTGTGTGTGTGTGTATGTATGTATGTGTGTGTATTTGTGTATGTGTGTTCAAGTCTTGCACGAAAACGAAATGTCATATAAAACTAAAGTTTCATATTTGTATTTTGTCTCCCTGATCGTATTTTACCGGAACACAAACTTATGCTACCTAAGCCCAAACGGGTTTCAATATAGAGTTACAGATAAGCAGCTTATTTCCTAAGCCCATTTTATTTTGCTTGTATAAAATAGAAGAGAGTCTAGTGCCCTGGCGTAGCCAAATTCTTGGTCCATAGTGTTTTAATGATGGAATATGAAATGGAATTGCGTTTTCTTCAAAATCAATCCCTTTATAATTCGATTAAACCTAATTAATCAATATTCATACTCAATCACATAAAATTGTGTCCTTTTATAAATCATTTCTCTTCTTTTTGAAATTCCCTGCATATCCCTATCCACAAAACCGCCTCTTTGTCTTCACATAAGCATCAACTGTTTAATTACCTACTTGAATCTCAATCTTCCGTTCCATTCCATTCCGATATGTATTCAAAGAACTATATAAAAATGTACATGAATTATAAAAAATGGTAATAAGATTACTGTTTTTTTTCGAAGTGGACTCGGTACTATAGTAAAAAAAAAATTCCTTTATAAGGATAAAAGAGCAAAAAATCATTTTTTTTTTTTACATAAGAATAGTAATATACGTAGATAATAAGAGTAGTAATACGTAGACGTATTATGTACCATCGGAAAGCAAAATATTCTAGGATAATTTTAAGAATCATTGCCGTTTTAGACTACTTCAACACTTACTAGACAAACGGTCAAACCTTCCAGTTAACTACAAACTGGACTTACGGAGTAAAGTTACGGGGCTCTACTAAACCATCAAATTCTTCCCGCATCCAATCCTTACAATCCAAAATCCTTCGTAATATCCTCAACGCTCCATACTTTGTCACGAATAAACTCATCCATAAATACCTTAATGTTTCCTATGTTACTGATTTGGCCTGGACCAGGTATCAATCCTTTCATGACAAAATCCATTCTCACTCTAACCCACTAGTTTCAATTCTTCCTCTTCAATTCCTGATGATCCTCCGAGGCGCCTGAAAAGGAGATGGCCCCGGGACCTTACAGTTTAGAATATTTTTAGAGTGCTTCCAATGAGAAGCTTCTCAAAATGTATTTCATGTCATTGTATTATATAACTATCACATTTACTTGATGTATTTTTTTTTTAATACAGTTGTGAATATCAATAAAAATGTTGTTTTTTGCTTTCACTTCCCCAGAGTCCAAATAACCAAGTCCCACAAAAGGTCTGTGTGTGGTAACTCCGGGCGGAAACGGTAAGTGCTATGAATCTACGCCCGAGACGTGACAAAACTTTTTCACCAAAATGAGCTACCAAAAGAGGCACTTTGCACCTTTTTTCGATTTTCTCGAAAACGGTTCCGACAATTTTGATTAAGCTCGCTATATCGAATGTAAAATTTAATGGGCTTTAATATCATGTAGGTTTTATTTGGATAAAAATGGTCTGACAGAGCTTAAATGCCGACATTTTAAATTTTCTTCCCTAAAGTACCTTTATTTTTGTATATTCAATAATAATAACTAGATTATCTTGTTAACGCTGGTGAAAAACAGGTAAATATGTAAATTGAATAAATTCGATCCCAACTAAAGGAGAAAACAGACAAAATATTTTTTTAAAGCAATTTTTCGTTTTTGAACATAAGAGCAGTAATATACATGTATGATATATCGTTGGAAAGCTAAAGATTTTAGAAAAATATTATATCATACAAAAGCTTTTAAAAGTTAATAGAGAGTGATGAAATGAACATAAAACTAACTAATTATTTTAGATAATAATATAATAGATTTTTTTAATGAAACACATGTTTCTATATAAATTCAATTTAATTAATTCCTTAAGAGGTTTACGTATTTTTATCTCTGTTTTTGAAAGTTCTTTTATTGATTTTAAAAATGGAGGTAAGTGAAAGTCCTGTGTTGCCCGCACCAGATTATTTACACATCTAATAAATATGACGCCTGTTCAACATTTTATACTCAGTATCTAATATTTTCGACCCCATTTTGAATCCATTCAGTGTTCACCCACTCTAGTATCTTGATAAGTATTTTTTTAATTCATTTGTTTACTTTGATACCATTGTTGCCGCCCATTTCAATTCATGATTTCTCATCTTCAATCCATATTCATCAAATACATTTACGCCATAATTTCTTAATTTGTCATTGTTGTGATCACCCTTCTTCAATCGGTACATATTTTATATCTGATTTGAATGTAAATTAAACTATTTTACCTAACATCTCAACTTTTTTTTTTTTTTTTTACTTACCTCGCCTTTGAAGGCTACACGGGGGTTTCTCGGACCAGGGAGTGAGGGCGGGGTATAAATGCCGAGATAAAAGTCCTCCCGGAACCGAAACTCGAACTCGTAATTTTATGGTTTCCAATTTTTGATTGGATTTGATTTTCTGTGGCTGCTAGGCAACGCGCGCTAACTTACTCGGCTACCCCGCCCCCCTCTTACTAACATCTCAACTTTTCCAAAGTATATAATTATATATATTTTATTTATTTTTTTTCACACAGAGATATGTATACATACTTATTCAATATATTTCATACTATAATGTTTTCCATTTTATGATAGTATTTACATTTTGTACGTCATTTGTAATTAAATATTTTTTCACATTGTAACTTTTTTTGCACACGATAATCTAATTATTTACTTTTTATAAAATTATTAATTTTTTCTTGCGCTATTTTTTTTTTTTGATAATTATAATAATTGTTAATTATCATAAATACTGTTTTATTTTGTTTCTAAATATCTGTATAATTTCTTTTACTGACCATCTTAATATATTGTATTATACAATTGGTAGTTATCTTTTGTTTTATAGCCTTAGAGAAGGCCTATAACTTAGGCCGAAACGTTGGCACAAATAAATTTTTCTACTCAATTAAGTATTTATTTGACTGCAATCGGAATTAACTTCTCCTCTACAGAATAATTTTAAACAAAGATGCATAAGGTTGTGCATAGTGATAAGAGAACATAAACATAAGTGCTTTTTGTTGATAGTAATTTTTACTTTTATATTATTTAATCTGAAAAACCATGTTTTTATCGAAACTCAGTGTAATTATTTAACCTTGTTATGACTTTAACTTTATTTAAAAGTTTGATTTTACCAACGGAGGTGAGTGAAAGTCGTGTGTTCATCCAACCAGATTTTCAAAAATAAACAATGTAAAAAAAAACACATAAATATGCATATACATATATATTATAAATATTGTTATTTTGATAAAATTTTGATTAAAATACTGAAGTATTTAAAATATTAACGCTTAGGTCACTACTGAATTAAATAGTAGTTTTAAATTAAACTAAGAAGGTTTTAAATTACAAGCATAATCTTGTAAACGATCCAAGTTGTGAAAACACTTAAAAAGAGCTATTAATACTTTTGAGAGTTGTAAATAAAATCCAATACCTCTTTATTTTATGAGAGAATAAATAAAAAAATCAAACTCGAAATATCTATATATGTATCCATAAAATTCAGATGACATCAGTGGATGGATAATCTTAACGATGATTCAGAATTAAATCATACACGGCAATGGAATGATAATTGCTTTGAACATATTTATTGCTATTGGGGTGTAAGATTAAAAATCTGGTGCTCAAAACACACGACTTTCCTCCTTTGTTAAAATCAATTTAAGAATTTTTAAATACATCTATAGATGACAATAAATAGTTAAATAATTAATTACATTGAATTTTAATAGAACAATGTGTTTTATTAAATAATCTGTGATATTATTATATACGACAATCAGTTTGTTTTATCGGCTTATCATCACTCTCCGTTAACTTTTTAATAATCTTTTGTATAAGATAATATTTTTTCAAAAATCTTTAACTATCCAACGGTATATCATACATCTATGTTATTGTATATATTTTGCTATTTTCTCCTTTAGTTGAATATTGTACAACATATTATTTGTCCGTTTTTTATCAATGTTAAAAAGATGATATGGTTATTTTCATTTTTTATTTTTAAAAATTAAAGGTACTTTAGAAGAAGAAAATATAAATATAAGCCCTGTTGTACTATTCATATTGTATTGTATTGTCTGAAACCCATTAAACTTGATATGGATATAATTAGTGGTTTGCATAACGTCCTTCTATGCCCATGTTCGGGGGTTCAAACCTGCAGGTGGCCCTAGGATTTTTTAATAAAAGTGAAGTATTATGGCGTCCTTCGGTGGAGACGTAAAAAGGTGGTCCAGAGCATGTGCGATATCTGGTGCTCGTTAAAGATCTCTATCCAAATTAAACCTGGATAGGCAAAATTTAGAACTCCCACTGTACCATAGTCTGATGAGCCATAGTAGCATAAAGTGACGATAAATAAACAAACAAACGTATAGAGTTTTAGAATCTGAGGAGCGCGATAAACAAAAATAAAAATGGAAAAAGGAAAAACATTGTAATCTTGCCTATATATACGCTTGCAACTCCGTTATTTTCAAAGATGGAGGAAAAATGCATTATTGTTTTTTAACCAAAAACCGCTGATAATTATAGAAAATAGAATATACAAAAGAAAGAAATTGTAATTTTACCCATGACGTTTGTTTGTATGTTTATTTATTTAACATCCTTTTATGCTACTATGGCTAATCGGACGATGCTACAGTGGGAGTCTCATCACCTTTCAACTTCCCTTCCGAAGGATGGCATAACTAAGGACATTTTATTCCCATTAAAAAGCCCTAGGACCGACCACCTGCGGGCTTGAACACGTGACCTTTGGCATAGGAGGCTGAAAAAATACATATTTTTCTTTTTAATGATAGATAAAAATATGTATTACGTTTTAGTAGATTCAGTGAAGCGCGATAACAAAATAATTAATAAAATTATTAACAAAAAGTGATCTATATATTCAAGCCACAAATGATAGTAGATATAAATATATTATTCGGAACAGTCTCTTCTATTTTGTTTATATATTTATTTATCATAACATATAAAACATGATTATTAAAACATTACGTTTCGAGGTACCTTATGCCTCATCTTCAGATTTTCAAATATCATATTTATTTCCATATTATATACTAATATAGGTCAATTAATATTGTAGTATTATTCATAATAAGTTCCTAGATATGAATATTTCTGTTAAAATTTATCTTTTCATTGTCACATATTGTCACTTGCAACTATCATGTGCATAGCAACAAAAGGTTGAGATAATTAATATGACAATGAAAAGATAAATTTTAACAGAAATATTCATATCTAGGAACTTATTATGAATAATACTACAATATTAATTGACCTGTATTAGGATATAATATGGAAATAAATATGATATTTGAAAATCTGAAGATGAGGCATAAGGTACCTCGAAACGTAATGTTTTAATAATCATGTTTTATATGTTATGATAAATAAATATATAAACAAAATAGAAGAGACTGTTCCGAATAATATATTTATAACTTAAATTAATCTTCTATAATAGTAATTGATATAAAATTGTAGTAGATATAATTTCACAAAAACTGGGTTATTGTTGAAGATAGAGAAAAATCTAAAATATTAGCAGCTATATAAACAGTTATGCCCAATTATGGGTATTTGGAAATTATAAACCACTATGTAATAATTTGCAGCGTTTTTGAACTAGACTTACGATTTAGACTTACAGCAAATTAAAAAAAAAAAAAAATTTGTAATTTTTAACTGAAAGACGAGAAGGCAAGAATGTTAGCAAAACCTTCAATAGGTAATTAAATTGGCTATCGTTGTTGACCCTCCCAGGTTTCTGACGACTTGAATGTATAATGCGATTCAGTCCGAAATCTAGAAGCTCTTTGGGAAAGGAAACTTGTTTTGGAAATACAAAAACAAGAAAAAAAAACCTGGGAAGAGGAGGATATTTTGTGTGAATTTCGACGAGGTGTGGTAATATATACTATTTTAGCCTTGAACAGAATGGATTCGAAATGTTGGCTTGATAAAACTTTATACGTCAGCTCAGGTTCAGAGCTAACAAACTAGAATTTGCATGTTTGTATTTTTATTTTTCTTATGTTACCCCATTCAAACCTGATTTAAGTAAATATTTCCTTATGTCTTTATTCTTTTTTGTTTTCTGATACGTACAACGTTTTTCTTAAATTTCCAGTTCGCTGTAACATAGCTAGTCCTGCTTACAACTTTTAAACTACACAATGGATTTTGATGCGGTTTTCAATACCATTTAGTGATTTTTTGAAAATTTTCGAAATCCAGTTTTAACGGAAATGCGCGTTTTTGGGTCCTTTGCGTCTAAATAACCAAGCCTAGTTCTAACGGGTTCAAACACGCAAAAGGTTCTAGGATTTTTTAATGGGAGTAAAAAATCCTTAGTCATGCCGTCCTTCGGAGGGGACGTTAAAAGGTGGTCCCGAGCCTGTGCGATGTCAGGTATTCGTTAACGACCCCTATCCTAATAAAACCTGGATAGACAAAATTTAAGACTCCCACAGTAGCATCGTCCGATAGCATAAAATGAAATGAAATGAAATGAAAAGCAATTTTATTCTGGGACGAGTAGTCCTCTAAGAATAACAAGAAAAGTACAATATACATGATAATTGTCTGGTCGTTTAAGACTTCAGTTTAACAATAAAAGATGGATTTTGTGACAATGAATAGTTATCATCTATAGCTTTTAAATATTACATATGTTGGGAAGATTGATGCTTTAGGAGATGGAGAAATAGTTGGTGTTTAAAAGTGGATAATGATAAGGATTTACGAATGGATACAGGCAAGGAATTCCAAAATAGGGTAGCACGAATAATAAAGGATTTTTTGAAGGAAGCAGATCTGTGAGAAGGTATATACAAGTTTATTGGTTGGGATCTAGTGTTTACTGAATGGACAGAGGAACAAGTGGTAAGCATATCAAGAATAGACAGACACCAAGGAGGTACTGCCGACGAAAAGAGGGATAGAGCCAATTCAACTCAGTATACCTTCTAGAAACATGGGAGCGCCTGGAGATTCCACATGTGAATCTAATGAAACAATTCATAAGTCTTTTGATAAATTCATAATTCATAATTCATAAAGGGACGTTAAATAAATAAACAAACAAACAACCAAGCCTAGAGCGAAAACGAACAGCCGTACGAATCAACTAACCAGAAGAACAACTTTATACAATACATTTGCACCTTGTTATGATTTTCTCAAAAACGGCCTTAACGATTTTGATTAAACTAGCTTTATCGATGTAAAATTTAATGAGCTTTAATATAATATAGGTTTCCTTCTGATTAAAAAGGTCTAATAGGTCTTAAATGTCGATATTTTTTTTCTAAGTTCCTTTAATTTTGTAGATTATAGAATATTTATAACAAGGGAATTAAGTGAAAGTCGTGTGTTGTGTGCCCCACATTTTTATTTTTTACGGAAGGATAGGACATGCAATAGTTTGAGGAGAAAATTACTTCTTTTTATTTTTCTTCTACGGTATATTTATATATATATAATAACGCGATTCTTGGTTTTCGAGGACTCCTAATAAACCACAAGATGTATTTCGATACCTGCTTGACGAACTACAAGAAAAACATTTATACCAAGAGGAATTAAACACGCATAAAAATAAATACTAAAAGGATTTTAAAAAGAATAATTAATGAAATTTCAATCACGCTATGTTTAGTGAGCAGAAAAACTTTTTTTTCATTATTAATTATTGGTGTTTTAAATGGAAAACAAATAAGAAAACTAGTAAATCGTGTTTAGAGAAACAAACAAAAAGAAAAAAAGAATAGAAATGTCCTTGAAGTGTCATATCGAGCAAGGCGTGGTTATCAAGTCGCTAATCCAGGATTAAGTTTTGAATCATAAATATTTAATAAAAACAATCATCACTTTGTTTATTGATTTTAATGGGAGCATGGTTTCGCTAGGACGTTAGTTCGAATCCGAGCCCCGGTAGGACTTTTTAAAGCACATAATTAAATGGGGATTCACTCACAGGCATCCCCCAAATATGTGAAGCCCATCAGCCGACTGAGTGCGCGGAACACAAGACTTTCACATACCTCCGTTACCTACATGTATTTCATTAAATAATATATTATATTATTATCTAGAAAATTCAGTTAGTTTTATCCGCTTTACGTCACTCTTCACTGTGTACTTACAATGAAGTTTGATTTGATTTGAAGTTGAATTTGATTGGAAAAGGTTGAATTTGACTTGAAAAAGGTTGAGTTTGACTTGGAAAAGGTTGAATTTGACCTCGAAATGCTATAAACAAGGCCCAGGCTCTAAAAACTGATTATAATCCGCGAAATCTTGTACTCAATGAATTATTGCAAATTAGAATATAGGTAATTAACACAATTCATATAGATACCTATTATCAGTTATATTTACGATCAGTTACCACGAACAATTTAAGGTATCTGTGCAATGCATGCGTGGTCCTTTTTAAAACCCAAAACTTCGAAAATATGTTTCATTAAGATAATTTAATGATAAGTAGATAATTCTATTTTCGAATGACCCATCCGAACGAACTACCTGTTAAGAACTACTGGTGTATACTATAACTAATTTTTGTAGCGTACTTGCTGTAGTGCTCGCCGAGCTGCTGTGGAAATATATGTCATATCATCGAAATAGCAAACCAATAGAATTTTCCTATAAGATTGGTAACATTGATCTAGAAAGTATTAATAAGGTTAAATATTTGGGTGTTACTTTTTTACATAACCTCTCTTTCAAATTGCACATAGAAAATATTTGTAGCAAATCTTATAAATTACTTGGCTTTATATACAGAACAACCAAAAAAATGAAAAACATTCATAGTTTGAAAATACTATATGTAACCACAGTTAGACCTATTATGGAGTACTTTAGTATTGAATGGTGATAGCATATGGTACAGTTGTATGGCCCTACTATGATGTTTACAATAAGAAAATTGAAAGTGTACAAACAATTTTTTTAAGAATGATGGCATATGAAATAGGTTGCAGGTTGGAAGCAATTGATTATTGTGATATTAGAAATAATTTAAGACTACCATCATTAGAATTGAGAAGAATGCAATTAAATATTATGTTCATTGTCAAACTTCAAAACAATAACACATATAGTTCGGAATTACTTGGAATTAGTGATGGGCAAATACTCAAAAAATTTGAGTACTGATTACTGTAATCAAATGACGCTCGCTGCTGATTACAAAATCTACTCAGCTTTCCTCCTGATTACTTTCTATTTTCCTCTATAATAAAAATTTTCGTACTTTTGACTACTTGATTACTTTTTTGTATGACGTGGCCAGAATAGAGTGTATTAAATACATCTATTAAGTTAATTTATATTAAAAATTTCTTTAAGCCATCTTTTTTTTAAATATTTTTCATTTTAGGCTAGATGGCTGCGTCCCCAAAGGTTCGTTACCGATTATACTATTAATTTTAATCGCGCTCGCTCAAGAATAGGTTTATTTTAACTTTTTCATATTTAATCGATATCAGGCTAGGTGGCTGCGTCCCCAAAGGTTCGTTACCGATTATACTATTAATTTTAATCGCGCTCGTTCAAGAATAGGTTTATTTTAACTTTTTCGTATTTATTCGATATCAGGCTAGGTGGCAGCGTCCCCAAAGGTTCGTTACCGATTATACTATTACTTTTGATCGCGCTCGCTCAAGAATAGGTTTATTTTAACTTGTTCGTATTTATTCAATATCAGGCTAGGTGGCTGCGTCCCCAAAGGTTCGTTACCGATTATACTATTACTTTTGATCGCGCTCGCTCAAGAATAGGTTTATTTTAACTTGTTCGTATTTATTCAATATTAGGCTAGATAGCTTCGTTGCCAAGGGTTTGTTACCGATTATCCTATTAATTTTAATCGCTCTCGCTTATGTAGAAGTTTATATTTAGAGGAAATATATTTACTTTTTAAAGGATTTGGTTATTGGTATAATTGATTTAAGTGAGTTGCTGTAGAGTAGTTGTGTTTGAAAATTTGTTATCAATAAAAATCCTGATGTTAAACTGATTATTATCAATCACCAACATACTAACCAAAAATATAACTTTATTATACCGATAAATAAAAAATTAAAAAAAAACTTAAAATAAACATACACTGGACCAACTGACTAAAAAAACAATAACACATTCACTTACTAAACCCTCTAAAACACATATAACAACTTAACATTAAAAAAAAAAAACCAAAAAAATTAAAACAAATAAATGTTTTTGAAGACGCACGTAAAATCAATTAAACGTTTATTAGCCAAACCACCGAAAAATAAAATACAGAAATGTTAGAATTTTAAAATTAAAAGTATAGTATGTATAAGAACCGTTGGGAACCCATCTACCGAGCCTGGTATCGAATAAAAACGAAAAAGTTAAAATAAACCTATTCTTGAGCGAGCGCGATAAAAATTAATAGTATAATCGGTAACGAACCTTTGGGGACGCTGCCACCTAGCCTAGTATCGAATAAATACGAAAAAGTTAAAATAAACCTATTCTTGAGCGAGCGCGATAAAAATTAATAGTATAATCGGTAACGAACCTTTGGGGACGCTGCCACCTAGCCTAGTATCGAATAAAAACGAAAAAGTTAAAATAAACCTATTCTTGAGCGAGCGCGATAAAAATTAATAGTATAATCGGTAACGAACCTTTGGGGACGCTGCCACCGAGCCTGGTATCGAATAAATACGAAAAAGTTAAAATAAACCTATTCTTGAGCGAGCGCGATCAAAATTAATAGTATAATCGGTAACGAACCTTTGGGGACGCAGCCACCTAGCCTGGTACCGAATAAATACAAAAAAGTTAAAATAAACCTATTCTTAAGCGAGCGCGATCAAAATTAATAGTATAATCGGTAACGAACCTTTGGGGACGCTGCCACCTAGCCTGGTATCGAATAAATACGAAAAAGTTAAAATAAACCTATTCTTGAGCGAGCGCGATAAAAATTAATAGTATAATCGGTAACGAACCTTTGGGGACGCTGCCACCTAGCCTAGTATCGAATAAATACGAAAAAGTTAAAATAAACCTATTCTTGAGCGAGCGCGATAAAAATTAATAGTATAATCGGTAACGAACCTTTGGGGACGCTGCCACCTAGCCTAGTATCGAATAAAAACGAAAAAGTTAAAATAAACCTATTCTTGAGCGAGCGCGATAAAAATTAATAGTATAATC
Source organism: Piezodorus guildinii (assembly GCA_023052935.1). NCBI lineage: Eukaryota > Metazoa > Arthropoda > Insecta > Hemiptera > Pentatomidae > Piezodorus > Piezodorus guildinii. Next base: position 139,835,865 of record CM041293.1, read on the forward strand.
GGTAACGAACCTTTGGGGACGCTGCCACCTAGCCTAGTATCGAATAAATACGAAAAAGTTAAAATAAACCTATTCTTGAGCGAGCGCGATAAAAATTAATAGTATAATCGGTAACGAACCTTTGGGGACGCTGCCACCTAGCCTAGTATCGAATAAAAACGAAAAAGTTAAAATAAACCTATTCTTGAGCGAGCGCGATAAAAATTAATAGTATAATCGGTAACGAACCTTTGGGGACGCTGCCACCTAGCCTATAGTATCGAATAAAACGAAAAAGTTAAAATAAACCTATTCTTGAGCGAGCGCGATCAAAATTAATAGTATAATCGGTAACGAACCTTTGGGGACGCTGCCACCTAGCCTAGTATCGAATAAATACGAAAAAGTTAAAATAAACCTATTCTTGAGCGAGCGCGATAAAAATTAATAGTATAATCGGTAACGAACCTTTGGGGACGCTGCCACCTAGCCTAGTATCGAATAAATACGAAAAAGTTAAAATAAACCTATTCTTGAGCGAGCGCGATAAAAATTAATAGTATAATCGGTAACGAACCTTTGGGGACGCTGCCACCTAGCCTAGTATCGAATAAAAACGAAAAAGTTAAAATAAACCTATTCTTGAGCGAGCGCGATAAAAATTAATAGTATAATCGGTAACGAACCTTTGGGGACGCTGCCACCTAGCCTAGTATCGAATAAATACGAAAAAGTTAAAATAAACCTATTCTTGAGCGAGCGCGATAAAAATTAATAGTATAATCGGTAACGAACCTTTGGGGACGCTGCCACCTAGCCTAGTATCGAATAAAAACGAAAAAGTTAAAATAAACCTATTCTTGAGCGAGCGCGATAAAAATTAATAGTATAATCGGTAACGAACCTTTGGGGACGCTGCCACCTAGCCTAGTATCGAATAAAAACGAAAAAGTTAAAATAAACCTATTCTTGAGCGAGCGCGATAAAAATTAATAGTATAATCGGTAACGAACCTTTGGGGACGCTGCCACCTAGCCTAGTATCGAATAAAAACGAAAAAGTTAAAATAAACCTATTCTTGAGCGAGCGCGATAAAAATTAATAGTATAATCGGTAACGAACCTTTGGGGACGCTGCCACCTAGCCTAGTATCGAATAAATACGAAAAAGTTAAAATAAACCTATTCTTGAGCGAGCGCGATAAAAATTAATAGTATAATCGGTAACGAACCTTTGGGGACGCTGCCACCTAGCCTAGTATCGAATAAAAACGAAAAAGTTAAAATAAACCTATTCTTGAGCGAGCGCGATAAAAATTAATAGTATAATCGGTAACGAACCTTTGGGGACGCTGCCACCGAGCCTGGTATCGAATAAATACGAAAAAGTTAAAATAAACCTATTCTTGAGCGAGCGCGATCAAAATTAATAGTATAATCGGTAACGAACCTTTGGGGACGCAGCCACCTAGCCTGGTACCGAATAAATACAAAAAAGTTAAAATAAACCTATTCTTAAGCGAGCGCGATCAAAATTAATAGTATAATCGGTAACGAACCTTTGGGGACGCTGCCACCTAGCCTGGTATCGAATAAATACGAAAAAGTTAAAATAAACCTATTCTTGAGCGAGCGCGATCAAAATTAATAGTATAATCGGTAACGAACCTTTGGGGACGCTGCCACCTAGCCTGATATCGAATAAATACGAAAAGGTTGAAATAAACCTATTCTTGAGCGAGCGCGATCAAAATTAATAGTATAATCGGTAACGAACCTTTGGGGACGCAGCCATCTAGCCTAAAATGAAAAATATTTAAAAAAAAGAAATTATTAATATAAATTAACTTAATAGATGTATTTAATATACTCTATTCTGGCCACGTCATACAAAAAAGTAATCAAGTAGTCAAAAGTACGAAAATTTTTATTACAGAGGAAAATAGAAAGTAATCAGGAGGAAAGCTGAGTAGATTTTGTAATCAGCAGCGAGCGTCATTTGATTACAGTAATCAGTACTCAAATTTTTTGAGTATTTGCCCATCACTACTTGGAATGGAGCACTGCTCGGTACTTTCAGTGGCGTGGTACTACATTTCAATATTTTGCTAATGTTTTCAGACTTTAATTTCCATTTAGAAGTAAAATGTGCTCTTACAAGTGAACTATATATGTGTGAACTACCTAGTCTTTCCATACATATTGTTATACGGAAACATATACCAATTTCAACAGAAAAATATTAAAATTTAAAACATTATAAGGAAAAAATTATATCTAAAACAAAAAAGCAATTATTAAAAATGCCCCCCTTTTTTCTTGATACAGGCATTTAATCTAGTGTGTTTTTCACCAAAATGGAGCTTTGCGATGCCATCAAAGCAAACTCCTCACTAAAACATAGAAAGAGTGATGATATCTTTCTACTAATGACATCCTGGACTTCTTTAGATCTGTATACACAATAATACACACGATCATTTTGGCGATTAATTTTATTTTTTTCATTGTAAACATTTTCTCATCGCTAAACAAAATCTTTTGATGAGAACCATTGGTGTAACGGCCAAGGAGCACTTCGCAACTATCCACTCTAATTTGTTTTAGGAAAGTGGTTAGCCTTTGTCCAGTCATTCTTCGAAATGCCCCCATCCTAAAGTCACATTGTATTATGTGAGACAGTGATCTAACAGTGATTCCCAATTCCCGAGACATCATTTGAAGTTTTCGAATGGAATATCTGATTCGTACAGCCACTGATCTCACTGGATTTTCGGGAACGGCCAGGTCGTGTTCTGTCACATATAGAAAGGGTTTCATGGTTTGTTGGTTGTAATATTTTATTGGCACAAAATATCTCGGTCATCAGTGCCAGAAACTCATTTTAGAAAATAAATTATAGGTTAAACAATGAACAATGATTTTAGTTAAAAACAAATAACAACAAATAGTTGAAAACAAATAAATATAAGAATAATCAATAGTAAGAATAAATATAACAGCATTATTCAAAGATATATATATATATATATGGTTAAATAAAAAAAATAAATATATATATATATATATAATAAAAAAAATAAATAAAATTTATTTAATTATAATAATTTTAAAAATAATAATAATAATAAAAGAAAATTGTCAAATCTGCTTCTAAAAGTTCATTTCAGTAAGATGGCACATCAATTCAACAATTCTATTTACATCGTTTCCCAAAGCAACCGCGACATTGAGTGGTAAAATGGTTGATTTTTTTAGTGTTGAAGGGACATTCTTCGAAAATGTAAGTAATTGTCAGGGTTCCCCTACAATGCTGACATCTCGGTGGTAATTCTTTAGATATTAAGTGCCTATGGGTTAACCATGTATGTCCGATTATCAGGCGGACCAGGACCACTTCATCTCTGCGGTTGATGCGATTTGAGGTTTTCCAAGACTTTACCTCTTTCTCAATGACTTTCAGCTTGCTTGAGTTTCATTATATCCATTTATTGTGCGGTACACGAAGATACAGCTGATACCCAAAGGTTTCATACTGTTGAAAATCTCTAACCAACGTTTTTCAACTTAGTAATGCGACCACAGCTATTCAAGTTTTCTTTATCACCCCACACCTTATAACTGAGAGAAAGATAAAAACAAGCTAATTGTGCTATTATCCTTACATGTGAATAAAATAATCTGATACAGATGAGGGTTATCTAAATAACATCCAAGATGTAAATTAAGTTCAACTTTTATGGTAGAACTAGGTATATACCGTTCCATATGAGCCAAAGGGTCATTGAGAAGGTGAATGGTAATTGATCTCTTGTAAGAAGCCTTAATTAAATTACGCTTATTGGTTGACCTAACTCCTGTGTGTGTGTGGTACTCCACAGGGGAAGATGGTCTAATTGACTCTAATAATATATAGGTCAGAGTCATCAGTGAGATCCCGGAATACTGTAATCATCTCTTAGGTTATTATATCACATGCAAACTTTCATTTTGCTGAAGGTTTGGGCCTCATATACTCAATCAAACGGTCAAAGATCTTTTTACAGGCGAAAATAAGTAATGCTTTAAAAATTTTACCTCCCAATAGATGGAAAGATAGCAACCCTTGAAAGAAAATCTGGTGCGTGTTACACACGTTAAGATCAATTTAAGAATTACTAAATAAAGTTAGAGTTGAATTTAAAAAAATAATTTTATCTAGTTTTGTTAGAAACACATGTTTTTTTTTTGTTTTTTTTTTATTTAAACATTTTATTGATATTTACAACTGTATTTATAATCAATACAACCAGTAAATGGGCTAATTTACACTTATGGGCATGAAAATGTCGTATGAAGAAACTACCCAGTGGTAGCACCATAATGTCAAATTAATTTAGTAGGTCTCGAGGCCATCGTCTTTTCAATCGCCTCGGAGGGGTTATCAGGAATAGAAGGGCATTATATGAGGAAGATGGTTGGGGGTGCGGTCATAAATTAAAAACACACCATTAAAAATAAGCGTTATTTTAATTATGTGCCGACGTTTCGGCCTACAATGTGGGCCTTCATCAGGGCTAAAAGAAACAAGATAACAACCAATGTAATTATAGACTTAATAATGCGTTAGGTATATAATAATAATATGACAGTAATAAATTATGGGAACATAAATAATATTAAATGTAAAATGATAATAAGATGACAATTATAAAGTATGGAAATAAGGTGACAGTTATAAAGTATGGAAATAAACAAAATTAAGATGATAGTTATAAAGTATGGAAGTAGACATAATTGAGATGATAATATTGTAATGAGAATATATAAATAGAGACTAAGTAAATGAAAAAAAATGATAAAGGATAAATATGTGAACAATTAAAATTTTAAATATTAACAATTTTGAGTTGATATATGATGGTAATATATTAAAAACATAGTTAAGAGTATAGGTAATATATAAAAAAATATAGTCATTACAAAAGAGAAACAGTATGAATAAAAAATAATAATTTAAATTTTAAAATAATGTAATATTAAACTAATAATTATATGTCAGGATATGTAACGGAGAAAGATATGAGTATGGAAAGGGGGAGAAAGAAATGGGCGATGAAAAAAGACCCTTATCAATAAGAAAAAATACTTACGTGACGACGTGAAAGCATTGCCTACAGAAGTGATGTTTCCCAGTCTAAAAAACGCTCATTGCGTGGAACGGAAAAATATGAGAACTAGAATGTCCGTTAGGAAAATTCCAAGAAGCTAAGTTATGTTTACTGATTCGATTGTTAAAAAATAGCCAAAAGTCATTACTTGAGAGTACTTGAGTTATTACTTATGAATTATACTTATGAAGGGCATTATAAGTTGCGTCAAGAGGATTCGTGTAGAGTTTGGAATTATAAGAGGCGTATCGGTTTTGGGATAGTTCTGTGGCAAATAAGATATTTAGGTCATTGTGGATGATTTTATTCGTAACGAAATAAGGAGTATTTAGGATTATGCGAAGCATTTTGGATTATAAGGATTGGATGCGAGAGGAATCAGATGATTTAGTAGAGCCCCAAAGCTTGATTCCCTATGTCCAGACGGGTCTGATGATGGTATCATTAATGAGCTTTTTGTAATAAAGTAGAAATTTGAACGTTTGTCGAGTAAATGTTGTAGAAATCGTTATCTACGGTCAGTTTCTTGTCGTTTTAGTCTCTTATGAGGATTCCATGTATGACGTTTATCAAGATGGAGTTCTAGGTATCGGATATAACATATGTTTTATATTAAATTATATAAAAATATAAAATTGTTATGCACAATAATCACGTAAGTTTATGCCCTATACGTCCTTAACATCAACGTTCATAACTTATTATATAAGATAACATTTTTTCTAAAATCTTCACATTTCCATTCGTATACTATACATATATATTGCTAATCTTATGTATGAAAAAAAATATTTTGCTCTTTTATCGTTTAGTGGTTTACAAAATTCATCTTGTATATTTGTCCTTTTTTTATCAATGCTAGCAAGACGATATAGATGATTTTTTCAAATCTACAATATTAAAGGTACTTAAGAGAGAGGACATTAAAAAAATATCGGCATTTAAGCACTATCACATTATTTAAATCAGAACAAAACCTATATTTTATTAAAGCTCAGTAAATTTTACATAGATATAGCTATTTTAATCGTTAGATGTAAATGTACATCAAAATCGTTAGGGCCGTTTTAAAAAAAAAACGTAAACAGGTGCAAAATACATGGTATAAAGTAGCACTTCCAGTTGGCTGCTTTTGTTGAAAAAGTTACTGTAACATCTTGGGCATATACGAATTTAAAAAAAGAAATTTCAGTTTTATACAACTTAACGTGTTCGAGCTAAACTTACTACGCACAGATCTTTTTGCAGGACTTGGTCGTATTGACTCGGCTTTATACGGTTTCTTGCCATTTCCTGAACTCAAATTCACAACTTGTCCTATAAAACCGGAATGATTAAACAGGATAACTTTTTACCGCTATGTCCAAAAATTTTGGCTACCGGTCAGTTTCGAATAAATTAGGTGAGGAATTTTCTCCGATTAACGGAAGACCGCTATACTATTATAATGATTTATTATAACATATCATGTTGCTCAAGCCCAATTAGACTTAAATTTATCAATTATATTTTTCATTAGGAATTAATTTCAATTATTATTTTTAAATTTAATCAAACTAAATTTGTTTTCAACTGGAATAATAAAAGAAATTTAATTTTCAACAACAAATGTAGAATTATAACAGTAATAATTCAGTTGTTTTGAAAAAAACATATGGTCGATAGCTTCGTATCAACCCTAGACTCCTCGCTCAGTCATTGCCCCAGCAAGACCTCTTCTACATCCTTGAATTACTACACAGTGGATTTTTTTTTTTTTTTTTTTTCATACAAGTGACCTTCAAGATTTGAAACCAAATCGCACATGGTCAATACATGTTTGCCATAATTTAATAAAAACTTAGGTTACGGACCCAAATATAATAAAAAAAGATCAATTAATTAAATAGAGAATAAAATAAAATAATATAAATGAGAGAGGAAGGTGACTCAAAAGAAATAGAAAAAATAAAATAATATAAATGAGAGAGGAAGGTGACTCAAAAGAAATAGAAAAATAAAATAATAAAAATATTAAAATTAAAATAAACACTGTGAAGTACCTTTTTTTTTTTTAAGGTTTTACATTGAGCGTTAATGAAGAATTGCTTGATAATCATAAACTTTTATAAAAACATGGCCTCTTTTTCTAGGGGAAACAATACTTCCCTTTGCTTTCTATATTTTCTGCATCGGAATATAATGTGGCGCCATTGCCATCATTTTCTATTTTCATTAAATTGAGATATTTTTTTGTGCAGCTTTGGTTAGTCCGTAGTCTTACTGATTGTGAAATTTCTTTTCTATCAAGTTGTAGTGAATTGCATTTACTTTTAATTCTGAGACAGTAAAGCCAGCCCAACCGGACACGGCCTACAATATACATCGCCACAGCGACCTTTTGGAGGTGCTGCGAGCGAGCCACCAACCAACAGTATCAACAGTCATCCTAGATCAGTATAGACATTATTTTTTATTTAATTTTTTTCTTTTTCTTATTTTTTAAAAATTATTTATTGTTTTCTTTAATTCATTTAGTTAAAGTTTCTTTCATTTTTACTTTCACTTACCTATATATGGAATATATAGTAAGGGAAAGTATTGCGATAGTGAAAATTTTTGTTCACTCAAATTCGTATACCGAATCCACACATGATGAAAGGGTTTGCAAACTTTCTTATTTCAGGAGGAAACAACGAAACCTTATGCTCATTGATACCCAAAATTAAAGACTATCAAAAATCGACAACAAGGGGAGTTATAATTCTGAGTATTACCGATAAAATTACCGAACGACGTTCAACAATTTTTTTGCTCGATGCGATTTAGCAGACATCCAGTTTGGGGAACCTGGACCAATAGAATTTCTCCTAGAGGCTGATTTACTTGGGCATATTTTATGCGGGAAACAACATTCTTCACCAGAAAGAATGCTCCACGCCATAAATACAATCTTTAGATGGGTCATTCAAGGGCCAATTAAGAACCGAAGTTCTAATAACTTAGAAATTTCTTCCTTAATGGAAACCAGCGCAGGTCTTGATTATTCATGAGACGCAATGGTTTTTGACGGAAGTTGAAGAAATGGCCTCAATTACACATCGAAGTCCTTCTTATATCCAAGATGAACAGCAATTCTAAAAATCCCTTCAAGGTGTGCTCAACCGGGGGATACATCGTTCCTTCATATTTTAAAGAATTGTATCTTTGATATTTTAATTAAAGCTAGGGAACTCTTATCAGACGATTTTACAGCAACAGGTTCGATCGAAAATCAAATGGAAAAGAAACTCTAAAACCAGAATCAAATATCCAAAAATGTTTCAAGAACACTTGCAACTAAACTGACCAACGTGGAAACTACATCCTTACTTATCATGGTGTTTCAAATGATTGTTCTACAACCGGTTTAATTTTGTAGATTCAATAATAATAACTAGATTATCTTGTTAACGCTGATGAAAAACAGGTAAATATATAAATTGAATGAATTCGATACCCAACTAAAGGAGAAAACAGAAAAAATATTTTTTAATGCAATTTATCGTTTTTGAACATAAGAGCAGTAATATACATGAATGATATACTGTTGGAAAGCTAAAGAATTTAGAAAAAATATCATCTCATACACAAGCTTTTAGAAGTTAATGGAAAGTGATGAAAAGAAGATAAAACTAACTGATTATTTAAGATAATAATATAATAGATTTTTTAATAAAACACATGTTTCTATATAAATTCAATTTGATTAATTCCTTAATAATTTCACGTATTTTTTATCTCTAACTGTATTTGAAAATTCTTTCATTGATTTTTTTTTTGAGGTAAGTGAGAGTCGTGTGTTGCCCGCACTAGATTTGTTTCCTTCAAAACAGGAACATTTAATATGAAATTCGTTGGGCGGTTATGTTCAAGCCCAACTAGACTTAAATTTATTTTTTGATTTATTAATATCAACAACCCAGTGAATCTCATGTAATGCCCGCATCAAAGTTTTTATCTATAAGATTTTTTGTTTAATAAATGGTAGGATACTACTCTCTGTATATCGCTTGACTAAATTTTTTTTTTTTTTTTGATTTGAGAAGATTAAAAGGTTTTCGCCGACAACATTTTAGTGGAATGCCACGAAGACATAACTTCTTTTATTTTTATACCGACGGTTCAGTAATGGCAAGATTGGCGGAAATTATACTGTTAGTTGCTTAAAACGACTAACTTTCTATATACTGAAAAAAGAATCCCAGGGATCTGATAATGCCGAGAAAGGAACCCGGAAATAGTCCAGTGTTGAGAAGCGTTAAAGAGCAGGCAATGACGTATTGATTTTACGATCCATTTCCGCCATCAGCCATTGTATTTACGCGTCGATAACTTGATGTATTACACTTTGCCACTCTGCTATCTAGGTAATAAAAAAATAAAATTATTACACTTTAGTTTAATATTACCAAATAATTATATGTATACTAAATATTTAAGGATTACAAACATTATGTTTGTTACGATTTTTTTCTTCTTTGACACAGCCTTTCATATCCAATGTCTTTTCCATGGTTCAAACCTGGCAGATGGCCGTATGATTTTTTAACTAGTGTAAAACATCCTTAGTTGTCCGGGAGGGAATGTAAAAAGATGGTCCCGAGCCTGTGCGATGTCAGGTACTTCTTAAAGATCTCTATACTTATTAAACCTGTATAAGCAAAATTTAGGACTCCTACTGTAGCATCCGATTAGCAACAGTAGCATATAGTGATGTTAAATCAAAAAGCAAACAAACAGCTTCATTGTCTAGGAATTCTCCTAATTCTGCAGATATGCATTTTTAGGAAGTCTGTGCTCATCATTTATTTCTGCTGATTTTTAATTAGTAATTAGATTATGAGGGATTTATCATTAATTAGTAAATAGGTGACCTACGAAACTCTGGTCGTGTTTTTAAGAAAACGAAATAAATATATCAAAATAACGTAAAAAAAAAATAAATTGACACGATCAACTCAGCATTTTTTTTACTTAATTCAGACATTTGTATACCCTACTTATTTAATACCTCGCAATACTGACGTAAAATTTCATTGGCTTTAATATCATGTTGGGTTCTTTCTGAAAAAAATATTCTGAAAGGGCTTAAATGCAGATATTTTCTTCATCTATTCTACCTTTTATTTTGTAGATTGAAAAAAAACAACAACATATTATTTAACTATTATGGATAACAAACTGCATGATATACAAGTTGAACGAAAACTATTATTTTAGGTAAATTGATTTTGGTTTATTATTTTCAATAATAAACCCTTGTAATCGACCAAAATATAAAAATTACTCCCGCTAAAAATTTGAGAGAAAGTCACGCCACCATGAGGCCATAGTGCACCTGCAGATCACACCATATTCCTTGAATCTTATTCAGCAGTCCTATTAACCTATATATACCCTGTCCCTTCTCCCAGGGATCACTCTCTCTTCAAGTCCTCGCAGTAATTACGGTACGTAATCTATGTCAGATCTAGTATAGCCATATTGTTATTATCAAGATTGTCATTATTGTCTTTTAAAGTGTTATTATCGATATTTTGTAACTTTTGAATAAATAAAATATTTTTTTTACAATAACGAGCACGAACACCAAAATTGGCGCCCGAACAGGGACTGCATATTTTTATCGCAGTTTTAAGAACCGAGTTTCCGCAGATCCGAACTTTTTCCGCAAATCCAGAATTAGGACTACCGCCTAGGATTCCTCACCTGTGAAGACTCAAGATTTTGGCTTACCTACCGAGGACTACCAACTTCGAGATCTTCAGATTCTGGACGAGTTCACTCACCCCGAGCATCTCGCAACGCAGGCAAAGTCTCTTATCTGCACTCAACCTTGGCCGGACTTCACTGTCGTCAGGTATCCAGCTCAAGGACAGATCTTCACACCCCGTCGAAGATTATTTTGACAGCGTACTCAATTTTTGTAAGTTAATTTCCTTTACTATTGTAATTTTATGTCTGATGATTATTTAAATTCTTTAATCCTGCGAGTAAATAATTTAATATTAACTACAAATATGGCAAGCTTTCAAATTAAATCGGCAGACTACGATCATATCCCTAATTTTAATGGAAATCCACACAATCTGTTAAAATTCGTGACAGTTTGTAGACAAGTTTACCAAATCGTGTGTAAACCGGACAACTCGTTTAAGGAACTAAACGAACAAAGATTATTAAGTAAACTTTTAGCAAAACTTACGGATGAAGCTGATTATATAAATACAACGTGCGAATTTAGTCGTGTTGAAGAATTACTAAATTATCTCGAAAGAACCTTCAGAGACAGCCGCTCAATTGAACAATTATCGCATGAATTATTTAATAACAAAATACATCATAAGGAACACCCTCTTGATTTCCTTCAAAGAATTGATAAGATCCGCACTTTAATAATTTCTAAACATCGGATAGAAAACACACCAAATAGAGAAACAATTATTAGCGCATTAGAGAAAAGTATTCTTTATTTTTTTTACACTAACATGCCCCTTCACATAAGAACATATCTTATGACTAAAGCAGAAAAGTTAAGAACATTAGATGATTTGAGAAATTTAATTCAGAATGAGAACCATCTACTCTTCGACGACCTCATAAATTCGGGAAATATGAGAAGACCCGGAGAACATGATTACAAAAGAGGCTTCGACCATAAGAAAAAGTTCGATAAAAAACATCACAAACGATTTAATAATTGGCAAAATCCCAATAACCCGTATAATCCACATAATCAAAGACAAGAGCATCAATATCGACAACAAGAACCTCCACAAGACTACCGGCAGAATAATAATAATAATAATTATTACCAACAATGGCCCCGTCAAGAACAACAAAGGTATTTCAACGGTTCAGGTCGATACCGGAATCAAAATTATAATAATAATAAGAAAGATGAAAATCCAACTGTATCCATGAGAACAGTTAGCGCATTCGGGAATAAACCGAAACAGCCTAATTTCCAAATTCAGCAAGAAGACCCGAAAGACCAAGAAATCAGAGAATTAAGAGAGAAATTAGAAAAATTAGATCCAAATAATTCTTTTTTAGAGAAAGGCCCGCCAGACAATCAAAACACATAAAAGAAGAGAATAAAAGCCAACTGCCTTATGTTAAAGACCACGCGAATCGTAAATGGCTTATTGATACCGGATCTTGGAAGAATTATATAAGACCAGACATTGTACCACCAGATGTTGAAAGAGAAAAAGAAAATTTTACAATAAAAACAGCAACCGGAGAAGAACTTGGCACGGAATCTATTTCAGTTTATTGCAGAAATAATTTTCTTAAAAACCCCGAAAAAATAAAATTTTATCTATTTAATTTCAGTCCCAATTACGAAATACTACTAGAAATGAGACAATGAGGGAAATGAAATTTAATATCGATTTCGAAACCAACAAAATAAAAACTCGCTATACAGAGTTTGATTTTATTATGGAAGACGAAGTTTTAAAATTAGTTTTGAAAGAAGGCGAAAATCAGATAAAAGTAGAACAAAATAAAAATCTATATTTTATTGACTATGAAGATGATAAGATTAAAATTAAACCTGGCATCTATGATCAAAATATAATAATCGACAGTAAAGTTAACGAAACCATATATTTACCTTTATACTATTTGCAAAAGAAGAAGTAGAATTAACAGATTCTAATAAAAAAGGAAACCATGAAATAATAAAACAAATCCCCCAACTAATCAGAACCGACCATATACCTCCTCAAGAAAAATCAAATTTAATTAAATTATTATCGAAATATCCATCAGTATTTAAGACTGAAAATGATCCCCTTTCAGCCACTGATTTATTGGAGCATAAGATTAAAACAAAAACCGAAGACCCGATATATTCGAAAAATTACAGATATCCCCACCAATTCAAAGAAAATATTAAGGAAGAAATTAAAAAGATGTTAGAATCCAAAATAATAAGACCCAGCAATTCCCCTTACAATTCTCCCGTTTGGATTGTCCCGAAAAAGCCAGACGCATCAGGAAAAAGAAAAATACGAATGGTGATTGATTACAGGAAATTAAATCGAGAAACAACCCCGGATAAATTCCCCATTCCTAATATTGAAGACCTTTTAGGCAAATTAGGAAAAGCGACGATATTTACAGCAATGGACCTTTGCTCAGGCTTCCATCAAATAAAAGTCGAAGAAAGTTCTATCCCAAAAACAGCATTTTCTACAGATCAAGGCCACTTTGAATTCCTTCGCATGCCATTTGGACTCAGTAATGCCCCAGCAACGTTTCAAAGAGCCATGAATATCATTTTTTCAGATTCTATTAACGTTTTAGTCTATATGGACGATATTATAATTTTTTCTGAAAATTACAAAGATCATTGGAAACATTTAGAAGAAACTCTTAAAAAGTTAGAAAAACATAACTTAAAGATTCAGCTCGATAAGACAGAATTTTGCAAGAAAGAATTGTTATTCCTCGGACATATTATCAGCGAACGCGGCATAGAACCTAATCCAGAAAAGATAAAAGCAGTAAAAGATTTTAAACTCCCTAAAAATGAAAAAGAAATTAAAAGCTTTTTAGGATTAACTGGTTTCTATAGGAAAATGATACCAAATTACGCAAAGATAGCTTCCCCATTAACGAGATGTCTTCGAAAAGATCAAAAAGAAATCAAACCAGAGTTATATGAAAACGCTTTTGAGAAATTGAAACAACTTGTATGTAGTAGCCCCATTTTGCAAATTCCAGATTTCAATCAGGACTTTTTCTTAACAACTGACGCAAGTAATTTCGCCATTGGTGCAGTATTAGCACAGAAGAAAGATGGAAAAGAACTCCCTGTATGTTTTGCATCCAGAACACTTAATAAAGCAGAACAAAATTACTCAACAACGGAAAAGGAATGTTTAGCCATTATTTGGGCTTGCAATCATTTTCGACCCTACTTATACGGTAGAAAATTTTTCATATATTCAGATCACAAACCTTTAAAATATTTAAGAACGTGTAAAACACAGAACGCCAGATTAATTAGATGGAAATTATTGTTAGAAGATTTCGAATATGACATAAAATACATTGAAGGAAAGGCTAATAAAGTCGCCGATCATTTATCCCGTTACCCTATTGAAGAAAGGAAATTAAAAGAACCAGAATTTGATATTTTTCATACAGAAAATTCTCCTAATAACTATTCACAAGAAATCGTAGATTTATTACAAGAAATGGGAATAGAAGAAACCCAAGAAGAAGCTAACAATGAAAACTTAGAAGGAATTAATAATGATGAAAACATAGAAGAAAATAATAATGGTGAACACCAAGAAATAATTCAAGATGATATATCTTCTTTAGCAACGCAGCACTCCACAGAATCCTCCGATAACAGAATCTTAATAGTTGATGATAAATCTAGACCAGTAAATGTTGAGAAAAATCAAATAATAATAAAAAAGGGACACGCGAAAATTCAACGCGAAACAATATTCAATAATAAGCAAAGAACAACAATTGAATTTACTTGGCCTTATCATGAAAAAGATTTTGAAATAGAAGAAAAACTTTTAGAAATCTTAAGACCAAATATAACTTACGGCATATACTGCTCACCCATATCAGATTCTATAGAAAGTGAAAATAATTGGTATAATGCATTATTTAATAAAGTTGCATCACTCATTAGAGAAAAATTTCCCACAAATAGAATTAAAAGATATTATAAACTATTGCCAGATGTAAAGAACACGGAAGACCAGAAATTACTTATCCTTGATTATCATATCGCCAAGACATGCCACAGAGGTATAAATGAAACATATTTAGTTTTGAAAACCAAATTTTATTGGCCCAATATGAAAGATCATATCACAGAAATTATAAACAAATGTGACACATGTGGAAAAGGCAAATACGATAGAAGACCTATAAAACAAAAATTTAAAATTACTCCCACACCTGAGAAACCCTTTACAGATTTAATGATTGATACCTTACACATGAGTAATTATTACATTTATTTAATAGTAGATACTTTTTCCAAAAGAATATTTTCTTATTACGCAACGAGTTATAATGCCATAGAAAGCATGAAAGTATTGAAAAATTATTTAGCATATTTTCCAAAACCCCAAAAAATATCATGTGACAACGGAAGAGAATTCGACAATAACTTGTTTAAAGATTTTCTAAACTACTTAAATATTGAATTACATTATACTACCCCCAATCACCCTAACTCTCTTGGATTGCTTAATCGAGCAAGCTCTTCGTTATTAGAAATTTTAAGACTTATAAACATAGAAAACAAAGATGATAAAGAGGAAGATAAGTTAGAGCAAGCAACGACAGCATATAATAATTCCCTTAATCAAGATCTTAAAATGACCCCTAACGAAATAACTTTCGGTATCACTAATGAAACTTATAATGAATCCCCGGAAATAAAAGAATATCTTGTTCATGAGTACCATCGGAAAATGAAGCAGCTTTTCGAAATAACTAAGAAAGGTATAGAACAAAATAAAGAGAGAAAAATAGGCAAGTTAAATGAAAATAGAGAAGACATAGAAATCCCGGAAGATGTGTATATAAAGAGACAACAGAAAAAGAAAATAGATCCTAAATACGAAAAAGGAAAGTATGTTGATAAAAGATTTCAAAATAGAAATAAAGGTAGAAAGAAAAAACTCCACCCTGATCAAGTCAAACGACCGAAAAAAGTCACTAAGAAAAAGAAATCAAATAATAATAATAATAAACCTAGTACAAGTCAAAAAAACCCAGAAATAACTGATGAAGATATTGAGAATGTCATAAAAGAAATAGAAACGTCTAATGTTACAGGAGTCAGCCAAGATGACTTTGAGTTCGACGACGAATTGTTTCAAGTATCTTCTGATCGCAGCGCTTACGGTTCAGATACAGACCCTGCTAATACAAGATTTATCTGACGGACCAGGAGCATCCATCGTACAAATTAATCCATCTTTTATAATTGAAGATTGGTACACATTTTTACATTATAAGAATCTTACAAATTTAACAAGAGAAATTCAAACCCTTAAGATTAGCATTGACGTATTAACAATTAGTAATGAATATAAAACTTTGCATAATATTATTGAACAAAAATATAACAAGATATTAGAAAAAATTAATCATATTGTAAATATAAATCGGAATAACCGATCAAAAAGAGGTTTAATTAACGGACTAGGCAATGCTATTAGTTGGCTCACCGGCAATATGGACGCCGATGACAAAGAAAAGTATGATAATATTTTAAATAAAATCGAGAGAAATATGTATCACATAGAGCATAATGAAAATGTTAGATTAGGATTAAATAAAGAATTAACATCTAAACTTAATAAAGAAATAATTGTTTTAAATAAATATAAGGATAGTATAGAAAAAATAAATAATTTTACAGATTTAGCTCTTACTAAGTTAATGTATCATGATTTATTAGCCGTATTAGATTTAGTAGAAAATCAATTAAATGATATAGAATTTTCCTTAGAACAATGTAAATTAGGAATTACCCATCCAAGCATATTAACGACTAGAGAACTAGAACAATTAAACATACCGTTCGGAGAACCAATCACAGAAAATGTAGAATTAAACTGGTTACTTAGCTCCACATTTTGTTCCCTATCAGATACAGGATTAATTTATTATTTTATTAAAATCCCTTTGAAATCATTGCCAAAAACAACTTATTATGCTATGTCATATCCAGTTACAAGGAATAATAAAATCATTACTCTAAAGATTAAAGAACAACTAATCATTAGATTTAAAAATTCGTTTTACAATGGAAATTGTATTAAATTCAATAATCATCATTACTGTAAAGACATGATAGAGATTAAGGACAAATGTATTTTAGAATTATGTAAGAATATAGAATTAAATGATTGTAAAGCTGTAGAAATAAGAACAAACCCTATATAATCAAACTTATACCCACATTACACCAATATTTAACCTTTAATATTAGCAATGTAACAACTAGTGTAACAAACACACAAATGTATCATCTACCATCTACTAGCCTCCTTAATCTTAATGAAAATGAGAAATTTGTAAATATAAATGTACCACTTTCTTATGTTGACAATGTAAATATTCCTTTTATTTCCTATCATTCTATTAATAATAAAACTATTGTATCAACAAATTTTACTTTTGAGGAATTACAACAAATAGACTTAAGTAATATAGAAATAGAAGAATTAGAACCTTATGATATAACTGTATCCCAATTTATTTCTTATATATTTTATGTAATATGTTTATATCTTTTATGTTATAATCTTTATCGTCAGTATTGTAAACTGAAATTACTGTGTTCTAATCCTTCAAATGATAATCCAAGTACCCATCCTCAACCACCTGAATGTTTTGATGGCAGAGCCAGAGCTTGGTTTCAATATTTACAGAATAGACAAACCGTCCCAAATCCTTAAATTTAGAGTTCAGTGGGCTTCACTCTCATAAGGACGGAGGAGTCACGCCACCATGAGGCCATAGTGCACCTGCAGATCACACCATATTCCTTGAATCTTATTCAGCAGTCCTATTAACCTATATATACCCTGTCCCTTCTCCCAGGGATCACTCTCTCTTCAAGTCCTCGCAGTAATTACGGTACGTAATCTATGTCAGATCTAGTATAGCCATATTGTTATTATCAAGATTGTCATTATTGTCTTTTAAAGTGTTATTATCGATATTTTGTAACTTTTGAATAAATAAAATATTTTTTTTACAATAACGAGCACGAACACCAAAATTGAATACTATGTATAGAATTTTAGAATCAGTAAACGGCGATAGATAAATTTAAAAAATTCATATGTATATTCAAGTAACAAATTATAATAGATGTAGATGTAAACAAAAAATCGGTTATCATTAAAGATAAAAAAAAATAGAAATTATTTTCGAGATGAAGATAACACGATGAACAAAGAGCAAAAATAAAAATTCAATAAAAAAATCATCTTATATGGTCAAGCCACAACTTATTAGATATGTGATTTCCTGACACGGTTATTATCGATGATAAAGATAAAATGTAAGTTGTTCTGGAATCAGGAAATTTTATTTGAATTATTTGAATAAAAATCGAAAAAAGAAAAGGAAATAGTAACGCAACCATGCATAAATGCTTTTGGTTCATTATTTTAAATAATTAACCTTTGTAATCGACCAACAAAATAAAATTACCCCGCTCAAAATTTAAGATCTTGCGTTGAGATGCGTAGAATCCGAACAACGAATAAAAAAAAATCCGTTTCTCCTAATTAATAAATAAATAAATTCTAAAAATATTTTACTTTTGTAGTGCCATTTGATAGAGAATTAAATATTTTTCAAAATAAAAAAAGAATCATTAAAATTGGTTACAAACTAGCTGAGATATTGCGTTTTGAAATCAGCGGTAGTGATATGATATTATTCTTTGAATTATTGCTTTTCATATTACTTAATTGCCTATCAACAGCTATATAAACAGTTATATCCTAATATTGTTTTCTGGAAATAATAAACCATTGTGTAATAATTTGCAGCGTTTTTTTAATACTTTTATCAACTCTAACTTTATTCAATAGTTTTTATTGAGCAAGGTAAAGTCAGATAAAAACCTATTTAAAAGAGTTCCCAAAGTAAAATGTTATTTTCGAACCTTAAGATGTTATGAAACTCATAGAATATCCTTTCCCAGGAGAAAATGCCATCACAGAAAATTTACTGACCCGTGCATCAGGATCGTTCGGTTAACGAGTCGGCGAAATAATCGATTTCACGGTTAACTTCTTACCTCTATGTTCGCATTAAATATAAGTTCATATTCTAACAAACCTGTTGCGCGCAACACACGACTTCCACTTGCCTCCATTGTTAAAAAAAATTATAAGAACCTTTAAATAAAGTTATAGATGAAAAAGATTAAGAAATCACATTGAGTTTCGATAGAAAACATGTATTTCATTAAGTAATCTGTTACATAATTATCTTCTAGAATCACTTAGTTTTATCCGCTTCTCCACAATCTCCTCTATCTTTTACGATTTTGTGTATAACATAATATTTTTCTAAAATCTTTCCAACGGTATACATATATATTATATTACTTTTCTAATGTGTAATTGGTTATTAAAATTATTTCAACTTGTTTAATTAGCTGTTTTATTTATCAATCCTTATACGATTAAAGGTACTTTAGGGGACAAAAATTCGGCATTTAAGCCCTGTCAGACTATTTAAAAGTCAGGTTCAGAGTTCTGTTGGTTTATAATTGTCTTTCCTTGTTAAAATCAATACTTAAATGTGGAATCTTATTGATCAATAAATCTATATTTAAAGTATTTTAAAAAATGTGGCTTTACTGTTTCTCCCTTACCTGTTTTTTATTAATAATATCAAGATGTTATGATTACCTATATTCACATCTACAAATTTAAAGGAACGATACTTTTAATAAAATAAAATTTAAAATTTTAATTAAATAAAATAAAATTTTAATAAAATAAAATAAAATAAAATTTTAATTAAATATAAGTATTTAAGTTTTTAATTTAAAGAGAAAATGTAATTTCAAATTCAAAAATTATTCCTGAAATAGGAGTAGTAACATAGACGTATAATATACCGTAAGAAAGTAAAGATTTCAGACAAGCTAAAAATATTGTGTAAGACGTAAAGGATAAAAGTATGTTGTAAAAGATGTTATAAGCCCATAAAGTTATGAACATATGTTATTTTTAATGTTGTAATAAGGGAAGTATGGTTGATACAGTGTTACCACCGTACAGCATCGTACAAATTATATTCTTCCATAAAGTACTCAATATTTCAGAAAAAATATTTCTAGCTAAATAGAACAACATTCGTTTAATAACTTTAATAGAGTGCTATTAATATAATAAAATAAAAATCTAGCTTTTAATGCTAAAAGAATGAAATAAGGTGGTTAATAACACAGTAATGAGAGATTTTCCAGTAAAATTTCCTAGAATGAATATGGAACTCAACGTTTCAATTTATGTTTCCCATTTCTGCTAGTGATTAAATATAGTAATGGATAGACATTATAAAACAAACTCATTTTCTTTCTGATTTCACT
Source organism: Piezodorus guildinii (assembly GCA_023052935.1). Classification (NCBI taxonomy): domain Eukaryota; kingdom Metazoa; phylum Arthropoda; class Insecta; order Hemiptera; family Pentatomidae; genus Piezodorus; species Piezodorus guildinii. Next base: position 139,856,138 of record CM041293.1, read on the forward strand.
TTTCGTTACTATGAATTAAAAATCCCAAAGCCCAAAACTCTAAATCGGTCAGATTCTTCTCAACAGATTCTCGAAACGTCGAATAGATAAAATTGTTTATTCATTGACTGAAACCTGAGAACAACAGAAACTTAAATTATCAACTGATCAAACAATATATATTGGCTGTGACAGAATAATATTTATTCTATTTTAGCCGTGGGGCGATCCTGGGGTACGGAGACCCTCCTGGGGCAGACCCACCCTCTTTAAATTGAGTTCCCAAATTGGGGAAAAAACCTGGCGGCTGAGCGTGATCTCGGCCAAATCACCTCATTGCACGGCCGTTGGCCTAGAAATAGTACGAATCTCTACATGTACTGAGCCCATAACTCTCCATGGGTTGTAGTGGTACAGGTTTTTTTTTTTATTTTGGATTCTGACATGGACCACCCCAGATTGACATGACGGAATCAGTAAAGTAGGACGATTCGGAATTCAGGAAAGCAAATTCTTATTTATAGAATATAGAATTTAGTCCACTTTCACTTAAGTAACTGTAGGTCAGCTTTCTCGAACTTAATTTAATACAACCAGGTATTAAGTTCGAATCTCTTCCTAATATTTTATAAAATTATTATTGATTATTAATTAAATAAGAAATTATACACACTTGTTACTACTGAAGGTAAGTTTATCACGGTGGTAAAGCAGAACAGAAAACAACCATTAATTAACACACTGCAAGTAAACCTGGAAAACTTTCAATGAAGATTTCTTTTTTGGATTTGTAATAAGCTAATGCAATATGTAGACTGTTTTATATTATACTTTAAGCTACTGTTAGCACACTAAGAAAGTCCTTTTTAAATTATAATAGTAATAGGCTTACCGAACCCGAAGGTTCGATGCCGATACCACTAAATTCTGTCTACACAGACTCGTCCAATGTTCACCGTTTAAGCCCAAGCCCCCGAGATCAGCCTTAACGCAATCCTCCCTTCGACGCTTCGGCCTACCTTTTGGACGTCTACCAGTCGGATCAGCGAATACCAACTTTCTCGGAATCCGCTCCTCATCGTGCCCAACAACTTTACTCGCCTATTTTAGTCCCCGTGATGCTATCAACTCAATTATATTAACAGGATACAAGTGCCGCAATATCGCGTTGTGAAACCTTCTAAACTCCCCTGTGGCCTCATCTCTCTTCGGACGAAATATTTCGCACAGTACCTTATTTTCGAAAACCTTAAGCCGTTGTTCATCCTTCAAAGTAAGCGGCTACGTTTCACATACGTAAAGAACCGTCGGAAGAATAATAGTTTTATAAACTCTAACCTTTAAGGTTTTAGATAGAAGCCGCGAACTAAGTAACTTATCAACTGAATAATAACACGCATTTCCCACCTTTAACCGGGACTTTATTTCTTCCTGGATTTCATTTTTTCATGTTTTCATTAAATCTAAATATTTGAATTTCTCTACGTGTTCAAAAGTATACCCTGATATATCAATATCAGCAAGATCGCCACCGTTTCTGCTACTAATCATATATTTCGTCTTATCGGTATTTAATTCGAGTCCAATTTCTTTGCCAGTTATTATTAACACACTTAATTAAGTGTTTTTTAAATTATAGGGATAATAATTTGGCAGTATAATTAATCACGTACAGAAATCTTTAACAGACCAACATAACAGGATTAAATCCACTTAATTAAGTACTATTTTGAGTTCACCTCTGCGTAGTCCTAATAATAGTTAAAGTTTAGTAAAGTGCTTTTGAATAAATACCACATATTCTTAAGTTTATAGCATTTATTGTTTAAATATTTATTGAAATTTACAACTGTATTATTGAATGTTGTTTATGTGACTTAAACTAAATGTGACTTATGATTAAACTAAGGCATGATGCACATGTAGGAAAACTACCAATTGGTAGTTCTCCAAAAATAATGATAAACCAGAACGTCACGGGACCATCTTCTTTTCATACTCCCCGGAGGATCATCAGGAAATGTAGAGGAGGCAACGACTGAAACTAGTGGGTTAGAATGGGAATGGCGTGTGTTAAGAAAGGAAAGTGTGGAATATGGTTCGGGCCAAATCAGCAACTTATGGAACATTAATGTCTTTATGAATGAGTTTATTCATGACATAGTAAGAAGCATCGAAGATTTAACAGTCTTCTTATGGGTTAAGTAAAGCCACATATCTCCGCAGGTTTGAGCGTCTGTCCAATAAGTAAAAGAAAACGCAGGACTATTTCTTGTTTGAGGATTCAATTTGGGAGGTTTTTCAAGGTAAACTCCTAAGTATCAGATCTGTTCAACAGGGAATACCGTTGTGTTATTAAAGGATTTTGTGAGAAGAAAGTCATAGGTTTACGACAATTCCAATTCTTACACCTTACTTCAAGGTATTTGATATGGGATTAAAGAGTTTTGGAGGAAATAACTGGATCATTATCCACAGATAACACACAAGTGTTTGCATGGGATATCAGCTGTGAAGAATAACTTTTTGGCATCAACACATGTGGTTGCCAAGGAGACATAACCTTAATTTTTTTGTTTTTCAAACAATAGTATATGTGGTATGTTAAAATAAAAATATTAACCCATTATTGATCTTGTTTATGGTGTGATACCTCAACTTCATGGGCTTAGTAAAATTTTCTATTAACTTGTACGACTTTTTTTATTGTATATTAACTTTTCTGAAATTTCGCGCTTTCCTACTGTATATTATACGTCTATAGTACTATTTAAATTTCATGAATAATTTTTAGAAGACTAGATCACTCAAAATTTTATTAATCCTTCTAAAAAAAAAAAAAAAAAAAAAAAAAGACATAATTGAAATGTATTTGACATAAAACATCAGCAAATAATGTCCTAATTGATAGTGTAAACCGTATCCAAATCACCAAATCCGTATCCTGTCTTGTGGTTTATAAAGTGTTCGCGGAAAACAAGAATCGCAAAATCATTTGATCAATAGTAGAGAAGATGGTAAACAACGTGCTTATTTTTTCTTAATCGATAAAAGCAGTGATGACCTTTAAAGCCAAGAGAAAAGAAAAACCATTGTTGACCCAGGACTTGTGGAGAAAGTATATTCCCTTCTTTTGTGGCTCATGTCCAAAGAAGGTTTAGTGGGACGCGCAGGAGTCCCATACTCAAGTAGAATAGAAAAAAAAAATTTTTTTCTTTCATAGAATGTTCTGACCTACCCAAAAAAAGTCATCCAAAAAAATTACATTTGGTTACTCGCGTTTAATCTAAAATTAATTTAATAGACAAGTTCTTTTTTTTTTTTTTTTTTTTTTTTTTTTACTTCGACATTTATTAGAGTAACGTTCAAATCTTCTATTTAACTACAAAATGATCATCCACATGACTATCATAAGACCAATATAGACTTACAATGTTGAGCTTTGGGGCTCTACTAAACCTTTGAATTATTCCCTTATCCAGTCCTTCCAATCCAAAATCCTCATCGCTTCCTTCTTTGTGAGGAATAAACTCATGACCCGAAATGATTTGGCCCGAACGAGGTACGATATTAATCCTATCTCGTCACACTTTCATTTCCACTCTATCCACTATCTAGCCTTGCTTCCTTATGAATTCCTAATCATCCTATGAGGCGTCTGAATAGAAGGTAATGGATATTTTCTTTATATGTACATCAAGTCATTGTTTATTGTATCCTATCCTTTACTGCATGTTTTGATGTAAATACAGCTATAAATTTTAATAAATATTCATTTTTAAAATTTTTTATTGATCCTGAAACTTGATGTTTTCTCTATCTTAATATATAAAAATAAAAATAAACTTTATTCACATATTTAAATTTTGACAAAATGTTAACAATGATTTTGGATGAGTCATCCTTACAATCAGAAAATATTTTTTGTTTTTTTTGTGATTATAGTACATTAGCCTAAATGGCAAACATATGGTGAAAAATTGAGGTTACATTGCGATTGTAAGAAAAATTATACAAAAAACCTACGCATAAAAACTACACATAAAATAATTGAGAATACATAAAATAATTGAAAATACATGAAATAATTGAAAATACATAAATTAATAGAAAATACATAATATGATTGAAAATTATAAAATTTAGAAATTTATAACATAAGAAAGTAAGTTAATTTAATAATACATGTTTTGTTCTCTTATGAGTATATCGTTTTAGTGAAAATTTATTGTAATTACCGATTTCTTTTATTAATGGGTTTTTAGAGACTGGAGTTTTACTGAAGTAAGAAGCTGTTTGTGAATGGACAAGTTGTTTGATTGTAGGAAGCTGCAAGTCTTGGAGCATTGATGATATTTTCGTGTATCGGGGGAAATTATTAATTATCCGCATTGACAAGTTTTGAATTCTCTCGAGTTTATGGAAGTTAATCGAGCAGGATGAGCTCCAGACTGGAGAGCCGTATGTGATTAACGGGCGGATGACTGATTTATATATTGTTAATTTGTTTTGAGTACTCAAACGGGATTTTCTATTAAAGTAAGGAAACATTTTGTATATTATTTTTTTCGCCTTGTCAATTTTTCTGTTGATGTGGTCTGTGAAAGTAAGTGATTTGTCTAAAGTTAGCCCTAAGTACTGTACAGATTTTGACCATGGGATGAGAGCTGAATTTAACTTAATTTGGTGGTTTATTTTTGAGCGACGTTTAGTGAACAGGATTGCTTCAGATTTGGTGGGATTAATTTTCAATTTCCATTTGTTGCAATACTTGTTAAATTGTTTAAAGTATTGTTGTAAGCGATTTACTACAGTATCAATACGATATGATGAAGTATACAATGCAGTGTCATCGGCGTATAAGAACCTCGTCACAAATGGGTTGGTCGGTAGGTCGGAAATGAACAAATTAAATAGAATTGGAGATAAGCAAGAGCCTTTGGGAAGACCGGAGATAGGGAGAGTATCGGAAGTAGATTTGCCAACTTGAATAAAAAACTGTCTATTTGATAAATATGAGTGAATAATGTGAATCAGGTATGGCGGAAAATTATATGAGATTAATTTGTATATGAGTCCGGAGTGCCACACAGTATCAAATGCTTTTTCTAGGTCCAGAAGGAGCATACCGGTATGTTTGCGTTCGTTGAAGGCTTTAGTGATGAAGTCAGTGAGTCGTGCTAATTGGTCAACGGTGGAGTAGTGTTCCCTAAAACCAAACTGTTCATCTATTAGTAAATTATTTAGTCTAATATGCTTGTTAATTCGTTTGAGTATTAGTTTTTCTAGAATTTTGGATAGTATATTTAGTAGACTTATAGGTCTGTAGTTCGAAACATTACTATGGTCTTTATTTGGTTTTTTTATAACTATAGTTTTGGAAGTTTTCCAGACTATGGGGAAGTAACTAAATCTTAATATGGAATTAAATATTTTGGTTAAAAAATAAATAGATTTTTGGCTTAAATTTTTTATTACCAGGGAGGGAATGCTATCATCGGCTGGGGCTTTTTTAGGTTTTAGACCTTTAATGATTTTTCCGGTTTCTTTTGGAGAGATAGATGAGAAATTAACAGTAAGAGGTGATTTTAAATAATCGCGGACGGATTTCAGAATTTTTCGGTTGTGATGATTTGATCCAAAGAGAGAATTAATTGAGGGAGTTGTTTGGAAATGCTTGGCTAATAGCTGAGCTTTATCTCTGTCCAGATATGCATAGCCGTCATTATTTTTTAAAGGAGGAATTTTCGGGGACTTCTTAGTTAAATTCTTGTGAATTTTCCACATTTTATTGTCCCCTGGCTGACAGGATTTCAAAACCGTAGCCCAGTTTTCGTTTTTCCAATTATTTAGACGTGTTTAAATATAACTATTTAGTTTATTATAGACTAATTTGGTTTTTGGGTTATTATTACGTTGGGAGTATCTTTTTAATCTATTTTTAATGTATATTAGGGCTCTGAGTCGGTAGGGTAAATTATTATGATAATGTGGATGGTGATACTGTTGTTGAATGGATAACGACATGGATAATTTGATATGTTTATAAAAATCGATTAGAGTAGTGTCGATTTCTTTGGAATCATTTATGGTCGGATTTGTGTTGATTCGGGAATCTAGCTCTTTCCTGAACTTTTGCCAGTCAGCGTCTTTGAGCGAAAATTTGAGTATTTTTGAAATTGTAGGTAGGGGAGATTGAATACGAAAAATCACGGGATTATGGTCTGAATTTAGAAATGGAAAAGAGATAAGAGGTGATAAATTGTAAATATTTTTCGTTAGAGCCAAATCGATAATACTAGGTTTGTAATTACGTTGAGTTGGTATATGTGTTGGTTCAGGCGGACTGTGTAGTTGAATGAGGTTTTTTACTATGAAGTTTAGAGCGAATTTACCGTGTTTATTTGTTCTTTTACAGTTCCACTGTGTGTGTGCTTAGCGTATAGGTCTCCAAAGATGATCACTTGTTTGTTTAATTTGAATAGTTTAGTCATGTCTGGAATATTTATTTTATTTGGCGGGATGTTCACAGATATTACAGTGGTTGATTTATTGTTAATAATTGTATTAATCGCAACGGCTTCGGTAGACATTAAGTCAGGAACTTGTATAAAATGGTGCTGAACATCGGAACGGACTAAGAGCATAACGCCCCCACCTGCTCTGCTACAATCTCGTCTATAAATGACATATCCCGAAAGCGAGAAACGATCAGTTTCAGAAAGACGTGTTTCACAAACAGAGACTAAATGGGGTTGATTATGATTTAAAAATAATTTAAATTCTACATCGTTTCCGCGAATAGTTTGTGCGTTCCACATCATAAATTTAATTTTACTATTGTCACTTGTCATTAGAAATTTTTGAATGAGTTGTGGCATCTATTATAATGTTAAGGAGAAAGCTTGTTGTGGTAGAGTACGGGATATAAAGATCGCTGATTTTAAGTTTTTTTGAATTAAGGCCAAGGCAAAAGTTGTTTATACCGCCGCTTTTACAATTGTAATTTAACAAGACAGTGTGTATAAACAACTTTACAACGCTAACAGTCATAAGAGATTTGAATATATAATTATTATGAATATATTTGCACAATAGGATGACCATTAATCAAACATAGAAAGTATGCCCTCTACTAGAATAAAGATTTTTGACATCTCGTCTTCGGTGCTTTTTAGTTGTGATAAAATTTTTTTGAAGTTTGTAATTAATTTACTTACATTAAATAAATTTAACATACTTTTTATTTCTTTAAAACAGTCAGACATCGTAGGTTCATTAGGGTTGTTGTTGACAGTTTTCGGAGAGAACGTGTTTTGAGGCCACGGAGATTTCGGGGTTGGTAGTACTGGAAATTCTTGATCGCTTTGTGTAAATGTTTTTCGTGGAATCGCTCGTAGTGCTGGGTTTTTTTTGCTTAGCTGTAGTTCGAGATTTCTTTGGTATTTGGAGCATTGCGTGGAGTTTGAAAAATGTTCATCAGAGCAATTGCAGCATTTGGGTTTGAAACCGTCAATTAATGTATTTGGGCAATCCTTTGAAAGATGTTCTCCGGGACATTTCAGACATCTTGGATTTTTGAAGCAATTACGTGCCACGTGGTTAAATTCCTGGCATTTGTAACATTGAATTAAAGTTTTGTTTGACCTATATTTCTCCCATTTTATTACTATGTTACAACAGTAGCGAAGGTTATTTACTTTGGCTAGCTGTTCTTTATTGTCCAGAATTATTATTAATATCGGAAACTTTATTACCCAGTTTTCGGATTTTTTTTTTCATTTGATAGATTTTATGAATGGCCAGGCCTTGATTTTGTAGGTCGGACGAAATTTCTTCTATATGAAACTCAGGAGGCATACCTTTTAGAATAATTTTTGGTTTTGTTTCACTTTTCGGGGTGAAAGTGTGAAAACCGAGGTTGAGATTTTTAAAAGCATTTTTTACAAGTTCGAAGTCTTCGCTATTTTGGACGTAGATTGTAGTTTTATTCATGTTAGTTTTTATATTTAAGTCTTTTACTTTAACTTTTAAATCATTGACAACACCACTGATATTGTTGTAAGATGAGTTAACGATTATTGGGGGGTATTGGCTTTTCTTCTGTTGATGATTTACAATGTTTTTTAAGATCTCCGTATCTTCTTCATCTAAATCTGAAAGTAAATCATAACTATTGGAGGTTTCAATATTGAACTCGCCTCTTTTACGTTTGGTTGAAGTACCTGCTATCTGTTCTGCCATAGTTCGTGCTTGGCCCCCGATCGGGGCGCCCTTGATTGTTCTACTTTGATGAGTGGTGAACAATTAAAAACTAACAGAGAAACACGAAATTTACCACTTAAAACATAGAATAAGTTATAAAAATCCTAGTAAAAAAAATATCATTTATAACCTTATATCACCAAAAACAGCTGTGGTATCTTAATAAATTACTGAGATATAGGTGTACTTATAGGTAATATTTTTTTTTTTTTCTTTTTTATAATTATTCGCAATTTCTTGGTTAAAAAGCACTAATTATATTTGTCTCTATCTTAAAAAATAACTGAGTAATTTAATTAAATCATATTTAATCGGCCGATATTTTAAGACCAATCGGCGAATATCAACGTCTAAGTGTTGAATCATCGTTGGATTGGCTAGTATTTTTGTGTCGAGTTTTACAAAAATCGGTCCTAGTAGTTTCGGAGAAAAGCCGCGGACGGCGGACAAACGTTTGTTTTTATTTTGTTTTTTATTCGTTATTCAAAGGTTCATTAGTGAAAATAATGAAACTGAAGTCGAAAGGTTGCGAATTTTATTAAGGTTACTCCAAACTAAGTGGATATAATTCACTGATGGATGAACCTTACCTACACGAGGAATGGTGTGTCCACAGAGGCAGGACGGGCGGTTCTTAGGTATTCTAATACCTTGGCGAGGTCAAGCTCTTGTGAAACTTCGGCCCACGCTAAAGACATATCTTTAACCCAGTTTCTTTCGTATCTAACGGAATAAAAAAAAATAAATAAACGGTGCAAGAGAACAATTAAAAACGAAGAAATACCGATCTTTTTTAAACTACTCCAATACGTTATTATTTCAGATCAACCTGAGCAGATACTAATTACTTTCAATCAGCTATATATGAAATATATAAGATAAGCCTTTATTAACACATATTTACAATTTGGTTGATACATAAAGTTTATAAATGTCTATTTTTATTTTTAAACCCTTTTAATAGTTGATAACAATAAAAAAGAAACAATGTTTGACCAAATATTGTATACAACTTTTTAAATAAAATTACTAAGAACTTTTTTAAAAAAATTACAAAAAAATACTTGTTTAAATAAAAATTGTATGTTTAAATAAATAAAAATAAAATTATTTTCTGCTGATGTGTAGGCCTCTCCTGAAGGAGGATTAGTCTTGATTGGTGACCAGCTGTACCTTCTGGGTTATAAGTTCGCTGCTTGTTTTTCAATTTCTTGGCATTTTGATTTACAATATTTTCGGTGTTCTGTTTTTTCGTGCCAAGATAGCCTTCTTGTTTTTTAATTTTATTTGACCATCTCTTGAGTAGGCCTCCTTGCTTGCGTTTCTTCCCGAGAGGTGTCCATTCTGTAACTGTCTTGCTGCACCTGGGGTCCTTTATTCGCATTAAATGCCCAGCCCATTCCCATTTTAGTTTTTTTATACAGCCCTCAGCAAAGTGGCCTCTTTCAGAGTAGTATTTTTTACTTTATGCTTTAAATTGACATTTTTCAAGCTCCTCTCCATTCTTCTTTGCCTAACATTAATTATTCTTTCCTGAGCTTTAGTTAGTGACCTTCCATAAGTCAAAGCTGGAAGAATAAAGGTATTTAATATTAGCCTTTTCCATTTGATTTCATGAGTGGAGCTTTGCATTATGTTTTTGAAGATCCAAAATTTTTTCTAGCAAGAGGCAATCCGTTTTTTAATTTCTTTGGAAAGACGGTCTTCGAATGATATGGTCTGTCCTAGGTAAGTGATGTCTTTCACTAATTCTATTTTTGCGAGAGAATTTTCTATTTTGGATATATTTATATGAAATATATTGAGTCCCTTGAGTCCAAATGACCAAGTCACGCAAAAAGGTCTGTGTGTATGCGGTGAGTCTAGCTCGAAAATGATTAGTTCAAAAAAACTAGAGTTTTATATTTTAAAAGCGTATTTGCCTGAAATGCTACAGAAACGTTTTCATTACAATAAGCTGTACGATCTCTTCTTCTTCTTTTGCATCACTCTGTAGTACCTTTCAGCGTAGGGGAGCGTTTAGCCAGGATTGCCAATGTTCCCTGTTGTATGCTAGATTTCTGGCATGGCAAATATTTTTATTTCGTTTCTTGCATAAACGGTCAACGTACTCCAGGTACGACATTCTTGGTCGGCCACGGGGTCTTTTACCAATGGAAATATAGTCCATGGTTTTCAATGGATCTCTGTGTCCCTCCATCCTGTGTCCAAACCACTTAAGCTGCCAGGTTTCCAGGACATAATTCATTGAGGGAACTCCTAACTCCTCTCTGATTCTATCATTGCGGATGCAGTCCCGTCTTGTTCTCCCTGCGATTCTTCGAAGAAATCTCATCTCCGCAGCAATGACTTTGCTCTCCAGTCTGCTAGTCATCACTCAGCTTTCTGCACCATAAAGGAGTATAGGAAGGTACACCGCCTTAAAGATGTGCAGTTTCACATTTCTGCTTACTTCTCTCTTCCCGATCACTGTATTGCAGATCTGGTAGTATACAGCGTTGGCCTTGCTTATCCTGTTCACTATTTCTGAGTCTACTTTCCCAGATATATCCATAACAGTGCCGAGATAGGATAAATCTGATACCTCTTCCATCGCTTCTCCATTGCAGTATATTAAAACATCTTCCTGTATCCTTGCAACCTGTAAGATCTTACTACTGCTGGTACTGATGGTCATGCCCTTCCTGCGAAGCTCTTCATTCCATTCGTCAACTGCCTGCTGCAATTTCTCTACAGAATCTGCAATCAGGACAATATCGTCCGCATACAGGAGAAGCTGTATCCCGACTGGAAGCAGATTCCTTCGCCCTAGGAAAGTCCTTTCTGTTCGCCTTTTGCAGATTGCAGCTATTTCATCCATATATAATGTAAATAGAAATGGGCTTAAGCTATCCCCTTGTTTAACCCCTCTATTTATGCTAAAATAGTCAGATTCCTGCCCATTCAGTCTCACTATACCCTTTGGATCTTGGTATATGGATTTTATAGCTTCCACCAGGCTTCTTGGAACATTCTTTGCTCTTAGTGTTTCCCATATTTCGTTTCTTGTGACCGAGTCAAATGCACCTTGAACGCCTAGGAAGGCAAGGTACAAATTTTTATCATGATCCTATGATTTTTGCATAATATTCCTAAGGGTGAATATATGGTCCTGCGTCTGACGTCCTGGTCTGAATCCAGCTTGCTCCTCTCCTATAAACGGCTCAACTAGAGGTTTCAGTCTATTATGCAGGATGGTTGTATACAACTTGTATACCACTGGAGACAGGCATATAGGTCTGTAGTTGGTGCATTCAGCCTGGTTGCCTTATTTATGTATGGGAATTATCACATTATATTCCCATTCTGTAGGGATCTTTTTCTCATCCCAGGCTTTTTCAAAAAGTATTTGGAGAGACTTCATCAACTCCATTCCACCATACTTAACAAACTCTCCAACTATAGTATCCTGTCCTGGAGCTCTTCCTGTCTTGATCTTTTCGATAGCTAGCTCAACTCCTTCCTCCTTGATAACCTCATCGAACTCAGCTTCATTCCAGTACCCTTCTTGACTGTTCAAAGAATATATATGTTTATTTATGAATTGTTTTTCATAATGTCTCCTCCAAACCTCTAGGATGCCTTTATCCTCTGAGACCATTTCTTCTAGCTCCTTCTTAATATTCCTGATTCCCTTGACTGTTCGGCCTCTCAGTGCTTTGATTTTTTTCCAGAATAACTTTATTTTTCACCATGATCTTGGTTTAATTTCTCTCCAAATTCTTCCCAAGATCTCCTTTTTACAGTTTTTACGGCCTCTTTGGTATTATTCCTGGCCAATACATATGACTGCCATTTTTCCGCGGTTTTGGCAGTGCAATAATTTTTCCAGGCTACCTTTTTTTCTTAACCAGCGCTTTTAATTCATCGCTCCACCATGCAGTCCTTTTACCTTTTGTGTATATTTTTTTAACTCCGCAGACCAATGTAGCCAACTCTAGGATACTCTCCTTTATATGTTTCCATACAGCTGTACGATCTCACCATTTTCAATTATGTTTTTCATTTCTACCGATAATTAAAACATCTGGTGCGGACACCACACGAGTCTCACTTACCTCGACTTTTATGATCAATTTAACAACTATTAAATATACTTCGATTTGAAAAATATTTGAAGATAATTTTAATTAAACGTGTATCTTCGTTGGAAACATATGATTTAGATTAAATAATTTAACTATATTAAATTGCTAATCAGTAATAAGTTGATTCCCCAATCCTTACTTTACATTAGCTTTTATAAGTCTGTATATATATTATCTTATAAATGAGTGAAACTAATTAAGAATAAATTAAACTGGTATAGTTATTTTTATAGAATTTACAAAATTAAAAGTACTTTAGAGGAAGAAAATTTAATACATCGGCATTTAAGCCCTGTTAAACTATTTCAATCAGAATTAAACTACATGATCTTAAAGCCCATTAAATTTCACATCAATACAGCGAATCAAAATCAAAATCGTTAGAGCCGTTTTTGAGGAAACCGTAAAAATGTGCAAAATGCATGGTATAAAGTGGCTCTTCTGGTAAGCCGATGTTGATGAAAAAGTTGCTGTAACATCTCGGGCGTGTTGTTGTTTTAAATATGAAATTTCAGTTTCGTACGACCTATCGTTTTTGCGCTAGACTTATCACATACACACATACTCGGACATTGACCTTTTTGTGGGATTTGGTCATTTGGACTAAGATAACCCTAAAACGTGTTTTTTCCGTCGAAAACTGGAATTCGGAAATTTTCACGATCGCAATACTTTCCCTTACTATACATTTCATATATAGGTAAGTGAAAGTAATATAATAATGAATATACGTTATAAAATAAACATATTTTCTTGCTCATTGCACTTTTTCTTACGATGAACTCGTAATCCTAAAGTGACACCTCATTCAAATTGCACTCGTGCGGAGCAGTGGCGAGTCTTTTTATAAATGTCTTCCTTTTTCTTCTTCTGATTTAATTATTTTTTTCTTGCTTCTTGACCTTGGGCGTGTTAATTATAGTTGTAGCAGTTAGCTCGTGTTGCTCTGATTATCTTGCCTAACAGCCTCGTTAGGGTCTCTCAGAAGATTAACATGGGATGGTTTCAGTCGCCTTCTTCGGCCATCTTTAGTGAAACCAGACATGGGGCACAAGAGCGAAAATCTGGTGCGGGCAACACACGACTTTCAGTTACCACCGTTTTAAAAATATATTAAAGAATTTTCAAACAGATTTAGTGATAAAAATTCGTGAAACCATTAAAGGATTAATTAAATTAAATTTCTATAGAAACATATGTTTTATTAAAAAATCTATTTTATTATTATCAAAAGTAATCAGTTAGTTTTATCGGCTTTTCATCACTATTTATGAACTTTTACGATCTTGTGTATATGATAATATTTTTTCTAAAATCTTTAGCTTTCCAACGGTATAATATACATTTATCTTACTGTTCTTATGTTCAAAAACAAAAAATTGCATTAAAAAAATATTTTTTCAGTTTTTTTCCTTTAGTTGATTATCGAATTCCTTCAATTTATATATTTACCTCTTTTTTATCAGTGGTAACAAGATAAAATGGTAATTATTATAGAATCTACAAAATTTAAGGTACTTTAGAGGAAGAAAATTTATAATATCGGCATTTAAGCTCTGTCAGGCTATTTCAATCAGAATTAAACCTACATGATAATGAAGCCCATTAAATTTTACATCGATATAGGGAGTTAAATCAAAATCGATAGAGCCGTTTTTGAGAAAACTATAAAAAGGTGCAAAATGCCTAGTATAAAGTGGTCCTTCTGTCTGGCTGATTTTGATAAAGAAGATTTTTTAACAACTCGGGCGTATAGTTGTCTTAAATATGAAATTTTAGTTTCTTAGGACTTATCGTTTTCGCCCGAGTTACCACACACACACACAAACACAGACCTTTTTGCGGGAATTGGACAATTGGACTCAGGGGACCCTAAAACGTGTATTTCCCGTTGAAAACTGGAATTCGAAAATTTGACGACCGCAATACTTTCCCTTACTATATATAGTGAGTGAAAGTAAAAAATACGAAACAGGAATTTCATATATAATAAAACTATATGTGCCCGAGATGTTACAGCAACTTTTTCATCAAAATCAGCACATCAGAAGAGCCACTTTATATATCTTGCATTTTGCACTTTTTTACGAAGTTATTTTAATTAAGAAACTCCCTATACCGATGTAAAACTAAGAAGGCTTAAATATAGTGTAGGTTTGATTCTGATTGAAATATTCTGAAAGGGCTTAAATGCCGACTTTTTTTATTTTCTTCCTCTAAAGTACCTTACATGTTCTATATTCCACAAAACTAACTATATCATTGTATTAGAGTTGATAAAAAACCGATAAATATACAAGTTAAACGAAATAATTACCAGTTGAAGGCGTAAAGAACAATAATATTTTTATAGGAATTTTTTTTTTCCGAATACTTAAATGGTAATATAGATGCATAATATATTCTTGTAAAGCTATTGATTTTAGAAGAAATGTTATCTTATGTACGAAGTTGTGGAAGGTAATGCAAAGTGACAAATATGACAAAAACTTAAGTGATTATTATATTGTATGTACCAATATTATATTCTTATATTATTTAATCTAAAAAACATGTTTCCAATGAATGTTAATACAATGCGTTAAATCTTTACTCAATTTTATTTTTTTGCTGTTTAATTGATTTTAATACCGAGGAAGTAAAAGTCTTGAAGCTTACAAAATTAACATTATTCCCATTATAATAAATAAATAAATTAACATGAATAAGGAAAATTAAATAAAAATCTTTATGCATAAGACGGCAGAAGTGTTAACTTAATTGCAAATCGTAATTTATATATATATAGTAAATAATATTATGTATTATGTAGTATTATTATGGATCAGATTGATGGGATAAATGAGAAACAAATCAGAAATTAAAGTTATAATTTTTTTTAAATTTAATACTAGAGAGAAATTTCATTTGGATCTCCTGCTCAACTTAGCTGAATTGCTATGAGTACACAGCATATCGCATCAATCCTGAAGACAATTTTCAGAACACAAAAATTATTTATTTTTGTTTTCGTACTCTACAAAGGATACAATGGGTTTGTGATAACTAAAATAAATACTTTTGATTGAATTTTACTTATATATCTGGAAAAAACATCAATTGTAGTTCGGTATTTTGTTGTCCTTTCATTTCTATTATTTGACATATTTAAATGAAATGTGGTCTTTAAAAAATAAATTAAAGGCTTTAACGATTCTTGTGAAAAGTCGATATTGAAATCTCCACTCAAGATCATGGGTAATTTATCCAAGTTCCGATTAAGCAAAGGCCCCTCTGTTGTATATATAAGCTAATTTTCATGGATGAATTAAATTATTTCCTTTATATTTTGATTAGGGGGGTGTAAATCACTACTATTATGATGGGGGAGGGGAGGGTGGCTGAGCGGCTTAGCGCGCTAGGAACACAGAGGACCAAATAATTTGAAACCCAGACAATTACGAATTCGAAACTCGGTGCCGGGGGGAGGGAGAGCTTTTTTCAGCACTTATCCCCCGCCCTTACCCCCTGGCCCGAGAAACCCCGCATAGCCTTCAAAGGCGAGGTAGGGGATAACAAAAAAAAAACCATCATAAAGGGTAGTACATTTTCTGCTTCACATTTTGCTACACAAATTTCTCCAATAGATGATTCATTAAAACTATATGGTTTAGAATTCCTAAATGCTACATCCATCTGTGAAGTTATGATGTTTGTCGTATCCCTATTACTGTTATACATAGCTAATACCGCAGCTCGGCACTGAGGTCGCTTAAATTCAGTTATACAATGAAAATTTGGGATATCGGTATTATCTTCCTTGCTCAACCATGTTTCAGATAAAAGCAATATCGTTGAATTTTGAGCAACATCTTCGTCAAGATCCAGGACATGTGCGCGATGACTTGACAATTTAATGAATGTATTGAAATTCCATTTCTGTTGGAAATAAAGTATAAACATAAAATGACTTAACTATACGAACGAATTGCTCTTTATAGTAACAATAACAATAGTTATGTTTTTTATAATGTTTAATATTTTTTCACTATATACTACACCATTAACTACATAAACTTACCTCAGAATATGAACCAAAAATGTAAAATAAATTATTGGTAAAATAATAATTATTATGACGCATCAATAATAACTATTGAAAAAACTATTGATAATATTAATTGATAATAATTCAAACACACACACACACACACACAACACATGAACACAGCGACACAATGCACATGACTGTTATCTTTCACGATAGCTTAAACTCGGTCAGAGTTTACCCGATCGAGCCGTTTACTTCAGAGCGTGACGATCAGCCTAACTTACAGTCTACAAAAATATTTGTGTGGTGCGCCAAAAGAAGTTTATATTTTACATTTCCATCCACATTTTAAACATAACTAAAATGAAACTTCTTCTTCGTCTTCATAGCCCTACCGTCCGTGAGGGGTCCTGGCTTCCTGTAGCAGAAAGCGCCACGATCTCCTATTCTGGTGCTGCGGCAATCCAGTTTCCTACATTCAAGTAGTTTTTGCGTCATTGGGCACACAATTCGCGCAGCCTTGGCCTCCAAACTTTGCGACGACTGTAAAGGAGCTCGGTCAGTATTCTCTTTGGAGGCTTATCGTCAGTCCCTCGGGCCAGATGTCTAGCTCATCAAGAGCGAGACATCAGGTTCACGATATATATATTTAGTACGTACAGTTCTCTATTGCTCCCCCGCCTCCATTATTTATTTTTATGAACACCACCGTATATCGAGAGAAATACTTTCCATATTCAGGTTTAATTAGGATCAGTATTTTTAACGACACCTGACATTTTTTACCTGACATCGTACAAGCTCAGGACCACCTCTATAACTATGCATTTTTACAAACATTTAAAAATCCTAGGGTCACCAAGTTTAAACCTGCGACCTTGGGAATAGAAGGCTGTTATGCTAGCCATTACACCGCAGGTGACCCCTTATTTTTATTATGTTTTGAGCCGTTAGAAGATACATTGGCAACCCCAACCATAATGATAACTTTTCATGCTTTGGTGGTTCATTTGCAAAATAATGACCAAGCATTGAAGTTATAAAATAGCTCTGACTTTCACTTACCTACATATGAAATATAAAGCATGAGGAAAGTATTGCGGTTGAGAAATATTTCGAATCTAATCTAACATCTGATTTCACAATAGAAGTTTTAGGATGGCCTAAGTCTAGATAACTACGTCTCTGGAATGTTAAGTGTAGTTTTTCTCATCATAGTATTAATTATTGTTAATTAATAATAAAGCATGCCTAGCTCATTTTTTAAACAACCATCTGATCATCTCTTCATAACTTTATTTTTATTTACTTATTATCATTTTTTATTTATACATTTATTTATTTCTTGTACCCCACTTTTATTTATTTGTTTACCTACTAGATTACTGTTTTATTTACCCTTTCCTTCGACAGCTCCTTATCGCCATTCGTTATTACCTTATCATCATTCATCATTTATCATCGTCATCCCTTATTACTTAATATCTTTTAATCTTTACCTCGTCACTATTACTTACATCTTCCCCTTTATAGTCATACTTATATATTTTGGCTTCCTATTTTTCTCTTTTTTTTTTTGTCTCTAATTTTACTTTTTTTAATCTCAGTCCGCTATTTTATATTATAAACATTCTAGTTCCTATATTTTCCGTTCCACGCAATGAGCGTTTTTTAAAACGGAAAAAACATCACTTCTTTAGACACAGTCTCAGAGTCAAGTATGTATTTTTTTTCTTATCGATTAGGATCTTTTTTTCATCGCCTATTTCTTTCTCCCTCTTTCCATACTCATATCTTTCTCCGTTACATATCCTAACATATAATTGTTAGTTTAATGTTACATTATTTAAAAATTTAAAATTATTTTTTATTTATACTGTTTCTCTTTTTTAATGACTATGTTCTTTTTATATATTACCTATACTCTTAACTATGTTTTTAATTTATTACCGTCATATATCACTTCAAAATTGTTCATATTTAAAATTTTAATTGTTCACATATTTTTCCTTTGTCATTTGTTTCATTTGCTTAGTCTCTCTTTATATATTTCTATTACAATATTATCATCTCAATTATGTTTACTTCCATACTTTATAACTATCATCTTAATTTTGTTTATTTCCATACTTTATAACTGTCATTTCATTATCATATTACATTTAATTTTATTTATGTTCCCATATTATACTACTGTCATATTATTATTATATACCTAACGCATCATTAAGTCTATGTATTACATAGGTTGATATCTTGTTTCTTTTAGCCCTGTTGAAGGCCCACATTGTAGGCCGAAACGTCGGCACATAATTAAAATAGCACTTATTTTAAATGTGTGTTTCTAATTTATGACCGCACCCCCAACCATCTTTCTCATCTAATTTCTCAACGGTCAACAAAACTCCATCATTATGTATCAAATATTGAATTATACAATAACAATCCTGAAACACAACGGTTCCTTAATATAATAATATTATAAATTTATACAGATTTATTATTTTTTTTTTACAAAAAAATTAGCAGCTCTTCCTTAAAATTTGCAATTTAAAAGATTCCGAAAGTCCTTAATAAGATAATGAGAATGATTATTCGTGGATGTAGTACGAGGAAGAGGGCGCGGATACCGGTTTGTTTGACATCTAGGACGCTAACTGAAGAATTTTACATTAGAAAGTGAATAGATGTTATAAGTAAATGAGGAACGTGTAATATTTGGGTGTATGAATACATTTACATATATGTTTATATTAGCCACGACGCCACAGAAATTATACAAAACAAATTTTGTGCGCGCAACACACGATCTCCGTTGTTATAATCAATCACGGTATATTAAACGGTATATTTTACTGTTCTTATTTACAAAAAAAAAAATCTAAAAACTATTTTTGCTCTTTTCTCCTTTAGTTGGTTACCAAATTCGTTCAATCTGTCAATTAATGGTAACATTAAAGTGGAGTTACGTACCACACACACACACACACACACACACACACACACACACACACACACACACACACACACACACATACACACACAAACACACACACATACACACACAAACACACACACATACACACACAGACCCACATACCTTTTTTCCGGGACTTGGTTATTCGGACTCAGGGGACTCTAAAACGTGTATTTCCGTTGAAAACTGGAATTCGAAATTTTTCACGATCGCTTTACTTGCCCTTACATACTTATATAGGTATGTATTTCATTGTTACCTTTATAATAGGTAATGTTATTTCATATATAGGTAAGTGAAAGTAAAAAGATAAAAATATGACATTGTCCATTAAATTTTTATTAAAATGATAAAAATTCAAATGACCAAAAAAAAAAAAAAAAAAAAAAAAAAAAAAAAAAAAAAAAAAAAAAATCGTATAACTCGAATAACGAATAATTAATTTACATTTTAAAATTAAGGTTCCATTCTGATGGACAACGGTGTAGTCCATCAACTTTATATCGATTTAAAAAGGCTTATGAATCAATAGACCGTCAAAAGCTATATAACATCATGATCGAACAGGGAATACCTAGAAAGTTAGTAAACCTAGTAGAGATGTGTTTGTCGGAAACATTCCATAAAGTTAGAATCGGTCATAATTACTCCGAGAGATTTGAGGTGCGACGGGTTTGAAACAGGATGACTCCCTTTCACCTGTGTTATTTAATATAGCTTTAGAATATGTCATAGAAAAGGTGATGTGTACCGAGAAAGGCTTAAATATGGGTGACAAGATTCCGGTTTTGGGGTATGCCGATGATCTGGTACTGCTAGGTGAAGACACGGAAACCATACAACTAAATACAAGTGTGTTAATAAAAACCGGTAAAGAAATAGGACTCGAATTTAAATACCGATAAGACGAAGTATATGATTAGTAGCAGAAACGGTGACGATCTTGGTGATATTGATGTATCAGGTCATACTTTTGAACACGTAGAGAAATTCAAGTATTTAGGTTCAATTATAACTAGAAAAAATGAAATTCAGGAAAAAATAAAGTCCCGGTTAAAGGTGGGAAATGCGTGTTATTATTCAGTTGCTAAGTTACTTAGTTCGCGGCTTCTATCTAAAAACTTAAAGATTAGAATTTATAAAACTATTATTCTTCCAACGGTTCTTTACGGATGTGAAACGTGGCCGCTTACTTTAAAGGATGAACAACGGCTTAAGGTTTTCGAAAATAAGGTATTGCGTAAAATATTTGGTCCAAAGAGAGATGAGGCCACTGGGGAGTTTAGAAGGTTGCATAACGCGGAATTGCGGAACTTGCATCCTGTGAATATAATTGAGCTGATTGCATCGCGGAGACTCAAATGGGCGAGTAAAGTTGTTGGACTCGATGACGAGCGGATTCCGAGAAAGTTGGTATTTGCTGATCCGACTGGTAGGCGTCCGAAAGGTAGGCCGAAGCGGAGATGGGAGGATTGCGTTAAGGCTGTTCTCGGGAGCTTGGGCTTGAATGGTGAGCATTGGACGAGTCTGTGTAGGCGGAATTTGGTGGTATCGGCATCGAACCTTCGGGTTCGCTAAGCCTATATTATTATTATTATTATTATTATTATTAAGGTTCCATTGGAATCCCATAGGAATACTTTACAGTCAAAAACCAGTTTTCATGAAATAGTATTAAATTTAAATAACAGTGTTAGTTTATGGATTTATAACTACTTACGATTTATGTTAAAACTTTAGATACAATTCATTAATAATAGTGTTTCTAAAATCTTGCGTACTAAATGGAAGAACTTGCCCAATCCTTTACATTAAACGATAACCATCCTCTTTCCAATAAAATATGTTCATAAGTATATGGGTCTACAACT
Source organism: Piezodorus guildinii (assembly GCA_023052935.1). Taxonomy (NCBI): domain Eukaryota; kingdom Metazoa; phylum Arthropoda; class Insecta; order Hemiptera; family Pentatomidae; genus Piezodorus; species Piezodorus guildinii. Next base: position 139,877,387 of record CM041293.1, read on the forward strand.
TTATTTATTTTATTGTTTATCAACTAAAAGATTGCGCTTACCAACGGTATAGTATACGTCTATGTTACTACTTATATTTCAGGAAAATTTTTTTATGAGATGGCTCCCGAAAATTTTCCTGTTTAAAGAAAAGCTAAATTGCAATGTATTTTACTTATAAACCTTCAGGAAATAATGCTCTAAACGATGGTGAAATCGTTTCAAAATCCGTCTTGTGGTTTAGAAGGAGTTAGCGGATACCAAAATTGCGTTATCATTTATATATATATATATATATATATATATATATATATATTGAGAGAGAAAAGAGAGAGAGAGAGAGAGATTATTTTGCCTCTTTATTGTAATACAAATTTTACCCTTATGAGCCACCTTCAAGTTTAGTGTTGCCCGCACGGGATTTTTTTAAAAATATGTAACGAACTCAAATCGGTCTATAATGTTGTACAAATAACTTTCTGCGCGTCTGCGATAATGCAACAATAAAGATGCGATGTGACAACTTCCTGTTATGATGTCACAATACCTTTAGAGCTCATTTGAAAAAACCCACTCGTCCACAGCTCGACCACTTCCTATAAATATGCGAAGCTGTAGCGACGAAATATCAGAAGCTATTATGTATGTGCCAAATTCATCTTTGGATAGGAATCCAAACCATTCTTTATTCAAGATAGGCATAGTCAAGGAACGAAAGACCGCCAATCTGATTTTGTAACAGAACGATTACACGGAACTTTCGTTATAAATCAATTCCAGGAATTTGGTACAAGTATATTACTTGTATGATAAGAAGGTTTTTTTTTTTTTTTTTAATATGGTTCTCTTTCATAGGTGGTAGAAACAAAAACGCCAAAATATAAAAAAAAAATCTTGATCCAGAAGATATTGCTATTAACTTTTTTTTCCGACTTCAATGAAGCCCGACCCAAATTAATTTTTATTATTTCAGGTATTCATCAGACGATACTACATTTTTATTGGAAATCATAATTAAAAAATCTGGTGCGCACAACACGAGACTTTCACTTACTTCGGTTGATAAAATTAATTTAAGAATTATGAAATAGAGTAGAATTTTATATATTTTAAAGAATTCTATTAATTTTCATTGAAAACATATCTTTCAGATTAGATGATGTAACAATATAAAATTGTTATGTATAGAAATCACAAAAGTTTATACCCTGTTCGTCATTTTACGTTACTTTTTAAAATTTATAAGCAAGATAACATTAAGTCTTCAGCTTTCCAACGGCATATTATACACACACATATATATGTATGTGTGTGTGTGTGTGTGTGTATATATATATATATATATATATATACACACACACACACACATATATATATATATATATATATATATATATATATATATATATATATATATATATATATATATATATATATATATATATATATATATATATATAGCATTTCCAAGTCAAATTCAACCTTTTCCAAGTCAAATTCAACCTTTTCCAAGTCAAATTCAACCTTTTCCAAGTCAAATTCAACCTTTTCCAAGTCAAATTCAACCTTTTCCAAGTCAAATTCAACCTTTTCCAAGTCAAATTCAACCATTTCCAAATCAAATTCAACCTTTTCCAAGTCAAATTCAACCTTTTCCAAGTCAAATTCAACTTTTTCCATTTCAAATTCAACCTTTTTCGATTTCAATAAAATAATAAAAATCAAATTAATATGATTTTTATGTTTTAATGTTTATTTTAATTACACCTTGTGTTTTTAACCCTTGTGGCTTGTTAAATGTTCCCAGGGGCCTTTCTACATATAAGTAGTCACGAATATAATAATAAGTATAACCGATAATTTAATTTTAAGACATTTGCGATACAAGGTCTGGTAGTCGGATTAGCGGGATTCGTTTTATTTTAGTTTTATAATCGCGGGCGAAAATATTATCAATAGAGGTTTATTTTAACTTTTTCGTATTTATTGGATAGTGGGCTCAGCAGATGCGTTCCCAAAGGTTCGTTACCGATTGTACTATTAATTTTAATCGCGCTCGCTCAAATATGGGTTTATTATAACTTTTTCGTATTTGTTGGATACAAGGCTCAGTAGCTGCGTTCCCAAAGGTTCGTTACCGACTACACTATTAATTTTAATCGCGCTCGCTCAAATATGGGTTTATTATAACTTTTTCGTATTTATTGGATACAAGGCTCAGTAGCTGCGTTCCCAAAGGTTCGTTACCGATTACACTATTAATTTTAATCGCGCTCGCTCAAATATGGGTTTATTATAACTTTTTCGTATTTGTTGGATACAAGGCTCAGTAGCTGCGTTCCCAAAGGTTCGTTACCGACTACACTATTAATTTTAATCGCGCTCGCTCAAATATGGTTTTATTATGACTTTTTCGTATTTATTGGATACAAGGCTCATTAGCTGCGTTTCCAAAGGTTCGTTACCGATTGTACTATTAATTTTAATCGCGCTCGCTCAAATATGGGTTTATTATAACTTTTTCGTATTTGTTGGATACAAGGCTCAGTAGCTGCGTTCCCAAAGGTTCGTTACCGACTACACTATTAATTTTAATCGCGCTCGCTCAAATATGGGTTTATTATGACTTTTTCGTATTTATTGGATACAAGGCTCATTAGCTGCGTTTCCAAAGGTTCGTTACCGATTGTACTATTAATTTTAATCGCGCTCGCTCAAATATGGGTTTATTATAACTTTTTCGTATTTGTTGGATACAAGGCTCAGTAGCTGCGTTCCCAAAGGTTCGTTACCGACTACACTATTAATTTTAATCGCGCTCGCTCAAATATGGTTTTATTATGACTTTTTCGTATTTATTGGATACAAGGCTCATTAGCTGCGTTTCCAAAGGTTCGTTACCGATTACACTATTAATTTTAATCGCGCTCGCTCAAATATGGGTTTATTATGACTTTTTCGTATTTATTGGATACAAGGTTCAGTAGCTGCGTTCCCAAAGGTTCGTTACCGACTACACTATTAATTTTAATCGCGCTCGCTCAAATATGGGTTTATTATGACTTTTTCGTATTTAATGGATACAAGGCTCAGTAGCTGCGTTCCCAAAGGTTCCTTACCGATTACACTATTAATTTTAATCGCGCTCGCTCAAATATGGTTTTATTATGACTTTTTCGTATTTATTGGATAAAAGGCTCAGTAGCTGCTTTTCCCAAAGGTTCGTTACCGATTACACTATTAATTTTAATTGCGCTCGCTCAAATATAGTTTTAATATGACTTTTTCGTATTTATTGGATACTAGGCTCAGTTGCTGCGTTACGTGGGGTTCTTTCCCGACCAGTCTAGTAATTATTCGTGCGCTCACTCAAATATGGGTTTATTATTACTTTTTCGTATTTATTGGATACTAGGCTCAGTTGCTGCCTTTCCCAAGGTTCGTTACCGATTACACTATTAATTGTTATCGCTTTCGCTCAATTATGGGTTTATTATAAATTCGTGTTTCTTTTCTATGCTAATTTCTGTATTTGTGTTTCGGGAGTTTTGTTAGTGAATGTGTTAATGTATTTTTAGTCAGTTGGTCTAATTTATGTTTATTTCGTGTTTTTTGTAACTTTTCATGTATTGGGTTACCGCTTATCCTTTTTTTCAGGATAGTAAGTTAACTTTTTGGTTAATATTTTGGAGTTTGATAATAATCAGCTAAACAGAACGATTTTATAAGTACATCCTTATTTGATAAACCTCTACTTGAGTTAACGCAATTAAAATTAATAGTATAATCTGTAACGAGTCCTTGGTTACGCAGCGACTGAGCCTAGTATGCAGTAAATACGAACAAGTTAAAATAAACCTCTTCTTGAGCGAGAGCACTTAAAATAAATTGAATAATTGGGATAGCAACCCCCGCAACGCATCAACTGAGCCTAATAGTGAATAAATACGAAAAAGTTATAATAAACCCATATTTGAGCGAGCGTACGAATAATTAATAGAATGGTCGGGAAAGAACCCCCGTAACGCAGCAACTGAGCCTAGTATCCAATAAATACGAAAAAGTTATAATAAACCCACATTTGAGTGAGCGCACGAATAATTAATAGACTGGTCGGGAAAGAACCCCCGTAACGCAGCTACTGTGCCTAGTATCCAATAAATACGAAAATGTAATAATAAACCCATATTTGAGCGAGCGCGATTAAAATTAATAGTGTAATCGGTAACGAACCTTTGGGAACGCAGCTACTGAGCCTTGTATCCAATAAATACGAAAAAGTTATAATAAACCCATATTTGAGCGAGCGCGATTAAAATTAATAGTGTAATCGGTAACGAACCTTTGGGAACGCAGCTACTGAGCCTTGTATCCAATAAATACGAAAAAGTTATAATAAACCCATATTTGAGCGAGCGCGATTAAAATTAATAGTATAATCGGTAACGAACCTTTGGGAACGCATCTGCTGAGCCTACTATCCAATAAATACGAAAAAGTTAAAATAAACCTCTATTGATAATATTTTCGCCCGCGATTATAAAACTAAAATAAAACGAATCCCGCTAATCCGACTACCAGACCTTGTATCGCAAATGTCTTAAAATTAAATTATCGGTTATACTTATTATTATATTCGTGACTAATTATATGTAGAAAGGCCCCTGGGAACATTTAACAAGCCACAAGGGTTAAAAACGCAAGGTGTAATTAAAATAACCATTTAAACATAAAATCATATTAATTTGATTTTTATTATTTTATTGAAATCGAAAAAGGTTGAATTTGAAATGGAAAAGGTTGAATTTGACTTGGAAAAGGTTGAATTTGACTTGGAAAAGGTTGAATTTGACTTGGAAAAGGTTGAATTTGACTTGGAAAAGGTTGAATTTGACTTGGAAAAGGTTGAATTTGACTTGGAAATGCTATATATATATCAATACCAAAAAAATGATAAAGTTAATATTTTAGAATCTACTGAATTAAAAGTACTTTAGAGGAAGAAAATACTGCATTTAAGCCCTGTCTGAATATTTCAATCAGAATGAAACCTCCATATGTAGCGAGTTTTACCAAAATCGTTACATCCCTTATTGGGAAAATCGTAAACAGATTCAAAAATGGTATAAAGTGGTTCTTTTGGTTCGTCGATTTTTATTTTTTAAAAAGTTGCTGTAACATTTCAGGCATATATGCTCCTAAAATATGAAATTTCATTTTCATATGTTTTATTGTTTTCATACCAGACTTACCACACTCACATATACACATATCTTTTTGTGGGATTTGGTTATTCGGATTCAGAGGACCCTAAAACGTTAATTTCCGAATGAAAACTGGAATTCGAAAATTTTCACCAGCTCAATACTTTCCCTTACTATATAATTCGCATATAAGCAAGTGAAATTAAAACAACTGTACATGTGTTTTAGTTAGATACTCATATTATTTCCTACTTCTGGTATTATTTTTGTTCTTTTTTGGGTACCCACTTGAGCCTGAGCGAAACCCATAAGGTTTTTCAATATCATCCAAAAATCCTAGTCTAAACTATCTGGTCGCGACCTTGCGCATACAAGGCTATTACCCTAGCAACTAATCCATACAAAATCGTAAATATATGCAAAATGCATGTTATAAATGACTATTTCGTTGAAAAAGTTGCTGCAACGTCTCAATTTCAGTTTTATAAAACATCGTTTTCAAGCTAGATTCACCACATACTTACACGGGATTTGGTCATTTAGGGTCAGAGGACCCTAAACGTGTATTTCCGTTGAAAACTTGATTTTGAATTTTCACAATCGCAATACTGTAGGTCAGTGCAAGTAAATTCATTCATGCCGACTTTGATGTCTGCCCAGTGTTTCCTCATGCGTTTTCGATGCCCCTTTCTCTCCTGGGTCCATGCTTTTCCTGTTTTCGATTTAGGTTTTTCTTGGAACAACTTGAAAACACGGCCCTGGAACACTTAAAATTTCTTCATAAGTGAGTCACACTCCTTGATGTCGCTGCATGTGATTCCCATTTCTTCAAGGTCTTTATACACCTCATTGAACCAAGCCCCTTTTGTTTTCTTCTGCTGTATGAAGGCAATCATGAGGTTGGTCAGTATTGTACAGTGCATTCTTATCACATGTCTATAAAAGGTAATTCTTCTTTTTCCGGATGGTATTGGTAATCTTCTCTGCGTGGGTATATAATTCATCATCATGTCACCTTCTGGATTCTCCATTCCCTTTGACGGGACCAATGAACTTAGTCAACATTTTTCTCTTTTTGGTCCCCAGCTTCTCGATTAGACCGTTTTTGTTCATTAAGAGGCATACACTTTCGGAAGGATAACAGTGCAGCAATCTCTTAGCTTTGCATTGAAAGATAAGGACCTTTTGTTGTAAACGCCTCTGGTTAAACGGTATGCCAGTGCAGACTGCAATGTCCGTCCACGAGAATTGGTGGTTCTAGAACCCCACTGTTGATTCTTAGCGTTTAAGTCAGCACCCAAAATGAAGTTATTTCCCAAGGAGTTGAGGAAGGATCCAAATTGGGCAGAGGAAATGGGATGTTTAGGAGGGCAGTATGCTGATGCGATGATAAGCTGAAAGGAAAAGGTTTTGATCACAATGGAAGTTGCTTGTAAGTAATCGAATGTAATGTAATGAGTGTTGAGGTTTTTACGAAAGATCTTAGATTGTAAGGATTGGATTCTTGGGAAGAATTCGACGGTTTAGTAGAGCTCCAAAACTCAACTAATCATGTAAATGTGCCGTTTGTAGTTTAGTGGAATATTAGAACATTTGTCTAATACGTGCTGAAGTTGCTGAAAACGTCAATTTCTTGTCGTTTCAGGCTTGTTTGAGGATTCCAAGTAAGTCGTTTGTCTAGATGGAGTCCTAGGTATCGGACCTATTTAACATGGACTAACACAGTGCTATTGAAGGGTACTGTGACGAAGAAGTTATAGATTTATAACGTAGAAGGGTTATTTGATGTGATTTGTTGGAGTTTTTTCTAATCATCCAATTTTGAAACTATTGCCCAAGGAATATCAAATGTAATTTAAAATAATGATAAATAATATTGTGTACGAATATTAATAATGTAGATAGATATTTTTTATTAGTATTATTGTTACAGAAACTTTTTCACTAAAATCGGCTAACCGGAAGAGCTCCTTTACACTATGATATTTTGCTCTTTTTTACGATTTTCTCGAAAACAGCATCAACAATTTGGATTAAACTCGCTACATCGATGTAAAATTTAATCGGCTTCAAAATCACGTAGGTTTCATACTGATTGAAATAGGTTGACAGGGCTTAAATGGTGAATTTTTAAATTTTCTTCCCCTAAAGAACCTTTAATTATGTAGATTCTAAAAAATTAACCGTATGCGTTGAACGCATCTGTCGCATCAATCAAAGGAGAAAAGAGAAAACATATTTTTAATGCTATTTTTGTGTTTTTGACGTAAAACAGTAATAGAAATATATAATATACCCTTGAAAAGCTTAAGATTATATTTAAAAAAATGTCATCTTATACATTGCGATTAGGATTGCGTTAAGGCTGATCTCGGGGGCTTGAGCTTGAACGGTGAACATTGGACGAGTCTGTGCAAGCAGAGTTTGGTGGTATCGGCATCGAACCTTCTGGTTCGGTAAGCCTATTATTATTATTATACTAAAAGTTGTAAAAGTTAATGGAGGGTGCTGAAAAACGGATAAAACTAGCTGGTTGTTGTTGATAGTAAGATAATTGATTGTTTAATAAAACATGTTTTTATTGAAACTCAATATAATTAATTATTTAACAGTTTATTTTCATCTCTTACTGCATTTAAATATTCTTAATTTATTTTAACCATGGTGGTAAATAAAAATCGTGTATAGCACGCACTAGATTTTTTTTTAAAATTATATAGTTGAAAATCTTGGAGATGAGGAAGAACCGAAACTTCCAGTAATAAGTGTAAATAATTTATGAAAGAATAAAAAAAATTCCATTCACTACCGCTGGGTGACTTAACTTTATATTTCTCTTAATCGCGATTTTAGCTTGCACCATTAGAAGAAAAAAAAATGCTAAGTCATTCAGGTGTGTAAATGCCATTAGCGTGACTATGCAATCTTATTTGCATAAAACTCGTATCTATAAAAACATCTCAATTAGATTGCATTTGACATCTGGTAATAACATTTAATAATTTTCATTTATAACTATCTTGAAAATTCGCTTAAGTTTATGGTTGTTTTCAGAAATGTCTTAGAAATAAAAATGCTAACATGTCGCAAAGACAGGAAAACATAGATATACCAGTGACTTCAGCAGAATACATGAGGAAATCTTCTAGAATTACTAACCAGAGAAGCCATTACGCTAAAAAAATTCACCAGTTTTAGATTTTTTTGATGTATTTTTTTATGTATTTAACTTCACTTATTGCTGCCTTGGCGAATTAGACGATCCTACAGTGGGAGTCCTTTTGCCTATTCAGATTTTATTAGGATAGAAATCATTAACGAGTAACACGTATCGCACAGGTTCGGGACCACCTTTGTACGTTCCCTCTGAAGGACGGCATAACTAACGATTTTTTACTTCCAATAAATAAATCTAGGGGCCACCTGTCAAGTTTGAACCCCCGATCTTTGGTGTAGAAGGTTGTAACGCGGGTAACTAAACCACAGGTTTTGTAATTTCAAGACACTGTTTTAGGTATGTGTTCACTAACACAAAATAAACAAAAAAAGTTCATTTTAACATATTCCTATCTCAAACTTATTTATTAAAACAAATCAAAGGTGAATGATTTATTATTTATTCACTGTATAAAGTTCAAAGTGTTTACTACTAAATAACCAGTTTTATTCACCTGATGAACAAATGAACAGTAAACAATAACAGTAGTTGCTGATCTGTTTGTCTAGGGCGTGTTTTAGTGTATCATCGTTGTATTATCATCATTCGTCTAGTTCTTTGTGTTTTAGTTTGAGTGAATACTGTGACACAATTCAAGTTATGATAATAATGGGAGGCACTATAAATGTATTATCTCTTGCGGAACAAACATAGAAACGGTGGTTCTGCTGTTCGAAGATAACATGAAAAATTTCCTAACCGAAGAATACCAAACCGTAAAACGTTACGAAAAAAGAAGGACGCCTAGTGAAGAATGGCACGCTAAAACCTAGAGACGTTGAAGAAGAAATACTCAATGCTGTTTAGTTATCTCCTACTACTAGTACCATAAGACCCATTTAACTTCTCTAGTAGGCAATGTTTGTTACCAGAAGATTATAAAAAGCGCAGAAATTTCCCCTGAACTGCATTTTAGTTACTAATGAATCTTATTTTACAAGAAACGGGATTCTTAATTTTCGAAATACCCATACTTGGCTGAAGAAAGCCCTCATATGATTGCTGTTTGACATTACCAACATACGTTGTCTTTAAATGTCTGATGTGATCTTCTAAGCGACAACATCATCGGCCCCTTCTTTTTGCAACTCAGGCTCCAGGTATACCTTACTTGCATTTTTCGCAAAATAATCTTCATAAAATCCTAGAAGATATTAAGCTAGGCATTAGGTAAAGGCTATAGTTTATGTATGACGGTGCTCCTGCTCACTTTTCTAGTAGTGTCACTGATTATTTAAATGCATATTATGGAAACCCATGGGTTGGTCCAAACGGACTTGTTAAAAGGCTCCCACCATCTCTGGATTTAACGCCATTTTTTTGTGTAGGTGGATGAAGTCTATAGTTTATATTGCAGCAATTGGCACGCAAGAAGAGCTAAGAAATCGGTTCGTAGAAGCCGCACTAACTATCGAGCACCCTCCTGATAGTCCAAGAACTATTGCCAAAAATGCGTATATAAGAAGAAAATTTTCACTGTTGTTTTAAAATTTTAGCCAACTTGTACAAACATTTTTTCGTCTGCCACCATAAACTGGGAGGAATGAAAAATGGCAGTCATCCAAAACGTCAAAATCCAGGAATTGTCTTAATTTTAACATTATGAAGGTAAATGTTACAGAAACCACGCATTATAAGAAAATACTTATCCAATCTCCAATAATGTATATTTAATTTGGACCGTTTTGGATTGAAATTTTTTATGGTGGATATTTTTTTATAGTGTATGAAAACTTGTTGAAAATTGATGGTAAAAATGTTTTTGCTCCACTATTTGGTTTAATCTATTTATTTATGTTAAAAATAAAAAACATGCTATGCTGCAGTAAGAACAGTGTTTTACAGTAGATAGGATTAAAAAAATTTTTTTTTGAAAGTGCTCCGTGTGTCGAGCGACTCGTACAGAGGTCAAGAATGTTAATACTCGCTCATAAACGGCCATAACATCTCGACCTTCTGATATAGACTACGTGACTCCACTACCAGTCACTCCTCTTGACACAATCCTAACTATAGACAGTGTTCTTATTTTATTTATTTATTTTTTTTTTTATATATTTTTTTTTTTTTGGTGGTGGAGAAGGAAAAGCAATACTATACCGTTGGAAAGCGCATGTTTTTAGAAAAATAATATTTAATAAAATAAATGGTAGAAGTTAACAGAATGTCGTTATAAGCCCATAAACTTAGGAGCATATGTTATTTGCAATGTTGTAATAAGAAATATTATGGTTGATTCAGTGTTGCCCCCGTACAGTATCGTGCAAGTTACATTCTTCCATGAAGTACATAAGATTTTGTAAACAATATTACGTACCAAATCTTAAATACCTTGTTAAAATAAATGGAAGGTTGTTATAAATCCATAGACTGCCATTGTTATTAATTATTTCTACTTTAAAGATTATTTTATGAAAACAGATGTTTTACTTTAAACTAAATGGGAATTTCATGGAAACTAAATTGAACTTTTTATATGTATTTTAAATAGTTTATTTGAAAAATAAAGTAATAACTAACTGAATAAAATTTTTTTATTTCTGTTTATATACTAAGAATAATAGGATCAGCGAACCCAAAGGTTCAATGCCAATACCACCAAATTCCGCCAACACAGACTCGTCCAATGTTCACCATTCAAGCCCAAGCTCCCGAGATCAGCCTTAACGCAATCCTCTATCAATCTACGCTTCGGCCTACCTTTCGGACGCTTACCAGTCGGATCAGCAAATACCAACTTTCTCGGAATCCGTTCGTCATCGAGCCCAACAACTTTACTCGCCCATTTGAGTCTCCGCAATGCAATGAGCTCAATTATATTCACAGGATACAAGTTCCGCAACTTCGCGTTGTGCAACCTTCTAAACTGCCCAGTGGACTCATCTCTCTTCGGACCAAATATTTTACGCAGTACTTTTTTTTTCGAAAACCTTAAGCCGTTTTTCATCCTTCAAAGTAAGCGGCCACGTTTCACATCCGTAAAGAACCTTTGGAGAGAGTTTTTAGATACACTTGGAGAGACTGTTTATATACACTCATTCAAAAAAATTTCCATACTCCCAAATATAATTCCATAAATGCAAATAAAGGGATTCAAGTAATTTTCAACAGTATTATTTGTGTTAGATTTTTTCTTTTTAACAGAAATTAGTAGAGAAAACCCACCATTAAATTTACCATAAATTGCCACAACTTGTATCAAAAAAGTTTACATACGCTAAAAAAAAATAATAATAATAATAATAATAATATAATAATAATAGGCTTAGCGAACCGAAGGTTCGATGCCGATACCACCAAATTCCGCCTACACAGAATCGTCCAATGCTCACCATTCAAGCCCAAGCTCCCGAGATCAGCCTTAACGCAATCCTCCCATCTCCGCTTCGGCCTACCTTTCGGACGCCTACCAGTCGGTTCAGCGAATACCAACTTTCTCGGAATCCGTTCCTCACTAAGCTATAAAAAAAAAAAAAAAAAAAAAAAAAAAAAAAAAAAAAAAATACATATTTTTTTCAAATATCGTGTGGGGCCTCATTTCCCCAGAGAATTTCAAGTAGCCTCTTTTTCATACTTGGAACCAGCTTTTTGGTTACCTCATTGTTAATGCTATGGTTACCATAGCGTTGAAATACTGAATATTTTATTTTAAAAAATGTTCTTTAACTTAGAAAATTAAAGGTAATGCAGATTTACGAGTTGCTCTAAAATCCTTACGTGTGATGCGAACTCAAATTAAAAGTATGATACAATAAAAGTATAATCTTGAATAAAGTGTTTTTATTTTCGCAATTTATTCATAATTTACTATTAGAAGAATAACATGGATATACCTTCTTGATTGAAATGTAATATATCAGGCAGCACGAGCAACAATGCGTTAGAAAAAGTAATAAAAAAAAATATTAAAAAAACAAAATTCGCGGCAATGAACCGACCGAGATCCTGTTTATGTTGATGGAACCTTCCTCGTTGAATAATAGGTACTCTAAAATAAAAAAATACATTCATTGTGAACGACTCTATTCCGACTGACCATGGAAATGACGAGCGGTTTGATGTGCTTTTTGTCCAATGTGTTCAGCAAGCTCAAAAATGTCACTCACCCTCCTGATGCAATACTCCTAGCTAAGAGTTTCGCAAGTATCAAGCTCAGTGGTCCCCAACAAAGGGTATATTCCGATTTTAATATTTTAAGGACTGTATTAATTTTTTTATTTTTTTATTCTAAGTTAAAGTCGCCATTCTCAATGAAAAGATTCCTAACAGTTTACATTTATTGTAACTAGGATACGTTTCAAAATGGATATTAGAAAACAATACATAAGCCTATAGGTGGCAAGGATCTCTACTACCTCTCTTGAAGTTGTCGCCGAGGGAAGGAGTTCGGGCTATGTCTGAACTCAATTTATTACAAGAACTCTGAAGAATGGTACCTCCCATTTTGTTATTATATATTGGCTTGTTTCACATGAAATGTCCGTTTTTATAGTTTCTGAAATACATAAAGGATTTTGCGGGTCTCTGTTGTTTTCTTCCGGATATTTACATATTTAAAGTAAACAGTTACTAATCCTCTACCTTTGTATTATAAACATTAGCTTCCCATTCAATTACCCACTTTTTAGTATACCTCCAAATATGAACATGGAAACACGCGATTTTCGAGTAATATTTTTGTACGAGTTTAAACTCGGCCATTCAGCAGCTGAGGCCGCTAGAAATATCTGCAAGGCGTTTGGGGAAGGGAGTGTTAATGAACGGACCATACGCCGTTGGTTTGCTAAGTTTTCAGCTGGGGATACCGACTTGGAAAAATTGCCCCGAGGAAGACCTCCGTCCGTAATAGACAACGATGTCCTCAAACATCGAAAGGAAACCCCTACAAAACAGGGAAAGGACTCTCAGCACAACTAAATGCAAGTGCATCTACCGTTTCCAGACATTTAAAGAGTATTGGAAAAGTAAAAAAGCTCGATACATGGGTACCTCATGATCTCACTGAGCGGCAGCTAGACCCCATGTTTCAAAACATGCCGTGCGAAAATTGAAAGAACTGAGCTACGAAGTTCTTCCGCACCCACCATATTCTCCCAACTTGTCTCCAACAGATTACCAACAGATTCAGGAATTAAGACTACAACGTCAAAGGAAAACTTTTTGAAAATGATGATCAAGTGAAAAGTGCGTTTTCAGATTTTGATGCACTTCAAAGCCCCGAGTTTTTCAGTTCGGGGATAAAAAAGTTGGTGTCACGTTGGGAAAAATGTGTAGAAAAAGAAGGTAAATACTTGGAATAAAATTATCTTGTTTTCATATCGTATTTTTAATAAAAATCCTTTACCTTGAAAACGGATCTTTCATGTGATACAACCCAATACATAAAGGCATAAAAGCCCATAAAATGTAAAAAGTGCATGCAGCGCACCTAGGAATAAAAATGTACCTTAGAATTCCTTCGTGTAATAAAAGGTCGAATATCCTGAAAAATATGTATATATTGTATGTTGTATTTGTGAATAATAATTAAACCGGAGAGTGGGAAAAAAAAGTTCAAAATGGAAGAGTACCTCTATTTTTGACTCGATTCTTTTTTTAAAAGGATACGAATTGAAATAATTCACTGGTAACTAAGATTACCACACTAAAAAGGACACTTCTTAATATCGAAACTCTCTTCCCGATGCAAGAATCGGTCCGAAATAGCATAAGTTTGTCTATATTAGGGTAGGAGGATGGTTTACGCACGAAAAGGATGCCCGATTTTAATATTTTAAGGACTGTTCTATTTTATTTATTTTTTATTTTTTTTATTCCAAGTTAAAGTCGCCATTCTCATTGATAATATTCTTAATAGTTGAGTTTTATTGTAACTAGGATATTTATATGCGAAATAGCACTCCGTATAACAGAAATAGCCAAGTAGGAGGAATTGTAATGAAGAAAAATAACCATGCTCTAAAGGCGCGTTTATACTGCACGCGTTTTTGGGGCTAAATTGTTTGAGTGTCTCTAGAATTCTAGGGAACCGCTACTGCTTCAACCTAAAACGTTCAGTATAAACGCGTCCTAAGAGTTCAATCCGCGAAACATTGAAGCACTGACATTTAAAACCAATGCAAGGTAGTTATTCATCTATATACCCATAAAGATGGAAAATGACGTTCATTATCTAATGCGAAGAGACATCTGTCCTTTAAGCTCACTATTTGGCGTTAAGGTAATTAAAAATAACTTCTCTATGACCGGTCGCGGACCCCTAGAATTCGTCAACGGACACCCAGGGGTCCGCGAACTACTACTTCGAAACCACTGTTTTAGCTAAAGTATCATAAATACATCTCTAATTACTAGATTGTTCTCAATACTTAAAAAAAAAACTGTATTTGTACTGATATCGCATTAGCTCGGACCACTATTTTACGCCACTTCGAAGACGGCTGATAAAAATCCTACGGCCATCTGACGGATTTGACCCGCGACTGGCCATAACGTTTAAATATTAGAAATATAACTTACGTTTAATTATATATATGTATATATATATATATAATATTACTATATATATATATATTATATTATATATATATATATATATATATACATAATATATATATATATATATATATATATATAATTTTTTTTATTGCTTTCGTGGTAACCCCATACAATAGAGTTACATATAAAAGATTAACAAGGTACTAATTCACTACGTTATCAGCTCTAGGTACATTCATTAGAAATGAATTACAATAAAACATATAACAAAAAAACTCAAAGACAATATATGAATAATATAACAGTTTCCAATACAACAAATACATAAATATATTATTTTACATAATACGGCGAAACACGATAAATAATCTAATAAAGTTAACAAATCTGTTTTAGTCATTTATTATAAATGATCTGATTTGGCAACATTGCCTAGTATAATAATAAATGTTTTTTAATTCGTCAATATCGTCGGTGATAAACAGGGCGATAAAATTTGTACTGTTCATTTTTAAAGGGCTCTAGGGATGTAATGGGTTCAGTACGGTGCGTATATGGGGCATCGATGAAAATGTGGAATAAGTCCTCTGTTTCGTTGAGGTTACATAGATTGCAGTTTTCCTTGGGTTTAAAATGGTAGTATATATTGTTAAATGTTAATTAATAGCAAAATAGCAAAAAATTCAAATTCCCATACTCAAATTTTTAAAGATTAATATGTGACAGGGAAAGATATATTTCCCATCGTGTAACAAGTTTCAGACACGTACGCGTATTGTCGAAAGGCCCATGCGATCTATATCGTGCTTTATCTCGAAACGGTAGGTTACAAGCGTAGATGTTTACAAGATCTTGTTGGCCGTGTCGAAATCTTTAAAGGTCGACCTATTCAGTCTCCTCTGCAGACTTTCTGTTGTCGGAGTTTTGAAACCTACTTTTTTCAGTCTAACAAGATATTAAAGTTCAAGAAGCGTCACAACTCCACGAAAGTTCTCCTTCTATTGACACCTCGTAATTCCATAGATTATAAGAGCAGGGAAACAGATATATAATAGTGTATTAATTAATTTTGAGACAAAGCTACCATTATTTACCTCGGAATGGCTCCATCTTTACAAACGTCTAACTTGGAATCCTCATACAGGACTGATAAAGAGGGTTATAGGTAGGACTGATACAAGAACTTAACCGTTTCAAAGTTTTGGGAAATTTTACAAATATTTACAAAGTACTTTGTAAAATAACGCTGCGTTCAACATATATTTAAAAATCTATGTTTTTGGCGATTGCTTTACAAACTCCGTCTATTCCTCCAACCTACATATTTTATTATTCTCCAGACCTACCTCAAAGGTCATTCAAAATAAATCACAGTAGTTCCTATTCCTCCATTTTTTCCAATCTGCTGGTGTTCCTTAAGACAGAATTTTAGGACTCGTTCTTTAAACAGTCTATACATCTGATATCCAACACTTTCCTTTCTACCTATGCTGATGACATGTGTGTGCTATCGGTAGATAATGATGCATTTTTTGCCTCCCACACTCTTCAATCCCACATCAGAGAACTTCAAGTATGGTGTCAGCATTGGAGGATAAAAATTAATTCCAACAAATCCCACCAAATAACCAATCCCTATGTCGTAAACTAGTGACTTTCTGCCCTACAGTCTCCTTTAATGACACTCCGCTAATTAATTTTTCGATACCAAAGGACTCCATCTTGACAAACGTCTCTCTTGGAATCCTCAAGAACTGGCCGACGTTTTCGACACTTACTGGACTAACAATCAATGCTTCCACTTAATTATAAAAGGCTCATTTATATGACCATCATAAGGCCGATATGGACCTACGGAGTAGAGTTACGAGGCTCAAATAAACCAAAGAATTCTTCCCGCTTACAATCCTTACAATCCAAAATCCTTCGTAAATTCCTCAACGCTCCTTGCGAATAAAATCATCCATAAAGACCTTAATATTCCTTAAGTTGGTGACTTGGCCCAAACCAGGTACAATTCCTTTCATGACAACTTCCATTCCCACTTCAATCCACTACTTACATCCTGGCTTACTCTTCGATTCTTGACAATCCTCCGAAGCGTCAGAAAAGAAGATGGACGCGGGACCTTCTGAAACTTCTTATTGGAGTACTGCCAGTAAGTAGTGTCTCTACATGTATTTCATGTCATATATTATATTACCATCATATTTACTGGAATTATTTCTTAATACCGTTGTTAATAACTACAAAAAAAAAGTTTAAGTTATGATATTACTAACTGGGCCTAGAGTGCCTATGGCCGGGGGTTAATTGTGCCGTGGCCGTTTAGGACACAATTAAACCCATATAACTCTAATTACTATTCATATTGCTTTTAGCATGAGAGTAAACAAAAAAAAGACAAACAGGGATACTACTTCCTATAAGTTACTTCCAAAAGCTGCTGAATTCATCATAAAAGATGGTCGGAAATTTATAACGATCGGTCGTGAGCTAGAATAATGCCAAACGACGTTACAAAAATATGTAAAAAATCATCACAAAAATGTTCACATTTTCTTATATACTTTACAATTTGTTTTGGACTCTTGCTTGAACAGGTAAGAAAGCTCGCTTATGAGAGGGCCTCAAAATTCAACCTTAAAAATATTCTCTTTCATGCACTGATTGGTAAAGTATGGCTCACAAAGTCCCAGCAGGGAAATTCGTCTCATTCTGTAAGAGCTCCTGAACTAACAAGTGCAGGACGTAGGTCATCTTTCAATAAGCATAAAATCAGGAATTTTCTTGAAAAGTAAGTGTAAGACTGCACGACATACCTAACTATCAGCACAAACCGCAACTTGATGGGGTTAAATTGTCAAAAAATCTGTCATTTATTTATTTTTGGAGCAATTTACGTGATTCTTTTTTAATTAAAACCTAAAGTTGATTTTTGACAGGTACTAACTTTATTTTTTAAAATTATTGAACTTTTCTATGACTTTTTAACAATATGATATGGATATAATACTTTTTGGAAAGAAACGTGGAAATAACATTTTTGGAAACAATTAAAAGGGATACATTGTGAGTGTCAAAAGTATTCAGAATTTGTATTTTTTTTCATTTAATGGGTGTATTTCACAAATGTGAATTTATGTATTTCTTTTATCTCATAAATCTTTAAAAGAGACTTCCATAAAGGAAAATCACTGACCAGATTACCGGATTTTTTTTTTTAATTTTAATAATATCCGAATAATAAATTTTACATTATACGTGATCATTCAGTGTCAAAAGTATTCGGAAATCGTAATATCCTGTTGTTTAATGGTTTCAAATGTTCATATTCTCACTAATCTTCTACACAATTTTTTATTCTAAACAATTCTTCTTCCTAATATAAAATATACCCAACTTTGGAAAGATTTTTTTTTTTTTTTTTTAAATAAGGCTCTAAAATAAACACGCAACGATCGTACAACGGCTTCGTAAAATTTTTAAAAGAGAAATAGTTGAAATGTTAAAAAATATTGATGAGAATATGTGGATGTTTATGTATATTTTAGAAAATATAATAATAAAACATAAAAGCAAAAAAGTGAGCTTCCAAAATTTTTTTAATGTTAAAACTAAAATACTGATTATTCATCAAATAAGAAAATATTACATCAAATGAATAAACCTTAGCTTGTTTCTGAATTTTTCAGAGCTTCTGGATACACAAAAAGTGTTTTAACTGTCAGCCGAGTTCTAAAAAAATATGACGAAATGAAAAACATGGTACAAGAAGTACGGAAAACGTCTTTCAGCAGGCAAGGCAATAAGATTATAGGCTTAATGTTTGTAACATTTTTTTTAAAGAGAAGGTTTATGAATTAAAATGTTTATAGATGACTCCCATACTGCATCATATGGTTCTTATGAAAAATTTAAGTTTTTGAGGTAACCGAATAAAGGATTTAGTATTCCATAGTAAAACACCTTGAGCAGTCAGTGATAGTAAGGTATATATTTCTTTGAAAAAGTTTAATAAAATTTGATAGGCTTGTGTACTTTTTAAGTATGAATAAATTAAATTTTTAAAATACGAGCTACCATGACTCTGGACATATGTATTCAGATTTAGTTGCTGCAAAATTTTCAAGAAGTTTTCGAAATCTCTATTCTAATATTACTTTCAAATTTAATTAACTGTTTGTGGGTCTTAATAAAAAGGAAAATCAGAAAATACTATATACAAAATGGAAATGGCCTCAAGAAACAATAAGTGCTGGAGTGAGATAATATTGCACACCAAACAATCAATCAATTATTGAGATCAATTCCTAGCGGGCTAAAATGTATAATTATACAAAAAGTTTCACCAACTGGATCTTTATTTATGATCACTGCATTAATATAATTAGGAAACCACTTAATTCCGAATTCTTTTAACACCATTGACATACACTATTTTTAATATTTTCGGAAAAGAACCTTCAAAACATTAAAAATAAAATGATTGTTGTCGTAATTTTTGGTCTTAACTATTGTATACCATCCTTCTAACATCATAACGTGGTTAACAACTCCTTAAAAACATTTAAAAAAATCTGGTGCGGGCAACACACGACTTTCACTTACATCATTTTTAAAAATCAATGAAAGAATTTTCAAATAGAGTTAGAGTTAAAAAAAATCTAGTGCGGGCAACACACGACTTTCACTTATCTCCATTTTTAAAATCAATGAAAGAATTTTTTTAGATTTAGTTAGAGGTGAAAATAGTGAAACTATTAAGGAATTAATCAAATTGAATTTATATAGAAACATGTGTTTTATTAAAAAATCTATTATATTATTATCTTAAATAATCAGTTAGTTTTATCTTCTTTTCATCACTCTCCATTAACTTCTAAAAGCTTGTGTGTGAGATGCTATTTTTTCTAAAATCTTTAGCTTTCCAACGGTATATCATACATGTATATTACTGCTCTTATGTTCAAAAACGAAAAATTGCATTAAAAAAATATTTTTTCTGTTTTCTCCTTTAGTTGGGTATCGAATTTATTCAATTTATATATTTACCTGTTTTTCATCAGCGTTAACAAGATAATCTAGTTATTATTATTGAATCTACAAAATTAAAGGTACTTTAGGGGAAGACAATTTAAAATATCGGCATTTAAGCCCTGACAGACCATTTTTATCCAAATAAAACCTACATGATATTAAAGCCCATTAAATTTTTACATCGATAAAGCGAGTTTAATCAAAATCGTCGGAACCGTTTTCGAGAAAATCGAAAAAAGGTGCAAAATGCATGGTATAAAGTGCCTCTTTTGGTAAGCTCATTTTGATGAAAAAAGTTTTGTCAGGTCTCGGACGTATAGTTGTCTTAAATATGAAATTTCAGTTTCATAGGACTTACCGTTTCCGCCCGGGAGTTACCACACACACACACACACACACACACACAGACACACACACACACACACACACACAGACCTTTTTGCGGGACTTGGTTATTTGGACTCAGGGGACCCTAAAACGTGTATTTCCGTTGAAAACTGGAATTCGAAAATTTTCACGATCGCAATACTTCCCCTTACTATATATAGTAAGTGAAAGTAATAAGTTAAAAGCAAGTAAATTGCGGAATGGTAGTGAATTCCGAATACTTGTGACACTCACTGTAGTTTTTGGAAGAACGTAACGCGCGATAAGTTGGTAACAGTCAAAATAACCTTCCTCATACAGGATTACCGATAACTGACGTCTTTATAATGTTAATAACTGTGTGGGATCTATTGTAGCTAGGTGGTTAGCATAACAGCCTCCTATGCCAAAGGTCACCGGTTCAAACCCGCAGGTGGTCCTATGATTTTTTAATGGGAGTAAAGAATCCATAGTTATGCCGTCCTTCGAAGGGGACGTTAAAAGATGGTCCCGAGCCTGTGCGGTGTCAAGTACTCGTTAAAGATCCCTATCCTCATAAAACTTGGATAGGCAAAATTTAGGACTCCCACTGTAGCATCGTCCGATTCATGCTATAGAATGCTCCATAGTAGCATAAAGTGACGTTAAATAAACAACTAAGTTACGTATATTTCCTTATTCTCTCTCTCAGAAATATTTTTCCTTTTTGGTTAATTACATTTGATTACCTATTCTTCATTAAGAAAGCGAATATTAACTGGACCTTTTTTTTTTTTTTTATGGCACTATCATAAGGAAGTCTGTAATCATAAAATTTGTTCGAACTTTTATCTACTATTGCTGTGAATTTACCAAATTTATTTATTTTATTAACTGCGTGTAAACAATATTTAACTACAGAGACTGATTAATAAATAACTTTTATTTCCTTCTTCTTCTTCATGGGCACTACAACTCATCGCTGAGTCTTGGCCTCCTCAAACTTTTATTTTACATATTTAAAAGAGAAAATAAAATATATTAGGTTAGATCAGGCACGGTTTTTCTTCTCATATTTAGTCAGGGAATCCTATTCTAACCATTCTCAGGATCAAATATCATTATTCTATTAAAATGTGAGTTTCTGAAAATTTTTAAACCACATTTATGTGGCTGCAAGAAGAAATACTATGAAAAAAAATTAATTTAATCGAGAACCTACGAGAACTAAAGCGACGCAACTTAGTTGCGTCAAGTTGTTTCAAACAGCCTTAAAACTTATTATGAGGTTAAAACCATTGATCAAAATAGTAGCGGTGATTCTAGACGTAATAAATGAACCTACAAAAATGCATGCAGGGGTTGGGAGCTTCTGTCATATGGTAGGAAATATTTTGCCCTTTTAAAGGAGTTTTGGAAGGAAATGTTTTTGTACCTGCAATATTCAAATAAGTTTTAAAGGATTATTGTTTTTAATTTCACTTACCTATATATGAAATTTTTAGTAAGGGAACGTATTGCGATCGTGAAAATTGTCGGTTTCCAGTTTTCGACGGAAATACACGTTTTAGGGTCTCCTGAGTCCAAATAACCAAGTCCCGAAAAAAGGTCTGTGTGTGTGTGTGTGTGTGTGTGTGTGTGTGTGTGTGTGTGGTAAGTCTAGCGCAAAAACCATACGTAAGTCGTACGAACCTGAAATTTAATATTTACGACAAATAATACTAAGCCATAATACTTATCCATGCCAAAATAATGTTGCAATTCATTTCATTTGTTAATTTTCGAAAAGCCTACCGTTCAAATGATGAGCCGTTGACCTGAAAATACGGCAGTGAGATCAGTCTAAGTCAGCACTTGCAGAATGTAAGCTGAGGCGCTGACCCAACAATTGAGACGTTGATTTCCAAAAGGTACTATATCCAATCTAGGAAATTTTACAGGAAGCGCGAAAATCTCTCATTACTATATTATTAAACTAGCTAATTTGGGTCTTTTTGCCTTAAAATTTCGAATTATTTTTTTTACTATAATAATAACATCATACTAAAGTTATGAAATGAATTTTTTTAGAATGATTTGAAACGAAAATAAATGCGTAATTAGTACTTTTAGAAAATTACCGTATTTCTAAATCGCGTTTTTTAAGGACTTGAGAGTTCATTTGATAACATCAAGTAGAATATTTAGATAAAACTAAATGATGAGAATACAAATATGTAAAAAAATCGATTTCGTAAAAAATGTCCTTTAGTACCTTTTGGAAATCAACGTCTCAATTGTAGAACATCCGTTTCTTGAAATTTCATAAACTCTATTGAGCTGATCGTTATTAGGAAAGTTTTTGAGTCACAGATAGTTGGTAAACAAAAGCACCTTTCTATATAAAAGTTTGTTTGTTTGTTTATTCATTTAAAGTTACTTCAAGCAACTGTGGTGAATAGGACGATGATATAGTGGGAGTCCTAACTTTTTCCAATCCAGATTTAATTAGGACAGTGATCTTTGGTGAGTTACCTGACATCTCATAGTCTCAGGACCCCTCCGAAGGACGGTATAAGTGAGGATTTTTACTACCTTTAAAATAAATCATAAGACCATCAGGCGGGTTTGAACCAGCGACCGTGGCATAGAAGGCTGCTTTGTTAGCTACTACACTACAAGTGACCCCTCTTTCTATCTTTACCTCCTATACTTCATCAATCCACCCGTGCGGCTTCAAACTCAATGTCTTCCTGATTGGGAAAATCAGTAAATTATAGATCGACATATCTATGATCTGATGTTTTTGTTTATAATTTACTTTTTTTTTTTTTTTTTTTTTTATTTATTTAACGTCACTTTATGCTACTGTGGCTAATCGGGAAATATTACCTAAAGCCCTAAATTTGCTCTATCCAGGTTTAATTAAGATAGGAATCTTTAACGAGTACCTGACATCGCGCAGGCTCGGGACCACTTGTCTCCTCCAACAGACCGCACAACTAAGGATTTTTTACTGCCATTAAAAATCCTAGGGTCACCTTCTGGTTTAGAACCCTGTATTTGTAAGCTTTCTCAAATCCCAGCGTTAAATTCATATTTGGCTTGCGATCAACCCATTCGGAAACGTCCAAACCATGTCGCTCAACATTTTAACGATTTATTCTTCATCCTTTTCTGAACATAAAATCCAGTGGTAACAAGATAAGATAGGTTTTAATATCTTAATAATTAAATTTAATAAAAAATTAAAATATCGGCATTTAAGCGCTGTCAGACAATTTCAATCAGAATGAAACCTACATGATGTTAAACTCCATTAAACTTTACATCGATATGGCGAGCTTAATCAAAATCGGTAGAGCCGTTTTTGAGAAAATCGTAAAAAGGTGAAAAATGTATGGTATAAAGTGGCTCTTGTGGTTAGCTGATTTTGATAAACAACTTGCTGTATCATCTCAGTCATAAAGGTTTCTCAAATATTAAATTTCAGTTTCGTTCGACTTATCTTTTTTGCACTAGACTTACCACACTCAGACACAAACACACACACCGGACATTTTTGCGAGACTTGGTCATTTGGATTTAGGGGACCCAAAAACGTATATTACCTTTTCTATAAATGAAATATACAGTTCATACCTATACATGAAATATATAGTGTGGAAAAAGTTTCGAATTTTTGTCCTCTAAAGTACCTTTGATTTTGTAGATTCAAAAAAATGAACGATATCGTCTTATAAGCATTGATAGAAATTCAGTAAATATACAACTTAAACGAAATTGATAGCCAACTAAAGAGGTAAGAGCAAACATATATTTTATTATGTTTTTTTTTTCCCCCAAACATAAGAAAGCAATATAGATGTATAATATAATAATAATAGGCTTAGCGAACCTGAAGGTTCGATGCCGATACCACCAAATTCCGCCTACACAGACTCGTCCAATGTTCACCGTTCAAGCCTAAGCCCCCGAGATCACCCTTAACGCAATCCTCCCATCGACGCTTCGGCCTGCCTTTTGGACGCCTAATGAATCAGCGAATACCAACTTTCTCGGAATCCGCTCTTCATCGAGCCCAAGAACCTTACTCGCCCATTTGAGTCTCCGAGATGCTAACCAAATCAATTATATTCACAGGATACAAGTCCCGCAATTCCGCGTTGTGCAACCTTCTGAAACTCCCCACTGGCCTCATCTCTCTTCGGACCAAATATTTTACGCAGTACCTTGTTTTCGAAAACCTTAAGCCGTTGTTCATCCTTCAAAGTAAGCGGCCAAGTTTCACATCCGTAAAGAACCGTCGGAAGAATGATAGTTTTGTAAATTCTAACCTTTAAGTTTTTAGATAGAAGCCGCGAACTAAGTAACTTAGTAACTGAATAATAACACGCATTTCCCACCTTTAACCGGGCTTTATTTCTTCCTGGATTTCATTTTTTCTTGTTATCATTGAACCTAAATACTTGAATTTCTCTACGTGTTCAAAAGTATGCCCTGATACATCAATATCACCAAGATCACCACCGTTTCTGCTACTAATCATATATTTCGTCTTATCGGTATTTAATTCGAGTCCTATTTCTTTACCGGTTTTTATTAACACACTTGTATTTAGTTGTATGGTTTCCGTGTCTCACCTAGCAATACCAGATCATCGGCATACCCCAAAACCGGAATCTTGTAACCCATATTTAAACCTTTCTCGGTACACATCACCTTTTAGATGTATAATTTACTGTTGGATATGTTTCATATACAGGAATATACATATTTCATATATAGGAAACTGAAAGTAAAAATCATGATAATCATAAATCATGAGTGGCAAAATTAATCAAAATTGAACGATATCAAATGGATCGACCCTTACTTAGTATTTACTTTATCTTTTCACCGAGTCAACAAAATACCTATATATATTGAGAAAGGCGAGTACAGATGAAACTGAATGCCGTGTCAGAAATAGTCTGAAGCCATTGAAGTTGAACCAGGTTTAAAGCACGCAGATGTCCGATTCTGTTCTACAAAGTCCTAATTAACTCCTAGCGTATGTAGACAATATAGCCATGCCTGAACATATTTAAATATATTTCATGGCTGTCACTTAAATAAATCTCGTATTTCACACTCATATTAGAATAGGATTGCGATAATGAGAGAAGAAAAGGAGGTTAAGTACTAATTAGCTAATGGAAAGGTTATTAGAAATAATTAAATCTAATTTTAGCCAGGCATTTTAAACTAATTACGACAATTCGTAATTATAATTATCAATGCAAAACATTGTATATTATATAAATAGTATTTTAACAAATGATATACACAGTTATTATTATTAATTTTATTGGCTTTGTATGTAACGAAACATTTAATGTATCTATCATTTGTTAAATTTGATTAAACATACATGATAGATTGGTTTTTAAAAAAACTGGTGCGCGCAACACACGACTGTCACTTACCTTCGTTATTTATATCATTTAAAAATGTTTAACAATTTAGAAACGAAAATAATTGCTAAAGAATTATCTACATTCAGTTTACATACGACAACAGTTTGTTTTATCGATTTCATCACTCTCCGTTAGCTTTAACAATAGTATGTATAAGCTAATATTTTTTCTAAAATCTTTAGCATTCCAACATGTGTATTACTGTTTCTTAAGCTTAAAAACAAAATATTTTCATAAAAACATATTTTTTGCCGTTATTTCCTTTAGTTGGATATTGAATTCGTTCAACTTACATATTTACCTATTTTTTAGCAATGCCAATCAGTTAATATGGTCAATTTTATAAAAACTACAAAATTACAAAAGGTAGTTTAGAGAAAGAAATTTTGAAATATCGGCATAAAGCCCGGTCAGACTATTTTAATTTGAAAGAAACTTACATGACATTAAAGCCCGTCTAAATACTACATCGAGTTAGGGAGTTTAATCAAAATCGTTAGAGCCGTTTTTGAGAAAATCGTAAATAGGTGCAAAATGTATGGTATAAAGTGGCTCTTCTGGTAAGCTAATTTTTATGAAAAAGTCGCTGTAACATCTCGGGCGAATAGTTGTCTTAAATATGAAATTTCTGTTTCATAGGACTTTATGTTTTCGCGCTGGTACCTCAAACTACACGGCCACAGACCTTTTTTCGGGACTTGGTCATTTGGAATCAGGGTACTCTAAAACGTGTATTTCCATTAAAAAGTGGAATTCGAAAATTTTCACGAATGCAATACTTTCCCTTACTGTATATTACATATATTGGTAAGTAAAAGTAACAACATAATGAGTTAGAAATTTAAAAACCACTGCTCGTCAGTTCATTTAAGCTCGGGTTCAAATCCACTTTTGGGCCAAGGATTGATGCCTTAGTTTGCCGTCCTGCAGAGGGGACGTAAAAAGGTGGTCCCGAGCATTTACGATCAGCTACTCGTTAAAGATCCTTATCCTAATTAAAACTGAATAGGCAAAATTTAGAACTCTCACTGTAGCGTCTTCTGATTAGCTACAGTAGCATAAAGTGTCGTTAAATAAAAAGCAAACAACTTCATTAAAGTAAATTATAACCATCTATGTAAGAAGCGAATTAATTGTATCTCCTTTGGAATTATTCACGAGAACATTGATAACTATCTAACCATAATAACTTACAATTAAATGCAAGACCATTGAATAAAATTCGTGGGTAGATGAACAAGAAGGATAGTGTTATGATCAACGTTATAGTTACGGAAGGTAATGGAGTGAGATGAAAAGCGGATAAGTGATTGTTGTAATGAATTCTAATCGCTATAATTACTTAATGTGATATACATGTTCCGATCAGAGCTCAATGTGATTCTTTGACCTTTTTCAACTCTAAATTTATTTCTAGAGTTCTTAAATTGAATTTAACAACGGAGGTAAGTGAAAGGTCGTTCTTGCCACCAGATGTCTTTTCAGAATAAATTTATAACCCGAGTTTTTTACTTTCACTTACGATATATAGTAAGGGGTAGTATTGCGATCGTAAAAATTTTCGAATTCCAGTTTTCAACGGAAATACACGTTTTAGGGTCTCCTGAGTCCAAATAACCAAGTCCCGCAAAAAGGTCTGTGTGTGTGGTAACTCCCGGGCGGAAACGGTAAGTCCTATGAAACTTAACTTTCATATTTAAGACAACTATACGCCCGAGACGTGACAACACTTTTTTCATCAAAATGAGCTTACCAGAAGAGGCATTTTAAACCATGCATTTTGCAACTTTTTCCGATTTTCTCGAAAACGGTTCTGACGATTTTGGTTAAACTCGCTATATCGAAGTAAAATTTAAAGGGCTTTAATATCATGTAGGTTTTATTCTGATTAAAATGGTCTGGCAGTGCTTAAATGCCGATATTTTAAATTTTCTTCCCCTGAAGTACCTTTAATTTTGTAGATTCAATAAAAATAACTATATTTTATCTTGTTAACGCTGATGAAAAACAGTTAAATATATAAATTAAATAAATTCGATACCCAACTAAAGGATAAAACAGAAAACATATTTTTTTAATGCAATTTTTCGTTTTTGAACTTAAGGGCAGTAATATACATGTATGATATACCGTTGGAAAGCTAAAGATTATAGAAAAAATATTATCTCATACACAAGCTTTTAAAAGTTAATAGAGAGTGAAATGAACATAAAACTAACTGATTATTTTAGATAATAATATAATAGATTTTTTAATAAAACACATGTTTCTATATAAATTCAATTTAATTAATTCCTTAATAGTTTTACGTATTTTTATCTCTTAACTGTTTTTGAAAATTCTTTCATTGATTTTAAAAATGGAGGTAATGAGAGTCGTGTGTTGCCCGCACCAGATTTTTTTCTCATAGGAAGCCTTGTCAATATGTCACTATAAAAGTGCACGTTTCTACGCTGTACGTTTCGCTCTTTTTGGAGGTTTAGTTGAGAGGAGTGATGTATGCTTTCATTTTAGGGATCATTCAGAATGACTTCATTAATCTTCCTCTCTCTCTCCTCTCTCTATATATATATATATATATATATATATATATATATATACATATAGTACGCCCAACACACGATTTTCATGAACTAAGGAAAATGTAAGCGCTAATCTCAAAATTACTGGTTCCATTGAAAAAATCTTTTGTGTTGGATAGTACATTTATCGAGGAAAGCTTCAGACTATATAACATCACGCTCGCTGTAACCGCTGTAAACGCTGTGGAAAATATGAAAAAAAAAAAAAAACGGGGAAAATTAACCTAGCATCCCAATGATTCCAAATGATATTCTTTTTAATTTTAAAATAATTCAATTCACCGTTAATTTATCTTTTGCCTTAACAATTAATAAATCACAGGGCAAACATTTAAACACGTAGGAATCGATTTACGTCAAGACTGCTTTTCACACGGCCAACTATATGTCGCATTGTCAAGATCGGGTTGCGGAGAAAATCAGTATGTTCTTCTGCCACAAAAAAATAAAATTAAAAAATATTATTTACGCAGAAGTACTTTAAAATATATTCTTTTAAAAACTTCTTAATTGCGATCATAAGAACAGAAATTGACGCAGACGAAGTCAAAGTGAAAAAAAAATTGAGGATTTTAATTATTCCGAAGAAAAACCCTTTTTTTGGCTAAAGTTAGTGGAAAAGTCTATCATGTACGGCTTTGTTTGAATTTCAAGAGCGTATAAAAATGCTCAAGATATCCAACGCTCATCGAACTAACAGACGAAACTCTTAACACACCTAGGGTCACCTGTGGAGTAGTGGCTGGAATGAAACAGCCTTCGAAGCCCAAGGATTCCCATTTCATATTTAGTATCGCCCGATTAGTCAGAGCAGCATAAAATGACGTCAAAGGAATAAACAAAAAAGCGTACCTAGATTTAACACTGTTCTCATTATATCGATATTGACAGCTTACTTTCGACAGCCTAATTGAGATCTAATGAGATATCAATGCTTCATTAAGTGCCAGTTTATATTGGATATGATAATAAGAGATGCTGGCTGGAGGCTGTTCTAAATATACCCGACATATAGTCCACTTCATTACGCTGGGGCACGTATTAATTCACCTCTATTCACCATGTCTGACATCTGTGTCTATCTCTGGGTCAGCGTCGTCTGTAGTCTTCTTAACATCCATCCCATGACCCTTCACGATTTGTAGAGTGAGCGAGCATCTTTCACTCCGAAAATAAGAGACATAGAGATATTAAAATTTAAAAAAAAAAAAAAAAATATATATATATATATATATATATATATATATATATATATATATATATATATATATATATAAATATATATATATATATATATTTTTTTTTTTTTTTTAATTTATTTATTTTTTAGTTCACCCCTACCTAGCCTTTGAAGGCTATTCGGGAGTTTCTCGGGCCAGGGGGTGAGGGCGTGGGATAAGTACTGATATAAAAGACCCCCAGTGCCGAGACTCGAACTCGTAATTATTTAGTTTCACAAATTATTAGTCATTTGTAACGGCTAGGCAACGCGTGCTGACCAACTCAGCTACCACTCCCTCTGATATTTTCTATCGTTATTATAATTATCGTTATATATATATTCCTCGATTGAGAAAAACAATAAATCATGGATCTGTCGATCTATACTTTACTGCTTTTCCCAATCAGGAAGAATTTGAGTTTGCAGACGTACGGGTGGATAGATGAAGTATAGAAGGTAAAGAAATAAATAGGGGTCACCTGTGGTGTAGTGAGTACCATAACAGCCCTCTATGCCCAAGGTTGCTAGTTCAAACACGCCAGATGGTCTTAAGATTTTTTTAATATCCTATTATCCTTGATGGTAAATGGCATTATTTGTTACCATAATCAACTTTTTACATAAGAACCACTTTATATTATGCACTTTGCACCAATTTATGATTTTCTCTAACGATTTTGATTGAACTCTCTATTTTGATATAGGATTCAACCTCATATAAATATGAAATATCAAAGAATTTGATAACCCATTAAAAGAGGAAAAAACAGAAACTATTAACCAACTTATTATTTATTTTATTTTTTTTTTTACGAAAATAAGAATCGAAATATAGATGCATAATATACCGCAGGAATGTTAAAGATTTCAGGGGAAAACATTATCTATCATACAAAGTTGTAGAAGATAATGGAATGCGCGTAAGCTTTAAGTTATTACTGTTGATAGTGATTTCTATTGAGTTGTTGTTTAATTGAAAATCGATGAATTATTTTGTTACCTTTAAATTAATTCAGAGGTTCAAAAAGTTTATTTTAATCAGAGAGTTGAATGAAAGTCGTGTGATGCGCACCAATTTTTTTTCATAACTACGAAGGAGTCTGCTTGACTAACGTCTTACATGGAATCCGCATAAAATACTGAAACGACAAGGAACTACTAGCCATTTCCGGTTACTTCGACACTTACTGAACAAATGCCTTAGCAATCTACTGAACTCCAAAACCCCAATTTACATGACGCGTATGAGGCCTATCTGACTTACGGAGTTGAACTTTGGGGAAACCGTCAAATTCTTACCGTCTTCAATCCTTACAATCCAAAACCCTTCGTAAAATCCTCAACGCTTTTTACTTTGTCACGAATAAAATCATTCATAAAGACCTTAATGTTCCATATTTTGCTTATTTGGCCCGAACCAGGTATCACTCATTCTTATGACAAACTCCTCTCCCTTTCTAACAAACTAGTTTAAATTCTAGCTTCCTATTCAATTCCTGATAATCCTGCGAGGCGTCTGAAAATAAGGTGGCCTCGAGACTTTCTTGTTTAGATTACCTACCGGAGTGCTGCTAACGGGCAGTTTCTCTACTTGTTTTTTTCATGTATTCTATCATATTGAATATTTATTTACTTGTTGCATTATGAAATACAGTTGTAAATTTCAATAAATAAATAATAATAATAATAAGTACGAAGAGGGCGCAAATAATACTTATTTTGGCTGCCTCCTTTATTCCGTTTCTTGCCAGTCTTTTATTCTTACCACCCTCTACAAATTTTAGTCTGTCAATTTGTTTTCGAAATGATTTCTGTCCCATGTAGTCCCATTAATTACCTATTTAAAGTAATTTATATAGATGAATGATTTATGTTTTCTTTATTTGTTTTTCTAGATGCCACGTTGCTACCAGCGGCCTCCGAATCAGACCTGGTCAGATTTACAAAGTACCAATCCTCCTCTGCGGCGAAGATAGGGTGTCCTTGAGGGTGACGCTGGTGTCTTCCGACAGCGTAGTTACGGAAACAAAAACGACTCTGCCACCTGGATTCCACATCCTCATACTTCAGGTATATTAAATGTTATATCAAGATCAAAAAATAGTGTTTCTAAAAATTTAATTCCACTTCAGCACCTAAACCATGTGATTAATTGACACTCCAGACAGTCACACGTCTCTCAATAATATTCTGGTCTAAGGTGGCTGTATCCCGAATCCCGAAGAAAATACCTCTTGGTATCTTCCTATTCCAATCCTTGCGAGCCAGAAAACCTTCCTATATCTCTGACCTCCTTACTCCAGGCTCTTTTAAAAGTAAAACAAACAGTCTGATGATGCTAAAGCGTATTCTAAAACTTAAAATGATTAAATGGGTATTGTAATTTTGAAATATTACTGCAAATGACAATATATTAAAAAATAAATTAAATCCCTATTTTTTTTTGCATGTTTTCGATGACTGGAGTGTTCTGACTACCGAATTATCGAGATGCAAAACATAAGTTTTTTAAAGGTCTTGAGGTTCAGTCAATAAATTAACTACTGTTAGGATACGTTTTGAGAATTTATTGTTTGTTTATTTATTTAACGTAACTTTATGCTTCTGTGGCTAATCGGTGCAGAGACGATGCTATAGTTGGAGTCCTAAATTTTGCCTATCCAGGTTTAATTAGGATAGGGATCTTTAACGAGTACCTGATATCTACAGGCTAGGGGCCACCTTTTAAAGTCCCCTCCGAAGGACGGCATAACGAAGGATTTTTTACTTCTATTTAAAAAAATCTAGGTTATACTAGCCACCCTTCTGCAGGTAACAACAGCATTTATTAATCTCATACCCATGCCAATTATAAGCAAGAGTCTTACATAGAACTGCTGGATATAAAGAAATTTAAAAGAACCTCAAGACCTGTTACAAACTTCACTGAACCTCAAAACCTTTAGAAAACTTAAATTATCAACAGTCAGAACTAACTATAAAAACGTATATATATTCAAACTCCACTCCCACTCTAACCCACTAGTTTCAATTCTAGCTTCCTATTCAATTCCTGATAATCCTACGAGGCGTCTGAAAAGAAGGTGGCTTCGAGACATTCTTGTTTAGATTATCTACCAAAGTGCTGCCAATGGGCAGTTTCTCTACTGTTTTTTTTTTTATGTATCCTATCATATAGCATATTTACTTGTTGCATTATCAAATTCAGTTGTGAATTTCAATAAATCAATAAAAATAATAATATATATATATATATATATATATATATATATATACACACACACAATTAATACTCAAAATGTAGCATATTGAATCTAAATTTATTCACCAAGTTTGGATCATTATATAAGTATATAATTATGCATTTACAAATTTGAATGTATCACTTATAAGGTTTCATTTAATAATTTTTAGATCTCAGAAAAAGCTAAAAGAATGATGCATAATGAATATAAATTAGTGTAAAATTCCATTTTGACTCATTTCAAGGAATATTATAATTATAATATAATCACTTTCTGAATATATTAAAAATAAACTAGTATGCGTTATCCAAATTAATTTTTTTCATAGCTATGACTGCTTTACAGGTACCAGATTCTATAATGGATAAGGAATATGGAATCGTCATAGAAGGAAAAGAACTTCATTCAAGCTTGAGATTCAAAAATTACGCACCTTTGGAATTTTCTCCAAAATTTCTGTCAATTGTTATCCAATCAAGTAGGCCTATTTACAGGTCTTCTCAGACAAGTAAGTAATTTAGATGTATTTGGCACATTCATTGAAAATTCTAATTATTTTTAAATTAGTATTCATTATAATATATTTGTACAATAATAATACTTTGATACAATTTTAATTTTCACTTACATTTATACAGAATATGTAGAAGAGAAAGTATTGCGATGGTAAAAATTTCTCATTCCAGTTTTAGCGAAAATACATATCTTAAGGTCCTCTTAGGCCCAATCTGCAGGTCCCGCGAAAAGGTGTGTGTGTGTATGTGATCAGTCTAACTCAAAGAAGGTAAGTTATATAAAACAGAAATTTCATATTTTAGGAGCTTATAAGGCTGAGATATTACAGCAAATTTTGACAAAATCGGCGAATCAGAAAAGCCACCTTATACCAAACATTTTGCACATTTTTATGATTTTGATTAAATACGCTATATCGATGTAAAATTAAGTGTTATGTTTGATTCTGAATGGGTAAGCGCAGATGACCAGCAACTAAATAATTATCTAGTATTTTTATTTATTATACATATTATTTACTAATAATTATAATTGAAACTAAATAATTACGAGTTCGCGACTCGGTGCCGGAGAGCTTTTATCTCGGCATTTATCCCCTACCCTCGCTCCCTGGCCCGAGGAATTTTCTTATAAATTCATAGACGAGGTAGGAGTGAACAAAAAAAAAAAAAATAAATAAAATATGATGATTGCACCATATTTTTGAAACAATCATACATTCAACATTTTGAATCTGGTTATGCATTGAATCCTAAAATAACATAAGATTCATCCTCCCACTCTGGCAGACCATGTGCACTACATTTTTTCGTTCTGGTTGGCACGGAAAAAGTACAAGTTTTTTATTTACAATTTTCAGTTATATACAACTTGTTATTGACCACATACACACTCACAGAACTCTTAACGGCACTTGTTTATTTGGCCTCAGGGGAGCTTAAAACTTGTATTAGCAGTTAAAACTCGAATTCTAAAATTTTCATGATCATAATACTTTCCCTTACTTTATATTCCGTTTATAGGTAAGTGAAAAAAAAATATTCTTCCTGATTTTATTCATGATTAATAAAATAAACAGACACTTTATAAATAAATAGTTTTCGTAAGCAGATTACTAAAATAAAATTAAGTTGCTCCATCTTATTTTTTTTATAAACATATAGCACCATCTATTTAGTAACATATAATAGAGATGATACTCCGTGACTCATGTTGCAGAATTTAATCATCATTTAATATGTATTTTAAAATTGTGAATATACAGTTCTACTAACAAAATTATAATTTTAACATTTTTATTTTTCAGTTAGGTTCAGGATATTGGTGTTAAATACAGAATTACAAGCCTTCGACAATGCTGTAGAAGCACATATAGTAGTAAGTTAATAAAACCTAAATATAAATTAGAATAAATTTTTCTTAATTTTAACATTCACTAACTTTTTTTTTTAGGATCCTGATGATTTTATAATGCGCAGATGGCTTTCAGTATATACTAACAATGGTATCATTGAACTATTTATCATTTTTGCATCATTATAAATTTATGAATATCAAGCAATCATTTAACTATGCTTCCAGGAATCGCAAGTCTGAAATTTAAGCTTCCCAGTCTGGCAAAGGAGGGTTATTGGAAAATTAGGATAAAAGCAGGAGAGCAAATCGAAGAATTAAAAATCAAAGTTGAAAATTATTTCGAACCATTGTATGAGGTAAGGAATGGTATAGTTAACTATTTAAAATAGGGGTCACATGTGGCATACTGGCTAGCATAACAAACTTCTATGTACTAGGTTTTGGGTTAAAAGCAGATGGCCCTTGGATTTTTTAAAGGGAATAAATCTCTGGTTAAACCATCCTTCGGAGAGAATGTAAAGTGGTTTACCTAAACCTGTATGATGTCAAGTCCTTGTTAAAGATCCCTATATAATCATATCTTACCAATTAGCCACAGTAGCATTCAAGTGAAAAATAAATTAAACAAACCAGTTAAAATACAATACAATTATACAATGGCACAACTAATAAGCCATTATACAAAATCTTCACATTTGGTCTCCTTTTTAAAAAAATGTTTTTACTGAAACATTTTTTTTTAGAGGAATGGCTTTTAATTTTTTTAATTCCACTGAAAATTCCATACAAGGCTTCCCTTTACCACTGAAACTGACTATTTATCTCAATCTGCAGTCTAAATCAGTTCTATCTAAGAGATCTATAATCTATCATCTATAATCAGAACATTTTCTTTCATTCCTCGCGCGGATCTCATTACCGCGTATGGGGAGCGTCCCACAGGTGGCGGATGTGGGGATGGTCGGTGGAATTTCCTCGGAAGCTCCTCCCGGCTAAGTCCGATGGACTCGCTGACCAACAATGAGAGCGGCCCTCCAGGCTTGCTGGAGGGTGTGACGTAGGTTCGAACGCCCTACTCACATATTTTAGTTCACAAAATACCACAAACAGTCATGGATTCCTCTGAGGTAAAACGCCCATTATCCGGAAGCAAACTAGTCCCCCGTTCGGGTCTCCGGGTGGGGACTGCTTCAGAGGAATCTAGGCGCAAGATGAAAAGTAGAGATCTAACAATAGGGACGTGGAACGTTAGAAGTTTAAATACGGCAGGTGGGTTAAAGTCGGTCGCGAATGAAGTTATGGGGTACCATTTAGATATCGTTGCATTACAAGAGGTTCGCTGGCCAGGGGAGGGTTCGTTAACAGAAGGAAAGTATACTATTTGGTACGGAGGGAGCGTTAATTATTGTTTAGGTACCGGGTTTCTGATTAGGAATAAATTTCTTTCCGCATTACGGGATGTACAGTTCTTTAGTGAAAGAATATCGGTTGCTATATTTCAGAGTCGTTGGTATAAAATCGCGTTTATAAACATTTACTCTCCCACCGAAGATAGTGATGATGAAGTAAAATGCGAATTTTATGATAAACTAGAATCGGTTTACGATAAGTTACCGCGAAATTACATTAAAATTATACTAGGTGACGCAAACGCAAAGGTTGGAAGGGAAGAAGTATATCGTCCTACAATCGGTAAAGAAAGTTTGCACGAATATAGTAATGATAATGGGACCCGACTAATAAACTTTGCCATTTCGAAAAACCTAATAATCAAAAGTACTACGTTTAAACATAAGGACATTCATAAGTATACGTGGACATCGCCGGATGGACATACTCGTAATCAAATAGATCATATTTTGGTACAAATGCGAATATATCGTGGTGCAGAATGCGGATCTGATCATGAATTAGTAATCGCGAAACTTCGACAAAAACTAAATACAAAAAAGAGAACACCGAACTATATTCATCCCGAGAATTTTGATGTTGTTAAATTGAACAACCCCGAAATTAGAAAACAATTCGCGATAGAAGTAAAAAATAGGTTCGATGCTTTGGAATCTTCAGACGAGGAAAACGAAGATGTAAACAAATTGTGGGAAGGGATCAGGGATAATATTAAAGAGGTCGGTAACTTATGTCTTGGGAAAATCGAAAATAAAAAGAACAAACCTTGGTTCGACAGGGATTGTCAAAATATGTGTGAAAAAAGAAAAACCGCTAAACTGAATTCCTTAAATAATCCAAGCGATAATAATGTGGCTTACTTTCGGTTAGTAAAAAACGAAACTTCAAAATTCTTAAAAAATAAGAAAAGAGAGTATCTTAAAGGCAAAATAATAGAAATAGAAAAACACAGAAGCGAAAATAACGTAAGAGAGATGTACAAAGGTATAAACAAATCGCGTAAAAGATTTGAACCTCTATTGAATGGGGTTAAAGATGCGAATAACAACATAATTGCGGATCCGACTGAGATATTAAATACATTTAAACAACACTTTGACGGCATTCTAAATACGGAAAATAATAATCAATCTCCTCCCTCTGAATACCAGAGCGCTGAACCATGGGTAGACGCACCGAGTAAAGAGGAAGTTGAAATGGCGATAGGAAAATTAAAACGGTATAAAGCTGCAGGAAATGATAATATCACGAGTGAATTAATCAAAGCGTGTGGAGAAGCGGGCGTTTCCAAATTACATGTTTTAGTTAAAAAGATCTGGGAAAATGAAAAAATACCCGAAGAATGGAAAGAATCAATACTTATTCCGATTCACAAAAAAGGACCGAGGACGGATTGTAACAACTATCGTGGGATCTCTCTTCTCCCAGTATGCTATAAAATATTCTCGTCAATACTAACTAGCCGAATCACGGAATACGCTGAGGAAATTATCGGAGACTACCAATGTGGTTTTAGGCGGAATCGCTCGACTATTGATCAAATATTTTCCTTACGTCAAATATTAGAGAAGAAACTGGAATACAACGGTGTAGTCCATCAACTTTATATAGATTTTAAAAAGGCTTATGATTCCATAGACCGTCAGAAGCTATATAACATCATGATTGAACAGGGGATACCTAAAAAGTTAGTAAACCTAGTAGAGATGTGTTTGTCGGAAACATTTCATAAAGTTAGAATCGGTCATAATTACTCCGAGAGATTTGAGGTGCGATCGGGTTTGAAACAGGGTGACTCCCTTTCACCTGTTTTGTTTAATATAGCCTTAGAATATGTTATAGAAAAGGTGATGAGTACCGAGAAAGGCTTACATATGGGTGACAAGATTCCGGTTTTGGGGTATGCCGATGATTTGGTACTACTAGGTGAAGACACAGAAACTATACAACTAAATACAAGTGTGTTAATAGAAACCGGTAAACAAATAGGTCTCGAATTAAATACCGATAAGACGCAATATATGATTAGTAGCAGAAACGGTGGCGATCTTGGTGATATTGATGTATCAGGGCATACTTTTGAACACGTTGAGAAATTCAAGTATTTAGGTTCAATGATAACAAGAAAAAATTAAATCCAGGAAGAAATAAAGTCCCGGTTAAAGGTGGGAAATGCGTGTTATTGGGTTGATGCAAAATTAATGCAGGTTTCCTCTATTGCCATATCTTAATTCCAATTGTGTAAACAAAGCTTATCCTAACATTGATCATTATTATACCAAAACAAACCTTATCTAATACCCTCTCTTTCACCATGAATTTGTTTAGTAAAATCGTTTTGTTCAGTGTGTTCAAAGGTCTTGAATCGAAAATGTCAAAGTGCGATTTTCGTCAAATTTATTTTTACGAATTTAAATTAGGGCGCAGCGCTGCGCAAACGGCTCGTAATATTAATGAAGTGTGGGGTCAGGGGGCTATTAATGAGTGCACGGTGCAGCGTTGGTTCCAGAAGTTTCGCAGAGGAGATTTCGACCTCGAAGACAAGGAAGGTTGGGGCCGTCATCTTGCTCTGGACAACGACCAGCTGAGGTCAAAAGTGGAAGAAGACCCAACCAAAACCACACGAGAAATGGCGGCGGAACTCGGAACTCAAAAATTGCAACGTCTTTGCCCAGCATTGATGAATCGGAAGGGGCCGATCCTGCTCCACGATAACGCCAGACCACACGTTGCACAACCAACGCTTCGACGACTGGACGAGTTGGGCTACGAAGTTCTCCAACATCCGCCTTATTCACCTGACCTCTCTCCTACAGACTTCCACTTTTTCAGGCATCTGGACAACTTTTTGAGGGAGAAAAATTTTCAAAACCAGGACGACATTGAAAATTATTTTCGTGATTTCATTGAGTCCAGGGATTCGGATTTTTTTTCTGGTGGAATAAGAAAGCTTGTTGAACGTTGGCAAAAGTGCATTGATTCAGATGGAAATTATTTTGATTAAATATATATGGTTAAAGTAAAGATATGGCGTATTTACAATACCTACTAAAAACCTGCATTAATTTTGCATCAACCCAATATTATTCGGTTGCTAAATTGCTTAGCTCGCGGCTTCTGTCTAAAAACTTAAAGGTTAGAACTTATAAAACTATTATTCTTCCAACGGTTCTTTACGGATGCGAAACGTGGCCGCTTACTTTGAAGGATGAACAACGGCTTAAGGTTTTCGAGAATAAGGTGCTGCGTAAAATATTTGGTCCGAAGAGAGATGAGGCCACTGGGAGTTTAGAAG
The DNA here is from genome assembly GCA_023052935.1 of Piezodorus guildinii. Classification (NCBI taxonomy): domain Eukaryota; kingdom Metazoa; phylum Arthropoda; class Insecta; order Hemiptera; family Pentatomidae; genus Piezodorus; species Piezodorus guildinii. The sequence goes on from CM041293.1 coordinate 139,916,734, forward strand.
GTTGCACAACGCGGAATTGCGGAGTTTGTACCCTGTGAATATAATTGATTTGATAGCATCGCGGAGACTCAAATGGGCGCGTAAAGTTGTTGGGCTTAGTGAGGAACGGATTCCGAGAAAGTTGGTATTCGCTGAACCGACTGGTAGGCGTCCGAAAGGTAGGCCGAAGCGTCGATGGGAGGATTGCATTAAGGCTGATCTCGGGGGCTTGGGCTTGACCGGTGAACATTGGACGAGTCTGTGCAGGCGAAGTTTGGTGGTATCGGCATCGAACCTTCGGGTTCGGTAAGCCTATTATTATTATTATTATTATTTCTTTCATTATTCTCTGACCCTGATAATTTTTTTAATTGATAGTATTGGTTAAATAGATTTATAATAAAGAGGAGACATCACTACTTTAGTCCAAAATCCTTTATATTAATATTTAACTAATGACATGGTAATTAAATAAGATTTGGGATATTAAAAAATTTGGTGCAGACTTTACACGACTTTCACTTACCTTTGTTATTAAAATCAATTTACGAATTTTTAAATAAAGCAAGTTAAAAAAAAGGTTAAAAAATTACTTTGAGTTTCCTTTTAAATGTAAAAATTACACATGTGTTTCAGATTAAATCATCTATAATAAAGTGGCTCTCCTGGTACTTCAAAATGAAAAATTTACAGTAACATCTCATGATGCCAAATCTAGCAAAAACGTCTGTGTGAGTGTATGTGGTCAGTCTAGCTAAAAAACGATAAGTTTTATTCAACTGAAATATCATATTTTAGAAATGTGTACTTTAGAGGAAGAAAATTTAAAATATTGACTTTTAAGCCTTGTCATACTATTTCATCAGAATAAAACCTAAATGATATTGAAGCCCATTACATTTTTCATCGAAATAGCGAGTTTAATCAGAGCCGTTTTTGAGAACATTGTAAAAAAGTGCAAAATGCTTGGTATATGGAAGATTTTCTGGTTAGCTGATTTTGATGAAAAATTTTCTGTAACATCTCGGGCTCATAGTTGGATTAAATATGAAATTTCAGTTTTGTCCGACTTTTTGTTTTTGTGCTAGACTTACCAGACCCACAAACCTTTTTGCGGGGACTTGGTCATTTGAACTCAGGGGACACTAAAACATATATTTTCAGTGAAAACTCAAATTTGATAATTTTAACAATTTCAATACTTTCCCTTACAATATAGTTTATAAATAGGAAAGTGAAAGTAAAAAAAGAGTATTTGAAGACATTTTTTGAGCATTAAATAAAATAAAATAACTATTGATGATACGAGAATGGTTGAATGTGTGTATAAATTGGGAAAAAATTAATTTGGGGTGCAGTCATAAAAAATCTTAATTAAATAGATTATAATTAAATAAATTAAGTTTTCTACTTAATTAAGTGTTTTGATGACTGCACTTGGAATTTTTCTCCAATAAAACAACTATTGTCTATTATCTCATAGGTATCTATGAATAATTTATATATAATCTATATTTGTATATATAATCTATATATAATTAAATTTTATTTATTCGTTTTTAAAAATACTATAAGAATATTAGTAGACAATTTTATATTACAGGTATTCGTTGAAATGCCTCCATATGTAGTGGATACTGATGAAAATCTGGAAGCTCGTGTTTATGGTATGTTCATTTCTGAAGAGATTGCTAGAGGCAATACAACAATCAGGGCATACAGCTCATCCACAAATGATTCGAGTTCACAACTCATTTTAGAAAAGAACATTTTTTTAGTAAGTATCACTAAAATTATTTTTATTCAAAGCTGTACATTTATGGTTCCTTATAACATCAAAATTGATTAAATGCAATAATTTCTTATTGCCATAATATGACCAATGTATATATGTTTATTTTTTTTTCAGAAAACTAAAGATTTCAAATTAGTCATCCCTATGGAACAAATCAAAGGTTTTACAGGAAATGAAATCAAAATAGAGGCAACAATGACTGAGTTTATGTCAGGAGAAATCGTCCAAGGTTTTGCCAAAACAAAAATTATCAGCAGCTCTGTAAAAATTCGGTTTCTCACTGATCAACCAATGTATTTCAAGCCCTCTATGCCTATTCATCTTTATGTCAGTATAAATTATAACATGCATTCATTAGGTGTTTCTTTATAAATTTATTTTATAACTAACAATAAGTGATTTATTATTTTTTTTAGGTTTCGGTGCAATATGACGATAATGTCCCAGTTTCTACAGAAGTTCTTGAATCCTCTGAAATATCTTTTGAGGTTTCCTTTCATACGACCAGTGGTGATATAAGCTTCTCGTTCACATTTTCTCCCGTCAAACAGAAGGTTGAGCTAAATACAATTGACATCGGTTTCGAGTCTATACTTATAGACCCAAGCTCGGAATCTGAATATGTAGATACTGGAATCATAGGTTTCACTCTTATACCACCCCCTACGACAGAATCTGTTACAGTAACCGCCCACTATAAAGATGAAAGTCGCAATGATGCCTCAACCAGCCTGAAGGTTTTTAAGCATGGTAGTGGATTTGACAAATATCTGAGCCTTTGGACATCCACACTGGAAGCAGTAGCTGGAGAATATGCCATATTTCATGTGAAGCTCAATTTTTGGACATCGAGTTTCCAGTACTTAGTGAGTGAGTTATTCAATCTCATTACTGGTCTCCAATTACTTCACATGTGCTTTTAAAGTTTTATAAGAATTAATTCACTAACTGATATTATTCTTATATTATTAATATGATGACATGAGAAAAACTAGACAGATAATGAAAATTATTAATTTTAAACATTTGATTAAAAAAAAAAATTACTATATGGTTTCTTTTAGATAGTGTCTAAAGGATCTGTCATAAACGGGGGTGAGGTTACCGTGAAAGGTGACACAACCAGCTTCCCAGTCGCTCTTTCTCCAGAAATGGCTCCTGGTTTCAAAATAATAGTGTTTGCAGTTAGCAACTTCACCATTCTAGCAGACAGCATTTACATACCATTATCTGCATTCAACAGGTATGAGGTTAGTCACCTTACAGCATCATAATTAGTAGTAACAATATATCTTACTTGTTTTGCAAATTAACAAGCCTCTTTTTTTCTAGATGGAGATGTATCTAAATACGGGGAAGGATTTCAGAGGTGATATGGTTGAACTGATTGTCAGTGGAGATCAAGGTGCATACATTTGTGCTCATTCCGTCCGCTCCAGCATCTATTTTATGCAAGCTGGGAATGAGATAACTGAGAGTAGAGTACTTAATAGTTTATCTGCTCTTGAAAATTTTAAAAAGTGAGCTATTTTAACGTAAACAAATACCATATAATATAAATTAATTTATATTTTTTAATGCAATTCTTTCATTACTGATCGGTCATGTTATCTGAATAAGAACTGTTCATATAATTTTAGAGAGAAAAAGCTTCATTGAAGATCACCCAGCCCAAATACAGTGGGTTGTTTCATTGTACACAGTATACTTTATCAATCTAAATTAGATAATTGTTAAAAACAATTTTTTTTTCTTACATTTTCATTTATGCACAATTATTTTAAACACCACAAATAATCAATTAATGCATAACCAACACTATTTGGGATTATTTAATATCTATTATAATTCTTTATTCATTATGGGACAATTCCCCCACTAGAATATGATGAAATGAAGTGAAATTTAGAGTCTTAAGATGAAAATAACTATAAAAAATATAATCAAATACATGAAACAAAACATAAAAAATGATAATGATATAAAAAAAGTTTTTAAAAATGTATTGCATAAGCATAAGCAGATAGCTATTACCATTGTAATGTCAAAACTTCTATGAATAAGTATATAAATAAAAATGTATAGTTTTGACGAAAAAAATAAATTAGAATTCTTCTGAATTTTTATGAAATAATATATAATTTAATCTTACCTTTTTGAAATGTTAATCATTTCAAATAATATTTGGTCTTAAATGTGAAGAATGAAATTAAAATTAAAAAAATAAAGTTATCAATCAGTTTTAAATTTTTATTACATAAATTAGCATATCTTCTCAAGGATTCTTTGGAAATTGAATTGAAAGGAAGTGGCTGAATAGGAGGGATTTAAAGTTTGTGAGAGTTTGCGAGTCCCGGATATAAGAAGGAATGGAGTTCCATAGTAATTCAGATCAAATTAAGAATGCTCAGAGCGGGTGTTACGGGAATGACCGGATGATTTAAATTTAAGGAGATCCGTAATCTAAGATGGACACCGGGATTATATAACTTGGTAGAGGAACGATGACAGGAAGTACTTATGGCGGTTGGAAGGATAAAGCCACTTCAACTCTTTGTAAAATTAGATATGATTCTCAATTTAAACATTTGTTTTAGTTTTGCCTCAAGATCCCCTGAGACCCCCAACACCCATACACCAGAAGTCAAAGTAGGGAAGTATCTAGAGACTAATCAAGAGCTTATGGGTTCAAATTGGAAGAAGAGGACATTGGTAATTCAGATGTTTTAAGGTGGGAATGTATGACGGGAGGTTTGGGAAACATGGTTTTTCTAGGAGAGGGTATGATCTAGGTGGATCCTGAGGTTTTTAAAGGTTTTGTGGAATTTTATTGAATTGTTATTCAGAGTTGGAATCAGTGGAAGGGATTTTAGGAAGGGATCGGAACATATTACAATAGCCTTATTCTTTCATTCTCAATTGATTATATATTTGCAGAAGTTTATCTTAGAGGAGATAGAGAAATAAATGTTTTTTGAATGTGGTTAGGGATGGTACTATACGAAGGGAGATTGGTAAGGAGTTCCAAAGTTACATAGAAAGGATGATGATGGACTTTTCAAAGCAGTTCTATAAGATGGTATACATAAATCGGTAGGTTGAGATCATGTGTTTACGATTTATGTGAAGGAACACAGAATGAGAAGGTCAAGAATATAGGAAGATTTTCTGGATTTTAAGGATTGGAACAAGGATAGAGCTACTCTTAACCAGAATGTGTAATCGCCTAGGGAGGCCATAAATAAATCTTATAGCTGTTCATCAATCTTCTTAGCCTCATCTCGTTTTCCCCAGAGAGTCCTTCATTCAATAAGCATAGGTAGTAAAAGTGGGGTAGTATGAAAGAGAACACAACTAGGAGATGACAGGTACTTATAGAAAAAGAGTAACAAAAATAATATCCTCATTTTACTTGTAACGTAATCTGTCACTTTTTGCTCAGATGTGTTTCATACTCAATAAGCTAACCTCATAATCTCAAAATAGATTTTTCAGAGCCACAACAGTAATATAAACCTCTCTATATCTATAACATGTTCACTCCACTCTCCTCTGTCCACTCTATCAACACAAGATCCCAGTCCCTGAACCTATTCATTCCTTCCTACAGAACTACTTCCTTCAAGAGATCTTTTGTTATTCGTGCTACTTTATTTTGGAATTCCTTACCCATGCCTATTCGTACATCCCAATCCTTAACTTCCTTTAAGCATAAACTATTCATCCATCTCCTTGAATATCAGTCTACCGCTTCTTTATACGTTTTAACTATTCACACTGTTTATTTATTTTATTTTTTTTTATTATTCAATTTTTAAGTTCATTTTTTTTTTTTATCAATTATAAGGTTGCAATATTACCTTGTACATATATATGCGTGTGTTTAAATGTATGTATGCATTTTTTTATTTTATTTTATTTATTTTTTTTTTTATTCATAATATGCAGTATAATTTGTTGTATGATGTATATTTTGTAGACGTAATAGCCAGAAGATTATTACTTTAATGTATATTTATATTATTCTTAGGGGACTAGCTGTCCCAGAATAAAATTATTTTTTCATTTCATTTCATTGTGAGTACACTGTACAGCACTACAGTGGCTTGATGAATTATTTCTTTCCACCTAACCTGTGTCAAAATAATCATTCCATAATGACTAATATTAATACAAAATCTAATTTTAAAATAATGCTAATATCTACAAACATTTTAAGTGCATCTTGAATAAATAAACATTTTTCTTAAAGGGTACATTCTTTTTGATAATTGATTCAGTACTTGGCTTACAAAAGGAATCTTTCCTACAAAAACATGTATTTTATAACGTGTATACCCGCTTTAATTATTTGTGATTCAAAAGTAAGAACTTACAATTATGGTTACATGTATCTCCATGCAACAGTGAATCCATGGTACCCTATTCGTTATATTTGAGTACCATAAACCCTTATAATTGTTACCTACTTGTTTTCGAGGCTTAGGCTATTAATATATTGTATTTATCATTCTATTAAGAAATTTTATGCAGATTGTAATAGAAATTATTTATTGTTTCTTTTTTATTCAGACCCATTAACAAAGTTACCACAAGATCTAGAGATGGCAGCACTGCTGAGAAGACAGTGTATTATCAGACAGCTGATTATGGAAAGGATTCTAATCAAACATTTACATTTTCTGGCCTACTCCTATTTTCTCAGTTGAATTCATCTTTTACTAATGCAGGTATCTTTTTATTTTATTATAACTAGTATTATTTATTAATAAACGTAGCTGGCATCCATTAAGATTATTACAGTTGGGAAGAAGTGTGGCTTAATTCGTGGTTTTCAGCTCCAAAAAGTTAAGCTCAACACCTGCAATGGTGCAAACTCAGATTACTTTTAATTAGGACGATTCAAAGATATTAAAACAATTTTGGCCTTATTTTACTGGACTATTAAGATTCTGTATTGATAAAAACATACACCATCCACACACATAGAAAAAAAAAAGATTAATCTCAATAATAATGTATGGCAATTATTGTTTGTTTTTTTTATTTTAATAATAATTTAAATACAATTGATATTTAATAATATGAATAGTTGTTGTTTTGTTCTATTTTATATGTCTCCTAGCATATGTTGTATGGTTATGAGGTATCTGCAATGAGCACGATGGAGACCTACTTCCTTGCTTCGGGGGAGGGTGCTACTCACTGGAGCAGAGGTGTGATGGCGTTCCTGATTGTAGGGATTCTTCTGATGAGCTCAATTGTAAGTAAATTCTTTAATAGTACAAAATCATATAATCCTCCGAAACGGCTTGACCGATTTTTATGAATTTTTTTATAAATGTTTGGAAGGTATGATAATCAGTCCTAAAGTGTATTCCATACCATTAGGTGATTTGGGTGTGCCAATACAATTTTTTTTTTTTTCTTTAAAAAATGATTTTTTTGTATTTTTTTATTTTATTAAAAAATGCCTATAACCCAAAATTTTCATCCTCCTTCCACCACCCTTGCAATATTTAATCATGATTCTAGTATTTTTGTAAGAACAAAAAACAAATAATTTAACTGTCGTTCGTATTACAAAAATTTGGTGCGGGCAATACAACACTTTCATTAACTTCAGCTGATAAAATCAATTTAAGAACTATTAAATAAACTTTAAAGTTTAAAGTTAGTTTTTTTGTTTATTTAACGCCATTTTATGCTTTTGTGGCTAATCGGACGATGCTACAGTAGGAGTCCTAAATTTTGCTTAACCAGGTTTAATTAGGATAGTGATCTTTAACGAGTTCCTGACATCGCACATACTCGAGACCACATTTTTACATCCCCTCCGAAGGACGGCATAACTAAGGATTTTTTACTTCCGTTAAAATATCCTAGGACCCCCTGCGGGTTTGAACCTGTGACCTTTGGTATAGAAGACTGTAATGCTAGCCACCCTGCATTATTTGTTTGGTTTTTAAAATCCTCAAAAATGAATCATATCTTTCATCTTGGACCACATAGAGGCTCCAGTCATCTATGATGTAACCTTATGAGTCTCCCTGTAGATATAGCACGTCCCATGTAAATCTTTTAGTATTCCAATCATCATTCAGTTGTATTCCTTTCAGACCCAACAGCTATTTGTTTATTTAATTTTATTTTTTTCCGGTGGAGTGAAAAGTCCCTCCGGGGATTTGAAGTCACAACCTTTGATATGAGAAACTAGCATGCTATCCAATCAGCCACCTGCTCCCCATTTGTTTATTATAGACAATAATTCTTTGTTTGGTTTATTCATTTATTACCACTTTAAGCTACTGTAGCTTATTAGACAATGCTGCTGAGAGACATCCAAATTTTGCCTGCACAGATTTAATTTAATTAAGGAGTAAATGAAATCACAAAGGCTCAGAACCACCATTTTGAGTCTCCTCTGAAATATTGCATAACCAAGGATCTTTTACTCCCTTCAAAAATCCTAAGGCCATTTCCTGGTTTTGAAACTACGACCTTGGGCATAGAAGGCTGTTATGCTAGCCACTACACCACAGGTTCAGTGCATATAAGAATTTGTCCAAACTGCCATGCAAGGAGGTAACTAAGCGTGAATCACACTACACCAAATTTAGAATAACCACTTTACTGAGGTTGAGTGAGCTTCGAGAAAGTCTACATGCCCCACTGATTAAAAATAACAGAATAATTATCCTGCTGCAGTTATGTTTGAACCAGGGACCTGTGAACAGTAGTGTCTTTTCCTTTATTTATAAAATACATTAAAATTATATTGCAAATAGTTTCAACATCATATAAAATATGAAATAATATCCTCATACTATTTTTTGTTTGTTTTTCAAAATTCTCAAACACCAAATCATATTTTATATCTTGGACCACATGTGGAGTTACTGATTTGAAAGTATTTTTCATTAGCTTATACAATTCTTCAGGACACTTCTTTTTCAATGGTGGCAGTATTTGCTTACCACTGTTTCTAGATATATTAAATCAACAACAGTCAGAAGCTCCACGCTGTTACAAAAGAGGTATACAACTCCTCCTTTCCTTTAAAATTGTCAGAATCTTATTTTCAGTGGGGTTGATAGCCAATCCTTTCCTCAAAAGATTATGATAGATATTATGTTTCAAGATTATTTTTGAAAATTACTTTATTAAATATTATGTTGTTCTCTGAATTTTAATGAAGAAAACCACTTTTAAAAAAATAATATTTCACCTTTGATTATAGGTGAAGCCAAAACCCAAGATGACTATGATTATAAAATTCACAGGACATCCCGTTCGACTGTAGGTACAACAAAAGTTATTCGATTTATATATATAACAAAATTTAGAATATTTATATTTTAATAATTTTCTTTCTTTTATTTTTTATTTTATTTTTTTTTTGTAGTATTTATTTGATAAAGATCTTGGAGATTGGGGATGGAGAGAAATTAAAAAGAACGATCACGAAGGTATAGAGTTTGAACCACTCGATGCACCTCTTCTAAACGATGATTGGTATTTTACCGCATTCAGTGTTAGTAGTAAATATGGCTTCAGCATCATTTCAGAACCTATAGTCGTAAGTTTTTCTCTGTATAATTTTGAAATTATTTTCTCATGTTGAAGATTATGATTTATTGACCCTGAAACAGCTTTATCTTCGTGAATATTTTTTTTTTTTTTTATTGCCCTTTGCATTTTTTATGTTCTGGAAAGATCTCTTCATTATGTAAACAAAATGTATTAACAAACTGGGGATTTTCATTTCAAAAAGCTTAGCATACAATTAATTTTCTCTCATTATTACAGCTAAATACCATTGTATATTCATTAACCAGAAACAATAAATAAGCAATAATTATCATTGTGAATAAGAGGAAACAGAAACTATAGGCAATCACTAATCCTTTTTGAAAGCAAAAGTCGTCTGTGAAAATCCATCTGTCAATACTAGTAACTTGTTTTAGAAGAAATAACCATCTTTTTGCTTCTTATCTTACACTATGTTTCAAAATGGTTTCTCAGAGAAGGGAGCTATAAAGGCAATTATTAAATTTTAAATTGCCCGTTTAAATATCATATTATTTTATCAATTTAATGATATTTTGAAACAAAAGTTCAGGTTTTTCTGGCCAATAATCAAGTGATCTCCTAAAACATAAAATTCTATTTATTCCAAAATTTTATTACTTCATACTGAATAGTTTTCATTAAAAAAAAAAAAAAATCTGGTTTGAGCAAAACACGACTTTCATTCACCTCCGTTGTTAATATTCAATAAAGAATTATTAAATACACTTAGAGATGAAAAAAGATTAAAGACTTTATTTCAATATTTCAACTTTGTATATCAATAAAGAATTTTGTTTACAGTACTCAACCAAGCGTCCGTTCTTGGCATACATCACTGGCCCAGAAGCATGTAAAAGAGGTGAACAAGTATGTTTCCTAACAATTTTTTTCTTATATCATTTAGAACAAGAATAATTGTTTTTGTTTTTTAATTTTAAATTAAATCATCTTAAATTCAATGTTGTTATTATTATTATTTAAAAAATATGAAGTAGAAAATAGGAGCCAAATAAAATAAATTTTCAAGTAGTAATGACATTTTTAAAAGAAGTTGCTATTATGATTATACTATTTATTGTTAGAAATTTATTTATTGTCGAGACGATATCTGTTAGATGGTAATGTCTGTAAATCGACATAAAAAAATGTCCAGATCAGGAAAAAAATGTTGAAGAAGACTCCTCAAGATAAACAATAATAAACGCTTGCTTCCTGGTGGTAGGGGCACTGTTACCTAGATAATCATTACACTGTTCATTAATAATGTATACATAAATAACAAATATTTTTATTGACATCTTAATTGATTTATAGATTGTAGAATACCTGGAATCTTTTAAAGATATTTATTTTTGTTAAATTTGTCTGTTGTTTTCATCTCTTATTACCATCAACTCTTTCTAAACTACAGTAAACTGTAGATGGTAAACTTCAGTAGTATCTAATGATTAGCTCTATGTCTTGAAGAACCCAAAGTATCAAATACTGAAAAGAAATGATTATATCACTCAAATTAAAACAAATTATTATTACAATTCATAACCAGTTGAGGAAGCATATAATAAACATTTACAAATATTTCTATTGCATGGAAATAATTTTCTGATTAAATAATTAATCTTCTTGATGCCAATTCTGATGGAGTACACTTTGAGTGTATGTTTAATCTGAAAACCTGCATTTTTAATTCTAATATTTGAATGAATTTTATTTCATATGGGTCAAAAATTCATTTTATGTTTATTTTTGTGGTTTAGGTTGGTTTGAGACTTGTATTGAAAAATAATGATCCATCAGAAGCACTCGTTTTAGTGAGGATGATTTCATCTCCTGATTATAAGTTCGTCCACGTCGAACCTGGAGGTTTGGTCTCAAGTTATTCAGCTCGCCTTTCTTCGGGGCAGCACCAACTGTTGATTTATGTGAGTTTAAGACTTGGTTTATTTTACTGTACATATTGCTGATTTTTATTATATGAACAAAAAAAATCTTATTTTACTTGCATTACTGAGAATTTTTTTTTAGCTTAAAGAAATAATGCATTTCGTATATGAACATGTCTTAGTTTAAATATCAAATACTAAAACTCAGATTTTTAATCCAAATTATCTACTTAGTATAAATAAAATCCTCATTACTCCATCCTTTGTCATAAATAAACTCAGTCATAATGACCTTTATGTTTCTGATTTGGCCCAAAGTATTCCTGTTGTCAGGAATCCCATTCACACTTTCTGAAAAGAAGATTGTCACGAGTCCAATCAGATATAGTATATATTTGGAGTGCTGCCAAAGGGTATCATGACTTTTTTTATACTTCTCTCACATTTACCAGATGTATTTATTTTAATAAAATTGTAAATATCAATATATAATGTAATTATAATATCCAAAATTGAAATTAATTAATGTATTTTCAGTTACCTCCTGAAGGACAGGAACACATCGACTACCCAATAGCCCCAACAATAGAACAAGGAGAGATCGAAGTGCAATTTGTTGCCTCTACAATGTCAGGAAAAGCACTTCTTGTTCACAAAATGAATGTGTTGGTAAGTACAGTAAGCAAACGAAAATTTTTATCTTTGACTTCATTTTTCATTATTTATATTTTTCTCTGAAAATAATTAACTATTGCAATGGTATTCACACCAACAGTAAGGGAAGGGAGTACATTTTCAATCTGTTCAGAACAGATAGAATACGATTATGGAGTTTTCCTGAAATGTCTGATTTGAACATTCCCTTCCCTCTCCCTACATTTGGGAATGGCCTAGTCTAGTGGCCAGAGCACTAGTGAACCATTCTCCAAGTCCTGGGTTCAATTTCCCAAGTGTGTCTCACCGAAATTAATGAGGCCAACCCTCCAACTTATTTTAATTTAATGACCTTTTTTTAAAATTATTCCGCTTTTGAAATAGGGTAATTTTGGCACCAAACTTATTTTTCTACATCTCACTAGAACCAGAGATATTTGCCTTGTATAATAATATATATATATATATATATATATATAATATATTCATAGTGTAATTATTAATATTTTAAACTATTATATACCTTAGTCTTTGTGGATATGAGAATTCTAACTAAGATGATTATGAATACTTATTGCTTCTTGTAATTTGTTTTTATAGCCCGAAGGCGCAATCGTTAAAAGACATACTGCAGTAATGCTGGATCTGAAAAATAGAGCTTATGTCTTAAATTATTTGAATGTGATCGTTGAAGAAACCCCAATTGTGCCCTACCAAGAATGGAGGAGATACATCTTTGGCAGTCCTAAGGCTGCTATTTCAGTGACTGGTAAAAAGATTTAAATTTTACTCTTCACAGAGATTCTACATAATATTATTGTTTTCATACAATTGTACTCATTATACTAACCACTAATTTATAAAATATTCAAGCATCACTTTGTTCCTTATGTACATTTTATTATATGGTCTGGTGGTAAGGCTATAAAGAAATAACAATTAAAAATGTTTGGAATGTAAGAGAGGAAATATTATTGGCTGAGTGATAAGAGTGTGTGAAAGAGTAACAAAATGTTAAAAAAAAAAAAAAAATAAATAAAATAATGGTTATATATTTTCTAAAAATCATGACAAAATTTTAGTTATATTTTATTAGACTTATTCATTTATTCAATCAATTTAATAAGGAAGTATTGGGGTGATTGTATAACATTAAGAATGTTCGACTCACTGTTTCTAGTGGAACCTCATTAATCTTTTTCTTTTTTATTACATTATTGAGGACTGTTTTTAATATTTTAAATAACTCACCGGTGATTTTTAAAAAAAATTATTATGATTTAATAATTTTGCAAAGAGGGGCAATAAGAACAAGAATAAGAACAAGCGATGCTGCCAACTTAGTTGGGTTGCTATTTACACAGCATACTATTTTTCCTTAATGGACAATTTTTTAATATAAAATTACACAAAAAAAAAAATAGATTAATATTATTTTTTTTCTTTTAACATTTTTTTTTTTAAATTCTTTTTCTTCTTTTAACATTTTTTTTCCTTGAATTCATTTATTTCTTTATTTTTTTTTTTTCTTTTCTTGCCTATCTCTCATATTAATTCAAAAATTATATATATAAAATTAAATTACAATATCATAATTCTTCACAACATGATATCCTACAACAACCATATGAAACTCCACTTCAACATAAAATCCTAGCATATACAATAAAATAAGATAAAATAATACTAACACGATAAAAAGTTAAATAAAAATCCCCGCCCTTCCAGCGATCCCTGTTTACTCGCTATGAGTAAACGTGATGGTGTATAATTCCCAGGGAGTCTAAGCACTATGTTCTCTGCTATCCTTGCTACGTCCTTGACATCGACACATATATCCTCCATGAAGCTCCTTGTTGAACTAGGTACAGTTCCGTGGGCTCCGAAACATAGGCTCTGACGTTGAAGTATCAATATAACAACCTCTGAAGTACAAATTTATCCCAGCTCAGGGCCCACTGGTGTAGTGGCTAGCATAAAAGCTCTCTATTCCCAAGTTCATTGATTAAAACCGGCAGATGGCACTAGGATTTTTTTAAATGGAGTAAAAGATCCTTGCTTATGCCGCTCTTTGGAATGGATGTAAAATGGTCGTCCTGAATCTGTGCAATGTTATGTCTTCATTAAAGATTCCTATATCAATTAAACCTAAATAGGCAAAATTAAGGATTCCCACTGTATCATCATTCTATTAGCCACACTAAGTAGCACTAACCATTCTAGTAGCACAAAGTGACATTAAATGAATAAACAAACAACATTTATCCCAGACTTTGTGAAAAATGTGTAACTAGCTCAGAATTCCAATAAGAACCTATATTTTTCTTATAAATTCCAATTTATACTTGGCAAAATAAATTCTTTAATTTTTTTTTCCAATATACTGTTATTATTCAAATACATTTGTCTTTCTTCTTCACGTGATTGTAGCAAATAACAAAATAGGAAAACCAATTAACTATGAGATAAAAAAGACTGTTTAAATGTATCTAGTATTTTTGGAGCTAAGTACACACAAGACATTTTGAGAGGAAGGAACAATAACTTATAGGAGTAACTGAGGTGTTGAATTTCCAAAAAGTACTAAAGGACATTTTTTAAGAAATTGATATTTTGACATATTTGTATTCTCATAAATTTATTTTTATGTTAATCTTCTATTTAATTTTATCTGATGAACCTTCAAGTCCTTTAAAAAACACAATTTAGATAGAAACAGTTATTTTCTAAAGGTACTAATTACACATTTAGTTATCGTTCCAAATCATACTAAAATATTTCTTTCCATAACTTTAATATAGTAAAAAGCAATTCTAGATTTTAATAGGAAAATAATCAAATAAGTTGGTTTAATAATATAGTAATAAGAGATTTTGTGCACTTCCTATAAAATTTCCTAGAATGGATGTAGTACCTTTTGGAAATCATCATCTCAATGGACCACCACATTCCCACCATTTTTAAATACATAAACATTTATGCCATTTTATCGTTTTGATTTTATTAAGGGTAGCTAACACTTTTTGAAAATTTAATTAATAAAAATAAATACCATTAGATACATCAGGCCTGATCTGTTCTATGGAACGCTAAACCCTCATAACACTTCAGTATTGTTGGTACTGTTTATTCTGCCCCCTTTCAATGTCTAGCAAGGTTCAACCATCCCATAGTCTCCCAAGATCCCACATGAGTCGCATAGTTTTTTAATTTTTTTGGATGTATCAAGGCTTTAAAATATACTTTTTTAAAATAGAGCTTAACACTTCTCAAGAGTCACAGAAAAAAGAAAAAAATTGAGAAGATTGGGTGCAAAAAACACATCTCCGTTTTGATATAAGTAGTATAATAAGTTTGGAACAAAAAATGTTCCTATTGCCAAGAGAAGAAAAAAATATATACTATTAAAATATTTTTATGAAAGAGAATACGATACACAATGAAGTTTCTAAAGACTTTCACAGGTACTGGAAAAGTTTAGAATATTATTCATAAAGATCAAACTAAGCACTTAAATTATGTACACATTAAATTTCACAAATTAGCAGTGCTAAAGAAAAATTAAATATTATGAAATTATTTTTATAGCTGTTCTCAAACATTACAGAATAACAAAATTAAATAATAATTGTCAAAGTTATAAACTTTTGAACACAGCCATCTTTTTCAGTCATGATTTTTGAACTGCTTCAACTAAAATTAGACATTTTGAAATACCTAACTTTCATTAACTTTATCCTTTTCATTTGTGATAACTTTTTCAACACTTTTGGATGTATCAATTTGTTGTTTTAATTTTGAAATTTCAGCTCCTTTTTTCCTGATATCACATTCTGAAATATTTCCATTGATAAATATTATAAGGTTAATAAGTTTTTGCAAATTTTAATAAATAGAGTAAAATAAATAAGCAAAATAAAACAAATCACCTAACTTAGCTATGCCTACTTTTGTAGACACCAGTTGTTCACTTATTTTCATTTTTTGAGAAGCCAATGTATCAATATCACCTATTAGTTTCTCCAATCCAGTTTCATTGGATAAGGTATTAGTTTTTGAACCCTAAAAAACATGAATAATCCATTTACACATTCATATTTTTTCACAATTAAATAATATTATAGTTTGTTTTGCACGGGAGAATAAGATAAAAATGTTTATATTATCAATAAACTGGGCATAACCTGAATTATTGAAAGAAAATGTTATGTAAAGGATTATTTGCTAATGGGTCACTCTTTATTATGGTAGGGTTAAAACCCGGCAGATGGACCTAGGATTTTTTAAAGGGAGTAAAAAATATTTGGTTATGCGTCCCTTTGAAGGAGATGTAAAACGGTGCAATGTCAGTTATCCATTAAAAATCACTATCGTAATTATACCTGGAAAGGCAAATTTTAAGACTTCCACTGTAGCATCGTTAAATGAATAGAGATCAGCAAACTCATTATTACAAAGAAACAAAATATTGCACAGAGTCTGGTTGATTTAGCTTTTGTTGAATCTGATCATTAATATGTTAGATTTTGTGAAAAATTAGTGGCCAATACATCTCAGGAGTCCCGGAAAAATGAAAAATTCCATGCTCAAAACATGTTTTATTTAATATCTGGGGTTCTGATGAAAGTAGACAATCAAGTTTGGTATCAAAATATCACTATTACTGAGCATAAAAAAGTAATTAAGTTTGAGAATTGATAACAACTCTGAAAATAGAAAAAATAACTTCAAAATAATGAAAAACGTAAAGTAATTAAGTTAGGCTATTTATTAATTTCTCAAAATAAAGTTTTCTACTTATATTTGAATGATATTCCCATAGTTTATAGGTTGATATAGATTTTTTTTTTAAATTGTAACAAAAAATCGCTATGGAAAAAATGGCATATGGGTTAAAACTTAATTTCATTCTGAATATTTTTTTTAAATTAAGAATACATATTATTCACAAACTTTGTGACAAAACGAAGAAAATTAATAAATAAAAAACTTGTGCTTATACATAGTAAATTATAGTTTAAAAATGGAATTATGATCTAATTAATTCAAATATACAATTGATGAATGAAATATATTATGATACCAGATGTACAAGTATGAAACCGGAATTTTCCTATAGTGCTCGCTATCAGTTTAAAGACTGTAAGACTGCTTCTGTAGCGCCATCTTCTCCCTATAACAGCTGATGACGTTTGTCAACACACAATAACCTAAGTTTCATACACCCGTATATTTTTCTATAACTTCAAACATGTCAAGTTTTGTGCCTACAAACCATGATTTGTGGACAGCATTGGTTTTCTGCTATCATTTGAAGAGAACTGCTGCAGAATCGCATAGAATGCTTGTCAAAGCATATGGTTTACATGCTCTTGGCAAAACTCAATACTTCGAGTGGTTTAAAAAATTTAAAAGTAGTGATTTAGATGTGAGAAACGAGAAGCGTGGGAAACCGCCGAAAAAGTTTAAAGACAAGGACTTGCAAGCCTTATTGGATGAAAACAATACTCATAATCAACAAGAACTCGCGGAACAATTAAATTTGACGCAAAAAGCAGTATCTCTTCGTCTGAAAGCTATGGGAAAGATTCAAAAAGTGAGAAAATGTGTACCACATGAACTGAATGACAGCAAGCAAATCGAAAAACCACTTGTCAAATACTGCTTGTCAGATGTAAAAGAAAATCATTTCTTCTTCGAATAGTGACTGGTGATGAAAAGTGGATATATTTTCAGAATCCTAAGTGTTACAAATCATAGGTGAGTCTAGGCAAAACATCAACATCCACTGCAAGGCCAAATCGTTTTAGAAAGAAAATAATGCTGTGCGTTTGGTGGAATCAAAAGGGTATAATATATTATGAGCTACTAAAACCTGGTGAAACCATTAACACTGATCGCAACCAACAACAAATGATATATTTGAATCGAGCAATACGTGAAAAATGACCGGAATATGCAAAAAGGCAACATAAAGTCATTTTGCCTCTTCAATTGGGAAATACTAGTCCATGCGGCTTATTCTCCAGACTTGGTTCAGTCTGATTACCATATATTCGTATTTTTGGGACATGCACTCGCCGAACAACACTTCAATTCATATGAAGATGGCTCAACAACTGGTTCTCTTCAAAGGAACAATTGTTTTGTTGGCATGGCATTCATAACCTGCTGTAAATGTGAGGAAAATGTATAGATTCTAATGGAGACTATTTTGAATAAAATATTTTTTATAATTTTCAAATAACAGACGTGCAATTTAAAAAAAAAAAAAATCCGGTTACATACTTCTGCACCTGGTAAGCAAAAGAAACATATACAGGACAAAATATTTCCGGATTTCCTTATAAAATACACCAAAAAAAACTTTTTATTTTGTAATATTAAATATTACAAAAAAAAAAATGATTGTGATTATTATGAAATAATATTCAATCGTCAACTATCGGAATTAAGAAAAATTTTGTCCTGTATATGGTTCTTTTCCTTAGCTATCATATTGTATCATGGACCAATTGTATATTTAGATCATAATTCCATTTTTAAACAAAATTTACAATGTATAAGTACAAGTCACTGTTTTTTATTTAATTATTTTCTTTGTTTTGTCAGGAAGCATGAGAATAATATGTAATTCTAGGATATTAATGGACAAAAAAAGAATTGTAAACTGACTATATTAAGGAATTCATTTTTTGTCAGGTGACATCATTGGCCCCATCCTACCAAAGGTTCCGATGTGTGAAGAAGACATATTAGGAAGACCTGGAAAAGGAACTGACGTGACAGTCTTTGAGTTCAGTGTGAACCTTCTTCATCTTCACTACCTCAGGGTTACCAACAAGTTCAAACCCTCTCTTTTAAGGGAAAGCCTTGAAGAGTCTAATTCTCTTTATGCTCATATCATGAGGCGCTACGATCAGAGGGGTTGGTTCTCGAATTGGGATATAGACCAACCTAGTGTATGGTAAATATCATAATTGGATTAACATATAAACAAAAAAAATAAACATAGTGCATAACACAGATATTTAATAGTTTAATATGTTACAAAAATATAAAATTAATAACACATGCGTATATAACTCATATAACAAACAGTTAGTCATTTTCTTAACAGCTGAGCCTTCAGCAAGATTAACAATGTGGGTCAAAACATTGGCAATAAATAGTTAAGAGTATTTCTATGTTTTTTTGTACAATCACCCAGACTATCTTAACATGTGCATATTGGTAGTTTCAAAATGTTTCAAGAATTCAGGAAATTTACTTATTTTTTACACATTTATAATCTTTTCAAGAAATTTTATATTAACATGCTGTTAATAATTCCTAATTTTAATCATTCAAAGTAGTTCTCTAAATGGGAGTTTAAACAGTGACAATTTTCAGTTTCCGTAGCACCATCAAAACAATGCGATTCTTAAACATTCAACTATCACATATTTTTGAATTATTGCTGTATTAGTTGCCCTTACAATATTATTTCCTTCAAAAAATTTAAACATAACAATATTGAAAGTCAGATAAAGCGACAGAAATGTGGGTCATGGAAGATGGTGTAATGGGGTTGTAACCCTCGTCTCATAGATTGCCCACACTCAGTGGAGAAGGGTGTGGGTTCAAATTTGTCCTGGTCTATTATTCAGGGCGCCACGTTATTTTTTTAAATGTAAATAACGAAAACATTAAACATAAACTTTAAAGTAAAACCAGTTATTATTTTAGGCTATAAAGAAGTAAATAAATTTAATTCTGGCTGTACCTTTACATATACAATAAATAATCAAACATAAAATTTCCCGTATAATAAAGATAAAAAAACATGTATATTTAATTAAAGGATAAAAAAATAAAAAAACAATTCACACGTACAAAAATATATTTACATCAACCAAAATAAAAAAAACCTACTCTAGAATATTATAAAAACAAAACTATTTATACTTAATTAAAGACAACCCTGTAATCAAACCTCAACTTTACATACACCAATTATATTTTTATAAACAAATTAAAAATAAAAAAAACCCATAATATCCTCTATTAAATCTATTATATACATTGCTTATTTCTATAGTCCTTATTCCCCTGGCCAGTAGGATTATTTACAACAACACAACACAGGGAGGCGGGTTAATAGTGCTCTCCCAATTACCGTACGTCCTCGTGTGACAGTTCTCCTTCCTCCAATCTCCTTTCCGGAAAAATCTCCCGGCTTCCTCACGAAGTCGTCGGGATGTGTAGTGGAGGAGAACAAATCCAGCGTAGCTGCCTGTCACTCGGGTGTCTTCCTACTGCCACTCCGTGCGCCTCTCTGTCTTATCGCATGTGAGATGCGCATGCACCTTCTGCGCCTCCCCACCACTACTTACTTGCGTATTTAGGTGCGGCCAGAATATATTAATATTATTATTTAAATATACTGGTGCTATTAATAATTACAACCGTAACTGGGTTATAATATGTGACAGTTTACTTTCACATGGCAGTTAACTGTAACTTTTGTGGCGATTATTTCTGAAAGGTACCTGTATCCATTTAAGGAAATCTTTACAGGAAGTGCAAAAATCTCTCATTAATTTGTTATTATACCAATTTATTTTATTCTTTTTGCGTTAAATTCCAGAATTGTTTATTTTTACTTTATTAATAGCATTAATTTTGTGTTTTTGAAGGAAATATTTTGAAACAAAATTAAATTTTTATTTAGTTCATTTCGGAAATAATTGCATTGCAGTAGTTGAATATTTTTTAAATAAAATCGGATGAGGAATTTCGATAAAACTAAATGATATGTCAAAATACGAGGCATGTTTTTTAAGTAAGTACCGTTTTGGAATTAAAAAAAGACGTGCAAAGATATTGCAATAATTTTATTTTTACATGAATGCCTGTACCTTAATCTAATTTTCTACATAATTTTCATGAATTTTGAGGCACTTGTCATAACGTGGCACCAGTATTTGAATACCCTCCTCAAAAAATTCTGCCGCCTGACTTGTTAACCACTGCATCACAAATGTTTTGACTTCGTTATTGTCTTGAAGACGCCGACCCCCCAGGTGTTTCTTCAAGTGCAGGAACAAATGGTAGTCGCTGGGCGCCAGATCAGAGCTGTATGGAGGATGATGAGTTTCCCATTTAAATGATTTGATGAGATCTTTGGTAGATTGGCCACATGTGGACGGGCATTGTCATGCAGCAAAACGATACCCTTACTCAACTTGCCACCTCTTTTGTTCTGGATTGCACGCAAGACGATAACAAAGTCAAAACATTTGTGATGCAGTGGTTAACAAGTCAGGTGGCAGAATTTTTTGAGGAGGTATTCAAAAACTGGTGCTGCATTATGACAAGTACCTCAAAATTCATGGAAATTATGTAGAAAAGTAGATTAAGGTACAGGCTTTCATGTAAAAATAAAATTATTGCGATATCTTTGCACGTCTTTTTTTAATTCCAAAACGGTACTTACTTAAAAAACATGCCTCGCATCAATCCAGTAAAAAATGTCCATTAGTACCTTTTGAAAATAAACATCTCTATTCTATCAACTATGATACAAACTATCATAGTTTGCATGTTGACCATAACCATTTAAAAGATGGGTTGTAATTTAAACATAACAATAAAATATATATAAGACTTCATTTTATAATTTTCACAATGGATGCCTACTAATTAATAATAGCAATATAAAAATTACAGCTTTCTTTTTTTTTTTTTTTGTTTCTAAGGCTTACCGCATGGGTCATCAGAGCAATGAATTTGGCAAATTATGCTGATTGGGAAAACATCATCTATATAGATAGGAAGGTATTCAACCAAACTGCTCTGTGGTTGACAACCAATCAGTCGCCAACTGGGAGTTTTATTGAGACACCTGCATATTATAACAGCTTAGATTCAAAAATGGTAATTATTATTGTTTAAGTATGAAATAAATGATACCAATATTTATTACTTTCACTTACTTATTTATGAAATATACAGTAAGAGAAAGTATTGTGATCACAATTTTGTGGATCCTTTTGGAGAAGAGAGATTAAAAAAAAAAAAAATATATATATATATAGCATTTCCAAGTCAATTGTAACCTTTTCCAAGTCAAATGTAACTTTTTCCAAGTCAAATGTAACCTTTTCCAAGTCAAATGTAACCCTTTCCATTTCAAATGTCACCTTTTCCAAGTCAAATGTCACCTTTTCCATTTCAAATGTTACCTTTTCCAAGTCAAATGTCACCTTTTTCTTCACTTCTAGCCTTAAATATTCCGTTTTATTTATTTATTTATTGAAAAATAATTAGTTTAATTGACATTATGACTTTTTTAATAATTTTGGCATATAATAATTGATATTTTTTTTGGGTCTCTTAGATATTTGATATCAAGTTCTGTTTTTTACTAGCTAATATTTAAAAAAAATTAATTATCGTCTATTTAGTTTTAAGATAGTTGTTGATTTTGAGTTTTTTAGAGGGAGGGGTAGTTTTTTTTGAATAATTAATGTGTTTTCGAGTATTATAATTAAATTTTTCGAGCTGTATTTTTTATTGCTCGCGTGCATTTTAACTCGCATTAAATTTTAATGTTTTTTATTGATATAGGGATTAATTAATGTGCTTTCGGGTGGTTATGATTACGTTTTTTGAGCTGTATCTTTTATCGGTCATGCGTATTTCAACTCATATTTACTTTTAATGTTTTTTATTGATATAGGGATTAATTATTTTGATTTCGGGTGGTTATCATAAGGTTTTTCGAGCTGTATTTTTTTCGCTCGCGCTTATTTTAACTAAAATTTACTTTTTATGTGTGTTTATTGATATAGGGATTAATTAATGTGCTTTCGGGTGGTTATGATTACGTTTTTCGAGCTGTATTTTTTATCGCTCGCGTGCATTTTAACTCGCATTAAATTTTAATGTTTTTTATTGATATAGGGATTAATTAATGTGCTTTCGGGTGGTTATGATTACGTTTTTCGAGCTGTATTTTTTATCGCTCATGCGTATTTCAACTCGCATTTACTTTTAATGTTTTTTATTGATATAGGGATTAATTATTTTGCTTTCGGGTGGTTATGATTACGTTTTTCGAGCTGTATTTTTTATCGCTCATGCGTATTTCAACTCGCATTTACTTTTAATGTTTTTTATTGATATAGGGATTAATTATTTTGCTTTCGGGTGGTTATGATTACGTTTTTCGAGCTGTATTTTTTTCGCTCGCGCTTATTTTAACTAAAATTTACTTTTTATGTGTTTTATTGATATAGGTGTTGAAAATTGTGTTTTCGGGTCCTATAATTATGTTTTTTTTAGTTTTATTTATTTATCGCTCCCGCACATTTTAACGTGAATTTACTTTTAATGTTTATTATTTATATAGAGATAATTAATGTGCTTTTGGGTGGTTATGATTACGTTTTTGAGCTGTATCTTTTATCGCTTATGCGTATTTCAATTCGGATTTACTTTTGATATTTTTTATTGTTATAGACGTTTGTAATTATCTTTTCGGGTCTTGTGATTACGTTGTTTAAGCCGTTTTTATTGTCGCTTGCTCTCATTTAAACTTGCATTTGCAGTGGTCTTTCTTTGTTTTTGTTTTAGGGGATTCTCATAACGTGTTTTGAACTTTATTCTTTTATGCGCTTGGGAATTTCTACAAACCGTAGGTATTATGTTATAATATGATGTAAAAATTATTTATTGTTTTTTTGCAGGATCTGATTACATTTTTGATTTGGACGTTACATCGCGCATTCTTCTAGATCACTTTTCATTTAAGTTAAAATGTGCACTAGCTATAAATAAATGTCATAAGCTCTATTAGTATTCCCGAAAACACTATAAACGATCCCTCTATCGAATATTTATGAGATAGAAACAGTAACTTAAAATGAGTAAAAGCGATAACAAATTTGGTTCAAATAATGTTATCAGAACACCCGAAAATAGAATAAACGATTCCTCAATTAAATTATCAAATAATTGTAAGACCTAGTTAGGAAGCGGATCCTTTACAAAAGATTTAGTTGAAAAAATTACTCAGGACGCTAGAAAAGGAACTATAACTAATCCTTTAATAAAATAATAATAATAAAAAAAAAAAAAAAAAAAAACCTAAACGATTTATATTCCAGCAACGTTATAATGAGAACCCAGAACAAAACAATCAATCCCAATATCAATAAAAAAATATCAAAAATAAAGGCGAGTTGAAATCCGCACGAGTGATAAAAAAAAAGCTTTTAAACATTTTCATAACCCCGCGAAAACACAAGGATAGATCCCTATAAAAATAAAAAGATTAAAAATAATTAGAAGTTGAAATACGCATGAGCGATAAAAAATACAGCTCAAAAAATGTAATCATAACCACCCGAAAGCACATTAATTAATCTCTATATCAATAAAACACATAAAAAGTAAATTTTAGTTAAAATAAGCGCGAGCGAAAAAAATACAGCTCGAAAAACGTAATCATAACCACCCGAAAGCAAAATAATTAATCCCTATATCAATAAAAAACATTAAAAGTAAATGCGAGTTGAAATACGCATGAGCGATAAAAAATACAGCTCGAAAAACGTAATCATAACCACCCGAAAGCACATTAATTAATCCCTATATCAATAAAACACATAAAAAGTAAATTTTAGTTAAAATAAGCGCGAGCGAAAAAAATACAGCTCGAAAAACCTTATGATAACCACCCGAAATCAAAATAATTAATCCCTATATCAATAAAAAACATTAAAAGTAAATATGAGTTGAAATACGCATGACCGATAAAAGATACAGCTCAAAAAACGTAATCATAACCACCCGAAAGCACATTAATTAATCCCTATATCAATAAAAAACATTAAAATTTAATGCGAGTTAAAATGCACGCGAGCGATAAAAAATACAGCTCGAAAAATTTAATTATAATACTCGAAAACACATTAATTATTCAAAAAAACTACCCCTCCCCTCTAAAAAACTCAAAATCAACAACTATCTTAAAACTAAATAGACGATAATTAATTTTTTTTAAATATTAGCTAGTAAAAAACAGAACTTGATATCAAATATCTAAGAGACCCCAAAAAAATATCAATTATTATATGCTAAAATTATTAAAAAAGTCATAATGTCAATTAAACTAATTATTTTTCAATAAATAAATAAATAAAACGGAATATTTAAGGCTAGAAGTGAAGAAAAAGGTGACATTTGACTTGGAAAAGGTAACATTTGAAATGGAAAAGGTGACATTTGACTTGGAAAAGGTGACATTTGAAATGGAAAGGGTTACATTTGACTTGGAAAAGGTTACATTTGACTTGGAAAAAGTTACATTTGACTTGGAAAAGGTTACAATTGACTTGGAAATGCTATATATATATATATATATATATATATATATATATATATATATATATATATATATATTTAAAATACTATAGCATGTGCTAAAAACATACTAGTGTCAATAATAGTGCATAACTATAATATAATTAGCCTCCCTGGATTTATTGAAGTCTGTAAGTATGTTAAATTATCCTCTTTCCCATGTTAAAAGCCATACCTAAAATCATCAGACATGTTTTTTTTTTTAATATTCCAAGCATTTCCAAGAACTGAAAGGAAAAATGCAGGCTTAGATTAAACTCTAGTAAACTGGCCATAATTATTAAATATGTGGTTATTGATATACAATAATTTTTAAAAAAACTTTGTTTCTTTATAAACAGAAAGATAAACGGACCCTGACAGCTCATGTGATTCTTGGCTTGCTGTCATGCTTACAATTGCTCGAAGGGAGGACCAGAGTTGAGGCTAATAAAGCGATCGTCAAGGGGATACAGTATTTAGAAAAGAGATTGCCAGAGGATCCATACTCATTGGCTTTGGTCACTCTAGCTATGTACTCAGGGCAGAGTGTTGTCAAGGAACAAGCGTTTTCCAATCTTGAGAGGTTAATTAATCTATCAGAAGGTAATGTTTATATCATGTAATATTATATTCAAAGCTTCAAATTATTACCTAATGGTTTATTATTTCCAACTAATTTTACTTTCACTTGCCTATACATGAAATATATAGTAAGGGAAAGTATTGCAATTGTGAAAATATTGTAATTCGAGTTTTCAATGAGAATACACGTTTTAGGGTTCCCTGAGTCCAAATGGCCAAGTTCCGCAAAAAAGTCTGCGTGTATGCGGTAACTCCAGCGCATAAAAAAAAAGTCCTATGAAACAGAAATTTCATATTTGAGACAACTATACGTCCGAGATGTTACAAAATCATTTTCATCAAAATCAGCTTATCAGAAGAGCCACTTTATACCATGCATTTTGCACCTTTTTACGATTTTCTCAAAAACGGCTCTAACAATTTTGATTAAACTTGATATTTAAATGTAAAATTTAATGGGCTTAAACATCATGTAGGTTTCATTCTGATTGAAATAGTCTAAAAGGGCTTAAATGCCAATATTTTACATTTTCTTCCTCTAAAGTACCTTTGTTTTGTAGATTATATAACAATAACCATATTATCTTGTTACAGGTAAATATCTAAGTTAAACTAATTCGATATCCAAGTAAAGAAGAAAACTGAAAAAATATTTTTTTTAATGCAATTTTTCGTTTTTGAACATATGAACAGTAATATACTAGTATAATATACCGTTGAAAACCTAAAGATTTTAGGACAAATATAAACCTATAAACAAGCTTGTAAAAGTTAATAAAGAGTGATGAAAAGCCAATATAACTAACTGATAATTTTAGATAGTAATATAATAAATTTTTAATAAAACACATGTTTCTGTAGAAATTCAATTTAATTAATTCTTTAATGGTTTCACTCATTTTTATAAGTGTAAAGAATTTGGTCGAAAAAAGGATGAATAAAATGACGAGAATTTCAGACGTACTACACGAAATACCAGAGTTTCTCTCCATCAGTGTATTTGAAGTGATAGTGACACTTAAAGCGGATATTCTAAGTTGTTAGGCTTAGTGACAAATGGAAACCTATAAAGTTAATTAGTGCTAAGCCAATTGGTAGGTTGATAATTATGTGAAAAGATTGTTTTCAAAGCGGATCTTAGGCATTAGGGATTAGGTGAGGTTCTGCAGGTGAAATTTTGTTGATAGTAATTAGTAGAAAAAAAAAATGCCTTTAGGTAACAGTTCTAGTGCCTTTATTGATATATTAATAATATTTTTATTTTGCAAAGGTGATTTAGTATATTGGTCAAAGGAAGGCATCCCCCAACACCCATAAAAATACAAAATCAGAGACCATTCATAGGACCGAGGAATTACACCGAAGGGATCAGTGAGAGTATCGAAACCACTGCGCTTGCACTTCTCACGTCACTAATGAGGGAAGGGGTCACTCCTCAAGCTGATAGGATAGTCTTGACCCTCAACTCATTGCGAATGACTAATAATGGTTTCGTTTCAATGACTGTAAGTAGCTATGTTTATTATTTTTCATGCATTTGTTTATAATATACATCTTAGATTCTAACATAATACATATATTTTTTAGGACACAGTTTGGGCACTTGAAGCCTTAGTGGAATACGCAAATAGAGCACGAATAATGGAACTTACCAAACTGGAAGTGAATTTAAACAGCGGTGTTGATCCCGATTTTAAACACATAATCCATGTTACAAATTCAACATTCAATAATGAAGATGTGTTCAAGGTTATTTTTATCATTTGTATTATCATAGTATTGTCATTAAGTAATAACTTATAGCATGAAAGGTAAGAGAAAGAATCAACGAAAGTCACTTTTCTTCTTTCCGTGTGAAAATTTGTTTTCTTCCTGGGCTTTAGAATTTCCTAAAATACATGAGATACAAAAAATATTGCAATTATAGAAGAATTATTGATATTAGAAAATTTGTTTATTTGTCTATAAAGTAAAACAGTTAATGAATTTTTCATACATTTTAAGGCATTATTTAATTTTGTTCCACTGAAAATGATAAATCAACTAATCTGATTCTTGTTTATTCATTTAATGCTACAGTGGATTATCATATGATGCCAATCCAGGTTTAATTAGGATTGGGATCTTTAACGAGTACCTGACATCGTACAGGTTCAGGACCACCTTTTTACATCCCCTCCAGAGGATGGCTTAGCCAAGGACTTTTTAGTCCCATTAAAAAATCCTTGGGATGTCTACCAGGATTGAAAATTTTGAAATAAATGCCGAGTTTTACAAAAATTATTGAAATAGTATTCTGTCTTATATATGTTACCCCTCAGCAACACTGATAGTTATGACACTTTATGTAATTATAGAAAGAATAATCAGGAAACAGTCAAAAATATTTTATTATGTTTGTCATGGTTAATAAGGTTTAATTGGAATTCAAAGTTAGTGACAACACTAATTAATAAACCTAGATTTGATAAATAATTTGTTTACCATTTTGACCATCATCCATACCATCTTATTCTCCATATTAATCAAAGGGTCAACTATTTAAAATTCAATATGCTTCAAACATGGGCCAGCATCAACAAGATACAAACCCACCTCAACTTCACCATAGCACCCAAATTTGAAATGAAAGACCTCCATCTGAACACTGAGCGCAGAATCAGTAGACCTTCACTAGCTCGCTGCATTATTGGACTAAAATTTCATCACCACCACCTTCTTCCAGTATCCTACTCCAACATGATACTAATAATAATGACCACCAAATTCATTCTGTAACCCTCTCTTTGACTGAAGGTAAAAACTTCTTATCTAATTTGGTTTAATAAATAGTTTTGTCACTATTTTCTAATCATTTTGGCTGGCACCTGGCCATCTCATCCTTTGTATTAATCTATTGGTCTATTATTTAATCTTGTTAAAAGATTTTGTAAACCCGAATGGGACTCAAATTTCTTATTGGGAAGAATGTTTGAACTAAAAGTTAGAACTAAGAGAGAGAATATTTATATGAAAACGAGAAAACTTTGTGTGCCTAATATTAACTATTTCAATATTTTAATTTTATAAAAATCTCGTATCATGGTGTTTGAAGTCATACTCCTCCGAAACAGCTTAACTATTTTTTATGAATTTTTTTATGTATACTTGGTAGGTATGAGAATAGGTCTTAAAGTATATTTTATACCGCTAAATGATTCTGGTGTTCCTATCCAGAAAACATTTTTTTTTTTTTTTTCTTGGTATCAAAAAATACCTATAACCCCAAATTTTCACCCACCCTCACATTTTTAATGGGATTTTAGTATTTTTAAAGAACAATATCCAAATAATTTAACTGTCATTCGTAATTCAGAAATCTGGTGAATTCTGGCGCATACACCACTTCACTTACCTTCGTTATTAAAATTATTTTTAAAACTTTTCAATTAAGTTAGGGTTGAAGCCAGAAAAAAAAACTACATGGATAGAAACATCTATTTTAGATAAAGGGCAAAATTCGGTGAGTAACACCTTTCAAAAAGGTTAAATAATATATATATTTTGATTTTCATCCATCTACTAAAAACAGGTTTTTTGTCATCATTTAGGTCTCACTAACCGAATTTTGCCAGAAACTGTCTTCTATGCTCCTCTGTACTGCAGATTTTTTTGTGGTACTGTTGTGGTAGAACAGTATGAAAACACTTAAAAATTGATTTTTTCCCAGAAATATTGCTTTAAGAAACATAGTTTTTAGATTCTCGAAAAATGTGTAGAAAATTATTTTTTTAACCCAAAATACATCCTCATTATAAAAAGCCATAGAGAATGCCTGAACAAGCGAGACCTTAGAAGAAATGATTAATAATAATTAAATAGACGGCGTTATAGAGCACTAGTCTGGTGCACATTTGAAAAACACAGCTTTCATCCAATCAATTTGTAGTTAAATGATTGAAAATGCTTTATAGTTAATGTAATTCTAAATCTTTGGTGAGAAATAATTTTTTACACATATTGTTCCACTACTTTGAAAACATTCCTGTGTATAGAGGAGTGTAAAAGACATTTACTGAAAAAATCGGTGATTGACACTTTTCAAAAATGCTAAAAAAAATACATATTTTGGTTTCCTTTCTTCCCCTAAAAATTGCCTTTTCATTTAAGAATCATGATCACATCATTTCTTTTTTTCATCATTTTTAACAAACAAAATATTCACTAGAAATAATTTATATGACAGAAAAATGTTTGCTGGGTCAGCTAGCAATGTTGTATTTATGACTTTATCAAATATTTCACACTTATAATGGATTCTTTTGATTGACAGCTAAACCACATTTGGGGCCATGTTAATGTGGTCGGCAAAGGAGCTGGATTAGCTCTCGTCCAAATGGATGTGAGCTATGGAGTAGACTGGGAACCGCTTAAGGACAAACCATCTAGGGAGAACTTCAATCTTAGGGTGAGGGAGTTCTATTCTCATGAGCGCAATAAGTCAGCGATAACCATTGAAACTTGTATGAGGTACGCAATTATCAAAGATCAAATAACATTATTTAAATGTACAATGACTTTGTAACATAATTTAGTTTTCTTTAATATTCAGACGCTTACGTGAAGAACGCACTGGAGGAGCTGTTCTCGAAGTTGAAATTCCCTCTGGTTACAGACTTGTAGAGACAGAAGCAATAAGGCAAGGATACAGCGTGCCACATTTTGTTGATGCCAGAACCAAACCAGGCCTTACCCTTTGGATTTTCGACCATGTATGTTACTTAAAAATAATGTTTTAAAATGAGACAGAACAAGTTTTATGTTTTTAATAAAATATATCTTATCTATAAAAACAGGTACCATTGGAAGAAAATTGTTTCAATCATACTGTAAGAAGGTGGCATCCCGTAGCTAATATCTCACTTACGAGGCAGGCATTACTTTATGAAGTGGCTGCTAGAGGTGAGCTATATTAATTCCTCATAAAATTAAACAATTTCTAAGCATTATTTCATTGGAAAGATTAATTTTTCAGGCCAAGATTTTAAACAACTAAAAAGGTGAAGGAGAAAAAGAGATTTAGTTTGTTTGGGCTTTAAGGCGTAAAACTTCAAGGTCATCAACGCATATAGAGATTTAGTTTATTTGAATCTAATTTACAATGTAGCAGATAAAACACATATTGTCGGTATTTGTTTTTAATAACCTTAGCCTGTTATCATAAATGTCACCTAGGAAACAAGAATGAAAACTTTCCATCTTGAAATTTTCTATTTATTTTTAATACTTTATAAAATTAAATATTTAGATCAAATTGAAAGATGATAATGCTATATTTATCATATATTTTCAATTGTGTTAGCATTCTATAATAAAAGAAAGTAAACCGTTATTGTGTGAATCTATTTATGGTATTTAAGTGTTTTTCCAAAAGATGCATTAGGATATGAGGATATAAAGTGATATTTGGACCAAGAATATCACAGGGAAGCTATATATCCAGATCGAATAATTTTATCAAGCTCAGATATTATAATATGTATACTGTCAGAAATGGTTTAACAACACAACCACAGTATAGTGGAGTCTTTTGTCTTAATTTATTTGTAGGTTGATTTACTCTACTTCTCTTATCAGTCTTAGGAAGTCTCTCAAATACCCTCTTAGTTGCTCAAAGGATGATGTTTACCTCTCCATTTTCAAGTGATGTCATTATTATCACTTTTTCTGAAGCTAAGTTGAACAGCATCGACAGACCATCTCTCTCATTTAAACCTCTCCTAATTTCAAATAATTGTACCCATTATTGATTAATCAGTGTTATCCATAAAATTTATATTTAATGTTATACAAATATCTGAAAGATTACTTTATTTTTATATAATCATGCATGTTTGTTTCAGAAAATTTTGTTCAAGTTTTAGTAAACTCCACATCTCTCTATGTGTTGAATATTTGTGAAGTCTGCGGTTCTTATCAGTGCCCATATTGCCCTTATTACAACAATTCAGTCAGAACACAAATATCACTCTAACCTTCATTTTAGTCATAATTTTATTCATTGGATTCCGTTAGTGTTGTAAATATAATTATGTAAATAAGGAGATTATACTTAAAATTAACAAAGAAAACAAGCAATATGTTTCCTTGTAATGAAGACATTATCCCATCTTAAAAAACAAAAAAAATGTGAGTTGGATTTAATAAAATTTTACAAAAGAGTTAGCCTTTCCCTACAGTCATACTTTCTTGTAGATTTTTTTTTAATTTATGACTAAATATTACTTTTAACTATTCAACTATTTCAGTTTATCAAATCATGAAAACTGAAAGGTATGAAAGGTACAGTTATTAGTAGAAAGAAATATTTATCAACAATGATTAGATTTAAATATATCTCTGAAAAATAAAAATCAGCTGTGATCGGTGAGATTTTGACCAAATCTTTATTTTTCAAAAACTGGTATACTCACTTTACAATAACTATATTTACCTCCTTCCTCATTAATTATTCCAGAAAAACGTTTAACATCTTAACCTGAAAGATACAGTATTGCCAACTTAAGAAAATATCATATCATTTAAGGGACTTATCTGTCATCTTTTCCATAAAATTCATGGAAAGACCTAAGTGTCAACAATTTTATTTTCAAACTTTGTCCCAACTGGATATACTTTTTTTGTATTACAAATCATTCTCTAGCTTAACCTTAAGTTATTGTTGGATGCATATTTTGATTCAAAATTTATTTGTTTTGAAATAGTTTCTTGATGGCGGATAAATTAAAAAAAAAAGTTTTATTTTACCTGTCTTGGAATGTAAAACACATGTCCCCTCATGGTGGTTGGCACTTGTTTAGATTATTTTTTGACTATGTCTATAATTTCTTCATATGATTAAGGGAGTCAGATGTCTTCTTATTATAGGAATCATCATTATAAGAGATCGAAATGTCTTTTTCATTTAGGAAATCATTCAGAAAAAAAAAAAAGTAAAGATTAAAATTTGTGCATGTTATGTGTCTATGTATTTAATGGGTGTGACATCTGCATTATTGACAAAACAGTTCTTATCTCCTTGGAATAGATAACAATGGAAACACATGTTTTAATTACCATATGATTGGTGTAATTCAAAAAAGTAGTTTGATTTACAGGTGACTAAACTTGTCTAGCAGAGTTGAAAAGTCAATTTTTATAAATTTTATTATTTTGTTTAAAAAAATAAAGGTTAATTTTTTTTGTTTTTCAAATGGGAAAGGCTAAACTTTTTTTGAAACATATTATCTCTTCCTGAGATTTTTATTATTAATAACTTGACCTAACCTTGTAAAAATTAGTGTAGATATACTTTGTATAAACCATTTCCAAGTTTTTGTCTATACATTTTTTATTTTTTATCTTAATGTAACATTTCTGTATAATGAAATATAATTTTACTTTTGTAGTATAAATTTGTTGTATTTGAATGTAAATACTTATATCCTGCTTTATTAACTATTATCTGTGTTGTTTTTTTCGGAAACTTATTTCATACAATGATTTATGATCCAGAGATGCAAAGATATGTTATTTTCCTTTTCAATAAAGCATTGTATGCCACATGCTCTAGTGCAATATACCATTATTTCTGTTTAGAATATTATTGAGAAAAAAAAATTAACTTGTAACAATATACACATTATTTTCCTTAAAACGTTCATTTATTCCTCCTACTACTCATACAGTGAAAACAAAGTCAATTTATATAGCAACATTTTTGGATTTATGATTCCATTCTTTAATGACAAGGATATTAATCAATCTACTTATAGTGAGTGTCAAAAGTATTCGGAATTCGAATTTCTTTAACTTGTATATTTATTCAGAATATTTCAAAACTACGAATTTATATAATTCTTTTTCACTTATAAATTTTTAAAGAAAACCCCCATGAAGAAAAATCACTGACCAGATAACTGAAAAAATTATTGTTTTTAAAAATATCCGATTAATAATGTAAAATTGGATGATCATTCAGTGTCAAAAGTATTCGGAAATCGTAATATTCTGTTGTTTAATGGTTTCAAATGTTGATATTCTCACTAATCTTCGACATAATTTTATGTTCTAAACAATTCTTCTCTCTTATGTGACCTTGGAAAGATTTTTTTTTTTTTAAATAAGGTTCTAAAATAAAAACGCGTACGATCGTACAATGGTTTCGAATAATTTTTTTAAATAGAATGATTTGAAATGTTAAAAAAAAATTATGAAAATATGTGGATGGCTATTTATAGTGTAAATAATAAAATATAAAAGGAAAAAAGTGAGCGTCCAAAAAATTTTAAATATTAATACTGAAAGACTGATTATTCATCAAATAAGAAAACAATACCTGAAATGAGTAAACCTAGGCTTATTTCTGTATTTTTCAGAAGTCCTGGATACACTTTAAATGTTTCAACTGTTCGCCGGGTTTTAAAAAGATTTGACAAAAAGAAAAACATGTTACAAGAAGTACGGAAAACGTCTTTCAGTAGGCAAGGCAATAAGAGAATAGGCTGAATATGTAACATTTTTTTAAAGAGAAGGTTTATGAATTAATATGTTTATGGATGACTCCCATAATAAAATACATGGTTCTCATGAAAAAAATTATGATTTGGAGGAAAACAAATAAAGAATTTAGTATGCTATAGTAAAACACCTTCAACGGCCAGTGATAGTTAGGTCTGTTTTTCTTTGAAAAAGTGTAATAACATTGGATTCAAGGACAGGATTATTAATAGGTTTGTGTATTTTTTAAGTATAAAAAGCCAGAATTAAAAGTAAAAGAAAAATGACGAATAAATTAAATTTTTAATACACGCTTGACCATGGCACTGTATACATATACGTTATCTATTCAGATTTAGTTGCTGCAAAATTTTCAAAGAGTTCTCCAAATCGTTTTTCCATTATTTATTTCAAATTTAATTAACTATTTGTGGGTCCTACTAAAAAGGAAAGTCAGAAAATACTATATTCAAAATGAAAATGGTCTCAAGAAACAATAAGTGCTTGAGTGGGATAATATTTCCCACCAAACAATCAGTTAATTAGTAAGATCAATTCCTGGAAGGCTCAAATGTATGATTATACACAAAATTTTACCAACTCTGTGTGTTTATTTATGATTGCTGTACTAACATAACTAGGAAACCACGAAATTCCGAATACTTTTGACACCATTAGCTTACACTATTTTTAATTTTTTTCGTAAATGAACGTTCAAAACGTTAATAGTAAAATGATAGTTATCGTAATTTTTGGTTTTAGCTATTGTATATCTTTCTTTTAACATTATAAAATGGTTAACAACTCCTTAAAAACATAAAAATTAAAATAAAAACAAGTAAATTACGGAATGGTAGTGAATTCCCAATACTTTTGACACTCACTGTAATAAATCTGGGTCACTCATTTTAATTTTATGATAACATTCCATCAATAAATAGACAGGTTGATTATTTATAAAGTTATAAATAAAAAACAATGGTTGTATAGAAAATATAAGCTCTTTCCATTTAAATTACTTTTCATATTGGGGTTCACTTGTAGCATAGTGGCTGGCAGAACAGCCTTCTCTGCCCAAGGTCACGGATTACAACCTGAAGGTGGCCCTAGGATTTTCAATTGGGAGTAGGAAATTCTTAATTATGCTGTCCTTCGGAGGGAACGTAAAAGGTAGTCCCGAGCCTGTGTAATGGCAGGTACTAGTTAAACATCCCTATCCAAATCAAACCTGGATAGGCAAAATTTACGACGACTACTGTAGCATCGTCCGATTAGCCACAGTAGCATAAAGTGACGTAAAATAAATAAACAAAAAAATAAAGTTAGAGTTAAAAAAAATTACTTACAGTTTGTTGGAAAGATATGTTTTAGATTAAATAATATAACAGCATAATATTTAAAAGTCGTCCGATTTCTTGATATTTGGTCTTCAAGGTGTTCATGCGAATCATTATTGTTAGTGTTTGAAGTAAAACTTCTTTAGGAACGACTAACTGAATGCTTTGGATGACGTCAATGCAACGGAAACACTAGTTCTCTTGTTTGCCATCAGCCGTTTCGGTTTCACATTATCAAGATAACAGATTCCCCACATAAACAGCACTGTAAAAATTATTTTGTTTTCTTCTATGGGTAAATATAAAACAAGGTGTTTATACATAAAGTATATATTGTATCATTTTTTTTTTCCTCCCCTACCTCGCCTTTGAAGGCTATACGGGGGTTTCCCGGACCAGGGAGTGAGGGTGGGGTATAAATGCCTAGATTCAAATTCCTCTGCTTATTTTTGCAATGACAGATTTTATTTTTTAAGGCCGTAGTGTTCGATTCGAAACCCGTCTAGGCGGGTCGTGGTGGTATCACGGAATGGTATTCAAACTACTCAGTCTGGTTAGAAACGCATGGTAACCTAAATGATAACTTGCCTTGTTTGCCTAAAACGGAGTAGAAAAGGGCGTTAAACATTGAATAAAATATGGATATTTTTACTACTCACCAATCTTTATAAAGGAATTGTTAGTTGCACTTTAAAAAAGAACTCTATCCATCACTGATGTCATTAGACATAACAGTACTTTTGAAATATTATCTTTACGAAGTAGAAAAGCAAAACATGATGATTTAGGTTAGAAACAGATATTATGCGTAACTACCGGATTTTGTCTGTTTTACATTACTTTAAATGCAGAGTGCGTCAGTGACCATGATATCAATTTAAGAAAAGGAATATGAAGAAATATTAAGATCACATGTTGCGTAAGATATGTTTACATAAAATAAATAAGCAATTTGCGTTTTGTAGTTTTATTTAGAAAAAATAAATAATTTATGAATGCTAATGTATTTATTTGTAAAACAGTTACAACATTTGTTCGAATAGCATGCATATGTATTTTTTTTAAATGTCAAAAATAAAATAACATGTGTAAAATAATAATTTACCGATACTGACAGGATGTGGTAGTTCATTTTCATTTTACCACTAATAATAATTAATATATCATCATTGAAATCAAAATAACAAAATAATACCATGGCGAGACCGTTCGAGAGGCTGAAGGGTCTTAATATCGCTGCCTTGATCGAAGAGGCAGTGAACGCTCTTAATCCGGAAAAAGGCCTGACTCACGAAGAGATGGTCGATTACGTCTGCGAAAAGTTAGGCTTCGAACAGACGAGGGTGCAAGCCAAAGTCAACGAGATACTTTCACTAGGGACACAGACGGGAGCCTTGGTCGTCACGGACGGGCAGAGCTACACCCTCAACGACAACAACAAGCTCCGGAGGCTGACCCTGGACGCAGGAAAGAGGCAGAAGAATCCCAGGATGGCGAAGAAGCGGAATCATCAGAGAGTGGTCGGCAAGAAAAAGCCCCAGCAACGCAGGAGGTGAAGGCACGAGGGATAATTTAATGGAATAGCTAATATGGTGAACGTCAATAAATTGTTTTGTTTCAATATTTGTAAGTAATTTTTTACCTTAATAGTGAGTAGCCCTTGCTTCGGAAGCTATTTGAATGTGTTGTCGTTTATGTTTAAAAATGCACTGTTTGCCCTATTTAGTGTTTATCCCAGAAATCATGATTCGTGAGATGATTTAATACATAATAGCTGTATGACGCGGCTTTGCACACGAATATTTCGTTTTGTGTCGAATTAGATACATCTGTGTTACTAAAAGAGTAACTATAATAAAACTTCAATATCGATCAATCAGTTAACCTTTCAACTATGTCTAGTGAATAAATTTATTATTTAGAACCAGATCTTAATTATATTCTGTTACATTTACAATAAAACACCAAATGAAGTAGGCATGCCCAAAATTACTCAACAATCTTTAGCTTTTTAACATAATCGTTGTTTATCGTCACAACTCGTTTGCAAACACATTTTTCAACCACTTATCATTTTTGAAATACGGCGATGACCAGAAAATTGAGTGAAATGGTCCTTTCAATTATAAATATTTATAAAGAAGATAAAAATAGACTTAAGAGCAGGAATATTCAGTATTAACTTTCATGGATAACCTCACATTTAAAAGAATCAAATGGGTAAAATAATATAACAAAAACTCATGCCTTCTTACACCAGCGAGGTTATTATGTGTAAATAAAAAAAAAACAAAAAACAAATAACAACGGTGGTTCACATTTTATTCGGTTTAATATTATTTTATTTTTCAATATTTAGTAGATAAAGCCCGTTTAATTATACTTTGAGGTAAAACCTACAACTCTACAACCTTAAGAGTCTAAAGTTCAATACATATAGAGCTTTGTACTGTTCGTCATTGAAGTCGAGATCATGGTCAGGTCGGCAGAGATTTTTCCGATTTCTAGGTAACCACTTTTGTTTGGAATTTGGGTGTGCCTTCGGATGGTCTCCAAACCTCAGATAGTTCCCCGGCCGAAATAACAGAATAAATAATCATTCTAGAATAACAGTAGAGTTGTACTCTACTCTCTACACCACGATTAAAATGGGATCAAATAGTGAGGTTAAATACTATCCTTACATATTAAAAAACTATTTCTGGATCGTTAATATTGGAGTACTTAGGAGTTCAATTCGTGTAGTAGTCTCAGCAATGGTTGCGCAACGTGTTACGTTATCATGTAGGAGAATGGGCCCTTTCCGATTGGTCAATGCTTGGCAAAGACGCTTCAGCTTCCGAATCGCATTATTAATTTTTTGACAGCACTTTTGGGCAGTTATAGTTTCGCCTCGATTGAGAAAGCAGCATTGGATAAAACCGTCAGTATATCACCAAACTGTGACTATAACTTTTTTTTGTTGCAGATTCGGCTTTGAGAAATGTTTTGGTCGTTCATATTTGCCGAGTTATTGTCCAATACATCGTATGCTGTAGTACAAGACTCATTTTTCATACCAATGCGATTGAGATATGGGCCATTTTTATTAGGTGAAAAAAGCACGGATCATATTTCAAAGGGGCGATTTTTCTGGTGGTCGTTTAATTGGTTGGTATGGTGTGGTAACTTTTATACTATACCTATCGCTTCTAAGTATAGAATCGATACTAAAATCCACCAGGATTGGTTCACGCCGAGTTCTACCGCCATTTTTCGGATGGTTTTGTTTGGGTCTTCCACCATTGATCTTATCTGGTCGATGCAAACAGCAGAATGGTGGCAACGACCGTCGTAGTCTTCGAAGTAGA
This sequence comes from Piezodorus guildinii, assembly GCA_023052935.1. NCBI lineage: Eukaryota > Metazoa > Arthropoda > Insecta > Hemiptera > Pentatomidae > Piezodorus > Piezodorus guildinii. The sequence goes on from CM041293.1 coordinate 139,955,795, forward strand.
AATCTCCACTGCGAAAGTTCTAGAGCACTACACTGTGCATTCACAGATAGTTCTCTGACCCCCAACTTCATTACGAGAAACCGTACAGCGTAGCCAAGGGTCACTGACGACTGTCGCGCCAACCGAACACAAAAATGGATATATTCAAATTGTACTGCACCCCTTATATATGTATATATGATAAAACCAATAGTTTGAGGGAAGTAGTTACACGAGCCGGCCAATTAACCCAAAAATACGCGACGGTACCCAATACCCAACAAATCGCCGCAAGTAAAAAAAATAAACGAAATCGTGAAACAATACCCGCATCGGCTACACTATCACAAACTGAAGTAGAGAGTTGAAAATTGGCATTTAAATTGAATTTTATTTAGTGAAATTTCTTCCAGGAGTCTCAACCTTTTTTTAAAACCTATTTCTGCTACTCTGATTTTTTAATTAAGAAAAAAATAGATGATGACGAGCCTGATATTTCTAAATTATCAGATACTTCGGGAAAAAATAGTGAAATAGCTTTCCTTTTACCACAACACAAATTAGTGTTGTGTTGGAGTGGAAAAAAATATACTGCGGAATGATTCTATGGTCACTTTGAAGAAGGATATCTCTACGAAAACTTAAGGTAAGATAGGTAATTGGACACACTTGAATTTAAATGAAACGAAAATGGCAGAAATCGAGGATCATATCCGGCACAAGATCAATATGTTCATTTAAAAGGTGTCATTCGTAATTTAGAGGCCACCGTTTGCGCGGAAGAGGAAATGGCCAGTACATGAACGTCGATTTCAACTGAATGGCCCATTGCTTCTAACATTTAAACGTTGGAAAATGTTCAATTATAAGATTCAGGTAGCATTGCTAGTTCTTCATTTTGTTTATATTCAATGTAAAAGACATGCGGTAAGTAATCGTAATTGATAACACATATTCACTGTTGGACCAACTTATCTATTTTCAATTTAAACGAATATTTTCACTTTTACTTACTATATATGTGTACTTTTGTTATTACTATGTATGGAATATATAGTGAGGAAAAGTACGGCAATAGTTGACAAGGACACACAGACATTTTTGCGTGACTTGGTTATTTTCACCCAGGAGTCCCTACAAAGTGAAATGATCCCGTTGGAAACTGGAATAAGAAAATTTTCACGATCGCAATACTTTCTCATACTATATATTTTATACATATGTTAGTGAAAGTAATAAGACAAATCAGTTTCTCCTGGAGGCGATTCGGATTATCCGATACTATGGAATATCGGGAAAAATATAGGGTCCTACCTGTCTATTTCGCCTGCTGCGAATGTGATTTTCAGATATATGACGAATCAGCGTACTGCTCATGCACAGCGAGCGAAATAGGCATGTGAAACCTTATAATGATACTTCTATGACATCAGATTACCCTACGGATGTGGAATCCCAGGAGAAACAGAACGGTCCAATTACGGTCTTATTCTAGTTTCTCTACTTATCATTATTTTCATTTCATAAAATGCCAAGGATCATTGTTCATTTTATCTAACAACAGAGCTACAGATACTCCTCATGGTGCGTACGCATGCTTGCCAAGCCTTAGTAAATCGAGAGGTAAAAGGATTGATTCACCTGGGCGTGCAGTTTATAAAATGTTAAGCTAACTACAGAACTAAGCTATAGTGAAAATGTCCAACGGCGATATTTTCAGTTTATGTTAAAAAAAAAAAATACTAGTCTGGGAAAGAGATTTTTAAAGGCGAGAAGATTATCAAGGCTGGAGCATATACGAACCCAGAAAATTTGAGGAAGAACAGTCGATATTATATTATTGGAGTAATTGTTGACCATGGAGAATATATGATGGAGAAGATGGTCATCAAGAAATAACACAATAATAAGGAAAACCTATACTTTTGTGCCGCCGTTTCAGTCTAAATTGTGAGTCTCCTTCAGGGCGACGAAACTTCATCACATCTTTCAAGCTACGCGGGTATGCTTGTATTTGATGTCACTCGAAGGAGCAATAGATCGATGTCTGATGGGAAATATTAAAAAATGTGGAAAACAGTTGTTTTAGGCCACGTCATCTGGTGTAAATCTGTTGGTTGCTTATTTACTCGTCACTTTAGGCTACTGTAGCTAATCGGACAATGCTATAGTGAGATTTTTAAATTTTGCATATCCAGGTTTAATTATAATAAGGATCTTTAACGACTGAGTACTAGACATCGCATAGACACCGGACCACCACTTTGCGTTCCCACGAAAAAACGGCATGACCAGAGATTTAAATTCCTTTTTGAAAATCCTAAGACCATCGACCGGGTTTGTACCTGCCATCTAAGGCATTGAAGGATGTTATGCTAGCCACGTCATCACAGCTGTAGTAATACACAAATCTGTGGAAATATAAATAAATGTGGAAAAGAGTTTATTTTAGGCAACGAGATATAGCGTATTTTTTTGGTTGTTTATTCATTTAACGTCACTTTATGCTACTGTAACTAATCGTACGATGCTACAGTGGGAGTTCTAAATTTTGCATATCCAGGTTAATTAATGATAGGGATCTTTGAGTACCTGACATCGCACAAGCGTGACCCCCAACCATTTTACTCCGCTTAAAAGATCTGCAGGGTTTGAGCCTGCGACATTGAGTATAGATGATGGCTGTTAAGCTAGTCACTAACAACAACTGATCTAGTTTAAATACAAATGTAGTACTACACAAATCTGTATATACAATGCAAGCGCTCAGCTCATACAACCAACAAATCAGTGGCATTCAAACATACGCAAGCCTTACCGAATTAATTAATTGGCCGCTCCAACCCTCGATTATCTGGGATTGGTAAGCTCGTGAGCACATCGTTTGAAGTAAATTATTGAGATTGTACTGATATCAATTGGCACAGGTTAATCCTGGAAGTACTCTGGTAGGGGAGAAGTGGCATGAAAGAGCCAGTTTACTAAACGGAGCAAAAAATTATACTCTTTATGAAAGAAATGACGATTTAAAAAAAAAAAAAATTCTTTATTTTCTTAAGTAGTTTATCCCGTACAGAAAAATCTTAAATACTAAAAAAAAAAGTAAACGAAATATTCATTTTTAAAAGATGAGTCTTTTGGGCCTTTCAAAACAATTCAGTATTAAAATTGCTACAAGAAGTTATGAAAGAGCTAGGCAGTACTATAAAGTATAAATTATGAAAAATAATAATAATTGAACAATAATGAAAACAAAAACACAATTCTAACGAATCCTTTGTAGTAAATAATGACATCTTTGAACCTGTACCACTACAACCCATGAAGAGTTTTGGGCTCAGTACATGTAGAGATTCGTACTGTTTTCAGGCCAACGGCCGCACAATGAGGTGATTCGGCCGAGATCACGCTCAGCCGCCAGGTTTTTTCCCCGTTTCGGGTACCCAATTTAATGAGGCTGGGTGTGCCCCAGGAGGGTCTCCATACCCCAGGATGGCCCTCCGGCTGAAATAACAGAATAAATAATATTCCGTCACAACTGGGATTCGAACCCAGGACCCGGGAGCACAGTAGACTAGCGCTCTACCCACTAGACCACGCCGCTCCCATAATGACATATTTAAGACAACTTTTAATCGTATCAGTCATCCTTGCAATCATCACTCGCATTTTCAATTTCTTTTCATTTATCTGGGCATATATCAATGGTCATGGCATAATCAAATGCTAGCTTCTTAGTTTGATGTCTTGTTAATCCATAGCACATTTTAGAAGCAGTCTTTAAATAATCCGGAAGCATATTCTCCTGGTCTGTTGTGAAAATACGCCTATTTCCTATATTAAGACAGTGTTTGTAAGGTAATTCACCTGTAGCCTTTGCTTTTTTTTAGCTATACTAGCTAAATAAGCCCTTGGTATATTTAAGACGAGTGCAGTTTTATTTATGGACTGACCCTTTTCTAGAACTTTATAGGCTGCTTCTTTAATTACCGATTTTTAAGGTCTTCTTCGTTTCGACTAGGCTTTTCTATAATGCAATATCTGAAGCAAATAATTTAATAATATAGAAAAAAATTGCATATTTAGTATTATTTTATTTGCAAAATTCAAATGCAGGGCTGTAAAAGAGCCGGTTATGAAAGAGGTCTGTCAAGGCCTATTCACCCGGCTCTTTCATGACTTGTTTCTGAAATAAATATAACCTACCAAATAAAAACAATATCAAAACTTTAGCAGCTATTTTTTTATGAAGCTAAAAGGCCAAATGTATGTACAAACCTAATCTACAATCTATTTACCTATTTTTTTTTTTTTTTACAGTAAAATACTAAAAAACAACTTAAATGAAGCAAAATACTTCCTTTTTAGTGCCAAAAACTTTAACTCGATGTAGCAGTGTCCGTTGGTTATGGCGAACTGTCAAATGTTTGTGGGGGATGGGGAAACAGTGCTGCCACTTAAAAATAAAATCGCCAACCGAATTTGTTTCAAAACAATCTAAGTAGCTCTTTCATGCCACTTCTCCCCTATAGATAAGGAAGAATCATTTTTCTCGGACAAAGGATCCGTTTGACATTGCAATGATATAATGTAATTTATGAATTTTAATATTCAAAATAAATTCGAAGAATGATAATTACAGGGACCATTTGATATCGATTGGTATGACGCTGGTCTTTGTGAGGATGTAGGCACCAACGAGGTCAAAGTTGACATCAAGATAGAGGCTCACCGAAGGGGGCTCAGTGCATTCTCAGGCAACGTTAGTCTTCCCTGGGGAGTCAACGACTCGACTACTGTAATATTTTTTTGTTTTCCTTATTTTATTTTGTAAAAAATCTGGTGCGGGCAACACACGAATTTCACTTACCGTTGGTGTTAAAAATCAATTTAAAAACTATTACATGAACTTTTTTTTTTTTTTTATGAACTTCATGAAAACAATTTTAAGTTAATTTAAATAAAAATTGTATTCAGTTTTGTTAGAAACATATGAATTAGATTAAATAATATACCCATATTAAATTCTTACGTATAATAATCAGTATAAGTTTATGCTCTGTTCGTCACTTAACATTACCTTTTACAACTTTGTGAATAAGATAATATTTTTTCTAGAACCTTTCTCTTTCCAACGGTATATTATACGTCTATGTTAATGATCTTAATATATAAAAAAAAAAATTACATTTAAAAATTTTTTCTCTTTCATCCTCAGTTGGTCATCAATTCCTTCAACTCGTATATTAACCCGTTATTTGCCAATGCTAATAAGATGATATGTTTTACTATTTAGGATTTACGAAATTAAAGGTACTTTAGGGAAAAAATACGCGTCAACATCGATATAACGAGTTTAATCAAATCGTAGAGCCGTTTTGAGTAAATTGCAAAAGGTGCAAAATGCATGGTATTGAGTTGATGCAAAATTAATGCAGGTTTCCTCTATTGCAATATCTTAATTCCAATTGTGTAAACATGGCTAATCCTAAAATTGATCATTATTATACCAAAACAAACCTTATCTAATACCCTCTCTTTCACCATGAATTTGTTTAGTAAAATCGTTTTGTTCAGTGTGTTCAAAGGTCTTGAATCGAAAATGTCAAAGTGCGATTTTCGTCAAATTTATTTTTACGAATTTAAATTAGGGCGCAGCGCTGCGCAAACGACTCGTAATATTAATGAAGTGTGGGGTCAGGGGGCTATTAATGAGTGCACGGTGCAGCGTTGGTTCCAGAAGTTTCGCAGAGGAGATTTCAACCTCGAAGACAAGGAAGGTCGGGGCCGTCATCTTGCTCTGGACAACGACCAGCTGAGGTCAAAAGTGGAAGAAGACCCAACCAAAACCACACGAGAAATGGCGGCGGAACTCGGAACTCAAAAATTGCAACGTCTTTGCCCAGCATTGATGAATCGGAAGGGGCCGATCCTGCTCCACGATAACGCCAGACCACACGTTGCACAACCAACGCTTCGACGACTGCACGAGTTGGGCTACGAAGTTCTCCAACATCCGCCTTATTCACCTGACCTCTCTCCTACAGACTTCCACTTTTTCAGGCATCTGGACAACTTTTTGAGAGAGAAAAATTTTCAAAACCAGGACGACATTGAAAATTCTTTTCGTGATTTCATTGAGTCCAGGGATTCGGATTTTTTTTCTGGTGGAATAAGAAAGCTTGTTGAACGTTGGCAAAAGTGCATTGATTCAGATGGAAATTATTTTGATTAAATATATATGGTTAAAGTAAAGATATGGCGTATTTACAATACCTACTAAAAACCTGCATTAATTTTGCATCAACCCAATATAAAATACCACCTCCCGTCACCTAACTTAAGTGAAAAAGCTGCTGTAACATCCCAGGCATATGGTTGTCTCAAATATGAAATTTCATTTTCGTAAACCTTATCGTTTTCGTGCCGGACTTACCACGAACACAGACCTTTCAGACAAAATTAATTTAAGAAATGATGATTCGATATTTTTTAAACTAAAAAAAGAGTACTTTGGAAAGCGTTATCTAGGTAACTACATAACATAAAGATAATTAATAAAGCTCTACCAATTGCAATTTAGTTTGCTTTTAAAAGACATTTACTATGTTTTCTCATAGTTGTTAAGTATTTAGATATTGAGTGTTGAAGGAAAAAAATGCGAAAATTATAGGTGTATTTTGAAGTAAAGTGAACTTCCGAGGGTCTTATCGTTAAATGGTTCCATATTGATTTTGTTAGGACGCGGATAGTGCAAGCTGTAAAAAGTAAATAATAATTAAATCATTTTATGAGAATGGGAAAAATATGTATATATACACCTCAGTAGTGAGTTGTATATAGGAGCCCGTGGCTGAGTGGCTAGCGCGCTAATCCCTCATGCTATAGTTGTGAGTTCGAATCCCAGTCCCGGCGGGGCTTTTATTAGGATGTAAAAAAAATGGGGAATCACTCACAGCCTCTCCCCCGGGTATGTGAGACCTATCAGCCAAATGGTGGTCACTTACAAAATTAGGCGTAGGGAGTGATGACCCTACACTAAAAATTGCATCGTGAAACGTGAGTGTTAAACTTCCAGGAGTTTACACCCAGAGCCTACACGATCTGTCGCGCCACTGGAAGAAGTGCCAAAAAAAAAAAAAAAATAAATAAATAAAAATCTTATAATTGGTAGATTTTTTACTTTATGGTATAAGCCATGCTATTAAAAAAGTAAAAAACATAATTCATCTATAGTATTGGAATTTACTATTTTTTTTAATTTTCAATCTTAACTCACTGGTGTATATTAGCAATGGTTAATTATGTGTTTTAGACATAATTGAATGAGAATTTACTCGTATGCTAATTGTGATTGATCGTATCTACTATCAAAAATGTTAAACAATCAAATTAAGTCTGGAAGTAGCCAAGGAACATTCATATTTCATGGAGTTTGAAGAGATTTTCACTACAAGTGGAAAACCCCTGTATAGTACCCATCAATTTTCTCCGCAACCATTCATTTTAGCAATGATTTATATAATATTTTTTTAAGATATTTTAATGTAATTCAAATTTGTATTGAATACTAATTTTGACAAAGTAAATACTTTTCAAGATATTCACAAATGATTGAAAAGAGTAATTTTATTCTGATTATCCCCCTCCTTCCTACAAAACCTGAAGCGGAAAACTGTGACTTTTTACCAGTTAATAAGGAAAGGCCACTTAACAATATCTGACAGGTTCATGTTCTTTACCTAAGGATTGCAATTAGGCGTCATTTTTAATCCGGGCCGAATTTTATCAATCCGGACGGATCTACATAATCAGGTTGATTTTCGCCTTTCAGTCCAAGATGAACTTTTAGTGAGTTATTCAAGTATACGGAAGTTTCTAAAATAAAAATTATGTTAGAATCAGACATAGAGAAAACATAAGACTTTTTTGTTAGTTTCTCAAATAATCTAATATTATTGTAATCACAATTCCCATCTCAGAGCAGTAACGTAGTCAGTATTCCTAGATTTTAATAGATTTTTACGCAGAGTTTCATATAATTCAGTACTTAACACCATGTCATGAATGAAGTTCATCTACAGCCAACTTATAGGATGCTATAGCTCGCGTAAATTCAAGAAAATAATATCTGTTAACTTACATTTAGAGGAAGCACCGACAAAACCAAAAACAAATTTATGGTCTCGCGCGTAGAACGATTCACCACCAAAATTCACACCAAATGTTACTCATTAAACTGCGCTATTTTTGGCCATCAATTGGTATAATTGTATCCGATAAACATTTGACGAATGCGGATCCACCGGATTACCGGTGTACAGTATCAAAATAAGGAGATAGAAAATCTATTGATTTTCTATTTGTATAAATCAATATTATCTAGAGTTGTTTGAATAAGCCAACAAATTTAAAATCATAACTGAAATAAGAAGGCAGAAACCAAATTTCAATTTCAATAAAAATTAATTGTCGAAATGCTTGGTATTATGTTTCAGGTAGATGTACAGGTGCTAATTTGGGGGACCAATGCTTGGAAAAGTTTCATACACCAAAACTTTGGTGGCATGTGCACAGCATTTAAACAGTATGCGCCAGATGTTTCGAGAGTTGTGTTCAGATTTTTCGATGGCGCAGTCGATTGTCCAGATGCTGTAAGTTCAGGTCTCATAATTCATCTTCTTATTTATCAGATCATTAGCCTTTGCCCTTTCCTGTTCCTCCCTTTCTCTGTTGGCTCTCTTAGTATCGCTACTGCAACGTCTTCTCGTCTGCTATTCCTATTTGAATCTTCTTCTTTTACGCAACGTACCGTTCCTTCCATGACAAACTCCATTCCCACTACAATCCTTTAGTTCAATCCTTGCTTCCTCATCGATCCCTGATAATCCTCCGAGGCGTCTGAAAAGAAGATGGCCACGAGACCTTCTAGTTTAGAATATTTTTAGAGTGCTGCCACTGGGTAGTGGCTCTACATGTATTTCATGACCATTTTCTATATAACCATCACATTTACTTGATGTATTTTTTTTTTAAATACAGTTGTAGATATCAATAAATATGTAAAAAAAAAAAAAAAAAAAAATTAAGTCACATGAAATGTCCGTTTTCAAGGTAAAGTTTTTTTTATTAAAGTTGTCTAAATTCCTGAACAGGTGGTAATCTGTTGGAGACAAGTAGGGAGAATATGGTGAGTGCGGAAGAACTTCGTAGCCCAGTTCTTTCAATTTTGCACGGTATGTTTTGAAACATGGGGTCTTGCTGCCGCTCAGTGAGATCATGAGGTACCCATGTATCGAGCTTTTTTACTTTCCCAATACACTTTAAATGTCTGGAAACGGTAGATGCGTTTGCATTTAGTTGTGCTGAGAGTCCTTTAACTGTTTGATAGGGGTTTCCTTCTACTGTATCTTTGAGGACATCGTTGTCTATTACGGACGGAGGTCTTCCTCGGGGCAAGTTTTTCCAAGTCGGTATCCCTAGCTGAAAACTTAGCAGACCAACGGCGAATGGTCTGTTCATTAAAACTCCCTTCCCCAAACGCCTTGCAAATATTTCTAGCGGCCTCAGCTGCTGAATGGCCGAGTTTAAACTCGTACAAAAATATCACTCGAAAATCACGTGTTTTTATGTTCATATTTGGAAGCATACTAAAAAGTGGGTAATTGATTGGGAAGCTAATGTTTATAATACAAAGGTAGAGGATTAGTAACTGTTTACTTTAAATATGTAAACATTCGGAAGAAAACAACAGAGACCTGCAAAATCCTTTATGTATTTCAGAAACTATAAAAACGGACATTTCATGTGAAACAACCCAATAGTTTAATAACTTCAATACATTGTTTAAATTTATGAATATTTATAATACTTTATAACAATCATGGATTGATTTAATAATTGATTTTTGTTGAAAGGGCAATTATAGTTTCAACAATATATCAGTACCAACAAAAGTTCAAGGTGTTGCACTTCCCATCTACGGAAGACTGAGGCTGGAAATAGGCATCTTAAAAAAATCAAATTTCAAAAGAGTTGGATGTTTCTATTTGGAGGCTGATTTTTTACCCAAAAAGTTTAGACCATTGAAAAAGAACTGACACCAACATGACAACATTGTTTATGTTAATATATATATATTTTTAAATATAATCTTATTTACTAACCATATTTGATGGTTTAACGTTACAAAAGTACTGAGAGAAATAAAATCTTATAGACTAAATTGTTTTTTGTATTTTATATGAAAACAGATAATCCTACTTTTTACCTAAGATAATTAGGGATCCAAACATATGAGAGTTTAATTTAAATAGTGGGATGATACAGAAATAATGAAAATAGGAAACCTACGTTTCAACCTTCATTGCGGATCTTCATCAGAGCTAAAAGGTGAATAAATACAATAAAACGTTTAGTACAAAAAAACAAAACAACCTGTACCTCAATAACCCATGAAGGGTCTTGGGCTCAGTACATATAGAGATTCGCACTGTTTCTAGGCCGACGAGCATACAATACAGATTGAGTCTGTCCCAGGAAGGTCTCCATACCCTGGGGTCACCAACCATATGAATTAACAGAGTAAATAATATTCTGCCAAAGCTGGGATTTGAATCCATGGCACAGAAAACAGTAGATCAGTGCTCTATCCACTATACTAGACCATGCTGGTCCCAAAGGGTTTGTATAGAGATAATAGTTGAATATAACTGCCAAACATAATTAAAAAATAAAATAAAAACAGCAGTCAGTTGAAAATTATTTTTTTTAACTCCCTTTCCAAAATCTGGAAAGAAATATAATTTTCCAACAAGGATTGGACCAATTTGGGACTGCCCTAGAGGACATTACCGATACCTTCTAAATTAAGGCTTGATTGATATGGGGTAATATCAATATCAATGGGGAAATATGGTGACTAACCAAGCCATCTGGTCAAATAGGAGATGTGATTTTTGGAACCATGTGTCATAGATTTGAATTGGACAACTCGACTATTGGCTATCCTACATCATCAGCACCTATAAACGATTATGAAATTAAATATTTTTTTGTAAATAAAATTATTATATTTTAAAATCAATTATTATTATTACATTTATTATTGTATTAAATGTGAACACTCTTCATGTAAAAATACTAGTTGCAAGAGAAATGTCAGGCCATTGACCGGGTCTTACACATATAAATATTTTTGTAAATATATCAGAGACAATAACAAATAAAAGAGGTAAACAAATAAAAATTAATTTAAGTTAATGGTAAGCATATAAGGGAGTAGAATAAAACAGTTAAAATTAATCGATTGTATATGTTAAAATATACATACAAAGACATATATATATATAACTTTATTTTTCCATGTTGAACCTGTAGTTGAAGCGATCTTTGTATAGAACTAAATACATAAATGATTTTTTTAAATATTTACAATGGAGAAGAAAATTGGAATGACCTTAAATCTATACAATTACACCATAAATGGATCTTTTTTGATCGGTAGACACTACATAAAAATAATTATAGTACTTTTTAAGTTGTTATATGTAACTTTACCAATTAAAAGAAGTTATAAAAACACATCTATAATAGGTAATTAGTGAAAGATATAATTGCTTGTGACTAGTAAAAATAAATTTCAGATGAAAATTCATATTAAAATACTTACAAATATACTGATACTTTCCAAAATAAAACTTAGAAAACATTAAAAAAATTTAACAATATAGGCACTAAACACAAAATTAGTTTAAAAGGTCGTATTGACTTGTACTTAAATAATTTCCAAGATTATAGTACAGATTAACACAGAATTATACCACTAAAATTTTAAAAAATATCAAACCATTAGATATCAATTTCGTAAATTGGTAAAAGAAAATATAGTCTTTATTAGTTGTTACTTCTCATAATATCAAATAGGTAATATGCGTAAGCAAGTTAATAACAAAAGTGCAAAACCAATTTCCCTCCACTGTCAATTATATCGATAGAATACCTGTTATCGATCAATAAGAGTTCTCTATTAAGACAACAATGCATTGTTGTCACAAATGTAGTATTTTTTAAGAAAATTAATGAATAAAATAAAACAAGTATTCGATTTCACTACTTATACCTTGATAAGTATTCAGTACATCTGAAACATATGATTTAATTGAATGTTTTATCTAATTACGGTGAAATGAAGGTATCGATTATAAATCGTAACGACAATGGAAGTTTAAATTCATGGGGTAGAAAAACCGTTAGAATAGTAAACATACCCGTCTTCAATAATACACAGTTTGCAAATGCAAATGACATTTAGTTGTTTTTAGGTGAATAAGAATTAAACATGAAGCTTGACGAGTGGGGAAAGTTACTTGTGTCTTGGGTGTGTTGAACGTTTTAAAATATATATGTGTGTTATATGACTCAAAACACAGAGCTGTATTTTTTGTGATTTTAGGCGAATTTTCTGGACCCAAACGAGAATATTGCAAAAATTGAAGATTTATCTACTTCTGGATTGTTTCCTCGTTTGTTGAAATCTATGTAAGTTTTTATTTGTTATTCTCTTAACATAGGATTCTCAGTTTAAATAATGTTCTTCATTTAAATTTGTTGTTAACAATGTTTTATTCATGGTAGACAATCAAGGGACGGAAAAACTAATTTTGAAGAATACTACAACTATTTGCAAGGTATTTTATTGTTTATTTTATAAATTTCTGCTTAAATATACAAACATTTAACTTTCATATGTTATTATCTTTTTTTTTTTAAGGGCATTACAAGTCTATTGACTTTGGAAGTCCTAAATCTAAAGAAGGAGCTGTATTACATGCTACAGCATTTCTCATTTATTGTTCACTGCATCATCCTAACAATGATCTCCAACAGAAAATGATTGATTTACCTCATTCAACACAATGCCAATTAACAGACTTCCTGCAAGAATTTGTTGATGTGCCCAAGTCCAACATAACTAGAGAACTTGTATTTTCCAAAGTTTCAGAAATTTGTAAGTATTCAACATCTTTTTTATGTTCACTTTTTATTGATTTCATTAGAAGTTACTGATCCAATTATGAGGTTTTTAGGTATTTCATTTATTGAATGTTGAATTTGTTAGTTTCTTCAAGGTATTTATGGTTTCTTTATTTATTCTTGCTTTGATGTTCCTGCTTGAACCTATGTATATCCTCCTAAGTATCATCTTTCAGGATTTACCTTTAATTACTTACCGCCAGGATTGCTTGGTAGTAATCCCATGTTGTCTTGAACCAGCCATCTGATCTGGCTCCTCATAGTTAATGGTTATCTTCCATGTTTGAACACCTGGCCATAGATGTCTTGGTGGATCCTTATTTCCTATCCCTGGAACTTCTGATGTCTCAGATATCACCTCAGTTCAACAGATTTCCTGAATGTTTGAGCCTTAAGGAATTTATTATTTATTGATAGGTCTCGTGGCTCTAGCATAAGATCAACACCTTCATTATCATTATCATTCATCATGTTATCCTTATTTGTTGAGTTCCTTCATCAACACGCCTTAGAAAGTTATATACTAACAACACCCATATGACAAACCGACTGTGGTTACAACATAATACACAGTGTATACTCAAACTGATATAAGCCTCCAAAAGGTCTGAATTTTTTTTGGGCCTATTGCATTCTCTCTCTCTCTCTCTTTCTCTCTCTCTCTCTCTCTCTTCAGCTCATTACTGGTAGTGCCTCCTGATCAATTCAGCAAAGTATAATATAACTTATACTGTAAAATTTAACCATTGTGGATATAATTAGTTGACCGTTGAGAATTACTGGAAGGAATTAGTCCGGGTGGCGGTCATTAAATGAAACAACTGAATAATTTCAACTATTTTATTGTTTGCCAAAGTTTCGACCCCCATTGTGGGTCATCATCAGGGCGTCTAGTAGGCGATTGGAAACTGAGACTGTGGAAACTGGAGTTTCCACTCGCCTACCAGACGCCCTGATGATGACCCACAATGGGGGTCAAAACTTTGGCAAACAATAAAATAGTTGAAACTATTCAGTTGTTTCATTTAATGACTGCCACCCAGACTAATTCCTTCCTGTAAAATTTAACATTTTAGCTTTAGGGCTGCCCTGATTCCTCCATTAAGTCCCAAAGGCATCAAATCACCATGCTCATAAGCACTTCTTATTAATTAAAGTTTTTGATATCACTATCTGTAGCAGCTGTTGTTTTTATGTTTATTGATCCCTAAGTAAATAAGAACATTCATTCTTTTTTACTGTTTACAGATATTAGAATGTCAACATTAATGGTAGTAGATCTGATCTGAAGAGCTGTATTTGATATTAAACAATAACATATTATTATAATTTGTTTTTATAGGTATTGCTGGTGTACCAGGTTGTGTTGCCAGCACCCCTAATTTCGGAACACCGGTCACCTACACTTCAAGTCCTTCAACTGAAGAGATTACGGTAATTCATATTACTCTTATATAATATATGTTATGGATGTCCCAAAATTAATGCAAGGTTTAATTTAAATATAAACTATGATTCTTTCTTCTTTTGTTTTGTTTTTCTTTGTCTATTTAAGAGCTGATAATTTAGGGTTAGGAAAAATGGAGCGTTATACCAGCGAATTTCTGTTGCTGTAGAATATTTTAAAAATAATGTAACCAGATGATATGACTAATTTTCTGAAATCTACAAAATTAAAGGTACTTACAGAAAATTTAAAATATCGCCATTTAAGCCCTATCAGACTATTTCAATCAGAATAAAACCTACATAAAATCAAATTTCATTAAATTTTACATCCATGTAGCAAGTTCGATCAAAATCATTTTAGCCTTTTTTTTGAAAATCATAAAAAGGTCTAAAACGCATGGTGTAAAGTAGCTCTTGTGGTTAGCTGATATTAATGAAAAAGTTGCTGCAACATCTCAAGCATATTGTTATCTTAAATATGAAATTTCAGTTTCGTACAACTTTTCATTTTTGCACGAGACTAACCACATACACACACACACACAGACCTTTTTGCGGTACTTGGTCATTAGACTCCAGGGGACCAGATAAAACATGTATTTTCGGTGAAAACTAAGATTCGAAAATTTTCACGATCGCAATACTTTTCCTTCCTATATATTTCATGTATAGGTAAGTGAAAGTAAAAAGGAGTTGGTCCAGTAGAGAATATCCCTGGCTGCTCGATATCACAACATGATAATGTAGTCCTTTCTTAAACTTTGGCTGCAAACTTTCATTATTTTCAATATATTGTTTGTATATTCATTTAGTATCACTTTATGCTGCTGTGGCTTATCGGACCATGCTACAATGGGATCCCTAAATTTTGCCTATCCAGGTTTAATTAGAATATGGATCTTTAACAAGTATCTCTAATAAAACATAAAGCATAAAACACTTTTTTTCCTAACCCTAAAATATCAGCTGTTTGTTTATTCATTAAACTTCACTTTTATGCAAATGTGAATAATCGGACGATGCTACAGTGGGATTCCTAAGTTTTGCCTATCCAGGTTTTATTAGGATAGACATATTTTATGAGTACTTGATATCACACAGGCTCGGGACCACCATTTTTTATCTCCTCTGTAGGAAAATATCTGCTGTTAAATTATCACAGGAATCTTTAACAAAAGAAGTAAGAACTTTGTTTTATATTTAATTTAATCTAATTTCTATCATTTATTTTGTGACACCCTTTATGTTGAAATTAAGTCGATAAGATTTATGTTGGGATGACTTGATTAAAATGGAACTGGGAAAATTTTCACCCAACTGCTTGACTAATAATGATTGTAATGATTATTGAATTGTGTTAGGGTGAGATTCCTATTGATATTCTCAATCACTAGAAAAAGTGCCGGAAAATCTAGTAAATTATATTAAAAGATTGTGGATGTAATTAATTGACCGTTGAGAATTATTGGAAGGAATTAGTCCGGGTGGCGGTCATTAAATGAAACAATTTGTCTATCTATCTATCTATCGGCGCTATGGTCCTTGTAGGACCTTGGCCTCCTCAACAATCCTCCTCCATTCTGACCTGTCTTCGGCAGCTCTTCTCCATCCGCTGACTCCTAACGACCGAAGGTCCTCCTCTACGTCCTGCAGCCAACGAAGTCTAGGTCTGCCCCTGCTCCTCTTTCCACCAGGGTGTCCCTCCATCATCATTTTAGGCAGCCTCCTACTTTCCATTCTCTGTACATGCCCCAGCCATCTTATTCTGGCACTCTTGATCTTGGCAACTATATCAGGTGTTTGATACAGAGTTCTAATTTCCTCATTCGTCTTCATTCGCCAACGATCTCCTTCTTTTGTAGGACCAAAGATTTTTCTGAGAATTTTCCTTTCCCACATGTTTAGCAGTCTTTCATCATTGCGTGTTAATGTCCAGGACTCGCTTCCGTACATGACCACTGGCTGAAGGACAGTACAATATAGTCTTATCTTCAGTTCTCTGGATATATTCCTGTTCTGAAATATTTTCAGAAGAGACCAATAGCATCTATTGCCAGCTGTTATCCTTGCTTTAATTTCGTCTCTAATCTTATTGTTCTCTGTGATAACAGTGCCTAGATACTTAAACTGTGGTACTCTCTCGAACCTATATCCAGCCCCCTCGATATACCTGTTTCCTCCTTCTTCCCTGCTGATCCTCATATACTTAGTTTTTTTCGTATTTATGATCAGTCCTGTTCTCCTCGCAGCCACTTCGCATTCCTCGAAAGCTCCAAGTAAAGCACTGGTTGTTCTTCCGGTTATCACAAGATCATCTGCAAACACTAGATGTTGCGTCAGTCTGTGATAAATACATCCTCCAGGCCTTGTCCTTATTGACCTCATGACCACTTCCAATAACAAATTGAATAGGACTGGAGAAAGAGGATCGCCCTGCTTAACACCTTTCTGAATTTCAAAAGAGGTTGACATTTCACCTTGAATTTTGACAACTCCATGACTATTCTGCAGGGTCATCTTGATAAGCCTGATAAGCTTTAAAGGATATCCTAGGTGTTTTAACTTTTCATAGATTACGCTTCTATTTATGCTGTCGTATGCTTGCTTGTAATCAATGAACAGATGATGTTGTTCAACATTCCATTCCCAGCATTTTTCTAACATCATCCTCATGCAAAAGATGTTGTCTATTGTAGATCTTTCAGGGCGGAATCCACACTGGTAATCGCCCAACACCTCTTCCGCTCTCTTGACAACCCGCTTCATTATCAAAGTTGACATCACCTTGTAGACTACACTAAGTAATGCAATACCTCTATAATTCCCGCAATCCAGTTTGTCTCCTTTTTTATGAATAGGCAACATAACAGCCACCTTCCACTCACTGGGCATTTCCTCCTTCGTCCATATCATTAAAATCAATTCGTATATTTCTCTATAGAGTGCCTCCCCTCCAGCTTTGATTGCTTCTGCTGGGATCCCATCAATTCCTGGCGCTTTGTTATCTTTTAAGGACATAATTACTTCTTCTACTTCTTCCGGATCTGGTGGTTCCAGCTCTACGTCCTGTTCTACTGTTCCGAGATCACAAATTGTCTCTTCACAGTTTTCGTCTGGATTTAGCAGCTCTTTAAAGTATTCTTTCCATCTGTCGATCACTCTATTCTTGTCACCCAAGAGTAGACCTTCCTTGTCTTTGCAAAAAGATATCCGGGGTTGGAATCCTTTTCTTATGTTTTTTACTCTGCCATAGAATGACCTGCTGTTTTTGTTTTCGAAATCCTGCAGCATTGCGTCTAGATCTTCTTTTTCCTTCTTCCTCTTTTTATATCTGCAGAGCTGCTTCACATTTTCTCTTTTCCGTTTATATTCTTCGCTGGCCTGTCTTGTCCACCTTTGAAGCATCTTTTTATGAGCTTTTAACTTCTCCTGTACCGCCATTTCACACTCATGATCGAACCAACAGTTCTTTTTCTCTCTCTTTTCCTCGCCTATCGTCTCATCCGCCGCATTCCTTACAGCTTCACTTATCCTACTCCATTTCTTTTGCACGTCTTCTTCTATTTCAGGTGCATTGTTTTGTAGCTTTTCTTCCACTTTTCTAACATATTGCTGTTGCTTCTCAGGACTTTTCAGGTCGCCGATCTTATATCTTTTCCTTGCTTTCTCTGTTTTTCCTCTTGGTTTAACAGCCAGTCTCTGTTTATATATTATCCGTACCAGATAATGATCTGTTGAGCAATCGGCACCTCTATAGCTCCTCACATCTTCTATATCACTTTGGTGCCTGCTATCGATCATTACATGATCAATCTGGTTTTTGGTTTTTCCATCTGGCGAAACCCATGTTTCCAAGTGGATAGTTTTATGTTGAAAGGAGGTACTAGATATTTTTAGATTCTTGCTAGAGGCAAAGTCTACTGCTCTGTGTCCATTATCATTGCTATGCTTGTGTATTGTAAACTTCCCCACTCCTCTTCCGAATGTTTCTTCTCTCCCGATTTTGCCATTAAAATCTCCGAGAATAATTTTTACATCGTATTTGGGAAGTTCGTCAAACACTCTTCCTAACTGATCATAGAAGGTATCTTTATCTTCATCTGTCTTCTCTTCCGTGGGTGCATGCACACTTACCAGAGATATATTAAAGAATTTTCCCTTCAATCTTAGTGTGCATATTCTTTCATTGACAGCCTTAAATCCCAGAATAGCGTGTTTTATTTTCTTATTTACCATGAAGCCAGTTCCAAATACATTTTCTTCATGCCCACTATTGATAATGACATATTCCTTCAGCTCCATTATAGTTGGCTCTCTCTTCCACCTGATTTCTTGGAGAGCCACAACGTCGATTCTATATTTCATGAGACAGTCTTCTAGAATCTGGCTCTTTCCTATTTGTAGGAGACTTCGTACATTCCAGGTTCCCAATGTTAATTTCCTGTCCTTTCCGGGTCGTTTACCATTTATCTGTCCGAATCCGAGGCTTTTTTGAGGTTTTTCAGCTTAATTTTTACACCAGTGGGGGTGCTGGCCCCACAATGTGCCCCTTTTTGTCGCCTTTTACGACTGGCAGGAGATACCCCAGGCTTATTCTGATCCGAGCCTCTAAACCCGGACTAATTTCTTCCAGTATATTAAAAGATGTTCCTAAGATTAGGAATTCTACCTTGGGAACCTGTGCGGCTACAATTGTTATACAAGATGTATGCTATAAAAATAACATACATTTTATCAAATAAATTTACATAAATTAAGGTTTATGTAAAAAAAAAAAATATTTCATTAAAACATTTATTGTAATGAAAATATTAACAAAAAAACATACATACCTGATCCTTTTCAATGTCTGGTACTCCTTAAAGATCCCTATTCTAATTAAAGCTGGATAGGCTTGGTCAAGAACTCCCACTATAGCATAATCTGATTAGTCACAGCAAAATAAAGTTAAATGAAAAAAAAAAACAAACAGAGTAAGTAAACAAAATAATTTATCTTTCAGCCTAGCTTAACAATTATATTACGTGAATTATTTTAACTACGGGTGGGAGAAGGAAGCGATGTATTATTTGGCAAAAAGCAGCCTATTGTGGTTAATGATCCATTTAGAAATATTAAAAAAAGTTCTTGCAGTGTTTTATGCTACTATAAAAAGGCCATGATGGCTTTGTCAAGTCTTTTAGTGTGTTTGCCCTAGCATTCCTGGGACAAAAGACACCAGCTTGAACCCAACTGACCAAATGACCTATATTGTTGGTCATTATCGGAGTTGAAAAGTATATTAAACAAACAAAAAAAACTACAGTAGTATTATTTAACCTGTTCTTTATTTCATGTCCCTTAATTTGAATGAGTGTCATTCACGTTTCTTTCTTTTTTTCAGAGTTCAAAAAGCTCTGCTAAAAAACCTTCAAGATTGAAGAAACTGAGGAGGGATATCGAGACATTGACTTCTTTAAAAGTAGAATTAACTGAGGAGCTGGAGTCTGCAAAAGAAAGCATTGCTAAATTAGGTAATACTTTTTTTCCTATTTAATAGCTATATAAGTATATAGCTATATAAGAAATAGCTATTTTAAGAGATTGTATTTTTACAATAAAAAAATAAAATAAAATAAGAAAAATGAATGCCTCAAGAAAGGCAGGAAAAATATCTTAAACTTAATATATAACATCTGATCATAGAAATTTCATCACAAATTTATAAACTCTTTATTAAAATAATGTGTAACATGTAGTGCAGGAACTTTAGGGAGGGAGGGAGGGGGATGAGGGGTAGTAGTACCTCAAACCTCCTTGTTTGAGAAAATTTATTGATAAAAAAAAAATAGAATGGCAAGATAATTATACTTTTGATAAATTCTTTATTTAATTGTTTGATAAGACGTTGAATTGACTTGGCAGCAAGTACTTAGAAAGTGAAAATAGACAATAGTTTTGATGGTTTAGTAGATTTCAACTTCTAAAAACGAGGGTTTTTTTTTGGAAGTTTGGTGTATATAAATTTCTATTTAAAGACCTACATTGGTGTAGCTAAAAGTATATAAAAGCTTCTTTTTTTTTTCTAGTGGAAATTCACAATATTATATTATAGTTTGCCAAATCGCCAACTTTCCCTTCATTTACACCTTCTCTTAGCTTGAATACGCTTGGTCTTGTAATAAATCTATCTATACCAAATTTATTGGAAATTTTGTTGTCTACATTTTTTTAAATACACCTAAAAATAAAAAAATGTACAGGGAATGAGCTAGAGGACAAAAACTTAAAAAAGTGCTGATATTTGACAGTTTTTGTAAGATGGCAGATAAAGCCCAAGGATGGGGATGATGAAAATTTGCGTTAATCACTATCTAATGGTCCTGAACAACATTGAAAAATAAAATATAAAATGATGCACCTTTTCAACCAAGCTCTAATATGGGACTACTAATATGGATTTAATCAGTGTTACAAATGAATACTAATAGTATTCCTAAAACATACAACTTAAATCATTTGCCCTACATATTATTATTATTATTTTAACGACAAATTTAGTAATAAATTTAATTGTTTGTTTGTTTATTTAATGTCCCTTTATGCTGCTATGGCTAATCGGACGATGCTACAGTGGGAGTCCTAAATTTTGCCTATCCAGGTGTAATTAGGATAGGGATCTTTAATGAGTACCTGATGTTGCACAGGCTTGGGACCACCTTTTAACGTCCCCTCCGAAGGATGGCATAATTAAGGATTTTTTACTCCCATTAAAAAATCCTAGGGCCACCTATGGGTTTGAACCTGTGACCTTTGGCATAGGAGGCTGTTATGCTAACCACTATGCTACTACAGGTAACTCCATAATAAATTTTATGATTGATAGAAAGGTAGTATCTTTTTACATATGCAAATAAAATTGTAAATAACTTTAATCCAAAAAATGTAAAACGTGTAATTTAATACAGCCAAAATCAAAAACAAGCAATATTACCCCAAAAGAGCAAAACATACAATGTCGTGCCATGTTAAATTGTAATTTATTATTCCTTAATACGGAAAAGCTGTTTTTGAAACTGAAACACACCTCAGCAAATAGAATGTGTTAAAGCATTAAAATCCAGTCTCTAGCTATGATATTTGTATTTAATCATACTTATACAAGATTTAACATTTTAGAATTTGACATTAAAAAAAAAGATGCTGAAATATTAAAACTGAAGTCAGAAATTAAAAAATCTGAAGATTTTGAGCATGTCTGTGAAACGCAAAAAACAAACGATTCCTTTAAGGTTGAAAAACTGAAAGCTACCATTGAGAACTTGGAAATACAAAAATGTGAACTAGAGGAAACTGTGTCACAGCTCAATGATGAGAAGCAGGGAATTAATGAAGAGGTAGGTACGTCAATTGTCTATTTTAATGTAAATATTTTATAAAAAACTTTAGATATTTAATTTGGAAAACATTAAATAAAATAAGAAATGGTACTATACTAGCTGACCTGGCAGGCGATGTTCTGTCATTTTAATTATTCCTAGTGAGTATTTTGATTATTAAATAAAAGTTACAAATATATTGTATAAAATCAAAGTTCGATGAAGGAGACGTAGCGTCATTGTCATTTAAAAACATAATTAATTTCTTTTGGAAATACAACCAAAGATTAAATTATTTGGATATTGCTCAAACAGAAATACTAAAATTGTAATCAAAGAAAATGCTAGGATGTGGGGGTAGGAGGATGAATATTTGGGGTCATAGATTTTTTTATAAAAAATAAAACGTTGTGAAATTATTTTTTCTGAAGAGGGACACCCGAATCACCCAGCAGTATTAAGACCTTTCTCATGCCTACCAAATATACATAAAAATTTTCAGAAAAATCGGTCGAGCCGTTTTGGAGGAGTACAACGACAAACACCATGAGAGGAGATTTTTTTTACATTAGAGTATTTAAAATAATAGCTCTTATTTTAATATTATATAAATGTCCACATACGGCATATTATATAAATGTACACATATGGCATAATGTAGTCATAAATCCAAGATATTGTTTATAAAGAAATATCCCCTTTATACAATTAGCCTTTTAGTTTTCTACACTAGCGATATAAAAAACGAACCTAGATTTTTGCAAATATCTTTTTGTTAAACCCAAATTAACCTCCCAATTTTTTTCTTAGCATAGTATATACTATATGCTTCTAAAAGACTCAAGGAAAATTAAGAAAAAACTCATAATAAAAAACAAAACAATTGATAGTAAAAAAACGAAATATCATAAAAATAAAAATTGACTTCTTTACATTTTTAAACTTTAATTAAACGAAAAAATGCGTTCTCGATACCGGGTATTCTCTCCTCTATGACTTCAATCCTCCCAGGCATACTTTGAATGAGGATAGCTACCCGTTCCTAGGGGATGGCCTCCCACTCTTCCACTAGCACTATCCTGAGGTCCTGGAGGGTTTGGCCGACATCGGACACATCTCCTTAACTGGTCTTGTAGCTGTTCTATAGGATTCAGGTCTGGGCTTCCACTGCTGAGTACGAATGCCGACCTCATTTAGGTAGTCTGCCACTACATTTGCTGTGTGTGGCCGGGCATTGTCATGCATAATGATATGAAAGGCTTTAAAGGCATCACATATTCCTCTAGAACGTCCGTAATGTTCGAAATTGCATTGAGGGATGGTCTGTTGAACACATGGAGGTCCGTCCTCGCTTGTGATGTTATACCTCACCATGCCATAACAGAGCCACCTGGGTAACACCATTTCAGCGATGTTGTACTGTGTACTTCTCTCCCTTTCTTCTCCATACTGTTACTCGGGCATCCTGAGTACACAGGATAAACCTGGATCCGTCGCTGAACATAACGGAGAACAAATCAGGGTCAGTCCAATTAGCGTGTTCTCGGCAAAATTGAAGGTGAGCATTTCGGTGAGCTGCCGTAAACTGAAGACCTGTTGCTGTGACCCTGAAGTGCAAATTAAATGCAAATTTTTCGGCAAGCCTTCTCCTTATTGTGCATACACTCATGTTCACCTGGTGAACAATTCTCAGCCGGAAAGCGGTTTCTGCTGCTCTCTGAGTACGGTTCCTTGAATTTTGCATCATGATGAAACGGTTATTTGCTGGCTGTTGTTCTGGGGCGCCCTGATCCTGGCCTCCTCATGTAATGTCCCATCTCTTTCAGGTACCTCTAAACGGCCCTTTAAACCTTTGTTTCTGGTAGGCCTAACTTCCTAGCCACTTAATGTTGACTTCTACCTTCGTCCACCAACGCAGCTATTCTGGCTACTGTCGTCGCTTGTAAAACCATTTTTTAAAAGAAAAATATTAAACAACAACCACACTCAAAAACAAAATGAAAGAAAATTAAAATGAAAAGTACCTCATGCAGGAAAACGTGTAACATTAAAGTCGCATTATTTCGTTTTTTTACTATTAATTTTTTTTCTTTTTTATTATCTCGTTTTTTCTTAATTTTCCTTTTGTCCTTTAGAAGCATATAGTATATACTATGCTAAGAAAAAAATTGGGAGGTTAATTTTGGTTTAACAAACAGATATTTGCAAAAATCTAGGTGTGCCGGTTTTTTTGATCGCTAGTGTGTTTTGATTGGGTGTTAAAAATTTGCTACATTCATTAATTTTATATAAATATTATCATAATTATTATTTCTGCTGGTAATATCCTTTTTTCAAGCTAAGTACGTAACCAATTAGCAAAAAAGAAGGTACCGTTAAAAAGATATTTTATTTAAAGAATGTGGAGCTGTTTTAAGCTTTTATAGATACCACAAGTATTCTAAAATTATTTAAAAGAGATATTTTTTTACTAATCTCACACACAATAAAAAACTAAAAAAAACTTCAATTTAAACATGACATTTTAAAAATTAGATTGTATTATACTATATGTAGCTAGATTTAGATCAAAATGGTAAATAGTTACTGCCATAATGTATAATTACCTTGAGAGATATCCACCATCAATATTGCTAATTTCTTGCATGCTAAGTATCGTTTTGTAAATATTCTCTTTCTATCATGACTTAATCCCATTTAATAATAATAATAGTCTTAGCGAACCTGAAGGTTTGATGCCGATACCACTAAATACTGCCCACACAGACTCATCCAATGATCACTGTTCAAACCTAAGCCTCCGATATTAGTCTTAACACAATCCTTCCATCGACGCTTCAGCCTACCTACCGGTCGATTCAGCGAATACCAACTTTCTTGGAATCCGTTCCTCACTGAGCCCAACAATTTTACTCGCCTATTTGAGTCTCCGCGATGCTATCAACTCAATTATATTCACAGGGTTCAAGCTCCGCAATGCCATGTTGTGCAACCTCCTAAACTCCCTAGTTGCCTCATCTCTCTTCGGACCTAATATTTTATGCAGTACCTTATTTTCGAAAACCTTAAGCCGTTGTTCATCCTTCAAAGTAAGTGGCCATATTTCACGTCCGTAATGGACCGTCAGAAGAATAATAGTTTCATAAATTCTAACCTTTAAGTTTTTAGACAGAAGCCGCGAGCTAAATCCCATTTAATATTTTTAATAATTACTCATTAATTTTGACCACTTATGAATAAGTTTTGTTTTTTAATGAAATATGAATTATGAAAAAAAGTTCACTCTTTAAAGAAGGCTTCACAAAATATAAATGACCAAAAGCAATTCTTTCCTAAGAAAATAACTGTTTTATAGCACATATACCCCATATAATTATTATTATAGTCGAACATGAAATTTAAAAAAAAAAATGTTTATTTTCTTATTATTAAAACTGTTCATATCAGTGGTAAGGTATCTTAGTTTATTGATGTCGATTAAATGTTATGTTGTTTAGAAAAATTCTAACTTAACATCTTACTTTCAGATGAAAAAGTTGAAAGGCATCATACAAAAGGCAGAAAATCAAAGAAAACTATCAGACGATGTCAGAGCTGATTTAGAAGAAGAAATAACTCGACTGAAGAGTGCTATTGACCAGCTTACTATAACCAATAATGTAATATATATAGCTATCTCTACATTTTCTTTTATTGTTAGAAATTTATAAGGTGTTGTGTCATTTATTAACATTTTAAGTTAAAAAGAAAAATTGGGCAGCTAGAATGTGTGTGGTGGGTATAGATAGCAATGTATATTATACTCATTTATCGAATATGATAAGCTCATTATTTCTAAAGTTTTAGATTCAATATTTAGACTCTTTTACTCTAAAATGAGAGCTGTCCTGTTGATGTTAGTACTCACTTTATATGGTACTCATTATTCTCACGGGTATGATGAATTTTTGAAAGGAATATTTTTTTATGCAGATTGTACTAGTCTCTTCTATAAATGAAAGTAGATGATAATCAGAAATTATCGGCTGTAATAGTAAGTCATTTTTTGGAAC
This sequence comes from Piezodorus guildinii, assembly GCA_023052935.1. Taxonomy (NCBI): domain Eukaryota; kingdom Metazoa; phylum Arthropoda; class Insecta; order Hemiptera; family Pentatomidae; genus Piezodorus; species Piezodorus guildinii. The sequence goes on from CM041293.1 coordinate 139,981,668, forward strand.
AGAAGGGGGTTGCAGAAACTGATCGCTGAGCAATGGGTCTTGGAATTAAATAGAATGGAACGGCAAATGCTATGGTAGCAGCAGTATAAGAAATAACACACTGCTTAAAACAGCCTAAGGGAATTATATTGCTACTTCAACGGCGATGATAATAAAAAATAAATTTAAACTTCAAAAATAAGAAATAAACAGATTAATTTAAAAGATAAAGAAATATCCAAAGTAAAAAAAAAAGTCTTTGAAACCTATTAAAAAAAAAATAATACAATATACACAAGACAAAATAAAGGCTTCGAACTTAATAATAAAGGATATATATAAATATAAGTATACAGGAAGTTTCAAAAAGAATATATGTATTTCAAATGCATTTATTTATTAAACTTTAAGACTTACGAATATGAAAATTTACACACATATTTACGAACCTCTCAAAGTTCAGATTACAGATGTTCAATGTGCCCTCACAAACAATATCACATCAATGCTCAAATTCCTCTCATACTTGGGCAAGCATGTCCTTTGTCACTGATGTTAAGGTATTATTGATTTAGTTCTTCAACTCTGCCAGGTTCTGACTGTTGTGGTACATAAACGTTGTCTTTAACGAAACCCTACTAGAAGGAGTCAGAGGGTGTAAAATCCTGAGACCGTGGAGTCCAGCTGAGATCTGCTAAGTCGCTAGCTCCTTGATCTTCTTGATCCAATGGTTCAATAGAGTTACATTCAAATATTCATGCATAACAAACGTAAGTCTCGAAACGTGCCAAATTGTAGTTGTAGGCAGTTGTAACTCCGGATTGGCTCAATGAGTTGATTTTGAAGGACTACTTTGAAAAATGTTTGAATTCGTACATTTTTTTCAGAAACATGAAAGTGTCCAGGACTCTTTCCTTTACATACACATTGTGTACCTACAGACTTTCAATACCATCTGCGAAACCATGTTTCATTCATTCAAAGGATCGATTAAGTACTTCTACTTGAAATCTCTATGCACTGTAATTGTGGAATATTATGTGATGTTCAGAAAACAAAAATTAAATTAAAACAAGTTTTGCTCTTTTCTTCTTTAGCTAGTAATCCATTCAACATGTATATTTTTTATCAATTTTAGCAACATGATATGGTTAATTTTTTTGAAACTACAGCATTAAAGGTACTTTAAATATTAAAAATTTAAAATATCATCATTTAAGCACTCTCAGACTAACTCAATCAGAATGAAACCTATACTATATTGAAGCCCATTTAATTTTACATTGATGTTTCTGTAGATTTCATTGATGGGTAAGGAAAAGTAAAAATAGACACTATTAATTTTGCATTAATACAATATTTTTCATATAGTCCTATGAATGAATCCTATGGTAGTTGCCTTACTAGGTATGACCCCAGTCAAATAACTCCAAGATGGTGGAAAAAAATGGAGCACAAGCTGAATTTTATGTTGTTTTTTTTAAATTCTTAAAACTTTTTCAGAAACTATTTTGAACATGTTTAGTAAGTCGGATTTTTAGAGCCTATACAGCAAATGTATGTTTTAATTACTTCTAAAGCAAATATGAAATTCATCTTGCATGTAGACATCTATTCCCAGCAGCAACTCGTGCCATTATGTCCTTTGTTATTTTGTTTTCTCTTGTGATGACTTCACCCCGATACTTAAAGGACTTACATTCTGTGAACTGGTGCTCTCCTTTCTTAAAAATACCATCTCTAGTGATCTTTAGGTATTTCATTTTTTTTTTTTTATTTCTAACTAGGCCCAATTCATTAGCAGCTGTTTCAAACTCTTCTAGTCTTTCTACTAGTGCCGGCAATGATCTTGCCTATATCTCTAGATCATCAGCTTAGGCCATTTGTTGGGTTAATCTGTTATAAATGTTTCATACGGGCTTTTAAATAAGTTTTCTGTAAGCATATTCTAAGGCTAGGTTAATAAGTATGGAGAAAAGAGGATCTTCCTTGATGTAGCCCACGTTCCACTTTGCACACTTGAGACATTTGCGAATGGACTTTTACTCTGCATTTGGTTTCATTCAGCATCATTTTAATAAGCCTTATAAGCTTTTTGTGCATGTTCATCTTGTCCAGAGTCATTAGCATTTGTTTCCAGTCCATGCTGTTGTACGCTTGCTTAAAGTCTAGAAGTAGGTTGTGAATTAAAACAAAATATGTCTATGTCTGTAATATGAACACCTGTCTTTGTTCAATTCGCCTATTGGTTTGGTGGGTTCTCTTTTAAATAAAAAATATCTCCTCTATTACTTCATCAGTTTTTTAGGGAAGGTGATTCTCTATGGAATGACAATAACACTAAGTCATAATCCAGACTTCCATATAGATATATAAATTTATAGGTAATTGAATTTTCAATTTCCATTGTCCTCATCCAAAAAATGTTTATCTCTGTATTCAATAACTATTGGTTATGGACATATAAACATATTTTGAAATTTTTATGATCACCAGTTCAAAACCAAATAGCTGATACTAATGGTGAGGCACTAGTATCATTGTCAGATGTCTGGCTGACCTTGGTTTGTAATTAAAAAAAAAAAAATCTGTAATTTAGGAGAAAAACTGCGGATGGCGAACAGGCAGATTTCTTGGATTCTATATGATTTTACAAAACATAATGCAGGATTTTGGTTTAAAAAAAAATTAACTGTTTTATTTGACCAAAATATTCACTACTATCACAATTTTCTTCACCTCAGAATATCGTTTTGCATCTTTAGAATTGATAAAATCCCAAAACATATCTAATTCTCTTTGTCATTAAATTTTTTATCACTTATGTTGTGGTCCAGGTGTTTAAAAAAATGAAAATCTGTTGGCAATAGGTCTGAAAGGTAGGTCGGATGTGGTAGAGGTTCATATCCAAGCTACTAAGTTTTACATCACACCTTTCATACAAAATTATGGGCCCCTTCTGATTGACCGAAGATAGCTTCATTATTGTCAATTTCCGATACATTGCATTAGTTTTGTCACAATACGATTTTGGCATGGTTTCTCCAGGATTTAAAAAGCTGTAGTGTTAAGTAGCTGGGGGTTTAAAAAATGTTGTGCTGGTTCTCCTTTGTTGTGCATCTGTTCAGAATGTCTAATGTTATTTCAAACTATCCACTTTTCATTATGATTAGTAAGTCTGGACAGAAAGAGTCATTTTTGTTTCTGCAAAGAAGGTTAGCACAAACTTAAAGCATGAAGTTAGTAAACATTTAAAATTACACTTTGAGGTAACTGTTGGTGATGTTGATCAGTTTATTGGGATGTAAATAAAACTAAAAAAGGATATCTCACTCAGCCTCCATTCATATGGCTATATACGGCGGACTGCTGAAGCGTATTAATTTTGAAGACATCAAACCTAACTATGTTCTAGCTGTAAATAATCTATAACATAAGATGTGAAAGTGTCTTATCTTATTTGTTCTCTTATATTTTGGGTCATAACTGGATATCATGTTTGCAGTAAGCTTAGTCAGCAGATTTCAAAAGAATCCCAGTCAGTCCCATTGGAATGCAGTCAAAAGAATTTTTAAATATTTAAAACCAACACAAGACCTACATATTACGTACTCATCTGACCCGAATGATTTTAAACTAATAGGATTTTCTGATTCTGAATACATTGGAGATGTTGATTGCCGAATTTCAACTTCAGGCTGGTCATGAGTCAACAGTTTCAACATCTACTGAAGCCGAGTATGTGGCAGCTTAGGCAGCTGTTAAAGAAGCCTTATGGCTCAAGCACCGTGCGACATTAATATATTTCAAATTGTGTGTGAAAGTGTTCCCCTGTTGATTGATAATCAACTTTATGCTGATTTTTTGGCAGTCTTTAAATATTTGTGAAACCCATATTTCAAGCTTTTTCACTTTAAAATTGAGGTGCTCATCAAAGCTAAATTTTCTGTGTTTACATTTTTTTACAAGTTCTCAAACAGTTCTTTTTCTATCTAAGCTCACAGGACATCGTCATCAAGAGAGGAAATCCTTTCATGGCTTCTTTGTCTTCATAGCTGAAGTCTCTATCACAAAATTTTTTGAACCACTGTCGAACAGTGCACTCATTAATCTGTCCCTGACCCAGACTTGTTGGATGTTTCTGACCATCTTAATTCTGGCTAAGTTCAAACTCGTAAAAAAAAATTTATACAAAAATCACGTGTTGACATGTTAGTAAAGACTGATTTATATCTAAGCAGGTAAATGCTACAGAGGTAAACAAAAATTATCCTTTGGAAAAGGACTAATAAGTTTTGACATCCTTGCAAATAAATAATCCAGTATATGTAAACAGTTTGTTACATAAAGGGGTATTTTAAATAAAACTCAAAATCCTATGTTATTTTCTGTTACATATAATATTTTGAAATGAGAAACCTCAATTTTTGAGGAGTGATTGTTTTTTTTATCTTGGTCGTTTTAAGTGGTTCGTTATTTACAAAAATTAAGTTATTAAGAAAATTAATCAGGAAAAATAATTTGTTGCGTATAATTAAAAGAAATGTAGGCAAGTATTCATTTGAAGTATGAATGAATCTCATGAAATACTAAGTTTTAAAAAAATTAATATTATTTATTAGTATTCTTTAATCATTTATTAAAATATATTTTCTTTGTTGAAGAAAACTTGATATTTTTAATATAACTGCATATTTTGACTGCATTTACAGGAGCAGTCCGAGTATATTGCAGAATTGACAAGGGTAAAAGATGATTCTAAATGTTTCTCTGATAGCCAATCGGAAAATATCATCCTGCCGGAATCTCTTGGACAGCATGTCATCGATCTTCAGGTCAGGGAGCTTCAAGAAGAACTTGAAAAAAAGGTAAAAAATTGTATGTTATGATTTTTTAAATTGTAAATTTACAATTATTAATATAATATTATAAAACATTAATAATGATAGAACTGCTGACGATAGAATGAATTACAGGAGATTTTGGTAGAGGTTGCAGTCATCAAATAAATCAAAATCAAATGAGAAAGTTTATTTTATCGTGTGCCAACCTTTGACTTAAAGAGAATCTCTAGACCATTAACTATCCATCTATATCTAGAGATTCTCTTTAGTGACCACCCTGATGAATGCCTAAAATTTAGGTGAAACATTGCACCCTCATCCAGCTTCGAAATTCATTCTACAGTCTAATGTAGAATGTATGAACTTCATCACCTTGACCAATTTAGCTTACTTGCCTCTGTTATTTTACAGGAAACTGAAATAGCTGAGGCGAAAAATATCATTAACGATCTCAGTGGACTGATTAATGAAAACAAGGAAACAATAGAAAATCAAACTGCCCTATTAATCAAAAAGGAAAATGAATTAAAAGAGAAAAATGGTCACTTGGAAGATTTAGAAGAATCAATTTTGAAATTCAAAAGTGAATTAGAAAGTTTAAAAGAGGAATATAAGCAACTTGTTAAAGAATCCGAGAATCAGTTGTCCACAGCAAAAGAAGAGTTAAATATCTCAAATCAAATAATAGATAGCCTGAAGTCAGAGAAAGAGAAATTGGAGGAAACTGTCAATTCTCATTTAGAAACAATCAAAATGTACAAGGAAAAAATAAACAGTTTAAATGATGCAATACGCCTGAGTGATGAAGAAATAAATTCTTTGAAAAAGGATATTTTAAAACTAGAAAACCAACTCAATATCACGGTAAAGTCTAACGAAGAAGAAATTACTTATAAAAATGAACAGATTAAGGTTTTAGAAGAATCTATAAATGCCTGGGTTGAAAGAAATATGGAGTTGAACAATATTCTCAGAAATCTTACTTCAGAGATTGAAGAAAAGAATGTTACCATTAAAAATAATGGAACAGATTTGAGGAATTTAGAATGTCAGAATTTATTTTTGACAAACACCCTACAAGAAAAAGATTCAATCATCAATAGTATGCAGACGTCGATAAACTCCCTGACAGGGGATATATCGACATTGAAGCACAAGGAAAATTCTTTAGTAGCTGAGTTGAAGTCATTGGACTGTCGCAATACACAGCTTCAAACACAACTCTCTGACATGAATGAGCTCCTCAGTGCGTCTATGTCCGAAAAGAATGCACTTATCAAAACAGTTCAAGACAAGGAAATAGCTAACCAGCAACAAATAAATAAATTAAAAGACATGAAAAATGATTTTGAAGCCAGAAAGCGAAAACTTGAGAGTGATTTGGAACAAAAGGAAAAAGAATATAAAGAAGCTGAAGAAGATAGATGTCGCTTAAATATAGATTTAGACGACTTGAAACACAAGTTATCTTTCTCGAAATCAAGATGAAAGAAAAAGAGAAAGAAGTATCAGATAAATGTTGTACTATCGAGAAATTAGAAAATGACATTGAAATGTTTGCTAGGAGGGAAATAGGCTTGACCAAACAGCTCAATGAGTATGAAAAAAATATTGCCACCACTGAGCAAGAACTGGAATCTTCTAAAGCAGCCATATCAGAACTACAAAAGGAAGTTTCTCAACTTTTGTGTGAAACAGAAGAGCACAACAGGCAAGAATTCAATATGAGAAATGAGATAGCGACAAGTACAGAAATTATTAATGATCTCAGAATACAATTAAATGAAGCTCAGATAAAACAGAAAGAACTTGAAGATGGATATCTCAATGAAAAGAACTCTTTGAACTCTATCATCGATGAACTGAAATCGACTCTGGTCAAACTTAATGAGGATTTAGCAGTCAATAATGATGTTAATGATGTGTTAACCAAAGATCTGACTGAAAGGAATGAAATGATTAAAAATCTAGAAAACACCATGAAAACTCTTCAATCTCAGTTTATCTCTCTGGAAGAAGAGAACCATGCTCTGAATGATGAGGTCTTATCTAAGAGCATTATCCTTGATCAACTACAGAACCAGATTGAGTCCTTTAAAGTCGAAATTAATGCCTTAGTTGTCGAGAAAGCGGCTATTTCCCACGACTTGCAAAACTACAAGGAACAGTACAATGATCAAGTTAAAAAAACAGATAATTTGAATAAGAAAATTTCAGAATATATTCCAAGAGTTAATAATCTTGCAGAAGAGCTTGTTTCGAGGGAAGCTGAAGTTACTAACCTCAAAGCCAGTTTAGAAGACTTGAAATTGAAGAAAAGTTATCTCCAAGATGTCAATAATTCAGCCCAAAGCAAGATAACTTCCTTAATAGAAGAAATCACTGATCTCAAAACTGATATAGCAAATTTACATGCAACTATGAATGAACAGAAGGAAACTATTGAAATGTATAAAAAACAAGTAGAAAGCAGTGATGGTTATATAAAAATGATAGAGGAGTCTATTGCGGAAGTAAGAACACAGATGATGGATACAAATGAGAAAAATTATCACTTGAGAAATGAATTAAAGGGTTTGAAGAAAAAATTAGCACGTTCTAGTGAAATTTATGAGGATTTGAAAAAAAATTATGATGAAAAAACAATACAGGTAAATGATTATTCGCAAAAACTGGAAGATCTTTTGACAAAATCCCATTCGGAAATTAAAAAACTCGAAGAAAACTTCAATGCAGAAAAGTCTAAATTGATAAAAGATTACAAGAGTTTAATGAGTGATTTTGAAAACATGAAGGATGAGAAAGAAAGATTAAATTTGGAACTAAAGAATATCAAATTAGACCATTCGAATAGTTTCGAAAAAAATGAAAAAGCCCAGCTCGTAATTGCTGAGCTACAAGAAAAAGAGATAAGTTTAAAGCAAGAAGTTTTAGTCTTGAAAGAAAATGAAGAAACATTAAAGAAAGAAATCCTTGATAAGAACAATGTAATTGCTAACCTGAATAGCGAAATCGACTGTTTTAGGAAATTAGTTTCGACTTATGAATTCGAAGAAAAGATTTTGAATTCCAAACTTCAAACAAAAGAAATAGAAATTGTCGATTTGAAGTCGAATATTGATGGCCTGTATGCACAATTAGGATCCAAAGAAGAAAAATTTGAAGAGGAAATAGAATCAAAACTTCAAAAAATTCACGATCTTGATTTGACTATCGGCAAATTAAATAGTCAGTACATTCAAGTCAGTAAGGAAAAAGAATCTCTCATCGTCGAAATAGAAAACAAAAAGTCTCTAGAACTCGAATTGAAGTCATTACAAAACAATTATCAGTCCTTAAAAGACGAAAGGGTAGAATTGGAAAAGGAATCTATTCTGAAAAATGAAGAAATGTCTCAATTGAAATTCTGCTTAGAATCGTATGAGAAAGAAATCAAATCCTTGAAAACTGATAATCAAAATCAAAATAGAATGTTACAGGACAAGATTAAAGAATTGGAAGAAGTCAAGTTGTGTCTGAAAAATCTTCAAAATGAAGCTTTAGATAGTAAAATGAAAGAAAAAGCCATGATGGAACAAGTTGGTTCAGCACAACGATATGATCACCAACATAGAGCAAAACCTCATCACCGCCGATGCTCAAGTCCACGAGGCTGAAGAGCAAATAGTCTCGTTGAAAGATTCTTTGCTCTCTAAAGAGGAACAATTGGAAAGTGTCGAAAAAGAGAAAAACTGTTTGAAATTAGACATGGACATACTTCGAGCGAAGACTGATATGTTGGCATCCCAATTAGGTGCAAAAAATAATGAATTCCAGGAGCTATATAGCAAATTGGGCAAAGCTGAAGATGAGATAGCGAAATTGACTCTGAAGAAAACAGAGAATGAGCAAACCATTGAAAGCCTTTATAGTACCTTGCACAGCCAGAATGCCGAGATAAATGATAGGAATAAGGAAATAGAGTTATTACAGAAGGAAATTAAAAACGTCATCCAACAGCTTTCTGAGGAAAGGTCCAATCAGCTGAGCCAGATCGAGAAGTGAGTACTAATTAAAATTATATTTAACTGATTATAAAATGAAATTATTTTTAAAATAACTTCAACTCACTCCTTAGGTTGGAAAATGAACCTTTACTAACAATAAAAATTGGGTAAGACTGAAGCATCCTTTAACAAAATTAAATAATTGACTAATAATAGATATAATTTTTTATTCTGATATGGAACAGAGTCCACTATGCCTTGTGGGGATAACCATCAAGTAAACCCATTTGATTGCCATCCATTTTTTAATTTTTTATTATAGCATATCTGTAAACTATAAAAAAATATTTTACATAAATTTTTCTGTATTTTATAGTTGTTTTTTTCCCTCTAGCCTCCTTTGTCGGATACAATGGGGGCTTCTCGGGCCAGGGGAAGAGGGCGGGGGATTTAAATGATGACTATTAGGCTGCCACAGCTTGTGCAGTCTTTTGTCAAAACATACAAAGCACAGTTATTCTGTCCAAAATCTGTACTGCACATGCTTTGACAGGTCACATTGTATGCTCTAGAATTGAAATAGGAATAGAATCTATAATTTGAGAGCTTGAATATTTTTCGCTGGATCAGCTTAACACACTTATGTATAATTTAGTCAATAAGCAAGATTACTCCTAACTTTATACTTTGTCCATTCTATGTCTTTATCCTTTTATTTGAAGGCTCAGTTGAGCACAAGTGAAAAATTTTATTTTAAGAAGACTCTTAAAATTATTTAAAACATTAATTATAAATAAGAAAATAATCTCATTTGGAGCGGAAAAAACAACAACTGAATTTAATGTTTGGATAAACTTTCAGGTTAAAAGCTGAAAACGAAATGAAGGATTCAAAATTGAAAACCCATATTTCTGAATTGGAGTACAAAGAGCGTTTGGAACAAGTTAAGTCTGGCTATGAAAAAAAAGTGCTTTCATTGAAGACTGCTATGGTAATTATATCATCTGAAATATTTTATGTTTTTATCATTAAAAATAGTTCTATAAGGAAATATACGTACGCTGTTTAAAAACAACCAATCAAGTTGGGCAGCATCACTTGGTCAAGGAAATGCATCTCTTCTATATAGTTCTGTTACTCTGCAACTTGGCTATTTATTTAAAAAATGTTATTGCTGGTGCTACAATCTTTAGTCTGGTCAATAGAGGTTGAAAAGGGGAGCCTGTGGCTGAGTGGCTAGCGCACTAGTCTCTCATGCCACAGGTTGTGATTCTAATCCCAGTCCCGGTGGGGCTTTTATAAGGATGTAAAAAAATGTGGATTCACTCACAACCCTCTCCCCCGGGTATGTGAGACCCGTCAGCCAAAGGGTGGCCACTCACAAAATTAGTCGTAGGGAGTGATGACCCTATACTAGAAATTGCATCGTGAAACGTGAGTGTAAACTCGCAGGAGTTTACACCCGAGGCCCACCTACACGGCGCATCGCGCCATTGGAAAAAAAAAAAATAGATGTTGAAAAGGAGGGTTCACCCTACAAAAAATGCGTCATTTTATTTTTTGATATTGTTTTGGACCATTAGGGTAGTGAGTGCTTAATCCAAGTTTTCGTTATCCCCACCCTTTTTCTTCATCCGCCATCTTGAAAAAACGTTTTTTAATGATATTCCAAGCATTTTTTAATCACAAAATGAATGTATTTATACAAATAGCTCATATGTGATTTAACCACCCAAATTTATATGCCATGACCATGATGTGTAACATTGCTCCTCCTCCTGCCAGAACAAACTTTTTGCTGTGATCTAGTCTTTTCCATGTTTTTTCTGTAGGAAGTGGAATGAAAGTAAAATTTTTTCCTAATCGCCAATTTCCCTCTATTTTCACCTTCTTTCTCGCTTATTCTTGCTACAAATCTTTATATAACAAATCTATGGGAAATTTGGTTGTTTACATTTTTATAAATACATTTAAACATTGAAAAATGCATTGGGAATGAGCTAGAGGACACAAACTGAAAAAAATACCAATTTATGACCGTTTTTCAAGATGGCGGATGGAGCAAATCGGTGGAGATGATAAAAACTTGGATTAAGCACTACCTAATAGTCCTAAACAATATAAAAAATAAAATAAAATGACCCACTTATTGTAGGGTGAACTTCCTCTATTGACTGGACTACATACTTTACTCTCTTCAATAATAAATTACAGCAATAATATCACAATGAATAAATTTTTGGAAGAATTTTAACCTCTTCAGGGATAATTTTTTTTATGGATGAGAAAAATGCTTTCTTTATTTTAGAATTTATTCATTTTATATTAATAGAATTCAAAAAGGAAAACAATAACATATCACAAAATAAAATATCATCTGTAAGTGGCAATTTATGAATGAAATGATATTATGCATTCTGGGAAAACAGGCTCTTTACAAATGTCACAAGTTTGTCTTATACAATTTTAATTGTGACATATTTGGTGGTTCATGTACCTCATGTTTTGGCTTCTTTGCCCACTTTTATCATTGTGGTAGCTAGTTGTTGCTTTAATCTCTCGATGAAACATTTTAATGTTTTGTTGATTGTAATAAATATCCTCCCACCCTTCCCATAAAATTTGAGGGCTTACGTTTCAAGATATGTAAAACCCTAATAATGAATAAAACACTGGAAGGAATTAGTCCGAATGGCGGTCAATAAAAGAAACAAGAAACGTTTTTATCCCCATTGTAGGTCATCATCAAGGCTTAAAAAGATGCAAAAGAAATTCAATGAGTAACAAGTATATGTGAAAGAACAATTAAAGAGTATGTAGAAAAAAATGGGTATATGTGAATTATTATAAATTATATTAACTGTATAATAAATTAACATAAACTTAACTAAATAATAAATTAAAATTATTTTTAGTAATTCATAGGCACTTGCTAGAGCACACTTCCCTGGCTGCGAGCTGATGGATGAGGAGCCAAACAATCCCACCTCGGAAAAAAATACTATTAATTCAGATAGGTGGGCAGAAGCTAACAGAATAGTCAATTCTGGGAGACTAGAATGGGCAGTTAAATCATTTGCCCCATTCAAATCAGCCAGCACTGATGGAATTTTTCCAGCTCTACTTCAAAAGGGCTTTGAGGTGCTGCGACCCCACCTCCTTGTTTTACTGAGAGGTAGTTTAGCACTTAACCACTTACCTGATAGGTGGAATGTGGCTAAAGTACGATATATACCTAAACCTGGGAAGGCCTCCTATGACCATCCCAAGGCGTATAGGCCTATATGTCTGACATCTTTCCTATTGAAGACACTGGAAAAGATTATTGACAGACATATTAGAGACAATATACTGGCTGATAAACCACTACATAGTGCTCAATATGCTTATCAGTCTGGCAAATCCTGTGAGACTGCCTTACACTTCCTGGTCTCCAGGATTGAGAAAACTGATTAACAAAGATATTGTGGCAGGCATCTTTGTTGGCATAGAGGGTGCCTTTGACCGAACTCCTTATGACACTATGGCATTAGCCTTAGAAAGGAGAGGAGTGGGAGGATTAATCTCCGGATGGATCAATGCCATGCTGGAGGGAAGGATGCTCACATCCGAACTGGGACACTCCAGATTGTGGATTAGACCGAGAGGAGGATGTCCGCAAGGGGGCGTGCTATCTCCACTTCTGTGGTGTCTGGTCGTCGACTCTTTGCTGACAATCCTGAGTAATGCAGGTTTCTATGCACAGGGATATGCTGATGATATCGCTGTGCTAATTGAAGGCAAGTTTCCGGAAACCATATCGGATCTGCTCAAAACAACCATGAAACTTCTTAGGGAATGGTGTCAGACGAATGGTCTAAGCATCAACCCTCAGAAGGTCAATCTCTGTATCTTCACTAACAAAAGAAATATAACCATCAGACCACCTCACCTTGGTGAGGCTGAGGTCAATATCTGTAGTGAAGTTAAACATCTAGGAATTACTCTTGATAGTAAATTAAAATGGAACAGCCACATTGATAAAACCTGTACAAGGGCACTTAAGTGCCTCTTTGCATGTAAAGGGGCTGTTGGAAAAACATGGGGCCTCAAACCGAATGTGGTCCTCTGGATATATAAAACAGTTATAAGACCGATGGTCCTATATGCAGCTGTTGTGTGGTGGCATAAGGCAAATACATGTAAATCCTTGCTGCAGCTTGGGAAGCTGCAAAGACTGGCATGCCTTATGACAACCGGAGCTATGAGTATGACCCCGACTGCTGCAATGGAAGTTTTACTCAACCTAACACCATTGCACATAGCAGTAGAAACTCAAGCACTTAACACAGCCTATAGGCTCTCTAAGTTAGGAACAAGATCCAGCTCTTTGGTTTACCGGGGCCATGGCAACTTGTTCAGAAGGATTGATGAAGATTCGGTGCTTGCCATGCATTCCGATCTTCAAGTAAAGAAATACAAGGACACACTTTACTGTGCAACGACTAACAGGACTGACTCGCACAAACCGTGCAATGGAGTCAACTGTTATACAGATGGATCCATGACAGAGCTAGGCTCAGGTGCTGGAATATGGAGAATGGATAAACCTGAGGAAGGGTTGTCCATTTCTCTTGGTAAGCATACCTCAGTCTTCCAGGCTGAAGTAATGGCTATCAATATCTGTGCTCAAACCTTAATTTCAGAAGGGATGAGAGACAGACAGATAACTATCCATACCGATAGTCAAGCTGCTATTGGAGCTTTGGGTAGTTATATAACACGGTCCAAATTAGTAGAGGAATGCAAAAACAATCTAAATATGCTTTCCCTGCTAAATAAAGTCCGGGTATATTGGGTGTCTGGTCACTCAGGCATCTTAGGGAATGAGAGGGCTGATAGCCTCGCGAGGAGGGGTTCTGTCCAGCTACCCCCACACCTGAACCTGTGTGTGGTATTAGCCTCAGCAAAGCCAAAGGACTGATTAAGGCGGCTGCTGATAATAGATCCAGGCAATACTGGAGGGATACCGACAAGCAGCATCACTCCAAGATGTTTCTGGATGGACCCTGCAAAGAGAGAAGTCATATTCTACTCTCTATGGACAGGACAACCCTAAGGAGAGTAACAGGACTATACACTGGACACTGTCAACTTAATAAGCATCTCCACAATATGGGTTTGGTGGCCTCACCGACTTGCAGATTCTGCAAGAAGGAGGATGAAACTGCATTTCATTTGATATGCAGTTGCCCAGAGATTGCTAGGACACGGTTTTACCATTTTGGTGTCGACCATATCCCTGATCCCAGGTTGCATGAACTGATTAACCCCCACAGGTTAGTCAGATTCACCAAGGCGCTAGCCCTGTATTAACAGTATATTGGACGGCGCACAATAAGCCTAAATTGGCTGCAGTGCATTGGATTAGCCGGCAAAAAAAAAACAAAAACAAAAAAAAAACTGTATAATAAATTAACATAAACTTAACTAAATAATAAATTAAAATTATTTTTAGTAATTCATATGTACACTTTGTTTCTATATTATCTTTAATTGTTCTTTCTCATATATATGTTACTATACACTCATTGTATTCCTCTTGAATCTTTTTAGCCCTGATGATGACCCACGATGGGAATCGAAACATTGGCACATAATAAATAGTTAAAATAATTTAATTGTTTCTTTTATTGACTGTTATACCGCTTCCTGTAATTCTCAGCGGTCAAATAATTATATCCATAATGAATAAAAAAAATCCATTTGTCCTTCATCCTCAACTTTTTTCCGAAACTGCTTTATTAATTTTTTTTAAATTTGGCTCAAAAATATGAGGTCATCCAATAATGATCCTAATACCTTGACATTGATATCATCTGATTATTTTAAAATGGCGGACAATTAAAAATGATTTAAATCAGTAACTCATTTATTTTTTAAGGTAGACAAGAAAAAAAAAATTAATGTTTCAAATATGGAGAGCTGTTAATGGGTAGTATCCCTACATGTGAATCATGACAGTTTAATCTTTTATCACATTTACTAGATGTATATCATTATACAGTTGTAAATATTAATAAATATATAATGTTTCGAATCAATGAACCACGTATTAGTTAATGGATAGTGATGAAAAACCAATAAAACTAACTGATTGTAGATAATAATAAAATAGATTATTTAATAAAACACATGTTTCTATCGGAAATCAATTCATTGACCTTTTTTATGTTGAAAAAAAAAATCATTTAATTCATTCTGTTTTTCATTTAAAAATTACTTTATTGATTTTAACAATAGAGGTAAGTGAATGTTTTGTGTTGTGTTCACAAGATTTTTATCAAACATTAACAATTTTTTCAAATAATCCAACCATGCCAAACAGTTATTTTACACTTTTGTCATCTTTCTAACCGTACACTGGAAATAACCACGTAAATTCTTCCGGTTTAATGTCATTACTTCAGTTATAATTTTTATTAATTGTTGTATTTAATAATATAATTCTGATATGTATTTTTTTTTTTTTTTTTTTTTTGCCATTGAAGAAAAAGCAGTTTACCGAGAAATTGGAAGATCTTACATTTTCTCTCCAGAATGAAAATACTGACCTTAAAGAAAAGGTATGAGTATATGTCTTTTTATGATGTTCTGAACTTAATTTTTTTTATTTTTGTTGGCTATTTATTTTTATTTATTTGATAAAAAGCTTCTCAAAGAGCAAGAGAGATGTGCAAGGTTGCAGTCGGAACTTTGGAATGCCAGTGATAAATTGCTGATCGCTCAAGAGCAAAATCGGACGCTACTTTCAAATTTTCAGAATCGAAATGCCTACGAAGTACTCAGGCCAAGCGAAGTAAGTATCTTAAACTTTTTAAAATTAATTCCAAGCAATGATATTTAGATTTTTACTATTTAAATTACCTATATTTGAAATATTTAGCAAAGTAAAGTTTTGAGATTGTGAAAAATGTCGAATTCGAGTTTTCTCTAGAAATAGGCGTTTTAGGGTCCCAAAAAACCAAGTCCTGCAATAAGTTCTGCTTGTGTGGTGAATCTAGCACAAAAAAAGAAAGTTGAAAATGAAATGCGTCCATGATGTTACATCAACTTTTTCATAAAAATTGCCTAACCAGAAGAGTCACTTTATACTATGCATTTTGCACCTATTCACGATTATCTCAAAAACAGCTCTAATGATTTTTATTAAACTCGCTAAATGGATGTAAAATTTAATGGGCTTTAATATCAATATCATGTAGGCTTTGTTCTGATTGAAATAGTTTGAAAGGAATTAAATGTTGATTTTTTAAATTTTCTTCCTTTTATGGAATCACCTTTAGGAGGGTGGCAAGCATAACAGCCTTCTAGCTAAAGATCACTGGGTCAAACCCGCTGGTGTTCTAGGATTTTTTAATGGGAGTTAAAAATACTTAGTAATGCTGCCTTCAGAGGGGACGTAAAAAGGTGGTCCAGAGCCTGTGAGATGTCAGGTACTCGTTAAAGATCCCTATCCTATTAAAACCTGGTTAGGCAAAATTTAGGGCTCCCACTGTAGCTTAGTCTGATTGATTTATTTAGCGTCACCGTAGCATAAAGTGATGCTAAATTAACCAACAGACAAACAAGTACCTTTAATTTTGTAGATTCCAAAAAAAATTAACTGTATCGTCTTATTAGCATGGATAAAAAATGGGTAAATATACAAGTTGAATGAATTTGATAACTAACTAAGGGATTAAAGGGCAAACAAATTTTTTTGATGAATTTTTTTTTCAAACTTAGAAATAATAATAGAGATGAATAATATAATGTTGGAAAGCTGAAGATTTTAGATTTTTTTTTATCTGATGTACAAAGCTGTAAAAGGTGATAAAGATTAGGGCCATAAAATCAAGTGATAATACTAAATAATTATTTCTATTGTTACATTATTTGATCTAAAACACGTGTTTCCAACGAATCTGAACATAATTCTTTAAACTTTTTCTAACTCTAACATAATATAACAAAAGAAGAGAAAGTCGTGTATTGCCCACATCTGATTATTAAGGAACTACATTTAATTTTAATGTTAAGATTAAATAATTTATAAATAATACTAGCTAGTAAAATATTTTTTTATTAATATATTTTTTTAATTTATTTATAGCCACTCTCTCCTATCAGCAAAGCACGATCCATGGAAGTTTTGTCGTAAGTGTACTTTCATATCTTATTTTAGTCTATATTGTATTTCTTTTAGCAAAAGAATGAAAGAGGAGGAAATGTTAATTCTAATTATTTTCTATATCAAATTCCAATATTGTATTAAAGTAAGAGTTTCTACTAATTTTTAAATCAAATCTATGTGGCTGCAAAAAGACATAATTTGAAAAAAATTAATGTGTTGATACTTAATTAGAACTAAAGCAACACAACTAAATTGTTTAAAATAACTTAAATACTGACTATTAGATCATAACTATTGATCAAAATAATTGAAATGATTCAAACCGTGATAAATGAACCGATGAAAAGAAAAATGAAGAAAGCTATTAAATTAATGGTAATATATTACAGAAGTTAATTGCTTCTGCTGTATTATAGGAAATAATGTATCTTATGGAAGAAACTGAAAGGAAAGCTTATCGTAGAGGATATAATTCTAACATGACTTATTTATTTTTAACTTAATTGTCATCTGTCACAATTTAAAACAAGTTTTACCTTAAAGGTTACATATAAAGAATTTTTTTTTTTATTTTCACTTACCTATATATGAAATATATAGTAAGGGCAATTATTGCGATCGTGAAAATCTTCGAATTTGAGTTTTCAACAGAAATACCTTGAGTCCAAGTGACACTAAGTCCTGCTAAAAGGTCTTGTGTGTGTGTGTGTGTGTGTGGGTTGGGTGGGGGGAGGATAAGTTATATGAAATTAAAATTTCATATTTAAGACAACTTAAAATTGGCTAACTGAAAGTTCCACTTTATACCATGCATTTTCTACCTTTTTACGATTTTCTCAAAAATAGTTGTAACGATTTTGATTAAACTCGCTATATCTATGTAAAATTTAATGCACTTTAATATCATCTAGGTTTCATTCTGATTGAAATAGTCTGATAGGGCTTAAACGCTGATATTTTAAATGTTCTTTCTCTAAAGTAACTTTAATTTTGTAGATTCTATAAAAACAATCATATCATCTTTTTAGCATTGATAAAAACAGATAAATACAAATTAAATAGAAAAGAGGAAAATATTTTTTTCTGCAATTTTTGTGTTTTTGATAGTAAGAACAGTAATATAGACGTATAATATACCATTTGAAAGAGTAAGATTTTAGAAAAAATATTGTCTAGGACACAAACTCGTAAAAGAGTGATTAAAGGTCGACGAAACTAACTGATTGTTTTAGATAATAATATAATAGAATATTTAATAAAAAATCAATTTAATTAATTTTTAAACTTATTTTATTGCTAACTGTATTCGAAAATTCTTAGATTGATTTTAACAACGAAAGTAAGTCAAAGTAGTGTGTTGTGTGCACCAGATTTTTATTAATTGAAAATGTTAACTGTAAGGAATTTTTAAACTAAAAAAAAATATCAGCAATTTTTCTCATTATCTGAAAAATATATATATTACTAGAAGTCTGTTAGAACTCATTCATTGTCAGTACTTTTTTTCTCTTTTTAATTATTAACTCTCCATAACATGGAATACGTATCTAATCCATGGAGATATAGTATCTTCACAAACTGGAAGATAAGGTCCAACAGGATCTATTTACCCACGATATTAGCTAACCTTGAATTTAAACTTACTAAGACCTATCGAAGCTCTGTGATATGCTCTTGTGAAAAAACAGCTAGGATACATTTTTACCACTTTGGTTATGGCCTTATTTAAGATCTTGAGCTCGATCCTTACATTTTGGTCAGATTTACAAAGGCTAATTGCCTATTGCCTTTATTAACAGGATAATGGAGGGTGCTCAATAAACCTACTTAAGACTGAAGTTCAGAAGAAAAAAAAAACTTAATCTGATTAATATAAAGAGTACGCCTTGAAGGTGGGGTCACAAACCCAAAATACAGACTCGATAAGTGTATGTATATATATAAACTTTTAATGTTTTAACATGTTCACTCCGGGATGACCCACCGGTGGGTCATACTTGTCTGCTCTTATGGGGGACGTGCATCACATGTGAGTCACTTGTTTTCAGAAAATAAGTTTAGTTTATTTTTTCTCAACATTAAATGTTGTAGAAATTATTTATAAAATATTTTATAACTTTCAACATGCTCTCTCAAAAAACTCTTGTAGGTTAATTTCATTTGATTACTCTTCTTAAAGAATTTTAGTTAGCTGTGCGTGATTTCATTTCATGCTTTAATCCCCTAAATAAGAATATATATAATATAATATAAGAATTATTTTTAGTAATATAAGAATTATTTGCGAATTAACGTAGATATTCGCCCAGGGTGTGAACGTGTTAAGGAAAATGTTGGGCTGTAAAATAAGTTTGTAACATTTTTTACTAGTGATTTTTCAAATTTTCTTTCTCTAACACACATTTAAAGAATAGTAATATATGTGTATAATATATTGTTGGAAAGCTTAGTATTTTAGAAGAAAAAATATATTATCTTATTTAAAAAGTTGTAGTTGGTGATCTAAAGTGAATAAAAGGGCATAAACTTCTGTGGTTATTTTACATTAAAATTTTAAATTTTATATTATTTAATCTAAAACATATGTTTCTAACAAACAGAATAAAATTCTTAAAAATAATTTTACCTTTATCTTTATTTCATCGCATTTTTTAGAATAAGTAAACATGAGGATTAAATTGAAATATTGAAAATGCTAAAAACTTATTTTACAACCCAAAATCTATCTATTAGGAAGAGTTTTTACAATAATTGTTTTTCGATGAAATTAAATCTGTTTCTTTTTAATTTTTTGGATTCAAACTAAAATATGAGATTTCAAATTTCAGCGGACGGAACAGAGGCATCGATAACTTTGCCCGAGACATCAGCCTCAACGAGTCTGGGTCCAGCCGCAGGTCATCCATCAGGAGCCTCCCGAGGGGAATGGGTAAAAAGTTCTCTTTCTCAGCTGGTTTGTTCTTAACATTATTAACAATTCTATTTTATTTCCTTTCTATTAAAAATTTCTTAATGCATTTTATATTTTCTTCCTTTTTTTTAAATTTATTTTTATTTTTGTGTGTTCAATGTTTATGTATGGTGCATTGCATTATTACAGGTTTGATATTTGTTTTGTTCAGGTTTTGTCTTAATTACTTATTACTAGAGACCAGATTTCTGTGCCGTAAAAATCTTAAAATTGTTCAAAACTCCTCAATACAAAATTGAAGGTGTATATATACAGGGTGTCTCATAAATCTCTCGTCATATTGTGGGAGCAGATATTAGACCTTAAGCGAAACAAAAAAGTTCATTTGGCCCATAGTCCGATTCTCAACGGTTAGGAAGGAAAACCAAATTTTGAGTTTTTTGCTGTTATCCATGGTTTTCATCAGAAAAACTCAAATATATCTACTGTATGTGCGTATACGAGTTCGACTAGGAGATTCACTTGCATGCTTTTTGTTCAATTTATGTCTGGAAAAAGCGGTCAGAGAAACAGAAATCCACTCAAGGGAAACCATTTTCAACCGGACAACCCAGATCCTTTGGTATGCGGATGATTTAGACATCATAGGAAGATCGAGAGTGGCTGTAGAAGAGACCTTCCTTACCTTGGAGTCTTCAGCTAGAAAAATGGGCCTCATCGTAATGCTCAGAAGACTAAGGACATGGTCGCTAAAGAAGTAAAGCCTCCTAATGAACTCACCATTCGATTTGGGCCGTATACATTTGAATGTGTGAGTGAGTTTATATATTTGGGCTCTCTCGTAAACGACAATAATGATATCTCGGCTGAAATAAGAAGAATAGCATCAGTGCTATTTTGGACTACACCGACATTTAGGAAGCACTTTACTCTGAAGAGCTACAAAGATGAGAGGGATATAAGGCCTGTACTTACTCATGAATCTGAAATATGGGCCTTTTCCAAAACCAAAATTTATTCATCTTCAAAAGAAAGATTTTATGACAGATTTGTGGCCCAAAAAGAGTAAATCTAACATGGAGAAGGCGAGCAAACAACTAGCTGTACTCATTATTAAAAGAACTGGTTGTTGTTATAATAATAAAGATTGACAGGCAGGAATTTAATAAAAAAAAAAAAAAAAAAATTCTGGGAGCCAATACTAGATCTCAAGAGAATGCTTGTCTGATCTGATCTGAACCATCCCAATGGGTAGGGAGGAAAATAAAATTTTATATTTTTGCTGTTCAATGAAAATCATGTATAACAGCAATATATATTTGAAAAATGGAGTGTTCGATCCCACTAAAGCCCTGCACAGATCGATATAAAATTGGTTTTAACTAAATAACGCTTGAAATAACTCTGGAAGCTGCTTTTATATAAGCTTTATTTTTTATTTTTTATTTTTTTTTTTTATTATTTTTTTTTTTTTGAGCCGGAATAGATGCTAGTATCCAGATAACAACAAAATGAATAAAAATAATTTTTATAAATTACACCCTGATTCATAACTTGGGTTTTATTTTAATTAATAATGATTACATTTTTTAATGATAATAACTACTACAAATTCTGAAGAAAATCTTAGATTTGAAATCACACTTAACACTACCAACTCAAAGGGAATACTTGAAGGTTGTTAATTGAGTGGGGATTCAGTATAACAATGAACATCTTCAAAACGTGCAATATAAAAGTGTTATATATTATTTCCTAGTAGATAAATCGGATAGCTGTTTGGGTTTAAAGATATTAAATGCATGCAATTAGAATGTGCCATAATCATGGAAATCCGGTCTCTACTTATTACTTTAAAAAAAAAATTTCTAATATTGAACAACTTATTTGCATGGCGTTAAAATACTTCTTAAAATAATACCCTAAGGGCACTGATGATCTTAGGGTTTTGTGCCTTTAAGCCCTAATAAACAAACAAACTTCCTAACTTTTGTGTTTCATTATTACAAAATAATGAAATTATATAACAGTCCTGTGTGAGAATTAAAATACTTTTACATCCAAGGTAAAACACTAACTTGCATAGTATACAGATGTTCTCCTGTTTGTAGTCTGTATGTGTTTGGTTTTACTGATTCCAAATTAAATAAATAAAGCTATAATCTTGTCTAAAGTTTAGTGAAACCTGCATTGCAAAGTCATTTCTTTGTATTTTAAAGACAGAAATAATGATAAACCAGTGTACGAAATCATCAATATCACCGTCTTATCGATTGATATTAATACAACCTTCTTAATAATCAATATAAGTTCTTTTGCATGTTCTTTCTCTCAGTCTGATCCTGATTACTTTTCTGCGCATGCTCGAATTTTTTACTGATGATGGATCTTTCGTCTGTATTCTAATATTTGCGCTTGTAATTACTTTTCTGTTCATGTGCAACTCTCTGTTACAATTTAGTGTTGGAACAAATGTCCAATACCTTGATTTCTGATCTGAGGCCTGTTATTATGAAAAACAAATTACTATGCATGCGCTGACAGCTTTCTAAGCTACACAGTCTATATACAGAAGGCACTACACAGTGAGAGAAGAGATTGGTGAAAATGAGTGCTTGTTCATGAAAGTAGTGGAAGAGGGGAAAGGCATAATTTAAAACATTATCTCTTCTCTATCTATCCCTTACAGAAAATTATATTTTCTGTAATCAATTCATCAAAAAATTAATCCTGAAATATGAGTAGTGATGTTGACGTATAATATACCGTTGGAAAGCTCAAGAATTTAGAAAAGTTAATATACGATAAAATAATATGTACAAGTTTTTCTAAGTTTATGTTATCGTTAAACAGGGAGGTTATGATAGTTCAATGTTGCTACCATTTGTCCAGTATCGTACAAGTTATTTTCTTTTATTCAGTATGCAAGATTTTAGAAACATTGTTACTTACAAAATTGTAACTATACTGTTAACATAAATGGTAAGTTGTAAATATATAAACTAGCATTCTTATTAATTATTTCAAATTAAATAATATTTCATAAAAAACGGGTGTTTCATTATAAACTAAATGAGATTCCTATGGAAACTTAATTTAACTTTTAAAATGTAATTTAAATAGTTCATTTGAAATATAAAATGGGCCATTCTCAATAAAACGTACAAACACTGTCCAAATTATTTCCCTCGTACTAAAAGTGGTTATTTTCCAACTTTTTTTTTTCTGGTAGATATTTTTCTGCTCTACTTGGTGCACATTCATAAGTTCAAATAAATGAATTATTACTGTATGAAAAATTTGAATAAATGTCCGAAGCTTCATTGGCTCACCCTTACCAAATCTGACTTTGCCAACTTCAATGTGATACCTACTCAATGTGCTAGAAAGATTTAACTGGTTTGGTCCATTGCGTTCATACATACACTCTATAGTTTCAGAATACAGAATCGCAGGTTGTGAAAATGGTTATATCCATTTTAAATAATTAAAACTGAAATGTCCAAGGGATTTTGCGTCATTGGCGCCCACGGGTTTTTGTGCCGTGATCTCCCTCCCTTCAAGCCATAAAAACCAGGGAAAAGGCTCGCAGAAACCATTTCACCTCTGGCAAGCCGACAGAGTTGTACCTTGTGTTTCGTGAGGAGGAAGACTTACGCTAGTGAGTGAGAGTATTTTTATTGGCCGTCATTATCGCACCCACTCTACCTCAGCTTGTTATTTTTGATTGATTAATTTTATATTTGTCTGTGATTTTTTTTTTTTTTTTTTTTTTTTTTTTTGCTGGCTTGGGTTGCACCGCGACCAAACGGTCTATTGTGCGCCATAGGATTACGCAATGTTAGATTTAAAACACGAGTTCTTTGTCCGTTATAGGGTTCAGCTTACTGAGTTGATTGATGTACTTCTTTATTTCGATACTTTGTTTTGGAGAGAAAACTTTTTGGAAAACCTTTGATTTGTCATTAGCACACCCCCAGAAGGTGCGCCAATGATGTAACGGGTGTTTTTTTTTTATTTCCCTTTAAACCTACTGCTCTGGTATGAAGAAAATATTTTGGTTCACACTTTACTGTACTCAATCGTGTGCTGATCATATATGGAAGCGAATTTTTTAAAATATTTAACAGATGAAAGAGGCGAGGACTATCTTAACCATTTTAAACGTTCAAAAACCTTCAGGAGATCATTCCAAAAATCGTTGGCTCACCACTAGATCGTCATTAGCTCACTTTCTGATTTCTGGAATAATTAATTATTAATGGAATTAATTATTTTGATAATTACTCCGAATCAAGCTCTGCTGAGTGCTACATCAGATCAGATTTCATATATAGGGACAAAAAAAAAGGATGGACCAAAATTCAACTTTTGAAATTTTCAAGAAAGACACATCCGATTGTACGTTTTGCTGAGAATACCTCAAATGGTAATACATACATATCAATCAAGTTTTCATTATATGGAAAACTTAAATTTGCCATTATCTGTGCTTCAATTTAAAATATCAGAAAATTAATTAAGTATTAAATATTACAAAATCAGAAATTTTTGAAACATAAATAATACCTCATTCGAATTGCGGTGGGTCTGCTAGTTATTAATAAATTGCTAGTTGTTACAGTCGGATCTAGGATTACAGATTTTATTTTCACTTACCTACATATGAAATGTAGACTAAGGAAAAGTTAAAATTTTCTAATTCAAATTTCCTACAGAAATACACGTTTTAGAGTCTCCTGGGTCTGGATGACCAATTCCCCCAAAAAGGTGATCTATGTGTGTGGTAATTCTTGCATGAAAATGAAAAATCAATCGAAACTAAAATTCCAATTATATGCCTGGAACATGACACTAACTTTTTCTTAAAAATCGACGAACCAGATGTGTTACTTTATTTAATACATTTTACATGTGTTAAGGACTTTCTCGAAAACGCCTTTAACAATTTTGATTACATTCAATCATTCTCATTGAAATACTATGACTGGGCTTAATAAGTTAACAGAATGTCGTTATTAGCCCATAAACTTGTGAACATATGTTATTTGTAATGAGGGAGATTGTGGGATTCAGTGTTGCCACCATACAGTATCAAAGAAGTTACATTCTTACATACAGCACGATTTTAGAAACAATATTATGTACCAAATCGTAAGTTGTTATAAATCCATTATTATTAATTATTTCATGAAAACAGACGTTTCACTTTAAACTAAATGGGAATTTCATGGAAACTAAATTAAACTTTTTATATGTATTTTAAACATTTCATTTTAAAAATAAAACCAATTTGCGATTCTTGGTTTCTTGGATAAACTCTAAATTTGTCAAACAGTGCATTTTTAGACATAAATGTCTCCACATTCGAATCCCACACAAGCAAAGTAGTGGCGACTCACTAGTTTATGATAAAAGCTTTTAAAAAAATGATGAAGGTTCATATAAAATACGGTTATTGTATATTTATAATAATACATTGAACATGAGTGAAAGTGTATGATAATTCAATATCACTGACACATCACACATTTTCAGATTTTAATTTCCTCGACTCTCGCTGTGTAGCATGGCCCTTATAGCGTAATAAGTTTCAAACTTCTTTTGTTCTGTTGTCATGGTGACCATCATAAGATTATCTGCAGGAAAGAGACAGTCATATTTTAATAGCAGAATTTTTTCTTACTCTTATTTTTGCTGTTAAAAGAAACTTCTTAATCATTTTTAGCCATAATAACCATTTCAGGGTCACCAGTTTGTAGTCAGAATGTTCAAATAATAGTATTATTACTATATTCTGTTCCAATTTTACACATAATATTTTTAGAACAAACGTAATATTCAGAAATAATACAAACATATTTCAAAACATAATAAACATGATGGTAGAGTAATGAAAAACATCATACATTAGTATTAACTAAGAACTTCAGTTTATTATATCACATATCTATATTTATAAAAGAAAGTTAAAATTTACTCACTTTTGCGGTTATGTGATTGTAAAGCTGAAATTTTTCATGAATATTCTGCTTATAGTCTAGATGTGCAATAAGGTTGGTTGTCTGAAAATTCACCCTTTAAGTATTTGAAAAAAAAAAAAAAAAAAAGTTTTTCGAATTACCCAAAAACTACACATCTTCAGAAAAATTATTAATTATTATTAAAAGTACTGAATTTAATTATAGTGAAATTCTTAATAGATCCCAAACAAAATCATCTAATTTGACCAGCACTATTGTTACATGTAAAACACGTTAGTGGGTTTTTAAAAGTAATTATTTCAGGTGAAAACTGATGGGATTAATTCACTATTGTGGATATAAGTAGTTGACCGTTACAGAACTTACAGGAAGGAATTAGTCCAGGTGACGGTCAATAAATGAAACAATTAAATAGTTTTAAATATTTATTGTTTGCCAACGTTTCGACCCCCATTGTGGGTCATCATTAGGGCTAAAAAGATATGAAAGGAATACAATGACTGTATAGTGACGTATATATGTGCTAGAACAATCAAGAGAAACTAGAAAATAGGGGGTGTTAGGAATTGAAATAGTTATATTTTCTTTCCTAATATTAAAAAAAAAAAAAAAAAAACCTGTACCACTACAACCCATGAAGGGTTCTTGGGCTCAGTACATATAGAGATTCGTACTGTTTCTAGGCCAACGGCAGTGCAATGAGGTGATTAGGCCTTAATCACGCTCAGCCGCCAGGTTTTTCCCCAATTAATTTGGGTACCCACTTTATAGAGGCTGGGTCTGCCCCAGAAGGGGTCTCCATACCCTAGGGTCGCCCCCCGACTGAATTAACAGAATAAATAATATTCTGCCACAGGCGGGATTCGAACCCAGGACCCGGAGCACAGCAGACTAGTGCTCTATCCACTAGACCTCGCCGCTCTTCCTAATATTAACAATATATAATTTATTTTGTATGTTATTGTGATTCATAATGTGTAAGCGCAACAGTCAATTATTTTAGGCTGTTCGATCAGCTGTTATAAGTGACCCCTGCTAGAGTGGATTGTGGGGAGAGGGCATTGTGGGATAGATAGAGATAGAGAGAGAGAGTCGCTCACATTGTGGATTGTTTTAAGTTGGTTGTCGCATAATCGCAAATCGCACATCATTGTAGAAGATTGCCTCAGAATTGTCGCATGGATTAAGGAGTCCCAGAAGGAAAGAAATTAACATCGCAGGGATAAAGGGAATGAAGTCATCAGGGATAGAAAGAATCACCACTTGCACACATATATAAACAGTAGTTTGTTTTATTTTAATTAATAAAAGTTTTTTAATGTTCTCTCTTTCATTGTTTTATTTATTTACCCTCAACAAAGTTATACAGGTCGACGGAAAATTCGGCGACTCATAATAATGACCGATTTGAGACTGTGAGCAAATGCGTTAGTCACCCCTCTTCCCAACAGCGGGTTTATATGAATTATTAAAAATTACAATAACATTAAATACAATATTTTATATACTATTGAGCTAGAGGCACCAATATTTAAAACATAAAAGTAGAATTAGGTGGGTAAAGAAACCAATTAATTAAATTATAATGACTTTAGTCTAACCATGAAAGGGTTTTACAGAAAAAAATCATAACTAAAGATAATGTGGATAAATAAGTACAAATATCATCTCTAAGGAATAATATGTAGGAAAAGGTGTAATGTTAGGAAGGAAAAGGAGTAGAAAGGAAAAAATAATGGGAGAGAGTATAATTTATAAATTTAGTATCTTGGCTGAATTTGCTTTTATGCAGTTGGAAATTCGATTATCCTTCAAATGAGTTCTTATAATTTTTCAGGCGATGTATAGTTTTCGAGTTCTTCAAAAACAAATTTTGTTTTACGTTTTAGAATTTTTTTTCAATCTCTTAGAGGACAAATTTTTCCAAAGTGAGCCTTATTGCACAATTAGACAGTAAGACGAACCTCCAGGAAAAATTACAGCTCCACAACAATAGCAATTTTTGAGATACAACTAGATATGATATATACTTGCTAATTTTAGTATTATATTTATTTTTCGCATGATATTTAATTATGAACTATGTGACGATAGGTAAGGTGTTCCCCGCTGCAGAAGAAGATGGAGAAGTGTTTGATAATAGGTACCTAGCTGACCTGAAAGCCGGGCGATGCGATGTACCCTATGACCCCAGTCGCATGTCCACTTTGCAGTACAGGAATTCTCTTTGCCCTCCGCATTTGAAGTCCTCATACCCGGCCGAAACTCAATTCATCAGCACCATCAAAGAGGATGATATTAAGGTAATTACCTGTGATTCACAATTTTCATATGCTCAAAGCTCTTATGAGAATAATAGTAAAACCAGAAGGGCCACTTTATACCCATGTATTTTGCACCTTTTTACGATTTTCTCAAAAATGGCTCTAAGGATTTTGATTAAACTCCCTATATCAATTTAAAATGTAATAGGCTTTAATATCATGTAGGTATTATTCTGTTTGAAATAGTGTAATAGAGCTTAAATGCCGAATTTTTTAATTTTATTCCTTTAACCCAAATGAGACCGATTGTATATTTGCACATTGTATATTGTAGATTTGCTTATGTTGTTACCATATGTTTTAATTTTAGTATGACATATTGGATAGTTGGTATATCGTAACACGTTGTGGTGGTTAGCATTGAAAAAAAGAAAAGTCCATAAATTGTTTTTTAGATAGAATTATTTTTGATTATCTCATTTTTCCTCCATTTTATGTCACTGCAGTTTATTAAGGGGGGAGCGGGTTGCTCAGTGGCTAGCGCGCTAGTCTCTCTTGCTACAGGTTCTGAGTTCGAATCCCAGTCCCTGTGGGGCTTTTATAAGGATGTAAAAAAATGTGGATTCCCTCACAATTTCTCCCCCGGGTACGTGAGACCCGTCAGCCAAAGGGTGGCCACTGACAAAATTAGTCTTAGGGAGTGATGACCCTACACTAAAAAAGTGCATCGTGAAAGGTGAGTATAAACAC
This sequence comes from Piezodorus guildinii, assembly GCA_023052935.1. Taxonomy (NCBI): domain Eukaryota; kingdom Metazoa; phylum Arthropoda; class Insecta; order Hemiptera; family Pentatomidae; genus Piezodorus; species Piezodorus guildinii. The sequence continues at coordinate 140,010,541 of CM041293.1, forward strand.
GTACGAGTTTACACCACAAGACCCAGAGCCTATACGGCCTGTTGCACCACTGGAAGAAGAAGAAGAAGAAGTGGTTAATTAGAGGTACTACTGTGGGAATCCCTAAATTTTACCTTTTATAAGTTTTCAAAGCATTATCCTGCTTTGATTAACTGAAAAGTAGTTTTATTCGAATACGATAATGCTTGTCCTCTCACTTCCCGTCAAACACAAAGAAAATTTTTAAGAACTTCTTGGGTTAGAAATCCTGCCCAGACCTCACCTCATCGGATTACTATTTGTTTTGATCCATGGCCCATTTTCTTCATAGAAAAAAGTTGATAGTCATACAGACCAAGAGTTCTTTGACAGCCATTCCTAAGAATGGTATCAGCATGGGATCGTGCAATTTGATAGCGGATGGCTAATGACAGTAGATAGCAATGGACTGTACTTTGAGTATTGTATTTTATATTAAAAAAATAATCTTCTTCATGGGTGCTACAACTCATCTGTGAGTCTTGGTTTTCTCAATTAGCCTCGCCCATTGGTTGCTTGGACCCCATCCATCCAGCGTAACCTAGGTCTTCCAACTCTTCTTTTTCTTTCCAGACGTATCAGCATAATTTTTCTAGTTGGGCTACCCTCATCCATTCTGGCTACATGACCTGCCTATTTTAAACGCTGTATTCTGATGAACCAGACGTCCGTATCATTATGTCTGATGGCCAGTTCTACTCCGCCTTCTCCAATCGTTACCTGTGCACCCTTAAATTCGACATAATACTTTTCTTTCAAAGACCAGCAGCTTGCTTTTATCAGTTTTGGAGAAGTTCTACGTTTCCGCCCCATAAGTGAGGACAGGACGGACCAGCGTGTTGAACAGAATCGCTTGTTTGCCTGGAGATTAAGCGATTACTTAAGTATTGATGCAGGCAAAATAACATATATTTGCCGCCAGGATTCTCTTAGCTATTTCCGCTGACACAATGTTGTCGGCATTTACCTGGAAGGCCAGATATACAAATCGTTAATCCATTTCAATCTTGTAGTCACCTATTGAGATCTGCGGATGTGGTGCATTTATGCTAGCAACCATATACTTGGTTTTACTCTCGTTTATAGACAGTCCCATCTTCTGCCCAGACTGTTCGAGGGCCAGAAAAGCCTCCTTTACGCCTCAAAGCGATTGCACTTAACATTCCACTGTGTTCATAGTGAGTCGAACTAGATGGGTTAGTTTCTTAGAAACTTCAGTTCATCCATTGCATTATAGATTTGCTCCCTGTTGATACTGTCGTAAGCCACCTTAAAATCGATGAATTAGTTGATGTGTTGGCAGTAAATATTCTCTTTCTTTCTTGAGAATTATTCTGAAGGAGAGATCTGGTCAGTCGTGGGTCTACCCTGATGGAAACCGCACTGGTAGTCACCAATTTCCATCTCAGTGAATAGGAGAAGATGCCAAAACAAGATGGATGAAAAGATCTTGTACACAGTTGAGAGGAGAGAAATTCTTCTGTAATTATTGCAGTTCAGCTTATCTCTCTTTTTAATGATAGAGCAAATAATAGTTCTCTGCCAAGATACAGGCAGTGATTCTTCATTAATTTTTTTTAGATACTCCAATATTATGAAGTGCTGTACTTTAGTATTAAAATTGTTGATTTGTTTTTAATGAATTATAATTAATTAATTAGTTAGTTAGGAGTAAGAAGTATTTTTAAGTGTGTTAAATTTATACAAAAATAATCAAAAAATCCAAATAGTCATTATTTTATATCCATAGGACCAACCTGGACGAACCTCTTCACGAATAATCCCTGAAAAAAAAAATGAAATTACTGGCTTTCAAGTACGTTTGTTTTCTTTGTATCATAGCAAAGCATTATGTATTGTATATAGCACTTAAATTCTTTTTAAGTATTTGCCTCTGCCCTCCTTTCTATTGTCAAACACTTATTTTTAAAAACATCTGTAACGTATAGTTTCTCCTTCTGTTATTTACATTGATATCTTGAAGTCTTCCATCTAGCTTGTCTACTTTTTCTTCTAAAGTAGTTGAATATATTTTTTTGTTTTTACATAAAATAGCAATCTTCTGTTGTAGTATTTTTTAAAATCGTTTTGGACATATTTATAACTTCTCAATTTCAATTATTTTGTTGCTTTCATTAGAGCTACAAATTTTCTTATGATTTTTCTTTCTGATATTTCATGCTTTATCTAAACCGGTGGTTCTCAACAACGAATTTTCGCGAACACCTAAAACCTCAATATTAAATAAATAATTACATTTTTAATAGGCTACACCATATCACATACATTACGTGCGAAATATCTCTACCAAAACTCTACATTCTAGAAGTGGCCTAGTTGGGGAAATAGAAATGAAGAAAGTAATGCCAGGCTTTAGGAGTTTATTTCACTCCTCGAAACATTGAATAACTAAAATTTAATGTTGAATCTCGCAGAAGGTGCTACGATTTTTCAAAGTTAGTGAACAATCTTTCGTTACATCTTCCTTCAGAGGAAACATAATTTGGTGGTCAAAGAGCCTCTGCTAAGTCAGATACTCTAGTTAAGATCCCGATTTCGGATAGACAAAATATAAAACTTCTATTTTAATACCGTTCCATAGTTGCAGGAACATAAAATGACATTAAATGAATACAAATAACCTAAAATTTAAAACTTATACAAGAAGGTATTTATTCAAATACTCATAAAGAAATCAAATATTGCTCATTACCTTCTGCGATACATCTGCTCTATAAGCTCATACTTTTTGAAATGTTAGAAAATTTTGAGGATGTGATTGCAGGCACCTGTCAGTTAAGACAAGCAATTATATCTATCAGTTTTATTTTTACTTTCATTTACTATATATAGTAAGGGAAAGTATTGCGATCGTGAAAATTTTCTAATTCCAGTAGTTCCAACGGAAATACACGTTTTAGGGTCCCCTGAGTCCAAATAACCAAGTCCAGAAAATAGCCTGTGTGAGTGTGTGTCCGTGTGTGGTAACTTCCGGGCGGAAACGAAAAGTCCTATGAAATTTCATATTTAAGACAACTATACGCCCGAGATATTACAAATACTTCTTCATCAAAATCGGCTGACCAGAAGAGCCACTTTATACCATGCATATTGCTCCTTTTTATGATTTTCTCAAAAACGGTTCTGACGATTTTGATTAAACTCGCTATATTGATGTAAAAGTCAACAGGCTTTAATATCATCTAGGTTTCATTCTGATTAAAATAGTGTGACAGGGCTCAAATGCCGATTTTTTTTTATTTTCTTCTTCTAAATTACCTCTAATTTTGTTGATTCTATAAAAATAACTGCATTATCTTGTTACCACTGATTAACTGCAAATTAATTCCGATACCCAACTAAAGGAAAAAACTGTAAAAATATTTTTTTGATTCAATTTTTCGTTTTTTAACTTAAGAACAGTGATATACATGTATAATATACCATTGGAAAGCTAAATATTTTAGAAAAAATATTATCTCATACACAAGCTTTTAAAAGTTAATAGAGAGTGATGAAAAGCCGATAAAACTTAGTAATTATTTTAGATAATAATATAATAGATTTTTTAATAAAACACATGTTTCTATAGATATTCCATTTAAATAATTATTTAATGGTTTTACTCATTTTTATCTCTTACTGTATTTGAAAATTTTTTAATCGATTCTAAAAACGGAGGTAAGTGAAAGTCGTGTGTTGCCTGCACCAGATTTTTTTGAACGTATAGAGCATGTGATTTTTATTAAAAGCCAAGTCTTGACAAATATTTTATATTAAGATAGTTTAAAATAATCCCCTATAACATCTTGCGGACCTTCAGGGGTCTGTGGACCACTAGTTAGGACCACTGTTCTAAACTATATTTCCCTTAAAGACATTTCAGGTGCACTTCTGCATTGTTTATTGTACTCTTGTTATGATTTACTTGTTTTGTTTTTTTTTCTATTAAAGCACTTTTAAACAGCTAAAAAAAATTTATACTTTTTTTATCAAAATAAAATTTGAAAGTTTTATAAATAACTCAGTTCTTGGTGACTGCATAAATTCACCTATTAGGTGATGATAGCTTTCTAATTTTTTTTTTTTTTTATTATAAAGTTAATTTGAAACTGGAAAAAAAATTCTTATAACCTAATTATAATTTTAGTTGTCAAAATGTAATTTTTAAATTTTTTTTTTTATATTTAGATTGGTTCCAGTTCCGCATCGGGGACTTCAGAAAGTGATGTGAGGAGGACGAAAATTCAGGTATGCCAGGTTAACTCATCTTTAATTTAATTTTACTTCGCATTTGAACTCTTAGTTGCACTGTGAATATTTGTGGTTTTAAAAATTTTTTCTGCACTTTAGATATTGAAAACTTTTTTTCTTTTTTATTCAATTTGTACTTATAGACTAACTTGGTAGCCTATCAATTATACCTATTATCTTTTAGTTTATTGCACAATAGAATCCCATTTATGTGCACCTTAAAATAGGAGGATGTAGTGTAGTTAAAGGAATATTTAACTTGTTTTTCAAATTTTGTATGCACTCTTTAGCAATATCTTGTTATTTGCATTAATTCTATCCATTGAAGTTCTATTTACTTGGCTAGAGAGATGTAGTCCTTATAAAATTACACTATCTTCATTTATCACCGTTGAACCAAATTGCTATCTAATTAAACAAAACACTTTATTTAGAAAGTGTTGCTGCCCAACTTAATTAGGTTGCTTCAACAAAGTTGACTAATTTGTCCTCACAGGACTATTTTTAAGATTACAAATTTTAAAACACAAATGAAAAGCATTAATATAATTTATTATCCTCCTTTTTTTTTTTTATTTTATTTTTTTTTTTCTTTTTTTTTTTTTTTTTTTTTTTTTTTTTTTTTTGCAGATACATATATATACATATATCATAATAAAATCATATAAAATGACAACTTTTTAAAATCCTTTCTACAATATTAAAACTATAAGAGAGAGAAATGCTTTATTAATTAACTACAATAAAACAAAACAGTGTGCTGCCCAACTGTATTGGGTCGCTACCACACACAGCATACTCATCAATTATATGACATACTGTTATATTTAGTAGAAATGTTATGAATTTACCTTACAGTTTTTTTCTTTATCATTATTTTTAAATTATAGTATGTAATATATCACACAATTTACAGCATAAACCCTACAAAAGAAAAGAAAAAAAAATAGTGAAAATGCAAACCTAAATGACCAATAGTATCAAAACAAAGTTTAAGTAAAAATATAAAACAATTTATTATTAAAAGAATAAAAAAAAAATTAAATAAAATTACTAAAGAAAAAAAAAATAAATAGAAATAAACATTTAAAAAAAGCACACACTGCCTTATCATTCCTCACCAATCACTTTATTTCATAAGCTTTTTAATCAGTTTTTCATATTAGTCGACGTTGTGCTGAGCCAATAAACACCAATATAGACAAGTAGCAGTGCTGCTATGAGATGGAATGAAGGGTGAAATATGATATAGTAATTATATAATGGAAAAGGAATAAGTCTTGAAAATGGGGAAACAGCCCCGAAACGTCGACTAATATGAAAAACTGATAAAAAGCTTATGAAATAAAGTGATTGAGTGAGGAATGGAAGGCAGTGTGTTTTTTTAAAATGTTTATATTAAGAAAATTCCAAAAAAATTAAAAAAGAAAAGAAACTAAATTAAATTAGATAAAAATCTTAATCCAATAAAAATCCACAGAGGTGATAATGGATAATCCCCAGACAGTCCAATATTATATTCTCGGCCATCATGGACAATTCCCTATTACCAACACCCCAGCCCTCCAAAAGGCTCCTTGTTGTGCGGGTCACAGTCCTGCGTGATCCGAACCAGAGAGGAACTCTCTCTCTCCGAAGATCTCACAAAACTTCCCTTTTAGGAAAGGGATACACTTATTGTAGATCTCTCTCTTTTCCCTATCCACTTCATCTGCCTGATCGAGGTTGTGTGTCTTATACCGGACGTTCGGGTCGAGGTTCAATACTGTTTTCCTGTTCTTAGGGAATGCTACAAAGTCAGGATACTTACAGAACCGTCCGTGTCCACACAGTAGACCTCTTCATAGAAAAGGAGATGTGTACCGAGAAAGTTTAAATCTGGCTTATGAAATCCCAGCTCTGTGGGATACGCCGATGATTTGGTACTGCTAAGGGAAGAAACTATACAACTGAATACAAATGTTTTAATAAAAACCGGTAAGAAATTGGGCTCGAAATTAATACCTACTACCTACTACTAATATATGATTATTAGTAGAAACAGTGAAGATCTTGGTGATATTGATATATCAGTACATATGTTTGAACACGTAGAGAGATTTAAGTATTTAGGCACAATGATAACAAGAGAAAATAAAGTCCCGGGTTAAAGGTGGAAAATGCATGTTATTCAGTTGCCAAATTACTTAGGTCGCGGCTTCTGCCTAATAACTTAAAGGTTAAAATTTATAAAAATATTATAAACTATTATGGTAAAGGTAGTTAAGAGGAAGAAAATATAAAATATCGGCATTCAAGTCCAGTCCTGTCAAACTATTTCAATCAGTATGAAACCTGCGAGATAATAAAGCCCATTAAATTTTACTTTTTTATAGTGTGTTTAATAAAAATCATTAGAGCTTTCGATTCGCTCTACTTGTTCACCGATTTTGATAAATATTTGCTGTAACATATCTGCCATATATCTTCCTAAAATACAAAATTTCAGTTTTATAAATCTTATAAATACTTCCATTTATTTCAATACAAAAAAATAGCTCATGCATAGGTAAGTGAAAGAAATTAATATCTCTTGATACCTATTACCTCCAATGATATCCTTAAAATGTTACTAGTTTTTTTAAAATTATGTTAAGAATTATTTTAAAAAATTAACATCTTGGGATTCTATTGTACCTCAGATTGTTATTAATAATTGTTCGTAGATTGTGTGAGTTTGAATTTTTTTTTAGAGTTCCTATAAAAAACCTGGGCCTCCAACGCCCAGTAAAAATGGAGGGAGACTGTCACAGGTTTGTTATGGAAAACGTTTTTTCTTTTGCATGCTACATCTGCTTTGCATGCATTGTTGCACTCATCACTTGTATTTGGTTACAGAAGATAACAGACTCATTTATTTAATACCTATAAATCATATTTACTTCTATTAATTAAATGCTCTACAATGGTTATTCATAGAAAAAGGTGTTACAACTGTCTTTCTAATCCGCCTTATCATCTGGAAGGGTATTAATCAAACTATCGTCAATGCTTATTTTTACCATATAACATATTTAAATAGTTCTTTCAATTTTATTATTGATCGCTCTGAATTTATTATCATGATCATAATCCACTTCGCCTACCCCTTAATGTCATGGAGTGTGAGGTGTCTTCATATAGAATCTAAAGCATACTATTCGATCCTTAACCAATTCTTTATCTGCCCAGCTATCTATTCTGTTTGATAATTGATCTACAGTGTATGAGTAATCGGCCCATATCGCCTAAGCCTGATAGGGGGGCTGTCCCTACGCACTAAACTAATTATTTTATTTTATTTTTTAATTTTTCAAGAAGTTTTTCTTAATATTTCACACTCAAATAAGCCAATAAACTTCGATGTAGACGAATAGCAGTAAGCTATAAATGTGAAATAATGAATGATATATGTAAAAGTGTTTTCAAAAAAAGTCTTGAGAATAGGGAAAGAACCCCGAAACATTGAAAAACTATGTAAACAATCATGAAATAAAATAAATATATAGCAAAAGGAAGTTAAGGTGTGCTTATTTAAGTGTGAAATAAACTAATTATGTTCTTTCCCTGCTTTACCTGCCTTAATGTTCTGGGCGAGGCTACCCCCTGAGACAGTGCTTTCGTGTACCCTCAGGATGCAGGGAGCATCCCATCTCTTTTATCCAGACTTAGGAACCGGCAGCTACCTCTGAGAAGTAGCAGGCGGAGTTCTGAATTTATTTATGACATTTTCTTAATTATTCACTGAATAAAGTGGAAATATCAAATTGCTTCTTAAGGTTTAGTTCTTATTTTCTTCTCCCATGGGTGCTACATTGCCTTTCCACACACGTTTCTCTACTCCTCGCAGTTAGAATTCAGATTCCTCTAAAATCTTAACCCCAGCTTCCTCAAAGTCTTCCAGCAGGTCGTAACACCAACATTGCCTGGGTCTAAAAGCTTTGTATTTTTCCTCCTGTTATACCATTCAGAATTATTTTTGGCAGTCTCAGTATGAGACTTATTCTTTTGACATAACATGACCCAGCCTCTCTTTTGTATTTTCCCCAGTTGGCTCCTAATATTTTGCAGATACTAATGGTGACATTAATAATAATTAATGTCTAGTTTTACCTTTAAAAAAAATTAATCAAAATCGTTGAGACACATTTGGGATCCTCTCCTTGTTAGCTACAGTGTCAAAATCGTCTTTGTAGCTTAGAATATGGACTAGCCTGATGAAAATAATGCCTTACCATATTTTCTAACCTACAATATCCAAATTTAAATGTAAATTTATTAATTATGGTAAGTAGAATAGCTATTGAGGATCATTGTTTTATCATTCTTAATTATTTTTAAAGAAATAATAAAATAATTGATATTATAAGGATTGATAAATATTATTAATTTATTACTTATCCGCATGTGTCTGCTGATAGTATCACAGCTTATTTTTTATATTCTTTCTTATGGCATGACCTATTAAATCACTGTAGAGAATTAATTTTTCATCATTAGTTTTTATTTATAATTTTATATATTGAGGATGTATAGTCGACTGTAGAAACTATTATAGGTGGAATAATCAGGAGTAGGTCTTTTTTTCTAAATATTTTTAATTTTGCCGATATTTCGGCTAAAAAAGCATCCAGTTTATGCTTGGACATGGCTCAGTAATGTCCTGATGATGGCTCACAAGCTTAAGCTGAAACGTCGGCAATATTAAAAATATTTAGAAAAAAAGACTGACTCCTGATTATTCCACCTATTATAATTATATATATATATATATATATATATATATATATATATATAATATATATAAATAAATAAATAATATATTCTTAATATCTTCTTATTAAATAAATAATATATATATATATATATATATTATTTATTAATAAGAAGATATTAAGAATATATTTTTTTAAATAAATATTATAATATATATATATTATTATATTATATATATTATATATATATATATATATATATTCTTTTTAAGTCAAAAAAAAAATATTACATATAACTAATTATGTTCTTAGACTTACAAACACATTTATGTGTGATTGCATCTGTGCAAATTTGTATAAAAAAATAAAATAAAAAACAAGTTTCAAAAATTATGTAAAAAAGATATGTTTGCTCTTTTTACCTTCAATTGGGTTTCAAATTCATTCAACTTGTATATTTACCCGTTTAATATCAATGCTAACAAGATGGTATAGTTCATTTCTTGGAATCTACAATATTAAAGGTACTTTAGAGGAAGAAAATTTATATCAGCATTTAAGTCCTGTCAGACTCATGCAATGAGCAAGAAACCTATATCATAATAAGGCTCATACAATTTTAGATCAATATTAATTAAGATGAAGATGGTTGGGGTGCGGTCATCAAATAGAAACATATTAAAACAAGTGCTATTTTAATCACTTGTTTTAATGTTTGTTTATATTTAATGACCGCACCCCCAACCATTTTCCTCATCTAATTTCTCAACGGTCAACAAAATCTCCATCAATATTAATTAAAGTGTGGCCAAGTGGGTTAGCATGCTTTGCTTGGGAATATGTGTTGCCCAGCAACCAGATGATCTGCCAGTTTAATTTAATTGATAATCTTTTTTAAATTAATAAAAGTAAACCACTTTTTATCCCATCAAGCCTTTATATTTTCTAATGTTACGTTAATGAGAAGCCAAGGCAGTAGTAAGGATTAATGGTATGGAATCGGAACCTTTTCCAATCACGAGAGGTGTTAGAGAAGGAGATAGCTTAATCCCTCTTCTATTTATAAACATAATGGACAAAATACACAAAGTGAGCAATCACCAAACTGCATGAACAACAATTGGGTAATGGAATATAACAGCTATCCTCATACAAAGCCTTTTATATGTGGATGGCATAGTCCTAACAGTAGACACCAAGACCAACAAGCTCGTAGAATGGGAAGAAGAATTGCTCAGGAAAAAGATGCAAATTAACTCCTCCAAGAGTAAAGTTCTGGTTATAGTGAGGCAAGAGCAGAAAGATGTCCAACTGATCTGCAACGGCAGGACACTTGAGGTAGTGAAGGAATGTACCTATTTATGAACCGTGATTTGTAGCTCGGGTAAGATAGACGCCGAAATATCAAACAAATATGTCAGGCGAATCAAGTGTATTACCAGATTACTAATAGTATAATCGGCCACTTCTAAGTAGACAAGAAGACTAAAATGCATATATGTAAGTCTGTTTACCTACTACACTCACCTACAGTGGAGAAAGTTGAACAACACTGGACAGGCATTCTAGTTGCATAACGTCAGTAAAAATGAGGGTTTTTTTTTCATAGATCTGTTGGTAGAAGTATAAGGGATCGCATTAGAGATCACCTAGATGTTACAGAACTTAAAACCACTCTAAAAAGACGGCAACTCCAGTTTTTTGAACATGTCTGCCAATGGACATGAATCCTATAAAGGTATTAGAGGCTCGACCCACAGGAAGGAGACCACATGGATGCCCCAGAATTACATACTAAGACTATATCCAGAGAATTGGAGGTACAATTAGCAAATATCTCATGAAATAAAGCAGCTGAGCTGGAACTGGTAAGAGTAGTTACACTGGATTGAGGCTAGCTAATGCATAAGAGGAAGATAAGGAAGATGTTACATTAATAATGTGTTGTCCCTTCTGACCGGCCAGTTTCAATTTTGTCGTTCATTTCCTAGACATTTAACCATTAAAATGTTCAATATTTTAAATTTATTATAAAAGCTATCAATAATTATTTTACTTTATAGGGTGGTGAAAAACCTTGCCCGGCCACTCCTCACATGGGACAAACTTCTTACACATTGCAGAAGGATCAGGTATATTTACCTTATTTTATTGATGTACGTTACATGTCATTAAACTGTAAGTGATAAATTTATAATTTTTTTGGCAGATGAATGAAATGGTTACCCTGCACGAAACAAACACGAAAAAAGATATTTTGTCTAAGCCAATCAAACCATCCACACCCAGCCGATTGAAGGCTCTCTTCATTCATAAAAAAGATGAGGTAACTGTTTTATTTTCCATTTTAATCACTACTTAAGTTAAGCTTAGATGTCATTGACTATTAAGTTTTTATTTGTACGTAATTTTTTACATAACTTGAATTAATCTATGATATATAGGGGATGGTTATTAATCTAAGATATTTAGATTAATTGGTATCTTCTTAGAAACTGGGTATTATTGTTTCTTCATTTTTATTTTTTTATTTTTTTCTATTTTTTTTATTTTTTTTTCTTTTTTGGCCACTAAGTCTCACAATACCCTTTGGATGTTGGTACACTGATTTGATAGCGCTCACCAGGTTCGCGGTACTCTTCTTGTTATCAGTGTGTCCCTTATCTCCTGTCTTAGCATTGAATCGAAAGGTGCCTTCTAGTCAATGAATGCTAGGTAGGCTGCCTTGCCCCGGTCCCATGCTTTTTCTATAATCATCCTCAGGGAGAAAATTTGTTCCTGTGTCTGTCATCTCTGTCTAAACGCTGCCTGTTCCTCTTCGATGTCCTGCTCCACTACATGCCGCAGTCGCTGCTTTAGAACCCTTGTGTATATTTTTTAAATGGCTCAGGAGAGGCATATTGGCCTGCTGTAGTTTTTACAAACACTTTGGTTGCCTTTCTTGTGGGTGGAGATTATGATATTGTTTACCCATTCTTGTGGCACCGATTTGAGGTCCCAAATCTTTTGGAAAAATATTTAGTCATTCCATTACCACTACATTTGACAAATTCTGGAGCTGTTATCTGGTCCTGGATTTTTTCGATTGCTAGCTCCACCTCATCTTTTCCAATTCCATGGTCCATATCTTCAGGATATCTGACATCCACACCTCGAAGACTTCATTTTCCTCAGTCACCCAACTTCCCATGTGCATCCTTGATGTTCCTAACGGTTCTTTTAGTCCTTTAACCCTTCAAGCCTTTAGCAATATGCCAAAACTTCTTGATGTTTTCTCAATAGTTTTTGCTCCAGTACCTGACCAAATTCCTCCTAAGTCCTTGCCTTTGCCATTCTGACTATTCTTTTTACCTCATTTCTATTTCTGACATACTCATCCCAGTGAATAGGTAGTTAATTTTGTTTTATGTTTTCCAAGAATCCTTCTTGAGCTTTACAGCTCTTTTGACCTCACATTCCACCATTTTGTCTTCTAGGTAGAGGGCCTTATTTTTGGTATGCTACACACTTCACTTGCCATATTGGTTATGCTGTTCTTAATTTCATTCCAAAGGGTATCTATCTCAGCAGTGACCGATACGCTTCTTGTTTGTTTTCCATTTTCAGATTACTGATATCATAAAACTGATTCTTATCAAAGGCTGCTGCATCCTCAATTGGGGCATATACCTTTATGACAGTAACTTTGCCAGCTGATAATTCCATGTCTATTGTGATGATCTCGGTGAAATTGATTCCCAAGATTCTCTTATATATATATTCCAAGAATCTCTCTTGTATATTAAGTCACCCATCACAAAAGCGACCCCTTCCTTTGCTCTTTCTCTCACACCAACCCTGAGTACAGTAGATTATATCCATCAGGCATGTTTGGGTCTACTTCCTTTTTCTTAGTTTCGCACAACCCTATTAAGTCCATTTTGGCATCTTAATCTCCTCCAATAGCTCTTTTTCCTTCCCATGAGTGATCTTACATTCCAAGTGGCAAATCGTAGTTCCTTGTCCCTGCCTTGTCTGTAACCATTAGACTGTCCAAGGTTGCATTTATTCCTTTGAATCAATTATTCTCCATACGGGTGATTTGCCCAGTGATGGAGGCCCTTGCCCAGGACAACGGGTTGGTGGTTGCACTCCCGGCATTGAGTCTTCTCAGGTGAGGTGATCCTGAGGTGTGTACTGAACCGGGGGTCATAATCCGATAATAGCAGATCGCATCCACTAACCTTGCAGCATTTTGTATATTCAACTTTTGTTTCAGAGAATAAACCAACTTTGTCCAGCGCTCTGTTCCTCTCAATTTCTCAAATTTGAGGGCTAACGTTTCAAGATGTGTAATTAAGTCACTTAATTAAAAAAAAAAAAATTGCCTATAGAATTAAATTTTCTACAATATAAAAAAAAAAATCATTGAAATTGGTTCTGGCTGATATAGCTTTTTGAAATCAGCAGTAGTGATATGTCATTATCCTTTGAATTATTGCTTTTCATATTACTTCATTGCCTATCAACAGCTAAATAAACTGTTATAACCTAATAATATTGTTATTTGGAAAGAATGAACCTTGTGTAATAATTTGCAGCATTTTTTTTGTTGAAATTGAAATTAGTTATTACAATAATTTTTATTGTAGGTATATTCATGACCGTTGAGAATTACTGGAAGGAATTAGTCTGGGTGGCAGTCAGTGAATAATACAATTAACCAGTTTCATTCACTGACTGCCACCCGGGGACTAATTCCTTCCAATAATTTTTATTGTTTGTTTTTTTTCACTAATAAATCCATATATGAAAACTTGGCTCTATACAATTAAGTAATGTCCTATTATAATTTTAATATTTATGTATTTTTTTTTAAATTGCGGATAATTTTTTTAACTTATGTAATTTTTATTTTTCAGAATTCACCAAGAAGAAAATCATTCTTCCGGAGAAGTTGAACCGTTGCATTGACTGTAGGCTTTGCCTTGTAAATAGTGTGTACATTGTGTATCATATACGGTTGTTATTCGTCCCCCGTGCTGTCTATCAATTAGAACTAATATTTAGAGACCAAAAAAATTTATTGCGATATTTTTTCAATTTGGTTAATATAATAATAAATTTTATCTAAATATTTCTTCTTCTTAGTAGATTAGTCTTTTTTTTTTTCACTTGTTACTATTTATTAATTTTAAAAGGCTGTTTTTACAAATGTATTTGGGCTCGATAGTCAGGTGCGGAACATATTTCTGATTTAAAAAATCATAGAGTAAGTCCTTTATAAGACTTTAAAGCTTGTTGGAAGTACTTACTTAACTTAGTCATGTAGCTTCTAAGTAATTCCACTCTCAAGATTGCATTTGTTTTTATTAGTAAGGAAACAAAATGAGTGATATTCTATGAATTTACTATGTGATATTGACTAGTTTTTATATTTATTTTTACACTCGCTAATTTTATACTAATGTATTTTATTTTCATTTTATATTTTAATATAATTCCATTTTGAACCTTTTTAGTTTTGTGTTATTTTATTCGTTATTCCTTGATAAACCAATATTTTTTTATCATCATATTCTATTCTTCTCTAGCAGTTTGGGACTTCCCTTTTTTTTCTCTAGGTAAGAGATGGGGATTAATCCCAGAGTTATAAGACTTCAAGCTAACGATTAATATTTGTTGAACATTAAATAGTTGACCGTGCAATGAATATCAAAGTTAAGACAGTTCGGGTGATGATCATAAAGGATTAAAAAATATTGGGTTGATGCAAAATTAATGCAGGTTTTTAGTAGGTATTGTAAATACGCCATATCTTTACTTTAACCATATATATTTAATCAAAATAATTTCCATCTGAATCAATGCACTTTTGCCAACGTTCAACAAGCTTTCTTATTCCACCAGAAAAAAAATCCGAATCCCTGGACTCAATGAAATCACGAAAAGAATTTTCAATGTCGTCCTGGTTTTGAAAATTTTTCTCCCTCAAAAAGTTGTCTCCCTCAAAACTCGTGCAGTCGTCGAAGCGTTGGTTGTGCAACGTGTGGTCTGGCGTTATCGTGGAGCAGGATCGGCCCCTTCCGATTCATCAATGCTGGGCAAAGACGTTGCAATTTTTGAGTTCCGAGTTCCGCCGCCATTTCTGTGTGGTTTTGGTTGGGTCTTCTTCCACTTTTGACCTCAGCTGGTCGTTGTCCAGAGCAAGATGACGGCCCCGACCTTCCTTGTCTTCGAGGTCGAAATCTCCTCTGCGAAACTTCTGGAACCAACGCTGCACCGTGCACTCATTAATAGCCCCCTGACCCCACACTTCATTAATATCACGAGCCGTTTGCGCAGCGCTGCGCCCTAATTTAAATTCGTAAAAATAAATTTGACGAAAATCGCACTTTGACATTTTCGATTCAAGACCTTTGAACACACTGAACAAAACGATTTTACTAAACAAATTCATGGTGAAAGAGAGGGTATTAGATAAGGTTTGTTTTGGTATAATAATGATCAATGTTAGGATTAGCTTTGTTTACACAATTGGAATTAAGATATTGCAATAGAGGAAGCCTGCATTAATTTTGCATCAACCCAATAGTGAAACACTATTTGTTAATCAATATTTTGTTGACCCATGTTGAGATTCGACATAAAAAATAACAATTGTTATTATTTTCTGATTCTTTTTAGTCAATTTCTGAACCATCATTTAAATTAATATTTGTTGTATGTGAAAACTCAAAGGAAGTAAAAAATCTATATTTGTATCTTGGGATAAAAAAATCCATTTAATAAATGGAAAATATTGGTAAATTAATGCAGATCTGCTTTTTCTCATAGAATAGTGCTCATCCAGTAGGATTTAAACATTATTCAGGATGGTAGTACCACACTTTTTGTTAGAAACATATTCATAGAACTTTTGAGATTGTAAATCTATTAGTTTAATAAATTTAGTCCTTCTTTATTTATTAGTTATATAAATAGATTGAATAATAAATTTTTTACTTAACACTGACTCCTCAGACAGCCAACAGACCTTTTTGTACATCTGATTTTTTATTGAGATCCTAATTTTAATAAATTATAAGACTTTCATGCCCTTCTTCACTTGGCATAACGTTGTTCTGAATTCACACTGTTTTCTTTCCTTCTTTTTTTAACACAAAAAACAACTAAACTTGCATGACTTGGAAAATCGCATGGTGGCTGTAAAGAGCTGAAACTCGCACTGAATATCCGATAGAGATAAACGAAACCTGTCTAGAAAATAGTCTAGGCTGCACTACACTGAAGAGGGAGGTGAAAATGAATGCTTGTGAGAGTTCATGAAAGTAGAGGGACATATTTTTCTAAAAATCATATAATATTAAATAAATATATATATTAAATATAACAAAACTAAATTATAAACTTATACCAAAACAAACAATTGTAATATACACATTATAAAATAATGTTTTGTTTTTTTTAATAAGGAACTCCATTTTAAGAAATCAAACATTGTTTATAATTAAAGTTAAAAAATCAAAGTTTTATAGAATGTATGTTTGTTTGTTTATTTATTCAACGCCACTTTATGCTACTGTGGCTAATCAGACGATGCTTCAGTGGGAATCCTAAATTTTGCCTATCAAGCTATAATTAGGATATGGATCTTTAACGAGTACCAGACATGTCACTGGCTCGGGACAACCTTTTTACATTCCCTCCGAAGGACAACATATCTAGGGATTTTTTACCCCCTTTAAAAAATCCTAGGGCCACCTGCGGGATGAACCTGTGACCTGGGCATAGAAGGCTGTTATGCTAGCCACTATACTAAAGGTGACCCGATCCCCCTCCAAAAGAAATATATATATATATATATATATATATATATATATATATATATATATATAGTTATTGTATATTTATTATAATACTTCGAAAGTGTGAGAGAGTGTATGATAGATAATTCACCATAGCCAACATCACATCGAACCTTAACACATTTTCATATTTTACTATCCTCTACTCTCATCCTGTAGAGCGCCATTATAACAGGACAGCATTGTCAGATTAGTTACTATGTTATCAGTCTTGTTATCTTTCTCAGAAATCATGTATTATGCTAGGGTCTAGTATTCAATGAAAAACTTTCAATGGAACTAACTATGTATTTTATCTTATACCTTTTGAATTGGAATGTCATTTTTTTTTCCAAATATAAAAACTGTTAGGACTGAATACCAAATATTTTTTATTTACATCAACAATAAACTAAAGACAGACATTATTTTTTACATTAAAGTGTTTCAGTTTTGTGAATTTGACTAGTAAAATGATCCTGGGTAAGAAAACATTAATAAATGGGCTTGTTAAGATGTTTAAACTAATCTATAAGAGATGGTTTAATTATTTTTTCCTAGGCACAAGTACATCATGACCTAAAAAGTCTACTGTGAGCCATGATGTGGACATTTATACAATTAGTACATGAGTTTTGTTGTTAATGCAAACTTAGGGAGGCTGTTAGGGTTGATCAACTCATTACTTAGTGGACTTGGCAGTCAATCAAAACCAAAAAGGTTATATCAGAGTCTTGATTAACTATCGCATCTACAAATTATTTGAAAAGAAGTTTTATCTTGTCTGCAAAATCTACACAGTGATGTACTTAAGAGTTAGAACATATGATAGTTGAGTTAAGTGTCCAGTATAAATAGCTAATTGTTTTTAAGGAGGATCTACTCGGATTGAGTAAACTCTTATTTCTACTAATATGTGGACCATTGAAAAATAAAAGAGAATGCTTATGGTCTTTTGTTTGTCCAAAGTTGTTAGAATTTCACCTTATATTTTTGCCTAATAGCTTGAAAAGCAGAACTTACACTTACACCGCATATTGGTTCCGGTGATAAAGGAATGGTTTCTGAGCCTTTCCTGGCTAATGTAATGAATCAGCCTTTTTATTGCCTACGACTAATTTTGTGAGTGGCCACCCCTGACGGGTTTCACATACCCGGGGGAGAGGTTGTGAGTGAATCCACATTTTTTTTACATCCTTATAAAAGCCCCGCCGGGACTGGGATTCGAACTCAGAACCTGTAGCATCAGAGACTAACGTGCTAGCCACTCAGCCACGGGCTCCCCTTAATTGTTAATTGATAGATAAAAATAATAGTAACAAACTTTCTTCTTAAAAATTATCACAACATAATAGTGGAATACTATATCTGTTCATATTTTAATAATAAAATTAAGGTTATACTAGTCTCTCATGCTGAAGGTTGTGAGTTGAATCCCAGTCGGAAGTGATGACCTTACCCTATAAAATTTCATCGAGAATTGTGAGTGTATTCTCCCAGGAGATTACACCACGTGGCCAAGGGCCTACACAGTCTGTCGCGCCTGAGAGAGAAATTAAGGTTTAGGGATTGCTAGAAATGAAAAACAAATATTTTTTTAAAAAACATTAGTAACATTTATTGTACATAACACTTACAAAGTACTTTAAACTCTAATATGTGAAGCATTTTTAAACAATTAAATAGACTTAAAATTTATGTAAAAAAATAATATTAAAATACTCACATATATAGATATGTATATATTATAATTATATAATTTTTTTGTTCCATCATAATGTATAAAATATGGTATGTAATGATAACTAAAATATTATATCTTGTATTCAAAATGCAATATTACAACATAAGAGGACCTCTGGTCGGTCTTTTTCTGCCTCCACCTTATTTATATCACATGCCCATGTCAAGTCTATTCGTTGAGGCAGACTGTGCGTATGAGGGCCTCCGTTACGCTGTAAGGATCGCAATTGGATGCGGGTCTTCTGTCTTCAAGGTATCCCTTCTTTTCTTCAGCGCATTGCCTTGGAATCCTCACACTAGCACCTCGGTTTGCTACTCCTGTAACAGTATCATTGTTTCATTATTAATTAAAGATAAGTAAAATTAAAAAAAGAAGCATATTATAAGCTTCATTTAAATTGTATTCATGGAAGTAAATATCTACCTGAAATTTAAAAGTTTTAAAATTGGAAGTTGAACAAGGTATATGAGAAGTGCGCTATAAAAAGGAAGGTTAGAGAGGAATCTCAAGCATAATTGTTTTATCTTGTATAGTCTTATCATTGCACTAATTGTAGAAATTTCAATGGTGTGAGCATTTACCTTTATTTTAAATAAATTTTGGAAGAAAGGTTATTGCCTAGCTCAGCAATATTTAAGATATAATATCTCAAGAGGGACTGGGTGAAAAATGAAGAAACTGTTTAGATTAGACCTTTATGTAATCAGTACTGTAGGATAAAATTTACTAGCTGAGACTTAACTGGTTCTAGTGTTATTAATTTGGTTTGGCTTAAATTAGGTTGAAAAGATGTGATGGAAGGATACAATGAAATAAAATGTTTTGATTGGCCTTAACTGAGGATACAAACGATAAAATTCAACAGAAATGCAAGCATTGTAATTAGTTAGGCCTTAGCCTTTAACATTACCTGCACTGAAGTCGTGAATGGAGGATGTTTCATGGCGCCCAGTCAGTCTTCTCTCGTTATCCCTGCCTTCGTTAGGATCGTAAGCTTTGATGTGTCTCAGATGTTGTTTGGACATTTTGTCAATTGCATTTTCAATATGTCTGTAAGGAAATTTTTTAAAATTATTTTTCCATGTTAGATATTTCCTGATCGCGGAAATAATAATTGACTGAACTTACATGATTCCGTTTTCTTCCCTCATCTCCTTGGTGGAGAAGTTGCAATGGGCACCAGCGCCGTTCCAATCTCCCGGCATTGGTTTGGGATCCAGGGTCACGCACACTCCAAACTCTTCGGCTACACGGTGGAGGAGGAAACGGGCCATCCACAGCTGATCTCCAATTTCTATACCTTCACAAGGTCCTACTTGGAATTCCCACTGAAAAATGATTTATTTAGGTCATTTTTATGTTAAATAAAATTTAATTATAATGTTATAGTCTTAATAATATATTCAATATAATTTATTTAGAGGGAGGGCATGTCTGTATGACTAACTCGCTAATCTACAAAACTAAAGGTTGAGAATTAGAATCTCAGCCTCTTCCGGACTTAGTCAAGCATCTAGTTAAATGGGGAATCACTTATGCCCCCCTCGGATATCTAAGGCCTGTCAGCCAACTGGTAGCAACTCACAAAAACAGGTATAAGGAGTGATGACGCTATCCCATTAGAATTATCAAGAATCCATGCCAATGGAAAAAAAAACAAATACAAATCTATACTAATATTATAAAGCTGAAGAGTTTGTTTGTTTGGACGTGCTAATCTCATAAACTACTGGTTTGAATTGAAAATCCAACTTTTTGTGTTGGATTGTCCATTTATCGAGGAAGGCTTTAGGCTATATAACATCATGCTGCAACCAATAGGAGTGAAGAATCAGTGGAAAATATTGAAAAAAATCTCACACACAAATTTCACTTACCTCTGTTAAAATCAATTTAAGAATGTTTAAATACATTTAGAGATAAGACTTAATTAAAATGAATTTCAATAGAAACATATGTTTTATTCAATAATCTATTATATTTTTATCTACAACAATCAGTAAGTTTTATCCGCTTTTTATCACTTTCTTATAACCTAATAATCTACCTCTTTACTAATAAAATAAACTTACAAAAACTTTATATTAACTTTTATACTCCTCTTGTCCCGGTTGAACAGATCCGATATCTAGGACTGCACTTGACAAACGCCTCAGTTGGAATCCTCATACAAGACTGAAACGACAAGAAGCTGCACGACGTTTTCGACTACTTCAACACTTACTAGACAAACGTTCTAATCTTCCACTTAACTACAAAAGACTCATCTACATGACTATCATAAGACCGATATGGACTTACGGAGTTGAGCTCTGGGGCTCTACTAAACCATCGAATTCTTCTCGTATCCAATCCCTTCAGTCCAAAATCCTTTGTAAAATCCTCAATGCTCCTTACTTTGTCACCAACAAACTCATCCATAAAAACCCTAATGTCCCATATGTTGCTGATTTGGCCCGTATGAGGTATCAATCCTTCCATGACAAACTCCATTCCCACCCTAATCCTTTCGTTTCCATCCTTTCTTCCTCTTCGATTCTTGACAATCCTCCGAGGCGTTTACAAATCATTTTATTGCATATTAATTTTTATAAAATCTTGTGCTTTTCAATGGTATATTATAAGTCTATATTACTACTCATATTTCACGAATAATCTTTTGATCCCTCGATTACAGAAAATTTAATTTTACCTTCTAAATAAAAACACAATCCCAATGTATTTTACTAATACACCTTCAGGAATGAATGAATGCCCTAAATGACAATGGAAATGGTAACAAAATCTGTAGCATGGTTTAAAGGGAGTTTGTGGAAACCAAGAACCGCAACATCACTTATATTTAAGTGATATACAACTGCTATTCTATTCTACAACTGCTAGCAATATTATTATTACCCAAAAGACAATAAAGGGTTGTATATAAATAATAAAATTCATAATTTAAAAAGATGTGTTTTTACCTGCGAAGGCATGACTTCAGCATTGGTTCCTGAAATGTTGATTCCAGCATACAAGCATGCTCTGTAATGAGCCTCGACTATGTCGCGACCATAGACTTTATTGGCACCAACACCGCAATAATATGGTCCCTGAAAGTCAACATATTTTTGTTTTAATATAATAATCTCCTTTTCCTTACTTAAATAACATTCATGGATGTAATTCTGACCTGTGGGCCTGGATAACCATTCTTTGGCCAGCCGAAAGGTCTTCCTTCCATATCCAGTAAGGTGTATTCTTGCTCTATTCCAAACCAAGGTTTTTGGTCTGCTGCCTTTTGCATTGCTTCTAAGCAGCTGTAGCGGTGGTTTGTTGCTGTAATAAATAGAAATGATCAAAGATAGAAATAAAACTCTAAAAAAAATTTAAATGCCTTAAAAAAAAGTTTTTTAAACATTTTCAACCCTACCCATAAAAAAAAATTAGCTAATTTCCTGTTAGTAACACTAAACCAATCAATATCTATGATTTTTACTTTCACTTACCTATATACTTCATATAAAGTATTGTGATCATACGTGAAAATTTTTAATTCCGATTTTTTTCGATTGAATTTCCCCTCTCCCTTTTTTTTTTTTAAATCAACCCTCTATTTTGCGCTAATTCTACTGGAATATAAGGAAAATAAATTAAAATTCCAGTTTTCAACAGATATACATATTTTAGAATCCCCTGAGACCAAATGAGCAATTACCACAAATATATCTGCGTGTGGTATGTCTTGCTTGAAAGCGTTAAGTTGTATGAAACTAAAATTTAATATATCAGAAGAATATACTTAGTAGTATATGCTAGAGATGTTACAGCATTTGTTTCTACAAAATCAATACAGCCACTTTTATCCAAGAATTTTGCACCGTATTTACGATTTTCTCAAAAACAGCTTTAATGATTTTGATTCAAATCGCTATATTGATCTAAAATTTGATGGAGTTTAATATTGTGTAGGTATCATTCTGATTGAAATAGTATGACAGGGCTTAAATGCTGATGTTTTAAATTTTCTTTATTTAAAGTGCTTTTAATTACATATATTTGAAAACATTAACCAAATATTTTGTTAGTTTTAACTTTTCTCCTTTATTAGTTTATCAAATTCTCTCAACATGCATATTTAGCAGTTATTTATCAATGGTAACAAGATAATATGGTTATTTTTACAGAATCTAAAAAATTAAAGGTACTTTAGAAGAAGAAAATTTAAAATATTGGCATTTAAGCCCTGTCAGACTATTTCAATCAGATAATCGTTAGAGCCATTTTTGAGTAAATCGTAAAAAGGTGCAGAATGCACAGTATAAAGTGGCTCGTCTGGTTAGCTGATTTTGATGAAAATGATCTAAGGCATATAGTTGTCTTAATTATGAAACTTCAGTTTCATAGCACTTTTCCTTTTCGCCTGGGAGTTACCACACACACACACACAGACCTTTTTGCGGGACTTGGTCATTTGGTCCCTGAGTCCCCTAAAACGTCTATTTACGTTGAAAACTGGAATTCAATAATTTTCACGATCGCAATACTTTTCCCTGCTATATATTTCATATATAGGTAAGTGAAAGTAAAATAATATGCATGTAAAATTTTGAAAGTAAGCTCCAATATCATTGACCGAGTTCGCTATACATATATTATATCCTGTGCTAGAGAACATCAAAGATTTCTTTTTAAAAGTAAAATACTTGTGTAGTTAAGCCTCACTTTATTTACCTGTAGGTTTCTTGTTGTACTTGTAGGTATCACACAAAACTAACTTATTGTTTCCAAGCCTAAACGGATCCCTGTACATGGCGACTGGGTAAAGGTATGTATCTGAATTGGCACCTTCTGATTGCATCGTAGAACTTCCATCATAATTCCAAATTGGTAATTCTGGTAAAAAAAATAAAAATAAAAAAAATAAATTTATACAGAGGTTATCTTTATTAAATGGGTAATAGTATTGCTTTATTGACATCATATATCAGAATAGTAACATTATTCTGGTACTTAGTTTCTAAGAATAACATCAGCTTTGAATAATAAAGGATCTATACCTGGCCAAGCATTAATGAAAAGTAAACCAATTATAAACATTAGAAAAAATAATAAACCATAATAATAAGAAATGAATTCTTCTAGTGACAATAAAAAAAAAAATAATAATAATAATAAAATTTAAAAAAATACTGTAATAATAGAACCGAAAGTAGTTTACTAAATAATAAAGTTAACTAACTAAATTATTTGATTATCAGCATCTTTATTATTATTCTCAAATAATTATTGATAAAAAAAACTATAATCCTCACAAAATCATTACCATATTAATTAAAAAATAAATTAAATTTAAAAAAAATTATTCATTTATTAAATGAATAATTTGCAATAACAAATGTAAAATTATCACATTTTTAGAAGAAGGCATTATTGACAGAGTTCTGCTACTTACTTTGGTTTTAATTGATATTTAAGGAATGGATAATGAACAATGAGGTAAAAATCAATGTAATTTACTTTTATTATTATATCTATATTAAAACAAAAAATCACCTTTGACAGAAGTTGGAATAAAGTCTAAAGTCCTAGTCTTTGCCCTGAGACCCTCTCCTGTTCCGTCGATCCAGACATACATTGCCTGGACTTTATCTTCTGGTAGGGGCAATGCTAAGAAGCGACTGAGAACAGTTTTGTTCATCTTAGCGTTCGGGGAATTCTCTAACACCACCATTCTGCAAAAAGAGAATAAAGTCTATTTTAAAAAACAAATTATACTAAGGTTATATCTTTATCATGGTAAAAAGAGGATTAGAGTTAATAATTGTATAAATATCTACCTACACCTTCAGAGCTATGGTTGCATTAACAGGATGTCTCATAAATGTCTATTCATATTGTGAGAGCAGATACTAGACCTCTAATGGAATAAAAAAGTTCATATGGTCCATAGTCTAATTCTTAACGGTTAGGGAGGAAAAGAAAAATTTAGTTGTTAGCAATTATCCAAGGTTTTCATGAGAAAAACTCAAATATATCTACTTGATGTGCACTCAGAGAAAAAAAAAGTGGTACCAAATAAAAGAAGGTAAAAATGCCAAGGTTAAGAAATTGGACCCTCCTAATTAGGAAGAAAGTGTAGCACAGAGTCATTCGGAAAATTAAATTTTAATATTTCTAAGAACATTGGGACATTACTAGCAGATGTTACTCTCCTATGGTTAGGTTTTGAATATCCTGGATCTCTAAAAAACTTCTTCATTTAATTAGATTTGACATAGTGCAAAACAAACCTAGATTTATTGGCTAATCAAGAAGGCAAACATTTACAAAAAAACCAAAAGACCAAAAAGAAAATTTATGTTTAATATGTGTCTTATAAATGTCTAGTCATAATGGAAGCAGATATTTAACTTTAAGAGAAACAAAAAAGTTCATATGACCCCTACTCCGATTCTCAATGGTCAGGGAGGACAATCAAATTTTGAGTTGTTTGCTGTTTTCCATGGTTTTCATAAGAAATAAGATCCATCCAGATAACAGAGCTCTTATATCCACCAAATAATAATTAAAAATTTTGAAGTTTTCTACTTACCCATCCTATTTGAATGAAACGGGTGAAAAAAAAAAAAGTTGTTTTCAATAAAATAAATTCTTTTAAATTCGCCGAATATTCTTAGGAATATTAAAATTTAATTTTCTTCATGGTAGATGGAAAATTTGATTTTCCTCCCGAACCGTTAAGAATCAGATAATATTTTATTGTTCCACTTGAGACCTAGTATCTGCCTCATCACCACGATATGACTAGAAATTTATGAGACAACCTGTACATAAAGAACAGTAGGGCTTATGTCCTGAACATTAGGAATGGCTTTAGCATAATTTAAATGCAAGAGGTCAGACTTTTTTAACTTAATATAAGTGAAAACAATATTTCAAAGTTAAAATTTACCTTCTAAAATAAACTTATTAAAAAAAAGGAATGATGATTCCCTGAGACCATTTTTCACCAAAGAGAGGTACAAAATAAGATAGGGCACGTTCAAAGAATGTAATGGATGGACACCCTGATGGAAGAAGAAAAGAAAAAAGAGGTAAACATAGTGTTCGTCGATGGCAGGATGTGGAGGAAGACTTCCAATCTTTGGATATTGAGAGGGAAAGAGCAGCTAGTTCGAATGTAGCAAAGGTGGGTTAAAATTTCTTTCCAAGTGGTCTAAGAGAATGAGTCTGGAACTTTCTTCTTTGTCTAGAATAGATTTGTTTCCTGTCCTGATCAGATTGCCTTGGCTTCCTCTATTGAATCTACTGGTAAGGATGTTAAAATCCAAATTAAAAGTTATCGATTAACAGAAACAAAGGGGAAAGAAGTGTTCAGCAGAAAAAATAAAACATATCAGATATGTGACAATTTTGTAAGCAAGATATCTTTTAAGCTGTATATCAGGGGATACTGATGTATTGCTCTCAGAGTTTGGCAAGACTTGAAGAGATTACATGTCTTAAATGCAACCCCATTGAAAATCAATTTCCTAGGTAGTCAGCTGAAGTGGTTAGAATAATCAGAGATGTATGAGAACCAAGGCCCAAGAAAAATAATGAAAGCTTGAATAACAGGTTACAAACCCAGAAGAAGACAGACTACACAAAGATATTTTTTAGAAACGTTCTTGGTGAAAGGACGCTGCTTCACAACATACCACTCTGTGTCTACAACAGCATCAATTTTAATTTTTATTTTTTATTGGAGCCCAAATTACCTGGGAAACTTGATGCATAAACAGGTCACAAGTTGATGATAGAAACGTTCTCCAAGACCTGAAACTAACTATTTGACCCTAGCAGAGGAAATAGAGATCGAACTTATCCTGGAAATGAAAGCACGTTTCCGAAAAACATTCCAATCGGCATTAAGGAATTACCCTAAAATTATTCTTTTGATTATTTCGGACTTATTTCTATTTTTTTCAACTAGTTCAAATCTTCTGTTAAAAATCCTCTAACAGTAGTAACCCCTAAAAAATTATCTAAAAAATAGTTTTGCTGTTTTCTCCTTCAGTTATTTATCATATTTTTCATTTTGTATATTTACCCGTTGTTATTAATGGTAACAATCATAAGGTTAATTTTATCGAATTCACTTTTTCATAAAAATCGGCTAACCGGAAGTCCTACTTTATCCCACGCATTTAGCACCTTTTTACGATTTTCTCAAAAACGGCTCTAATGATTTGGATTAAATTCGCTATATCGATGTAAAATTTAATGGGCTTTAATATCATGTAGGTTTCATTCTGATTGAAATAGTCTGATGGGCCTTAAATGCAGATATTTTAAATTTTCTTCTTCTAAAGCATCTTTAATTTTGTATATTCTATAAAAGTAACCATATCATCTTATTGCCATTGATAAAAAACAAGTAAATATATAAGTTGAACGAATTCGATATATACTGAAAAAAATATTTTTTAAATGCAATTTTTGTTTTTGGACATAATAACAGTAATATACATGTATAGTATATCGCTGGAAAGCTTAAGATTTTAGAAAAATATTATCGTGTACACAAGCTTGTAAAAGTTAATAAAAAGTGATGAAAAGCCAATAACACTAACTGATTATTTTAGATAATAATGTGATGTATGATGTGTGATTTAATAAAAACACATGTTTTTATAGAAATTCAATTTAATTAGTTGTGTAATAGTTTCACTCATTTTTATTTCTAACTGTATTTAAAAATTCTTTAATCGATTTTAAAAAACGGAGGTAAGTGAAAGTCGTGTGTTGCCCGCACCAGATTTTTAGTAATTTGTTCGAGGAAGTAATTCTGAAAAAAAAAAAAAAATAAATAAATAAATATATATATATATATATATATATTATATATATATATATATATATATATATATATATATATATATATATATATGAGGATGGTTTAAGCCTGAGTTAATGATGACTCTGACCTCGCGGAACCACAAGTTATCCCTGACATGAAAATAAGATGGATTATGACTTCGCTTCTCTGCTAAATGAAGTGTACTTGGTCACGAAACTCGAAATTAGCAGTATATTAAGGCTATCTCTTGAGATGTATTTGCTCTCTCCTTTCCATTAAAGTCATCTCAAAACTAGAAAAGTGATAAGCATAAAATATTTTTACTTTTACTTAACTATATATGAAATATATAATAAGAGAAAGTTTTTAAATTTAAAACCCTAATGTTGATTTTTAGAATTGCAATTAAATATTGTTTGGATCACTTTTTACTCGAAGTGGAGAACCAATCAATATTATCACTAAAATATCTTCGTAAGCCTTTATTTAAGCGGGAATAAAGTTCTTTAACTCTTTTCTTTACAACGTTTGGGACAAAAGTTATATATATATTTTTTTTTTGTGATATTTACAGAAACCTTTAAAATATCTGTTTTCTATATTTCTTCCACTCCTCTGGAAATCCCGGAGACTTTTACCAGTTATAATTTAAGAAGTATAATGAAGAATTTATAAAAAAAAATTAGCTTACTTTTTTAAATATTCCAAGTTTCTCTACTAATAAAATGGTGCGAAAAATTAAAGTAGAGGGATCACAACAATGATTGTTGGGATCTCCCTCCTTCAATCGCCCTGAAGAAGGCCTGAAATTTAGGCCGAAACGTAGGAACAAATAAATTTAGTTTCTACTTAATTGTTTATTTGACTGCAACCGGAATCAACTTCTCCTCTATGTATAATACACGTAGTCTTCCATTCCCAATAACTGTAACATTTTCAAGTGAACGAAGGAAATGCGCAAGAGTAAACGTATATTTTTTTTTACTTATATATATACCCATTAAATAAAAAAAATTACGAAAGACATTTTTCGCATTATTCACTAACGAGCAGATCAAAATTTATTTATAATGGTAGGTTAACACTCTTTCGAAACTTGGCTAGCTTCCATGCCTACGTTTAAATTAATTTTTAATTCTTCGGCAAATTACTGAACTAACATTTGAAGAAAACATTACTATATATTAAAATATATTACAATTCTTATATTAAAATATCTGCAAATATTACACAATGGTTTATTAGTTCCAAATAACTATATTAGGATATAACTGTTTATAGCAACTAATTGTTTCGATTTGTTTCTATCTTCAATAATAACCTGGTTTTGGTGGAATGGAAACATCTATTATAATTTGTGACTTGAATATATAAATCAACTTTTTTTTTTTCTGTTTATCACCATTTTATGAATCTAAAACTCCACTTTAAACTATGCATTTTGCACTTTATTACGATTTTCTCAAAACGGACTAAACGATTTCGATTAAACTCGCTTTATCGACGTAAAATTTAATGGCTTTAATATCATACAGGTTTCATTTTGATTGAAATAATTGACAGGACTTAAATGCCGATATTTTAAATGACCTTACCCTAAAGTACCTTTAACTTTGTAGATTACATAAAAATAACCGTACTATCTTTTTAGCATTGATAAAAAGCGATAAATATATAAGTTGAACGAATTCGGTATCCAACTAAAGGAGATTTTTTTTGTTGCAATTTTTGTGTTTTTGAATATAAGAATAGTAATTTAGACGTTAATATACCGTTGGAAAGCTAAATATTATCTTATACACAAAATTGTAAAAGTTAACGAAGAGTGATTAAAATCAATTGATTGTCGTAGATAATATGATTATTTATTAAAACGCAAGTGTTTATATTGAATCTCAATGTAATTAATTCTTTAAACATTTATTTTCATCTCTAACTGTATTTAAAAACTCTTAAATTGGCTATAACAACGGAGGTATGTAAAGTCGCGCAACAGTTTTTTTTTTGTCTATTAGAAATGTTCATTATTAAAAATAATAAACAAAAAAAAAATTAACTAAAAAATATTTTTGCTCTTTTCTCCTTCAGTTGATTATCAATTTTTTCTGTATATTTACCTATTTTTATAAAAAATGATAACAAGAAGGTGGGTTAATTTTTTCGGATCTAAAATATTAAAGTACTTAAGATAATTAAAATATCAGCATTTAAGCGTTAAAAAAAAAAAAATAAATAAACCTGTAACTCTACAACCCAGAAGGATCTTGGGCTGAGATATATTCGTACTGTTTCTATTGCCAACGGCTGTGCAATGAAGTTTTCCCCCCAATTTTTAGGGTACCATTCATAGAGACTGGGTCTGCCCTAGTACCCTAAGGTCCGCCCCTCGCCCGAATTAACAGAATAAATAATATAGCCGGGATTCGAACCAGGTCCCGAAGAACAGTAGACTAGTGCTCCATCACTAGACATTATCACCCCACCCGATACTAAAGCCCATTAAATTTTACATCGATACAGCACTATGTCTTAGGGGTTTGGAAGAATATCCTAAAATGAAATAAAGAAACGAAAAGGAAGGAGCAAGGGCTGGTTGACTAATAAAGGAAGCCATAACTGTTGTCCTTCATTGCCCCGAAAAACATCAATCAGTAACCATTCCTTCAAACATCACTTTCTTTCACAACTTGATACGATCCAAATTATAATCGAGTTTTATCATTATTAGAAAAAAATTACAAGTTTGAAATAAATAAAGTCGGGTTTGTGTAGTATCACTTAAACAATAGAAAAATCAATATCGACAAATTTTTCAAAATAACTAACATTTCAAAATTCTCATCTTACAGAAAAAAAAAAATTAAACAAACATCTCAGTTTAAGTTTATAAAATCTGGTGCGGTCAACACACGACTTTCACTTACCTCCATTTTTAAAATCAATGAAAGAATTTCCAATACACAAAAAATTAGGAGATAAAAATACGTGAAACTATTAAAGAATTAATTAAATTCGAATTTATTTAGAAACGTGTGTTTTATTAAAAAATTATTATTGTTATCTAAAATAATCAGTTAGTTTTATCTTCTTTTCATCACTCTCTATAATTTTTAAAAGCTTCAGTATAAGATAATATTTTTTCTAAAATCTTTAGCTTTCCAACGGTATATCATATAATTTATATATTAACTGCTCTTGTGTTCACAAAAAATCATTAAAAATATATTTTTTAAGTTTTTTCCTTTAGTTTGGATTAGAATTTATTCAATTTATATATTTACTGTTTTTCATTAGCGTTAACAAGATAATATAGTTATTTTTATTGAATCTATCAAAATTAAAGGTACTTTAGGGGAAGAAAATTTAAAATATCGGCATATAAGCCCTGTCAGACCATTTTAATCAGAATAAAACCTACATGATATTAAAGCCCATTAAATTTTACATCGATATAGTGAGTACACAAACACACACACAGACCTTTTTGCGGGACTTGGTTATTTGGACTCAGGGGACCCTAAAACGTGTATTTCCGTTGAAAACTGGAATTCGAAAATTTTCACGATCGCAATACTTCCCCTTACTATATATAGTAAGTGAAAGTAAAAATTAGTTTAAGTGAAAGTAAAATCTCTAATCCTAGATCCGACTGTAATATTATGCGATTTATTACAAATTGTAAACGTTCTATTTATGGCGGTTCTTGAGGATACCAATATTAATAATCTATGTTAAAATGGGTATGATACCTTAGAAATTAAATCCTAAGAAAATTCTTTCTAATCGAATAAAATATGAGACTTACCAGGGACAGAGCTGCGTGCCGAATGGCAACAGTCGTCATCGATAACAACTGACAAAGCCAACCCCAACAATGCTTTCAGACAATGCTCTTCTCGGCCAATCAGAAGATAGCAGACAAATGATAAATAGCCGATATGGCCGTTTCGAAGTCAATGAGGCAAATCAAAACATAATTTTATTTCAGAAACAATATAATTTCTGAAAATTCGAAACTTGTTTCTCTTTTATTCATTGTATACACACATTACATACCAACTCACCTAACCACATTGCCTACTACATACGCGGACGATACTGCAATTTTAACACCAAACGACGATCCTATACTGGCCTCACTGACTGGACAAAAACACTTAATCCTACAAAAAAACTGGTACTTTCTTTGGAAAATTCGATTAAATCACGAAAAGCCAAAACATGTAACGTTCACATTACGAAAAAAAACTCGACCAAGAATTTTTATTGGTGACAACCAAATTCCTCAGACCAACTCTGTACATTACCTAGGATTGACACTCTATCGATGGATGACTTGGAGCCCACATGTCAAGATGAAAAGAAAGACACTCAACCACCGACTGAAAGTACTATACTATTTTCTATATTAAAATTTAGACAGAAACTGAATAAATACACACACCTACTTTAAACAAATATGGACTTACGCTTCACAGATTTATGGCTCAGAAAAAAATGCTCGCATTCAAAAACTGAAATCATTTCAATAAAAATTTTGACTCATAATGACAGCTCCTTGGCACGTTAACAACAAAACCCTACATACGGACTTATAACAACTAACAGTTGACTAACGTATACGAATACTCTATTCTCGGTTCCACAGTAAAGTGCACGGACGCGACAATAGATTGATTAACAACATGTCAATAGCTGAAATACCAGGCAGAAGAAGGCTAAAGAGAAGCTGGATGAGGGACCTCCTCTGCTAAATTAAAGCTTTGGAAGGGGTGCTGCTGGGCACTTTTCTTCCCCCTGCCTACCATGTTGGATCTCACTTTTTATATAGCACATCTGCTGATTGTGAGATAGCTTCTGCCAGGTGCTAATGAAGAAATAAAAATTGGAATATGCCACCTATAAGTTAATGATGAATTGTCATCTTCTTTAAATGTGTAGGGAGAAAATATATTTGTCTCTTAAATATCATGATCTTTTAATTAAGCTTATCTGATGAATAAAATTATATATTTAAAAAAAGATTAATTATTCGGAAGAAACATGTTTTGATGATAAATAAATGGTTCTTAGATCTTTCTCAAAAGTTGATTATTACACCAGTGACCATTAGGAGTCGTCGTTTCTGGGGCTTTCCCCATCTTCAGGACTCAATACAATACATTAACAAATTATCATTTATTATTACAAAAAAAATTCTTTGTACTAATTACAATTTAATATAAAAAAAAATACAATATTACGTAAAAGTCTATTTACTTGACAATAATGTATAAGTGAAGAACATATCCATGTAAAAAAATTCAATAAATAATTAGAAAAACTTCATGAAAAAAATTAACATATGAGAACCACTCATCACAGCCAACATAATCTTTGATCTATAATAAAATAAGGCTATTCTATTACTGTTAAAATCTAGACACTTATACATTATTAAAATCTAGATATCTTTTATTATTATTTTTTTTTATCGCATCTGCAAAATGGCAACTGAGATGTTTTTAATTTGTTTTAAAATTTATAGTCTTTTATATTTTTGTTTATATATATATATATTCTATTGTTCTATTAAAATTAATAGAACGGGCATTGGAAGACTTAAAAAAACCGTTAGTGACGTTTTCGAATGGTTGTGAGAAAATCGTTCAGCAAAATATTAAAGAAAAAAAAATTATTTTTACACATTTCATTTTGATCAAAACGAAAGTATCCTATAACAACTTGTATGTACATAAAGCAAATATTTGTTGCGCAAACACCGCTGTAGAGTAGCCCCGATAAGAGCTTTTCGCTAACGTATGTTCAATATTGAAAAACATCTGATAATACATCAATCTTATCTTTGAAAAAAAAAAAAAAAAAAACGTCCCAAGCACGGTCGATTAATGCATTTGTGTGTGCAATTAATAGTAGACGAAAATATGAAAAATAATAAATTTTAGAAAAATGTTATTTATATAAAACTTTGTATGTAAGGTACTATCGAGTGGTAAAAAGCGTATACAACTTAATGATTGTTGTAATAATAATTTATATTGTTATATTATAAAATCAAAAATAAACTTAATTTCTCGTGTGTTGCTCGCACTACATTTTAGTATCCCACGTTGATCGCGAACCCTATCCGAGGTTAGCGCCCTAGAGCGGCTGCAGCTCAAAGTGGACCGAGTGCACAAGATCTCCTCGACATGGGCCTTGCTCTCCTTAGGGGTCGCTGTGGAGGTTCCTCAAGGACCAAAACAAGGAAATCCAAAAGAGGTCGCCGAGCCAACTCATTGCGGGCAGTAAATGTCTTCTATCGAGAAGGGTTCGAATGTTTAGAGGCAAAATTAAGTTTTTAATGGGCATTAAAGATAATCTTTTTACATTGAGAGGGTCGATAACAAATTTTGAAGAATTTTTATAGGTAAAATTAGACATTAACACGTTCACGCGGGGGCGAATATCTACGTTTTTTCCCGTGAGGCGGGACTGTCTTAGCTACTTACGCTTCGTGGGGTAGGGCGACACTATTGCAAGTAACAACGTGTTTAATGAGATATCGTTTTGATAACAGTTTTGACATACACATATGACTTAAAAGAGTTATTATGGAAATACTTAAAAAATAATCTTATATTATTATTTATTATTAAAAATAATTCTTATATTATTATTTATTATTAAAAATAATTCTTATATTATTATTTATTATTAAAAATAATTCTTATATTATCATTTATTATTAAAAATAATTCTTATATTATCATTTATTATTAAAAATAATTCTTATATTATCATTTATTATTAAAAATAATTCTTATATTATTATTTATTATTAAAAATAATTCTTATATTATCATTTATTATTAAAAATAATTCTTATATTATCATTTATTATTAAAAATAATTCTTATATTATCATTTATTATTAAAAATAATTCTTATATTATTATTTATTATTAAAAATAATTCTTATATTATCATTTATTATTAAAAATAATTCTTATATTATTATTTATTATTAAAAATAATTCTTATATTATTATTTATTATTAAAAATAATTCTTATATTATTAAAAATAATTTTTATATTATTATTTATTATTAAAAATAATTATTATATTATTATTTATTATTAAAAATAAATCTTATATTATTATTTATTATTAAAAATAATTATTATATTATTATTTATTATTAAAAATAAATCTTATATTATTATTTATTATTAAAAATAATTATTATATTATTAATAATAATCCTTTGTATTGTATTCTTATTTATGGGTATAAAGGTATGAAATGAAATAAAGCTCTGCTAAATAAAATTATCTAAGAAGAGTAATCAAATGAAATTAACCGATAAGAGCCTTTGAGGGAGCATGTTGAAAGTTATAAAATATTTAATGAATAAACTCTTATGCTTGTTAATTCCTACAACATTTAATTTTAAGGAAAAATAAAATAAACTTATTTACCAAAAACAAGTGACTCATCTGTGATGCACGTCGCCCCACGGGATAGTTAAGCATGACCCACCGGTGGGTCACATCGCCCACGGAACAGACAAGTATGACCCACCGTGGGTCACTCCGGCGTGAACGAGTTAAAGCATTAGACTCAGCAAATTATTAGGGGCCAACGCTTTCCAAGAGTCGCGTAAAAAAATCGTAAAGTTAGCATGCGAAAAACACATTTTATTTAATATCTTTGGTTCTAGTAAAGGTAAAAACATAAGTTTGGTGTCAAAATTACCCTATTTCAAAGCAAAATAACTAAAAAATACTCCTAAAATAAATAAAGTTTTATGCTTGGTAATAATCCTAGAAATAGAAATTTTTTTATTTTATAACTTTATTTCTTTATCCACACCTGTTTATACATACATATAACAATCAGTGGATTGTCTGTCAGAATTACAATAAAAAGTGGCATGTCAGGCATGAGGAAGATGACAATACCCAGTGGTATCTCTTCCGTGGCATGTTTTAATTCAAAAGATTATAGAAGATCTCTCATCCATGACCTTTTCAGTCTTCTCCTGATGTTGTGGGGCATATTGGTTGTTGCCATTTGTTCTATGAGAGGGTTGTAATGTCCTAGTAATTTGCTGTGAAATCGAGAGTAGTGAGTTCGTATGTATTCGCTGACGGTAGGCATGTGTAAGTCTGTATGTAAAGTTGTGTTTGAAACATACCAAGGTGCTTGCGTAATTCGTCTAAGTATTTTTGACTGGAAAGTTTGAAGTCTTTGTATATGAGTCTTTTTTGCAGCTCCGAAAATTTGAGAGGCGTATGACCATATTGGTTTTAGTAAGTATGTGTAGGTTGCAAGTTTCTGTCTTAATTTTAGTTTTGATTGTCGTCTGAGTAGTGTGTGCAGCAGTCTACTTCTTTGGTTTAGTGTCTTTCGTTTTTTCTTAATGTGCGGGCCCCAAGTCATTCTCCTGTCAAAAGTTAGTCCAAGGTAGTTGACACTGTCTGTTTGTGGTATTGGTATATTATCGATGTACACTGGTGGGCAGGTTTCACGTCTTAGTGTAAATGTCATATGTTGGCATTTGTCATAGTTTAGTCTTGTTTTCCACAGCTTGCACCAATCCTGTACTTTTTGTAAGTGATGTTGTATAGTCAGTGAGGCTTGAGTATGATCTTCATGTTTTGATAAGATTGCAGTGTCGTCTGCGTATGTTGCCGTCAGGATGTTTGCACTGTCTGGTATGTCGTGCGAGTATAATATATATAGCAGTGGTGCAAGTATTGAGCCTTGGGGCACACCTGCCAGCACTGGTCTTATTGAAGAAGTTTCTGTACCTTGTCGGACGGAGAAAAATCTGTCAGAGAGAAATGATTGAATAATAAGAAAGTATGTGTGTGGTAGTATCTTTTTGAGTTTAAACAGGAGACCCTGGTGCCAGACTCTGTCAAATGCTTGAGCTACGTCCAGGAATACACCTGTTGCATATAATTTTTGCTCAAGCGCAGTTGAAATGAAATCAGTCACTCTGTGTAGTTGATGTGTTGTGGAGTGGAATTTTCTAAATCCAAATTGATGATCGGGTATTATTTGATTATCACCTAGTATGTCTATTAATCTTTTGTATAATAATTTTTCAAATATTTTGGAGCAAATAGAAAGCAAACTAATTGGGCGGTAGGAAGAGGGGTTGTTTTTGTCCTTGTTTGGTTTATTAATCATGGAA
Source organism: Piezodorus guildinii (assembly GCA_023052935.1). NCBI lineage: Eukaryota > Metazoa > Arthropoda > Insecta > Hemiptera > Pentatomidae > Piezodorus > Piezodorus guildinii. Next base: position 140,047,126 of record CM041293.1, read on the forward strand.
ATGTAAGAGTATTTCCATTGAATTTGAAATTTTGTAGTCCTAAGTATTGCATTATAAATAGTCGTGAGAAACACTAGAGCCTTTCTTGGCATTTGCTGGAGTGCTACAGCATTTACAAGGTCGTGGCCAGGAGCTTTCTTTTTTTGTAAGTCTTTAATGTGTTCTGCGACCTGTGATGGAGTGAAGGAAGGAGGAGGCAATGAGAGCTGTAGTGGAATGTCTAAGGTTTTGAGTAAAAATTCGTCGTGTTCTTTATTAGTGTCGTCAGTATGTGGTGTGAAAACAGATGAAAGATGGTCAGCAAAGAGTTCAGATTTTTCTTCATCCGACACGGCCCAGGAACCGTCTTCTTTCCTTAAAGGAATCATCAGTTTCCTATAATTTTCAATGTAAGATTCATAATTAGTTCTGTTGAATTTTTGTATCTTTCGTTTCAGTTCATTGTTAAGTTTGTTAAATGTCCGTTTGTCTGATGATAATCTGTTTGTTTGCCACACTTTACGAGCTCTTCTCTTTGCTCTGATCAGGTCCCTTATGTATTGTGGGTAGCAAGGTAAGTTCGTTGCATGTTTGTTGCTGGGTTGAGATGAAGACCACGCTGCATTCTGTACAGACTTGGTGAAGACATCAACTGCCGTCTCAAGTTCTTCCTCTGTTTTCAGCGATAATGGAATTGAAATAAGAGATTCTAAGTACACTCTGTAGAAATCCCAGTCCATATTTTTCTGAGTGAGTGATGGTCTTTTATTTACTTCTGAGGGTTCATCATGAAGAATCAGATGTACTAAGGAGTGATCAGAGCAAAGATCGAAGCCAGTTTTAACAGTGTGAGGTACAGTTCTAAGTCCTTTAGTTATAAAAAAGTCAAGTAAGTCAGGAGTTTTGTGTAAAGAATTTGGCCAGTATGTAGGGGTATTTGGGGAGATTGTGTCCAATGAAAGATTTTGGAGGACACTTAACAGATTTCCTCCTCGTGTGGTGCAGAGCCGGGAACCCCAGTTGTAGTGTTTGGCGTTAAAATCGCCTCCAGCGATAAAGCATCTCCCTAATAGTTTAAAAAAGTCAGAAAACATTGTTGGTGTCAAAACGTACCTTGGCGGACAGTACACAGCTGCAAGAGTGATAGTGTGGTGCTGAGTGTAAAGTGTGATGCCTGTTTATTGTATTATCGGTGAGATGGGTAGTTCTACAGAGTTATGTTTAAGAACTGCTCTAATCAGTATAGCCGTTCCACCATGTGCTGTCTTGTCAGGGTGGTCTGTTCTGTACATAATGTAACCTGGAATGTAAAATTTTGAACGTGGTGTTAAGTGAGTTTCAGTTATTAGTGCTACATCTGTCCTATTTTCGTGCAAATATAAGTCAAGCTCAGTTCTATGTTGGTTAAGTCCGTTAGCGTTCCAAAGGAGTATTGACAAGGTACCCACTGTTAAGTGACTAGGGTCCATATGATGTGCACCACACTTGTGAAATCTGTGATAAATGTTGGAGAATACTGAAAAGGGGGTGGATAAGATTATTAAGTTCTCTGATTATGTCTACCATTTGGGAAGAACTACTTACAGTTGGAGGTACCTGCTGGGTAATGCCTTTTCCCATACCTGACAGAATTGGTTGCTGTTGAGGTCCAGAGCTAAATCTCGGTTGTGCTGGCAGAGGGTGCTTCTGAGATCCAGAGCTGTTTTCTGGTTGTGCTGGCACATGATTTTGCGGAGTTGGAGGATACTGAAGAGGTAAAGAGTACTGAGGAGGCGGTGCATACTGAAGGGGCGAAGGTTGCTGCGGCGGTGGAGGGTAGTGGGATGGCTGACTGAGGGTCGGGAAGTCTTCTGAGCGAGGAGGCATCTGCGCTGGTTGAATGTGTGTTGGTCGTTGGAACTGTCTTCTGGCATTTCTAAGGTCCCTTAAAGTTTGACAGCCCTTATAGTTTGCTGGGTGTTCTCCACCACAGTTAGCACACTTAGCTGGGGTGTCTCTCGGCTTGGTGCAGGTAGTGCTAACATGATTAAGACCACATCTAACACACCTCGGTGGATGGTTACAGTATGATCTTGTGTGACCGTACTGCTGGCACCTTAAGCACTGTGGGATGGTTCTCTTTTTTCGAGGTTCTTCAATTTTTATTCGAGAGTAATAAATATACTCGATTTCAAATATTTTTTCGTTAAATGATGACTTTGTGATGTCCACAAAGAACATCGGTAATGGTGTTTTAAATCGTGAAATTACATTTGTTACGTTCGTAACTTCGTATCCCAATTCCTTGAATTCGTTTTTTAATATTTCTTTGTCAATGGTGTGATGAAGACCCTTGATCACAACTCTTGGGGTACGATCCTCTAAAAGTTGGTATGAGTGAAAATCTGCACCATTTTGTCTTAGTGCACTAGTGAGTTTTCGGTATGTTGTCGGGGTGTCTGTGTATACAGTTATACCTTTCAGGGTTGATTTTATTTTAAACTTTTGATGGCCTGCTTCTTTTTCTAAAAATGACACAAAATGTGAGTAGTTCTGAACACCATTGATAAAAATAGGTGGTACCTTTTCATTTTTGTTTGTCGTTTGTTCAGAGAAGTTTGTTGGTTCAGTAGTTTGTGAGAGTACTTCAAAGCTGTTGCTGGTAGGAATAACCTGACTTGGTCGTTTTTGATGTGGTGTGTCTTTATCACTATTGAGAGGCCTTTTTCTTCCTATCACTAGCTCCCATGCATTATTTTCTTCACTGTTAGTAAGAGTGTCCATTTCACTAACCGAAAGCGCGGGCGCTGACGGCTCCCCCATCAATGGGGTGGAATTTTTGTTTATTAGCACTTCTACTAAAACGAAACGAGCCTAATAATTAGTAATTTAGTGATATGAAACACTGCATTAAACTGTAAAACTAAGAAATTAATTGAGTTCAAAGAATATTAACAAAAATTTGTAACCTGTATCTGTCTCATGTGATTTTCCGTAAGCTTGACAAATATAAGTTATTATAAACTACCGGAAAAGTTAACAAACTTTTAGAAAAACGTTTTTGAACACTAAAACGCACTTGAACGCACTTTAAAACATGGTTTTATTCAAAATAAAGCGGCACTAGAAAGAGTAACCTCATTCCTGTTTGGCGTCCAGAAATAGAAATAATCTCGTAAAAGGCGGAATTATTTATCAAAAAATATCACTGAATGAGAGGTGCAGTAGCCACATGTTTCACTTCAGTGGCGAACATATTTAAATCACTTCATCACTTCAGAATCCTTTCAACGAGAATGGCGACTTTAACTTAGAATGAAAAAAAAAAAAAAATTAAAACAGTTCTTAAAATATGGAAATCGGGCATATCCTTTGAAATAGTAAATTAGTCCTTTTCGGGCGTAACCCACCTCACCCACCCTAATATAGACAGTTAGACTTAAGTTATTTCGGACCGCTTCTTGCATCGGGAAGAGAGTTTCTATATTAAAAAGTGTCCTTTTTAGTGTGGTAATCCTAGTTACCAGTGAATTATTTCGATTCGTATCCTTTTAAAAGGAGAATCGAGTCAAAAATGGAGGTTCTCTTCCATTTTGAACCGTATCCTGGTTACAATAAATGTCAATTGTTAAGAATCCTTTCAACGAGAATGGCGACTTTAACTTAGAATGAAAAAAAAACAAAAATTAAAACAGTCCTTAAAATATGAAAATCGGGCATATCCTTTGAAATAGTAAATTAGTCCTTTTCGGGCGTAACCCACCTCACCCACCCTAATATAGACAGTTAGACTTAAGTTATTTCGGACCGCTTCTTGCATCGGGAAGAGAGTTTCTATATTAAAAAGTGTCCTTTTTAGTGTGGTAATCCTAGTTACCAGTGAATTATTTCGATTCGTATCCTTTTAAAAGGAGAATCGAGTCAAAAATGGAGGTTCTCTTCCATTTTGAACCGTATCCTGGTTACAATAAATGTCAATTGTTAAGAATCCTTTCAACGAGAATGGCGACTTTAACTTAGAATGAAAAAAAAACAAAAATTAAAACAGTCCTTAAAATATGAAAATCGGGCATATCCTTTGAAATAGTAAATTAGTCCTTTTCGGGCGTACCATTGTAACATAGGAGTACCAACTTCATCACGCATGGTCAAACCCAGAATTCGGCAAGACGTTCTAATGTAAATATTATTATTTAGCTTCAAAAATTCTATAATATTATTAATTTTGTTATTTTAAATGTGTTTGTTTATTATTTATTTATATCTATAAAATTAAACATATCACCTTTTTATTATTAATAAGAAACTGATAATAAATTTAAATAGAAAATAGATAAAATGTGTTTTTGAACATAAACATAGTAATATAGACGTATGATATACCGTTGAAAAGCTAAAGATTTTAGCTAAAAAAAAAAAAAGTATTTTATACACAAAATTATAAAGGTTGACGGAGAGTGGTAAAAAGCCGACAAAATTAACTGCTTTTCGTAGATAATAATATAATTGATTATTTAATAAAACACATTAATAATTGTAATTAATTCTTTAACGATTTAATTTCATTTCTAACAGTATTTTAAAATTCTTAAATTGATTTTCCTCAGGGCAGTATTCTTGGACCCATTCCTTACACAGTCTTTACAGCTGATATCCCAACCCATCCTTCCAACTTCCTTTCTACTTATGCTGATGACACCTGTGTATTGTCAGTCAATAATGATCCCACAGTTGCCTCTCAAACCCTTCAATCCCACATCAGAGAACTTGAAGTATGGTGTCAGAATTAGAGGATAAAGATAAATTCCAATAAATCCTACCAAATAACCTTCACCCTGCGTCATAAACCGATGACACAGGCCCTACTGTTTACTTCAACAATACTCCGCTTGTCCCAGTCGAACAGGTCCGATTTCTAGGACTGCATCTGGACAAACATCTTACTTGGAATCCACACACAAGACTGAAACGACAAGAAACTGCCGGACCTTTTTGGACTACTGCAACACTTACTGGGCAAATGCTTAAACCTTCCGCCTAATTACAAAAGACTCATCTACATGACTATCATAAGACTGATATGGACTTACGGAGTAGAGCTCGGGGCTCTACTAATCCATCAAATTCTTCCCATCTCCAATCCTTACAATCAAAAATTCTTCGAAAAATCCTCAATGCTCCGTTTTTTTGTTACGAATCTACTTATCCATAAAGACCTAAATGTTCCAAATGTTGCTGACTTGACCCGAGCCAGGTACCAGTCCTTTCATGACAAACTCCATTACCACTCTAATCCACTAGTTTCAAACCTTGCCACCTCAACAATCCCTGGTAATCCTCCGAGGCGTCTGAAAAGAAGATGGCCCCGAGACCTTCTGGTTTAGCATAGTTTTTGGAGATCTGCCAATGGGTAGTATCTCTACATGTGAATCCTGACAGTATAAGCTTGTATCACATTTACTCAATGTATTTTAAAATACAGTTGTAAATATCAAAAATATATAAAAAAAATAAATAAATTGATTTTAACAACGGAGGTAAGTGAAAGTCGTGTGTTGCGCTCACCAGATTATTAAGTTATCTATTATACCGAGGTATAAAACGCAAATACCGATAAATTTTTCTTTCAGAACTATTTCTATAAAGATATAGGAAAAAAACAAAATAAGTCCGAAGCCGGCTATAGCAGGATGATAATATATTCGGTTATCCCTGGAACTCACTCAGTCTATAAAAGTGGGTACCTAAAATTGAGAATTAAACAAAAATGGCGGCTAAGCGGTATGTCGGCCTAATCATATCATTCTACTGCCATTGGTCTAGAAAAAGTAAGGAATCACTACTATGTACTGAACTCAAGACCTGTGAAGGTACAGGTTTTTATTTTTATAAAAATACATAATTAGTCATAAAATCTTACAATTAAACGTTCTAAAAAATCATTTTAAGAATGTAACTCATACATAACGATATCGAAGAATACGTAATAAAAAATAGTAATATCAGCAGGTTATCATAAACATCCTTTACGTCAAACGTATTTCCGATTAAAACAAGAAAAAATGAGTCTATAAAAAATATTATGTAGACGTATGAGGTAATAGTTTATCAAAGCGATACCGACGGAAATAAATTAATTATAAGTTTTGTAAACTGTAAACATATTATTTCGTTGGTTCTGATAGTGCTATCTCTATCATGCGAATTCTAGTCAGAAATCTAGACAATTTAGATGCGTTATTTGTATTTTCGCTATCTTAATTTTGAATTATTCCTTGTTCAGTGGATTTTAATCGAAATTTTAAGGAACGAAGAATGATGATCGTTTCGTTATAAAAGAAGATTACCTTTTCCGTTTTTTTTTTTTTTTTTTTTTTTTTTTTTTTGTATAATACAAATATTTTTTATAAAACTGATTTGAAAAAAAAAATTCACGCAAAACAGACATGCACTTACCTCTTTAATATATATCAATTTAGTTTAAAAAAAAAAAACAATTACTTTAGATTATGCGTTTTCCGTTACTGTTCATTATCTACTGCAGATTTTCATGTTATAGAAAATTTTATACTTTCCAAAGGTAAGTTGTATACCTTACCTACATCATAATTTTAATTTCTAGAAAAATAAAATCAAAAGGTAGATACTCTCCAATCCCACATCAGAGACTATGAGGTATGTGTCAGAAATGGAGAATTAAAATCAATTCCACTAAATTCCAACATTTACCTTTACCCTTCGTCGACAACCTATGACATCCTGCCCTACAGTGTTCTTTAATGATCTTCCGCTGGTCTCGTTTGAATAGATACGCTATTTAGGACTCCTGCTTGACAAACGCCTTGGGGCATTTTCACACATAGACCGCTGCCGTCTAAACGGTTTATAATCCTAGGCTTATCAGCCGGCCAAACGGTCGTGGATATAGGGACATAGTTGGAGCTTTCACACATACACGGATGCCGTTGGGACGGTTTATAATCCTCTTTAAGCCGTGTAGCGACCGGAGAGCTTTGAGCTTTTGAGCTATACTAAATCATCGAACTGTTCCCATATCCAATCCTTAAAATCCAAAATCCTTAACGCTCCTTAGTTTGTCACGAATAAAATCATCCACAATGACCTTAATGTTCCATATGTTGCTGATTTGGCCCGCACCAGGTATCACTCAGCCCACGAAAAACTTCACTCCCACTCTAATCCATTAGTTACAATCCTTGCTTCCTGTTCAATACCTGATAATCCTCCGTGACGTCTGAAAAGAATATGGCCTCGAGACCTTCTTGTTTAGACTCACTACTAAAAAGTGCTGCCAATAGGCAGTTTCTCTTCATGTGTTTTATCATTTCAGCATATTTACTTGTTGTATTTTATTCAGTAGTAAATTTCAATAAAAATATATTTAAAGAAAAAAAAGGTAAATTTTAATTAACTCTGTTGTCAAAATCAATTTAAGAACTTATGAATCAAGTTAAAGTTGAAACATTTTAAATAATTAAAATAAGTTTCCATAATAATAATAATAATATAATAATAATAGGCTTAGCGAACCCGAAGGTTCGATGCCGATACACCAAATTCCGCCTACACAGACTCGTCCAATGCTCACCATTCAAGCCCAAGCTCCCGAGATCACCTTAACGCAATCCTCCCATCTCCGCTTCGGCCTACCTTTCGGACGCCTACCAGTCGAATCAGCAAATACCAACTTTCTCGGAATCCGTTCGTCATCGAGCCCAACAACTTTACTCGCCCATTTGAGTCTCCGCGATGCAATCAGCTCAATTATATTCACAGGATGCAAGTTCCGCAATTCCGCGTTATGCAACCTTCTAAACTCTCCAGTGGCCTCATCTCTCTTTGGACCAAATATTTTACGCAATACTTTATTTTCGAAAACCTTAAGCCGCTGTTCATCCTTTAAAGTAAGCGGCCACGTTTCACATCCGTAAAGAACCGTTGGAAGAATAATAGTTTTATAAATTCTAATCTTTAAGTTTTTAGATAGAAGCCGCGAACTAAGTAACTTAGCAACTGAATAATAACACGCATTTCCCACCTTTAACCGGGACTTTATTTCTTCCTGGATTTCATTTTTTCTAGTTATAATTGAACCTAAATACTTGAATTTCTCTACGTGTTCAAAAGTATGACCTGATACATCAATATCTCCAAGATCGACACCGTTTCTGCTACTAATCATATACTTCGTTTTATCGGTATTTAATTCGAGTCCTATTTCTTTACCGGTTTTTAAAAATAAGTTTCCATGAAAACTTTTATTATAGATTATATAATTTCTTTATAAATCATTAAAAAAACCTGATGATCGCAACACACGACTTTCCCTTACCTCCGTTAAAATCAATTTGAGAAATTTTAGAGTTGATAAAAGGTAAAAGTATCACACAGAGTTTCGATGGAATAATCATGGAGTTTCAGATAATATAATGAGAGGACCCTAAAACTTTTATTTTCGTTGAAAAATATTGCAATACTTCCCCTTTACTATATATTTCATATATAGGTAAGTGAAAGCAAATAAATCCTGGAAATCCAAAAAAAATCAATCTACAGAAACTTACACGACTAATTACTTGGACACATGTACATGCGTTGACACAAAGTCAATTGGCAAGCCTGAAGATAGAAATATTTTATTCTGATACTTTATTTATCATATATATTTAAATATTTCTGAATAATCCTTAGGACGGCGGTTGAATTAATCAATCGAAAAAACAAACTAAAGTGAAAATAAATTGAGCTATTATATACACTGAATCATAAGGCAAGCATTGAGAACTTTCAAGGATTACTGGTATTAATAAATATTTATGTAATATTATAATACGCCCTTAATACCTCACAAATGCAGTTTGCTTTGCTTAATCTATGCTTGCTTCAGAAATATATGACTCACCTGAAACAAAAGAAAAATTAAAGAATTAACAAATTTCCTTTTTATTTTAAAAGAATAATATAATCTCTATGTTTATTTATCTAAATTTTATCGTAAAATAAAATAAAAGGAAAAAAATATATAGGAAAAAAAATTTATTGGTTTGCAACGCATGAAATGACTGTTTTTAGGATGGGAAAGAAAATTAAAAGATTAGGTCAAATCTAATTTATTTTTTATTCAAAGTATTTACCATAATTTTCGATACACTTTTGCCAACGATAAACGTTTTTGATTTTAGAAAATTTAATCTCAATGGGATATCACTAAGAGGTTCTTATGTTCTTCTCTATCTTCAAAAATAACTGAGTCATGGGCGTATTTATGGGTAAAATTTCAATGTTTTCTCTTATAATTATAATTATTCGCAGTTATTTGGTTAAAAAACACTCATAATTTTTTTCTCTGTCTTTAATAACTGTTGCTGTAACATCTCGTGAGTATAGTTGTCTTAAATATGAAATTTCAGTTTCATAGGACTTATCGTTTTTGTGCTGGACTTAACACGGACACATGCACAGACCTTTTTGCGGGACTTAGTTATTTGGAGTCAGGGGATCCTAAAACGTGTATTTCTGTTGAAAACTGGAATTTGAAAATCTTCAAGATCGCAATACTTTCCATTGCTACATATATAGGTAAGTGATCGTAAAAATATCAATAATTATTTTTTCATTTTCTAGGAAATTTAATGCTCTATGAAATAGCACTAAGAGCAAAAATTTGGTATTTATCTATTTATGAATTAGGAAAAAACTAGCATTTTGTGGTGAATAACAAAAAAAATCTGGTGCGGCCAATACACGACTTCCACTTACCTCCATTTTTAAACTCAATGAAAGAATTTTCAAAAACAGTTAGAGATAAAAATACGTGAAACTATTAAGGAATTAATTAAATTGAATTTATATAGAAACATGTGTTTTATTAAAAAATGTATTATTTTATTATCTAAAATAATCAGTTAGTTTTATGTTCATTTCATCACTCTCTATTAACTTTTAAAAGCTTGTGTATGAGATAATATTTTTTTTTCTAAAATCTTTAGCTTTCCAACAGTATATCATACATGTAATTACTGCTCTTATGTTGAAAAACGAAAAATTGCATTAAAAAAATATTTTTTCTGTTTTCTCCTTTAGTTTGGTATCGAATTTATTCAATTTATATATTTACCTGTTCATCAGCGTTAACAAGATAATATAGTTATTTTTATTGAATCTACAAAATTAAAGGTACTTTAGGGGAAGAAAATTTAACATATCGGCATTTAAGCCCTGTCAGACCATTTTAATCAGAATAAAAACCTACATGATATTAAAGCCCATTAAATTGTACATCGATATAGCGAGTTTAATCAAAATCGTCGGAACTGTTTTCGAGAAAAGGAGGAGGGGGTATTTAATTTTTGTGTGTGTTTTTTGGCAATACAATTTTAATAGATTGGACAGGCTAATAATAACTATGATAAATTAAATTCTCCTTTTATTAATAACTGAAAACTCAAACTCCAGAAAATTCTATATGTGATATATAAAAAAATTGAAATTTCCAAACCACAAACTCAAAAGTCACATTATAGAGATGTAATAATAGCACTAAAGGGCATTAAATGTTAGCCAAGTGCTCCTTTCTAACAGTTAAATAAATAAAAAAACTGAAAAAGGTTCTGCTTTCAATTGAGATGGTGAACCGTTACTGCACCGCACAACCGTGAGAAGAGTACAGATGGTCGACAGTCCCTTTAAGGTATCGAGTTATTATGAACCTTAGAGAGTAGGCTGAGTTCTATATAGGATCGCTCTGTCCGGTTTCTGTGATTCTCCGGGTATAAGGATTCTATTCTACCGATATAAGGAACAGCTATACAGCTGGATCGTGAGGATGTTTTTTAGGATGGAGAATAAACAGAAGGTTTTAAGACTTGCATAACAGCCATCAATGCCCAAAGTCACTGGTCCCAACCCGGCAGATGATCCTAGGATGTTTTAAAGGGAATGAAAATACTTGGTTATGCTGCCCTTCGGAGGTAACGTATAATGGTGGTTCCTAGCCTGTGCGATGTTACGGATCCATACCTCCAAATGAATTGCCGACTTAGCCCGAAATAGATATACCTCTTTTAACTCTAAACTAACAGATCACTCAAATTCTCTCGTCCGTAACTTTTTAACCATATGCATACCTGACAACCCTCTGATGTGAATACAAATACGATGGCCACGGTATCTGCTTAAATAATGAAAATATTAAAGTGCTATTAATGGGTTGTGCTTCACAAGTCTTTGCCGGTCCCATAATTATTTATTCTCACATTTGCTTTTGTATTTTATTTAATACTGAGCCAATTTATGACATGCACATTTTAACCATCTTCCCAAAAACGGCTCTTTCAATTTTAATCGGTGTAAAATTTAAAGCGATTTAATATGATATGCTTTCATTCTAATTGAAACGATTTGACAGGACTGATATTTTATGTTTTCTTTAAAGTGCATTTAATTTTATAGGTTTAAAAAAATTAAACACACCGGCGAAACATACCTATGGGACGTGTTTGATAACCAACTAAAGGAGAAAACAGAAAATATATTTTTTATGCGATTTTTGAACATAAAAATGGTAATATAAATGTATAATACGAGTATACCGTTGGAAAGCGAAAGAATTTAGAAACAAAAATTATCTGAAACACAAATTTTTAAAAGTTAATGGAGAGTGATGAAAAGCCGATAAAACTGACTAGTTGTTTTAGATAAGAATATTTATTTTTTTCTCTGGCGCGACAGGCTGTGTAGGCCCTTGGCCGCGTGGTGTAATCTCCTGGGAGAATATACTCACGTTTCTCGAAGAACTTTTATGAGGTAGGGTCACCACTCCATACGCTTATTTTGGGAGTGGCCACCAGTAGACTGACGGTTTTCCCATACTGGGCTGTGAGTGAATCCCCATTTAATTTTATACTTATAAAAGTTCTGCCTTAGTATAATAGATTATATTAACAATATATTAGATTATTTAGTAAAACTTGATTTTTCATGGAAGCTTAATTTAATTATTTGACGTCATTTCAAGTCTCAATTAAAATGTTATGTTATTTATTCGTTCTGAATTTGATTTTAACAACGGTTGTAAATAAAGTCGTGTGTTGCACGCACCTGATTTTTAAAGGTAATACTTCTTCTTTTTTATAACACGAAAATAGTAATTTAGATCTATAATATACTGATGGAAAGCTCAACATTTCACGAAAAAATATGTTTACAACGAAAGTGAAAATAATTCTGATACCCTTCTTTAAAAGTTCTTAAATTAATTTTTAACGACCGAGGTAAGTAAAAGTCGAGTGATACTCGCGCCAAACTTTTTTTTAGAATAAGATGGTTAAAAATCTGGTAAGCGCAACACTCTATTTTCACTTACCTCCGTTATTTATATAAAGTTGAGAATTTTTAAACAAATTTAGAAACGAAAATAAATTGTTAAAGAATTATTTACATTGAATTTTAAAAGAAACATGTATTTTAATAAATAATCTACTATATTATTATCTACGAAAATCAGTTTATTTTACCGGCTTTCATCACTCTCAGTTAACTTTTACATTAGTATGTATAAGACAACATTTTTTTCTAAAATCTTTAGCTTTCCAACGGTATATTATACATCTATATTACTGTTCTTATGTTCAAAATAAAAAAATTGCATCAGAATATATGTTTGCAGTTATCTCCTTTAGTTGGTTATCAAATTCTTTCAACTTAAACATTTACCTGTTTTTTATTAATGGTAACAAGATGATATGGTTATTTTTATAGAATTTACAAAAGTAAAGGTAGTTTAGAGAATAAAATTTAAAATATCGGCATTTAAGCCCTATCAGGCTATTTCAATCAATGAATGATTGAATGATGATATTAAAGCCCATTAAATTTTACATCGATATAGCGAGTTTACTCAAAGTCGTTAGAGCTTGTGTATTTATTTAACGTCACTTTATGCTACTATGGCTAATCGGACGATGCTACAATGGGAGTCCTAAATTTTGCCCATCCAGGTTTTATTAGGATAGGGATCTTTAACAAGTACGTGACATCGCACAGGATCGGGACCACCTTTTAACGTCCCCTCCGTCCCTAAGGACGGCATAACTAAGGATTTTTTACTCCCATTAAGGACTAGGACCACCTGCGGGTTTGAACCCGTGACCTTTGGCATAGGAGGCTGTTATGCTAGCCACCCAGCTGCAACTGATCCAACAAAGTCGTTAGAGTCGTTTTTGAGAAAATCGTAAATAGGTCAAAATGCATGGTATAAAGTGGTTCTTCTGGTTAGCTGATTTTATTGAAAAATTTTCTATAACATCTCGGACTTATAGTTGTCTTAAATAAGAAATTTCAGTTTTATAGGACTTTTCGTTTACACGCGGGAGTTACCACACACGGACACACACACACAGACCTTTTTGCGGGACTTGGTCATTTGGACTTAGGGGACCCTACAATTATCTAATTTTGGAATCTACAAAATTAAAGGTACTTTAGAGGAAGACAATTTAAAATGTCGGCATTTAAGCCCTGTCAGACCACTTTTGTCCGAATAAAACCTACATGATATTAAAGCCCATTAAATTTTACATCGATATAGCGAGTTTAATCAAAATCGTCGGAACCGTTTTCGAGAAAATCGAAAAAAGGTGCAAAATGCATGGTATAAAGTGCCTCTTCTGCTAAGCTCATTTTGATGAAAAAAGTTTTGTCACGTCTCGGGCGTATAGTTGTCTTAAATATGAAGTTTCAGTTTCATAGGACTTATCGTTTCCGCCCGGGAGTAACCACACACACACACACACACAACACACACACAGACCTTTTTGCGGGATTTGGTTATTTGGACTCAGGGGACCCTAAAACGTGTATTTCCGTTGAAAACTAGAATTAGAAAATTTTCACGATCGCGATACTTTCCCTTACTATACATTTCATATGTAGGTAAGTGGAAGTAAGAATAGTTTTTTATAACTTTTTATTTAAGAAATTAATATTAAATTAAAGTTTGAGGTTTTCCGAGAAAACTTAAAAATATTTCGGGAAAGTCGAAATAATTTAAATAAGATTTTAGTCGAGTATAGTTGGGAAGCTGAGAATGCTGGGCAAGAATAGACTGAACACGCCCGAGAGACGTGAAACCGAGGACGTACTATCTCAACACGCCCGCCTTCTTATCGCTCCCAATGTCCTGTCAATATACAACTTACAAAGAGAGGATTCCAAATGTCTTACCGATCTGGATGAATTTTTTTAAGGTAAAACTAGTCATTAAGCCATTAGACTCTGCAAAATCTTAGGGGCTAACACTGCTCAGGAGTCTCGTAAAAAAAATCTAAAAATAAGCAAGTTTGCGCCCGAAAACACATTTAATTTAATATCTCCGGTTCTATTGAAGGTAGAAAAATAATTTTAGTGTCAAAATCACCATATTTTAAATTTTTTTTAAAAAATGTGGTGGCGCTACACACGACTTTCATTTACCTTCGTTATTCATATCAATTAAGGGATTTTTAAACAAATTTAGAAACGAAAATAAATTGTTAAAGAATTAATTACATTGTATTTTAATAGAAACACGTGTTTTATTAAAAAATCTATTATATTATTATCTACGACAATAACATCATTAGCATTCAACGGTATATTATACGTGTATAATATATTACTGTTCAAAAACAAAAAATTGCATTAGAAAATGTTTTTGCAGTTATCTCCATTAGTTTAATATCGAATTCGTTCTACTTATATATTTACCAGTTTTTTAGCAATACTAATCAGATTATAAGGTAAATTTTATAAAATCTACAAAATTAAAGGTATTTTAGAGGAAGAAATTTTGAAATATCGGCATTTAAGACCTGTCAGACTATTTTAATCAGAATAAAACCTACATGATACAAAGTCCGTCCAATTTTACATCGATATAGCGAGTTCAATCAAAATCGTTAGAGCCGTTCAAAGGCCCTAACCGTTTTCGAGAATATCGTAAAAAGGTGCAAACTATATGGTATGAAGTGGCTCTTCTGGTTAGCTGATTATGATGAATAAGGTTTTGTAACATCACGGGCGTATATTTGTCTTAAAGATGAAATTTCAGTATCATAGGACTGTTTGCTTACACGCTGGAGTTACCACACGCACACACACAGACCTTTTTTCGGGACTTAGTTATTTAGACTCAAGGGACCCTAAAACGTGTATTTCCGTCGATAACTTTCCCGAAATTCTCTTAGGGGATTATTAGACTGTAAATAAAGCTTCAGACTTCAAATGAAGCTATTCGTCTCTTTATATTACCTATTAGAACTTTGTGTATCAGATAATAATATATTACTGTTATATTATCAAAAACACAAAAATTACCTTAAAAATAGTTTTGATCTTTTATCCTTTAGTTGGTCATTAAATTCGTCCAACTTGTATACTCAGCAATCCTTGATCAATGTTATTAAGATGATATGGTTATCCGTTTGGAATGTACAAAATTAAAGGTAACTTAGAGGAAGAAAATTTAAAATATCCAATTTAAGCCGTGTCAGACTATTTCAATCAGGATGAAACATACTTAATATTAAAGCCCATTAAATTTTACTTCTATACAGTGAGTTTTTGAGAAAATCGTAGAAAGGAGCAAAATGCCTGGTATAATGTTGCTCTTGTGGATAAATAAGTTGCTTTAACATCTCGGGCGTATAGTTGTCTTAAATGTGAAATTTTAGTTCTGTACGACTTTTAGTTTTTGCGTTAGACTCAACACACACACACAGACCTTTTTCCGGGACTTAGTTATTTAGACTCAAGGGACCCTAAAACGTGTATTTCCGTCGATAACTTTCCCGCAATCCTCCTTAGGGGATTATTAGACTGTAAATAAAGCTTCAGACACAAAAATCACATTGTTTATTCTTATTACTTTAGAAATTCAGTAATAATTATATTTAATCAAATTATCTCTTGTTATTTACGATATTGAGAAAGCTTTTTGACATCTAATTGCAAATTTTTTTTATAAATACAAATAATATTGTAATATACCAATATTTTAGGTATTCATGGTTTATTGATGTGAACCATGCTATAAATTATAACTTTCACTAACCATATATGAAATATATATAGTAAGGGAAAGTATTGCGATCTAAAAATGTTCTAATTCCGGTTTTCAACGGAAACACGCGTTTTAGGGTCCCTTAAAAGGTCTGTGTTCTCTCGTGTGTGTGTGGTAAGTCTAGCGCAAAAACGAATAGTCGTATGAAACTGAAATTTCATATTTATGACAATTATACGCCTGAGATGTAACAGTGACTTTTTCATCTAAATCGGCTAACCAAAAGGGCCACTTTATATCATGCATTTTGCACTTTTTTACGATTTTCTCAAAAACGGCTTTAACGATATTGATTAAACTCTCTACATTGATGTAAAGTATAATGGGCTTTAATATTATGTAGGTTTCATTCTGATTGAAATAGTTGACTGGGCCTAAATGTCAATATTTTAAATTTTCTTTCTCTAAAGTACCTTAAATTTTGTAGATTCTATAAAAATAACCATATCATCTGATTAGCATTGCTGAAAACCGGCTAAATATACAAGTTGAACAAATTTTATAACCGAATAAAGGATAAAAAAAAAAAAATTAATGCGATTTTACAGTAATATACTTGTATAATATACCGTTGGAAAGCTTAAGATTTAGAAAAACTATTATCGTATACACAAGCTTGTAAAAGTTCATAAAATGTGATGGAAAGCCGATATAACTAACTGATTGTTTTAGATAATAATAAACATTTATTTTAATAATCACACGTTTCTATATAAATTCAATTTAATCAATTCTTTATTAGTTTCACCTATGTTTATCTCCAAACGTATGTGAAAATTCTTTAAAGGTAAGTGAAAGTCGTGTGTTGCGCGCACAAGATTTTTTTTTATTATATGAAAGGTTTTTTTATCACATTATTTTAATAATATTGATATAATTTCTGAGTTTTAAACTTGTAAAACGCGGTTTTCTTTTACGTTTTTGCAATTAGCATAGCGAAGACTGAATTATTTCCTGATGGTATGTAAATTTATGATAACAGAACACTTGCTACATAATTTAAGGCAGTTACATAAATACAAATAATAAGGAGACTTGAATATACTTTGGAGTGAACTAATATTCAAGAAATGTTATATTAAGGAGGAAGTGGTGGGACACATCGCATGGCCCCACACGCGACACGAACTGTTATCAACGATCAGCTGGCATTAATGCTTGCACGAAATTAATTCGACATCAAACCCATATTTCCTTATGCTAGAGAAAATTTTATATCTGCGGTACCCTTGTATTGTATTAAAACTAATTCTGATATTCTATATTAAAACGAGACTCTTTATTAAAACCGATTTCACCTAGGACATGCATGGCGTTCCACTATAGATATTCATAAAATTAAAAAGAAACACTAAAACTACTAAGAAATGTTCTACACATAAAAAAATCTGGTGGTCGCAGCACGCGAATTTTAATTCCTCCGTTGTTAAAATCAATTTAAGAACTTTTAAATAAAGTAAGAGTTGAAAAATGTTAAAAAATTACAATAAATTTCGATTAAAACATGCGTTTTGGATTAAATAATCTATTATATTATTATTTACGAAGATTTATTACTTTTATCCAATTTTCATCGCCATCCATTACCTTTTATATCTTTGTGTAAAAAACAACGACATTTTATCTAAAATCTTAAGCTTTCCAAGGGTATATCTTATATACCTATAAAATATATTTGATCTTTTCTCCTTTAGTTAGTTGTTGTTTGTTGTTTATTCATTTAACGTCACTTTATGCTACTATAATCGGACGATGCTACAGTGGGAGTCCTAAATTTTGCCTATCCAGGTTTTATTAGGATAGGGGATCTTTAAGGATACCTGACATCGCACGGGCTTGGGACCACCTTTTCAAGTCCCCTCCGAAGGACGGCGTAACTAAGAATTTTTTTTCTCCCATTAAAAAATCCTAAGGCCACCCGCAGGTTTGAACCCAAGACCTTTGGCATAGAAAGGTGTTATGCTAGCCACTACGCTATGGATGACCCCTCCTTTAGTTAGTTATTAAAATCGTTCAACTTACGTACATCTGCCCGTTTTTTCAATGCTACTAATGAAATGAATTTTATTAAATCTATAAAGTTAAAGGTACTTCGGTGGAAGAACTTTAAATTACTATCAGACCATTTCAATGAAAATTAAACCTATATGATATTAAAGTCCAATTAATTTATTAATCAAAATCTTAAGAGCGGGTTTTGAGGAAATCGTAAAAAATGTCCAAAATGCAAGGTGAAAGTGGATTTTTTGGGTCGTCAATTTTAGTAAAAAAAAGGTTATGTAACATCTCACGGATATACGATCGTAAAAAATGAAATATCAGTTTCATTTAACTCTTCGTTTTCCAGCTAGACTTACCGCACAAACACACATTATTTTGGGTTAATTAGTCTGTTGGACTCAGGGGACCCTAAAATGTCTATTTCCGTAAAAAATTGAGATTTAGAAATTTTCTCGATCGCAAACTTGCTCTTACTATAAATTTCACATTTAGGTAATTTAAAGCAATAGTACCATAAACTTAAATTTATCCGACATGTCCTAAATATGGAACATTTCTGAGATTTTAATTTAATTAACTCAGTTTTTATAATAATTAATTTATACAAAATTTCGTTTAGTAACTGTTTATAGAAACTCAAACATTTCTCGTCATTATATAAAATAATTAAACTGACTTATTTTAATTTTAATACAAGTTATAATTATACATTTTACCCTAACCCTAGCAGTGTGGAATAATTAGTTGTTTTTTTTTATAATTCCCTCAACCCTATCAGTAAGTAGCCTTTGGGAGATTTCACTTTTTTTCTTTCCTTTTTTTTTTTTTTTTCTTGTGTGTTTATTATCCATACTTTTTGTACAAGAATGTATATAAGTCTAGGTCGTGTTTAATTTTTCTTTTTTGCACATTTGTAAATAAAAATTAATTTTATTGATTTCTGGACCAGACATATATATGAATATATACTGTTCATTTCTGTTATTCTTAAGGGACATAGTCCCAGAATAATGTTTTGTTATTATTTGAAAAAAAAAAAAAAAAGGTTTAGTGTCCGTGTAATGTTTTATTTTAAACAATTAAACGTTCAGGGTTATGTATAACCGTAGCGCCGTACACACGGTACTGGAGAGCCTGCTTTGTTGGATCCACCCAATGATTTTATCTTAAAACTGATTATGCTGATGAAAAACGCATTTTTCGTATGACTAACAGAGATTATACAGAGAAGGGAATAGTTGAAGAATATAATGAACAGTTGTATGATTTCTATGAGTTTTGTTCTAACAGTACTTATTTGCCGATATTAAAAAAAATACTAAAGTAAAAAAATAAAGTACTTTTATTGAGAATGTATAGTCGACTGTAGAAACTGTTATAGGTGGAATAATCAGGAATCAGTCATTTTTTGAAAAAAATAAAAAATTTCAAAAAATTACTGATTCCTGATTATTCCACCTATAAATTACTTTTAATTTTGTAGATTCGAAAAAATTAAAAACGGCTAATGTAAATGTTGAACGAATTTGATAACTAACTAAAGGGAAAAAAAAATGGCAAAAATATTTGTTTGGTATTTTATTTTCCGAGCACAAAAATAGTAATATAAAACTGGAGTTCGAAAATTTTCACGATCGCAATACTTTCCCTAACTATATATTTCATATATAGGTAAGCGAAAGTAAAAACGAGTAAATATGGAAGTTGAACGAATTTTATAACCAACTACAGGTGAAAAGAGCTAAAATATATATTATTTTATTTTTTCTCCGAACTAGAGAATACTAATATAGAGTTATTTAAGTCCGCTGTTAAAGCTAAATAGTTTAGTGAAACATTTTATACAATAAATTGTATAATGTTATGGTGAGTAATGAAAAGTGGATAAAACTAAGACATTGTTGTGATGTCACTTTATGAGACGGTGGCTAATCGGACGATGCTACAGTGGGAATCCTAAATTTTGTCTATCCAGGTTTAATAACGAATTTGATAACCAACTAAAGGAAAAAAAATTACCAAAAATATTTGTTTGGTATTTTATTTTCCGAGCACAAAAATAGTAACATAGATGTATAATATACCGTTGAAAAACTGAAAAAGCTGTAAAAATTATATAGGAAGACGAAAAGGAATTATTTTAGATCATAATTTATATTATTAGATTATTCAATCTAAAACATATGTTTTCATCAAAACTCAATGTAATTCTTTAACCTTTTTTTCAAGTCTAACTTTCTTTCTAGAGTTCTTAAATTGATTTTAACAGCGGAGGTAAGTGAAAATCGTGCGTTATCCTCACCAGACCTTTCTTACTCCTCCAGTTATAGCAAACTGGATGGGTTATCCTCTAGGGTACCAACTTTACCTACTCTAATACTATAAGTATTAGTTGGTGTTGGAAGGTCGAGATTCCTTCAGTAGGATCGCAACAGAATAATTATAGCTATTTTTCTATAGGTTGCTAAAGAGAAGCCTTAGCTCTTCAGTTGGCAGTTAAACGCTGTTTGGTTGAATAAGATAATTGTGAATTGCCAACCCGAATCCCCAGCTTACCTTACTAACTGGTAGGAGCTTTCTTGAAGAAGATTCTTTCCCTTTCGACGACCGCACACTGACTAACAAGATACCAGTCGATATCTTCAAAGATGGCTGGGGATATCTTCAAAGATACGAAGGAAAACCTTGGCCTTATTGTCTGCATTCTTATAGTTCACTATCAGTTATATAACAAGCCTATCATATAGATAGAGAATGCATGAAATCAACATAAGAGGTGCTTACGATAACGAATCAAAGAGGCGTAAAGTGCGTAAACGAGGGACCCGAAATGCGTAAACAAGAGGTCATTTCAAGATTTCTTTTAAATTAAAACGTTCAAGAGCTTAAAATGTTCATTAAGATTGGGATATTTGACCGTTGACAGTTGTTGTAGATCTGAAAGATATGTAAAGAACCGTGGTTGACAATATTATATCACTATTGCAGCTGTGCAACGCAAAGTTTGGACCTTAAAAGTTCGATAAAGTACACTGCTATGTATCGAGAATACTGGGGGGGGATAGAAATGATTTAAAATCGTATGAAATAGAACAGTTTCCGGGCGACAAGCAGTAAGGGATCATTGAAGGGCTATGCAAAAAACTGCACCCCTCCACTCCTAGGACCAGAGATAGCCCTCCACCTGAGAGGAGTCTGAGCTCGGAGAGGATAGGAAGCGGAAGCCACGGACGGAGCAGGTCGGGGGGTCAAGCCAGGGAACAATTTTGCAGTCATGTCCAAAGGTATTATGTAGTAAATAGAACCTCAGTATTCTCGATAATAACAATGCCTCGCTATATCATGTATTTATGTGTAATAATAGAAGAAGAAGAAGAAAAATAAATTTTATTCTGGGACTTCTGTCCCCTAAGAATAACAAAAAAAGTACAAGAGTGAGTATTAAGTCTGGCCTAAAATATAAAACATCACAAAAACAAACTTAAGGTTATACTTATATTATATATAAACATAGTAAATACTGTTCCTTGAATGGCATATGACTACTACTTGCATTATTTATAGTGTAGTAAATACAACGACAATAGAACATTCATGTATGACTATATAATACTGAAAACATGTGCATACAGAGATACTATGATTGAACCTCACACTAATATCGTAAAATCGTAGAAAAAAAAAAAAGTTTTTGTTAACTTGAAATATGACTATTATTCTTAATTTTTTATACAATTATTCGGAAGACTGATTACTGAGGAGATGATGGAATAAGTTGTTTTTAAACGAGGTTAAGGAAGAAGCTTTGCGTATAGAGGTAGGTATGGAATTCCAAAGAGAGGTGGCACGCAAACTAAAAGATTTTTTGAAGAATGATGTTCGATGAGAGGGCAAATAGAGGTTAGTGGGTTGGGATCTTGTGTTAAACGAATGTACTGATGAGCAAGGGATGAGTAGGTCAAGAATGTAGGATGGACTTTGGGTTTTAAAAGTGCGGAATAGGAATACTCCCAGGAAATACTGTCGGCGAGAAACTGGATTGAGCCACTTCAACTCGGCATACTTGTCGGCGACGCTGGTGCGTCTGGGGACTCCGAAGATGAATCTAATAAAACATTTCATTAGCCTTTCCAATCTCATCTCAAGTCCACCAGACAATCCACCAAAAACTAGGCAGCCATAGTCAAAGTAAGCCTTTAATAAGTGCTATATTATAAATAAATGTATATTTTAAGTTAATCAATTTATTCACCTTTATGCCACCTGATCCAAATAATGAATTGATTAACATGATACTTTTGGAAAAGAAATCAAATAGTTTTACATAATCATATATAATCGAAAATTTACATATTTATTAATACAGTTTCGGAGTCACCGCTGCCTTAGAAAAGTAGCCACCGAAACATAGTAACACGTATATTATAACCAATAACATTTTTTACTTTCACTTACCTATATAGAAAGTGTTGCTTCCGTAAAAATGTTCAAATTCGAGGGTGTGTCTATGTGGTAAGTCAAGCTCGAAGACGAAAATTTTTATTATATTCAAATTCTATATTTCTGAAGGATATATGCCTGAGATGTCGACTTGTTCAACACAATCGGTTTAAAGTACCTTTAATTTTTGAGAAAAAAAATAACCTGTTTAAATTTAATTTCATCTTGTCGGCATTAATAAAAAACGAATAAATATACAAGTTGAAGGAATTTATAACCAACTAGAAGAGCAAACATATTTTATTTACTAATTTTTTCTTTGAAAATAGCAATAGAGGTATTACATGCTGTTGTAAAAGCTAAACTTTTTAGAGAACGATGTTATACAAAAAATTGTATAATATTATGGTGAATAATGAAAAGTGGACAAAACTAAGTTATTGTTGTGATGTCACTTTGTGATACTGTGGCTAATCGGACGATGCTACAGCGGGAGTCCTAAATTTTCCCTAACCAGGTTTAATTAGAATAGGGATATTTAACGAGTATCTGATATCACACAGAGGCTCGGGACCACCATTTTACGCCACTTCCGAAGGACTGCTTAAGCAAGAAATTTTTACTCCCATTAAAAAAACGCAGTGTCACCTGCCAGGTTTGAATCCGCGGCCTTGTGCCAAGAATGATGTTACGTTAGCCACTACACCACAGGTGAACCCCAGGATATAGTTCTTTATAAAAGAATATAACGAACGATATTACAAATAATACTTTCATTAGGTCAGGCAGGGTTTTCCTTCTGATACTTAGCAATGCTAGGGACCATTATTTAGATCAAATACAATTTTTCTATAAAAATGTTTCTTAAAATCTTCGAACCAAAATGTGGCTGCATGAAGAATAAGTATGAACAAACTTAAATTATTTGAGAGCCAAAACTAGGCAACTAACTTGCTTAAAACAACATAAAAACTGGATATTTTGTTAAAACCTTTTATCAAAATAATAGCGGTGATTCAAGACATGCTAAATGAACCAATGAAAAGACACAAAATGTAGAATCTGAGCCTTTTCATTAACACGATAATTTTAGCAAAGATAAAAATATAATTAATCTAGTTAAAATCACCGAAGTAAAAAAACAAAAAAAAACAGGATAAAATAGAAAAAAAATGATTTCGCCTTGAGTGAGCTCAAAAAGCAATTAATTTTTCTTTCAAATGCACTGTAAAATAAAAAATTAAATAAATCTTTAATGCAACTTTAACGCTGTGCGCTAATTCGGAATTTTGGACAAGGGTGAAATAAGGATAATCAGGTAAAAGGTGTTGAAAGGATATTTTAGGATGAAGGAAATTTTCACCTTTTGCTCATCCTTTTTGATTTTGCAGACAGCGGCGGACAATGGTGGTTGAAGAAAAAACTTCGAAATGATCATAAATTTTACATCCAAGAGGTACAAATAAAAAAAAAAAGTTGAAAATTTAACATCGGCGAACTCAAATCCGAGATTACAAGCTCGATGCGCAAGGCTCGACATCAAAAATGCAAGTAAGTAAAAGATGGCTGACCCCCGGTATCCTAAACCATTCCAATGCCATTCTGATGACACTGATAACCCAATAGTGGGCCCAGCAATTGCTATCTCCGCTGACGGTTAAGGCGACAAATTCAAAATGAAATACAAATTTGAAATCCAAAATAAAACAAAAAAGGAGAATAAACTATAATTGAAATAAAATTAAATTAAAATACCGAACAAGTAATACATTATGAAAGTTAGGTGCTTCTGCGGTATCATAGGAAATATTGTATTTTTTTTTAAATAAAAAAAAGCAAGGAAAGGTTATATGTGCACAAATCACACAGATTGTTTTGGAAGATATTGTTTTTAGTAAGTTTTATTATGAAACGAAATGTGGTAAGAGTAACTTTTGGAAAGAACTGCAATTCTCAAAAATGTTTTTAAATGATTTCTATAGTTTTTAGACGGAATCTGATGACCGGGTTTAGATAAAACTAAACAATTAAAAAAAAACAGTTAAAATATGAATTCGTAACAAGTATATTTAGTACCATTTGGAAAGAAACGTCACAATTCGAAACTAGGAGTGAATACAAAAAAAAGAGTAATATTAACTCTATAAACATAAATATAACTTATAAATTAAATAATGTTTTTCAGCTCAAGCGCTATTGGTCATGTAAATATTAAATTATTCAGGTTTGAAAAATATAATGCGAATGGAGTCGGCCGTGACCCAGTGACCCGCATATGCCAATTGATCAAGTCCTCGCTAGGCTAGCTTTTAAATCTAATTACCTTTCCATTCAAAAAAAATCTGGTGCGCGCAACACACAACTTTCACTTACCTCGACTGTTAAAATCAATTTTAGAAATTTTAAATAAAGTCAGAGTTGAAAAAATATTTAAAAAATTTGGTGCGGGCAACACACGCTTTAACTTACCTCGACTGTTAAAATCAATTTTAGAAATTTTAAATAAAGTTAGTTTTTCAAAAAATAAAAATTGCATAAAAAAATATTTTTGAAATATCTCCTTTAGGTGAATATCGAATTCGTTCAACTTATATGTTTACCTGTTTTTTAGCAATACTAATCAGATTATAAGGTCAATTTTATAACATCTACAAAATTAAAGGTACTTTAGAGGAGGGAATTTTGAAATATCGGCATTTAAGACCTGTCAGACTATTTTAATCAGAATGAAACCTACATGATACAAAGTCCGTCCAATTTTACATCGATATAGCGAGGTTGATCAAAATCGTTAGAGCCGTTCAAAGGCTCAAACCGTTTTCGATAATATCGTAAAAAGGTGCAGAATATATGGTATGAATTGGTTCTTCTGGTAAATATATAACCTGTTTTTTTAGCAATGATAAACAGATGATATGTTCAGTTTCATAAAATCTACAAAATTAAAGGTACTCTAGAGGAAGGCATTTTAAATGTTTGGCATTTAAGCCTTGTCTGTTAATTTCAATCAGAATAGAACCTGCATGATATTAAAGCCCGTCCAATTTTACATCGATATAGCGAGTTTAATCAAAATAGTTCGAACCTTTTTTGAGAAAATCGTAGATAGGTGCAAAATGCACGGTATAATGTGGCTCTTCATGAAGGTAAGTGAAAGGAAATATTTTTGCTTTCAGTTTTTTTTTTTTTTAATTCTCTCTTAATACATCGCAATACCAGTTCTGATGAAGGCCATCTGATAGTTATGATTGATATTATCAAGTCCAGAAAACGGTATATAGTAGATTGTTCTTCGAGGAAACGGAGAAACAAACTACGAATCTAGAGATTGTGAATTAATTTAGTCGTTGTGACGAACTTCCTGATGTTATTTGAGACCATGAAAATTAATTTAGAAAAGTTTGGAAACTTGGAAGATTATTTTTTCAAAAGTTATGAGTTCGAATTCCAATCCCGGAGGGACTTTTTCAAGCATTTAATTAATGGGGACTTACTCACAGCCTCTCTCTCGGGTATGTGAGACCCGTCAGGCAAATGGTGGCCAATCACAAAATTAGGTGTAGGGAGTAATGAACCTACACTACAAAATGCATCGAGAAACGTGAGTGTAATCTCCCAGGAAATAACACCGCGAGGCCTAGGGCCTACACGACCTGTCGCGCTACTGGAAACATAATATCTAGGGATATCTCTCTGAATGGATCTTCGACCGTAGGCTTAAAAGATTGTTATGCAACTAGCCACGGTGTCCTGTTTTAGATTATCGAAGGTACTGACATGGATTTTTACTGTTAGAAATGAAATAAAAATTAATTTTATTCAGGAACGAATAGTACCCTAAGAATAACAAAAAATAAATAATACTAATAATTATCTGGACTTTTTAGACTTTAGTATTACAACATAACAGACAGAGTTTGTAACAAGGAATAGTCAAGTTTTTCAGACAGCCAGCCATACACGAGACAATCGACAAGTGAAACTGGAGAAAAATGAGAAAGAATAGCATACGGGTTTTAGTTATTGGATGAAATCACGAAATCTGAGTAATTGTTTTAGGCTGATTGGGAAGTAGGTTTTGATCAAAGATGGCTCCAAGATTTATTACTGAGGAGTAGATGTGTGCAGGTAATCTTTTGAGGTGAAGCAGGGGATATTATGGAAGGAAACAAGTGAGGTGCTTGGAACCCATGAGGTTGGCCTTGGTTATTCCAGCATTCAGTATAAAATCATAGGTCGTAGCCCATACATTAATATTATCAATATCCTGTTGTAGCTTCTCGATAGTCTTCTGCATTTCGGAAGGATGGAAACATAGTTTTGCAGATCATCTGCATATAGGTGGTATTATGAGTGGCGGATGCAGCCGGATCGTTTATATAGATAGAGAAAAGAGTTGGCAAGAGTGAGGACACCCTGAGGAACACCACGTGTTAATGAAATAGAATTTATTTGTTACGATAACAGTTTGAAATCGAGAATGGATATGTACCTTTCCGTAGGGAGAAACTCTGGCGGATCGATTAAGGGGAATTGATTTGTATCATAATTAAATCCAATAATATAAAGTTAAACAATTAAATTTAACAGCTTAGAATTACGGTTGATAATTCGCTTGAGGAGTGTCAAGTGTTGACGTGATAAAAAGAACAAGATGAAGGTTGAGCAGGTGAAGGTGAGCAACTTTTCTGAAGGAATTGGACATTTGTTTTCCTTTCATTTTAAATTATTTTTTGATGAGATAATTAAATTCCTTTATATTGGCTTTATGTATATTCTGACATACCTACATAACTGTATTGCGAATAAAGAAACAACCTCTTCTATAAAATTTATTGCCTAATATTTCGTAAATCCTATCAATTTCATTTTTTATAAAGCCTTATCGTTTCAATAAACAGAATATGTACATTAGATATAGGTAAATAAATTAATTAGGTTAAAAACCATTTTTACTTTCACTTAAAGGTATATGAAATATATAATAAGGGTGAAAGTTTTTTCAATTCGAGTTTTCGAGGGAAATACACGTTTTAGGATCCCCTGAGTCCAAATAACTAATGGTTAAGATAGAATTAAAAAAAAAAAAAACTGAAAGCAAATATTTTTCCTTTCACTTACCTATATGTGAAATATATAACTACGGAGAAGTATTGCGAACTGAAAAATTTTAAAATTTCTTATTTTAGAAGCTTAAAACCTCATATGTTACAGCTTTTTCAATGAAATCAGCGAACTAGAAGATTCACTCTACACTATGTATTTTGCACCTTTTTACTTCAACTTACCTATATATCGAATATGCAGTAAGGGGAAGTATTGCGATCGTGAAAATTTTCGAATTCCAGTTTTCAACGGAAATACACGTTCTTGGGTCTCCTGAGTCCAAATAACCTAGTTCTGAAAAAAAGTCTTTGTGTGTGGTAAGTCCAGCGCAAAAACGAAAATTCCTATGAAATTGAAATTTCATATTTAAGACAACTAAACGCCCGATATGTTACAGCAACTTTTACATCAAAATCATCTAACCAGAAGAGCCACTTTATACCATGCATTTTGCACCTTTTTACGATTTTCCCGAAAACGACTCAACGATTTTGATTAAACTCGCTATATCTGTGTAAAATTGGACGTGCTTTAATATAATTACAGGTTTCATTCTGATTGAAATAGTCTGACATGGCCTAAATGCTGATATTTAAAATTGTATATTCCAAAGTACATTAATTTTGCGAATTCGAAAAAATAACTTAATCATAAAATAACTTTACAAATAAATTTAATTTTGTTAGAATTGTGAATAGAATAGAACGGTGTAAACCGTATCAAAATCTGCCTTGTTGTTTAAAAGGAGTTAGCGAAGACCAAAATCGCGATATCATTTCATATATAGAGAGATAGAGTTTCATAATTTTACTGGCTTACAACTCTTTTATATTAACTCCTACAATTTATTTTATTGCATATTAACTTTTCTAAAGTTGTGCGCTTTCCAACGGTATATTATACGGCAATGTCACTACTTATATTTCAGTAACTATTCCGTCCTAGCTCGGCTTCCACTGTCTTACAACATTGAAGCGCTGGATGAGAGGCGCTGGGATCTCTTGGATTCGACTTCTCCCCTCCCCCCCTTGTGGAGGGAGCAGCCGAGTCTAGGGTCCCTTTAGCTGATTGTATATAGTTAAGTTTGCTTGTATGATTTTTATTTATTTTCCAACTTGTATTTATCTCTGCTACGGGTTGTTGTTTTGATTTGCTTCTTGTTGTTTTTATTAATTGTTATTTTTTTTTTGTATATATTTGAATTTATTTATTTCGATTTTATGTAATTTGACTTTATTATTATTTTCTGTATATATTGTATGAATGTGTACTAAATCACTATTACACTGTTCGTTATGTAACAAATTGTAATATTTCTCACTAAATAAAAAAAAAAAAAATAAATAATTTCAGGAATAATTTTTTTGATGACTTGGTTTTAGAAAATTTATTTTTCCCATTTAAAGAAAAGCTAAATTTCAATTTATTTTATTTTATTTTTAAACCTTCTGGAAAGAATGCTCTAAATTATGGTGAAAACTGATCAATAGTCCAATGGTTAGAAAAATTCGCGAAAACTGTATCCAATACGTCATGGTTTAGAAGGAATTCGCGGAAAACTGTATCCAAATGTCATGGTTTAGAAGGATTCGCGGAAACTTATCCAATAGTCAATGGTTTAGAGGATTCGCGGAATGTATCCAAATACGTCAAGTTGAAGGATTGCGGAAATGTATCCAATACGTCCATGTTTGAAGGATTCGCGGAAACTTATCAATAGTCATGGTTTAGAGGATCGCGGAAATGTATCATGTCATGGTTTAGAGGAATTCCGAACGTACCAAATACGTCCAATGTTTAGAAGGAATCGAATCGCGTTATCATTCTATAGGTTGGACAACTTCATAGTTGTTGTTTCAACTTGATTTTAGTTTGAATGTGTTGGAACTAAAAAAAGGTTTAGGTGATGATCTGGCAGCAGAATCTACATTTTTCTTTTCATTTTCTTTGTAAGCAATGAATTAATGGTTACTATAACTTTATATAACTCAGCATCATGTTGTAGATTACTCTAAATAATTCTAACAGAGAGTAATTCATTGAGAAATTCTCAACACGTCTATTTGTTGTTATTCAAATGTTTACTTTGAGACAGGTAATTGAATAAACATTAGAATTGATTGTAGATCGCGTAGATGGCCTTGCTACACAATTGGACGGAAATTTCGAAATATTTTAACCAGTGTAAACAAAAACGTTCCATACTGTAGCTAATAAGAAACAAAAAAGCACAAAATGAACCGACGTTTTAATTAAATAATTTTTTCACCAAACCTTCAATAATAAGCCATACAATTTTAAGTTAGGCCGCCTTTTTTTTTTTGAAACTTCTAAACATTGAATAGTTGAAGCCCTATTTGAGTAAAACGTGCAAAATGCATGGAACCAAGTAGCTCTTTCTGTATCTGAATTTGATGAATACATTTCTGTAAAATCCCAGACATGTAACGTTCTAAAATTAAATTTCAGTTTTATATAACTTATCGTTTCATGCAGACTCTACCATACCACACACACACATTAAGATTTTTTTTTGCTGGACTTGGTTATTTCGACAATGAATACCTAAAACATGTTCCAGTGAAAACTCGGAATCGTTGCACATTACATGTATAAGTTAGTAAAATTAAAATAACTTTAAGATTTAATTTTACTCTTCAAAACCGAACAACTTATGAATATTCGAATATATGTAAATATCTTCATATCGATTTTTCATTTATTTTCATGCACAAACACTAATATTTTTTCCACCATATTCAGATACATAACACTAAAAGTGCTGAGTAAATGATTATTTCGTTTCTCATTCGAACAATCATTAACTGTATATTTACCCCCTCACTGTATGTTTACTGCATGTATTTAGTTTTCCCTAATTATTTTTAATTTTAATATCAAATAATTATTCATTGTAAGAATTTTCTATACATCATTAGTCGTATGGAAATGAAATTTCATTTTTATGACAACTATACCCCCGGATGTACAGCACCTTTTCACTAAAGGCTTCTGCTTGTTGTAGAGAAATTATATTGGGTTGTTTCACATGAAATGTCCGTTTTTATAATTTTGAAATACATAAAGGATTTGCAGGTCTCTGTTGTTTTCTTCCGAAGTTTACACATTTAAAGTAAACAGTTACTAATCCTCTACCTTTGTATTATAAACATTAGATTCAAGATCAATTACCCACTTTTATAGTATACCTCCAAATATGAACATGGAACACGCGATTTCGAGTAATATTTTGTACGAGTTTAACTCGCCATTACAGCTGAGGCCGCTAGAATATTTGGGGAGTGAGTGTTAATGACGGACCCACTTGTAAAACTTGCCCCGAGAAAGACCTCCGTCCGTAATAGACAACGATGTCCTCAAACATACAGTAGAAGGAAACCCCTACCAAACAGTTAAAGGACTCTCAGCACATAATGCAAGTGCATCTACCGTTTCCAGACATTTAAAGTGTATTGGGAAAGTAAAAAAGCTCGATACATGGGTACCTCATGATCTCACTGAGCGGCAGCAAGACCACATGTTTCAAAACATACCGTGCAAAAATTGAAAGAACTGGGCTACGAAGTTCTTCCGCCCCACCATATTCTCCCGACATGTTTCCAACAGATTACCACCTGTTCAGGAATTTAGACAACTTCGTCAAAGGAAAACTTTTTAAAGATGATTATCAAGTGAAAAGTGCGTTTTTAGTTTTGTTTCACTTTGAAGCTCAGAGTTTTTCAGTTCGGGGATAAAAAAGTTGGTGTCACGTTGGGAAAAAATGTGTAGAAAAAGAAGGTAAATACTTTGAATAAAATTATCTTTTCAATTATATCATATTATTAGTTTTCATATCGTATTTTTAATAAACATTCTTTACCTGAAAAAGGAACATGTGACACAACCCAATAGTGGGCTATAGTAAGAAATGAATAGATAAATAATTAAAATATTGAAGAACAGCATTCTTTGAATTATCTGCTGTTCTTTTATATGTATATGTATATATTTTATTTATGCAACGTTTCGAGAATTTATTGTTCTCATATTCATGCAATTTTAGATAAAATAGTGTCTTACATAAACGTATGTGTATACTATAAACTTTGAAAGAACACTAAGATTCTCGTAGGGACAAGGTTCGATCGACAGCTGTATAATACGGAGAGAAAACCTTTTTGGCCAGAGAAGGATCGATACGTGAATGGGGCTATAAATAAAGCAAAGGATTCACCGTTCCTCAGGAATTTCTCATACCTCTTTGTAATGTTTAATGCCTCGGTGGTTATTTTTGTCGAGGATATTTCCCTTTGAAGACTATCATTGCTTCCAATGCCCATTGTTTCGCAGCCTGTGGTTAGTGCCAAACTCAGTCATCAACATTTCCTCCGTCACGGTGTTTAAAAACTACTTATATCACAAACCTACGTAGTATGTTTACGTTAGATACAAAGACTTCGAATTAATCCATTTCACTTTTTACTTTGACTTTCTATATATATATATTCCCCTGAGTCCAAAAACCAAGTCCCGCAAAAAGGTCTGTTTGTGTGGTAACTCCCGGGCGGAAACGGTAAGTCTATGAAACTGAAATTTCATATTTAAGACAATATACGCCCGAGACGTTACAAAACCTTTTTCATCAAAATGAGCTTACCAGAAGAGCCACTTTACACTATGCATTTTGCACATTTTTTCGATTTTCTCGAAAACGGTTCCGACGATTTTGATTAAACTCGCTATATCGATGTAAAATTTAATAGGCGTTAATATCATTTAGGTTTCATTCGGATAAAAATGGTTTGACACGGCTTAAATGCAGATATTTTAATTTTTCTTCATCTAAAGTACCTTTAATTTTTCTATAAAAATAACTATAACCGTTGGAAAAACGTATATTTCCGTCGAAAACTGGAATTCAAAAATGTTCACGATCGCAATACTTTTCCTTACTATATATTCCATATATAGGTAAGTGAAAGTAATACCTAATAGCGTTTTTAAAGGACTTGAATGTTCATTAGATAAAATCAAATAAAAGATTTGGATAAAACTAAATGATGAGATTACAAATATGTCAAAATATCAGTTTAGTAAAAAAATGTCCTTTAGTACCTTTTGGAAATCAACGTCTGTTTTTCTACAAACGATGGAAAATATTGAGATGTGGAAAAAAATAAAATTAGTGCAGCCAACACACAACTGTTACTTGCCTCGGTAGTTAAAAACAATTTAAGACCTATTTAATATATTAAGGGGTTTTTTTTTCTTACAGTTGATAAAGCTTAAATAATTAAATCTTCAGTTTCGTTAGAAACATATGATTTAGATTAAATAATATAAAGTAGTTATGCACAATAATCACTTAAGTTTATGCACTGTTCGTCACTTTGCGTTACTTACCAAAATCTTGTATATACAATAACATTTTTCTCAAATCTTTACCTTCTCAACGGTATGTTCTATATATACCAAATCACAAATTTGAGATTGTGCAGAAAAAGATTATTAAAGTAATTTTGGGAATGAATAAAAGATCGCCATTAATTAATATATTCTTGGGCCTAAATGCAATCTATTCCAAAAAATCATATATAATCTCAATTATGAAGAAGCTGGATTTTAGACGGGATGAGCTAGTCGGGAAGAATGACCACCGTTTCTCTACAAGAATTAAAAATTACTATATCAAAGTTGTGCCAAGACCAGACACCAGACTTGTTATTCCATTGCTACTGTTTACAACAATATCCCTCTAAATTTTTAATTTTCCCACACAAATCCTCCAAAGAATTCAAATTATTACTACAATATTAAAATATGTGCGAAATCCCACAGTGAAGAAAAAATTGCTGAATCATAGAATTCAAATTACTTATTGTTATAGGTGGTATTTTGTGAACTAAAATATGTGAGTAGGGCGTTCGAACCTACGTCACATGAGGTCACTGGATGAGGCCACTGGGGAGTTTAGAAGGTTGCACAACGCGGAATTGTGGAACTTGTATCCTGTGAATATAATTGAGCTGATTGCATCGCGGAGACTCAAATGGGCGAGTAAAGTTGTTGGGCTCGATGACGAGCGGATTCCGAGAAAGTTGGTATTTGCTGATCCGACTGGTAGGCGTCCGAAAGGTAGGCCGAAGCGGAGATGGGAAGATTGCGTTAAGGCTGATCTCGGGAGATTGGCCTTGAATGGTGAACATTGGACGAGTCTGTGTAGGCGGAATTTGGTGGTATCGGCATCGAACCTTCGGGTTCGCTAAGCCTATTATTATTATTATTTTTTATTTGTTCTCAGCTTTCGCTGGAATTAGAGCCTACCCGGACCTAAGTCAAGGGTGAGGCTAGTAAACCTTAATCCTTTATGTTCATTACTTTTCGAACAATACTCGCAGTACCGAGTAACACAGCTTTCTGCATCTCATCCAGAATGTTGAGGGGAAGATCCAGCTCATTTATTGAATTAACAATCATCTCTGGGATCAAGCCATTAGTCCCAAATCCTGATATTTTCTGACCTTTTCTGCAACTACCTTGTGCAGGTTATCATCTGATGGCACCCCTATCTCGATGATCATTGCACATTTTTCTGCCTTTAACATCAGTAAAATATCTGGCTTGTTATGTGGAATTGTATGGTCAGTTATTATGGCCAGGTCCCAATACAGCTTGACGTGCTGTCTATTAATGACTAGCTGTGGGATGTATTTGTAATACGGGCAAGTTTCCTCCAGCATTATTATTATTATTGTTATAGACATGTCCTGTGTCCCTCATTCTGATATTTATACTGTATACAAGTATATGTATTCTTTATTGCTTTTTGGTTTTGTCAGTGACTGTTTCTTACTGTATACTATGTTATATTTCTTTATAATTGTTTATTATCTAATTCAATTTTGAATTTACTTTCCTTAATTTTATATCTTGTATTCAAGTATAGGTAGGTAGGTAAGGTGTTTAAGGACGATAAATTTCTAGATTATTACGCCCATGTATTCATGGATATGTTTACCTTATAGCTTTTAGGCTTAGCCAATTACTGCTTCTTACTGTATAGTGTGTTACTGTTTCTTTATAAAATATTGTGTTATATATTTTGTAATTTTATTTAAGTATTGTATTGTTTCTTAATGTGTACTGTGTTACTGTTTGTTGATGTACTTTTATTGGATTGTCGCAGGTGAACTTTCCCACACACGGGCTCGCCTTAGTTGGATTGTGACTTCTACTTACACTGTAAAATGCATGTATTTTGATTTGAATAAAGAATTAAACAAAAAAATTTTAAAAATAATCCATTCAAATATTGAAGGTTTATGCTTGGTAATAACCCTAAAAATATAAATAATCTTGTAAAAGTTTGTTAAAAGTTATCTTAATCTAAGCACCGCTTTTAAGAAACCTTATTAAAAGTAATAGTTTCACAAGATTATATATATTTTACTTTCACTTACTATATATAGTAAGCGGAAGTATTGCGATCGTGAAAATTTTCGAATTCCAGTTTTCAACGGAAATACTCGTTAGGGTCCCCTGAGTCCAAATAACCAAGTCCCGCAAAAATGTCTGTGTGTGTGTGGTAACTCCCGGGCGGAAACGGTAGGTCCTATGAAACTGAAATTTCATATTTAAGACAACTATACGCCCGAGACGGGACAAAACTTTTTGCATCAAAATGAACTTACCAGAAGAGGCACTTTATACCATGCATTTTGCACCTTTTTTCGATTTTCTCGAAAACAGTTCCGACGATTTTGATTAAACTCGCTATATCGATGTAAAATTTAATGGGCTTTAATATCATGTAGGTTTTATTCAGATTAAAATGGTATGACAGGGCTTAAATGCCGATATTTTAAATTTTCTTCTCCTAAAGTACCTTTAATTTTGTAGATTCAATAATAATAACTAGATTATCTTGTTAACGCTGATGAAAAACAGGTAAATATATAAATTGAATAAATTCGATACCCAACTAAAGGAGAAAACAGAAAAAATATTTTTTAATGCAATTTTTCGTTTTTGAACATAAGAGCAGTAATATACATGAATGATATACCGTTGGAAAGCTAAAGATTTTAGAAAAAATATCATCTCATATACAAGCTTTTAGAAGTTAATGGAGAGTGATTCTATATAAATTCAATTTGATTAATTCCTTAATAATTTCACGTATTTTTATCTCTAACTGTATTTGAAAATTCTTTCATTGATTTTAAAAATGGAGGTAAGTGAAAGTCGTGTGTTGCCCGCACCAGATTATTTAGTGTTATCCATCAAGCATAAAACTTAAAAATTTAGCAGATAATTTTTTAATTATTCCACTTTGAATCAGCGGAATTTTGACTCCAAACTTAGTTTGCACTTTCATTAGAACCAGAGATATTAAATAAAATGGGTTTTTCGCGCACAAACTTTTTGATTTTTTACCTGATTTCTTAAGCGTTGGCCCCTAATATTTTTCAGAGTCTGACGGTTTAATGTTTAGATTTACCTGCAAAAGTTTCATCAAAATCGGTGTGATACATATAAGATCCTCTCCTTGTTAGAAGGAATTTTATGAAAGAAAAAATGTTGTTTTGTTTTTCTCTTTCCAAAATAAGGAATTAGTATTCAACCCAGAAGACATGGTCAAGGTCGAGTTTTAAGGCTGAGTTTAAGGTCATCAAGCAGATTGCCGTGTCTCCCTAATGTTTCTTTAATGCTCTTATTTTTATTATTTTTTTCAATAACTTTTAAAATTTAAGAAAATTTCATTTTAACAATTGAGACATTGATTTCTAAAAGGTACTAAAGGACATTTTTTCGAAATTAATATTTTGACATATTTTTATTCTAATGGTTTAGTTTTATCTAAGTTCGTTATCAGATTTTATCTAAAAGACATAAAATCCTTTAAAAAGGTATTTGAAAATTGGATTTCATTCTAAAAGGTACTTAATCCACATTTCATTTTATTCCAAAAGGTAGTAAAAACATTCCTTCCCAAAACGTACTATATCCTCTGTGAATAGATATACCCTTTCCTTTCATTTCCTTCCAAATGGTACTATTGGGTTGTGTCACATGAAATGTCCGTTTTCAAGGTAAAGGATTTTTATTAAAAATACGATATGAAAACAAGATAATTTTATTCGAAGTATTTACCTTCTTTTTCTACACATATTTCCCAACGTGACACCAACATTTTTATCCCCGAACTGAAGAAAACTCTGAGCTTTGAAATGAAAAAATCTGAAAACGCTCTTTTTACTTGATCATCATTTTCAAAAAGTTTTACACTTTAAATGTCTGGAAACGGTAGATGCCCTTGCATTTAGTTGTGCTGAGAGTCCTTTAACTGTTTGGTAGGGGTTTCCTTCTACTGTAAGTTTGAGGACATCGTTGTCTATTTACGGACGGAGTTCTTCCTCGGGCAAGTTTTCCAAGTCGGTATCTCCAGCTAAAAACTTAGCAAACCAACGGCGAATGGTCTGTTCATTAACACCCCTTCCCCAAACGCTTTGCAAATATTTCTAGCGGTCTCAGCTGCTGAATGGCCGAGTTAACTCGTAAAAAAATTACTCGAAAATCGGTGTTTCCATGTTCATATTGGAGGTATACTAAAAAGTGGGTAATTGGTTGAGAAGCTAATGTTTATAATACAAAGGTAGAGGATTAGTAACTGTTTACTTTAAATATGTAAACATTCGGAAGACAACAACAGAGACCTGCAAAATCCTTTATGTATTTCAGAAACTATAAAAATGGACATTTCATGTGAAACAACCCAATATATTTCCTACAACACGGCAGAAGCACCTAAACCCCGTTATATATCACCATTAATTTATTGTCTTCTTTTTCTTTCCCCATTTTTATTGATTTATTTAGTATGTCTTGAATCACTGCTATTATTTTGATAAATTGTTTTAACTTATTTTCAAAACGAAAAAAAATAATTCTATATTTCAACGAATATATTTAATTAAAAATTATCAATCAACAGGCAACATTAAAAGGAAACATTCTTGTCCACTCTTATCACTTAGAGATAACAATTCTAATACACATTAAAACATATCTTAATGCTTTTACAATATATGGATGTTTTTTCTCGATTTATTATGATATCAATTTATTATATAATGAAAAATCTCTTATGACATTAAAGATATCTTTTAATAACTTATTTTTATATCATATAAATGAAATTACGTTATGTAAGGAGGTAGTTATATCATCTTATTTGCATAAAATGTTTACCATGATTTTTGAAGATTTTAGAAGTATTTTAATAATCTTGAGTGGAAAACAACAATCCAATTATTTTTTCTTTTAATAGATACAATGATTACACGAATATAAGATTAATCCAAGTTAAATAACTATGATGTCATTACAAGATAGAGAACATATTTTTAATCACGTGTATATGAGGTGTGGGAGCCCAGATATGTGGCTAGTGATTTCGAATCCAAGTCGCACCTTTCACTTTTCCAAGACAAATAATTAAACGTGGATTCACTCATAGACTCTCGACAGGTATGAGAGGCGCGTCAGCCTGCTGGTGGCCACTTACAAAATTAGATGTGGTTAGTGATGACCCTATCCTATAACTATACCATCGTGTATCGCGGTGTTGACTTACAATTAAATTATAGTTGCGCGGCCAAGGTATCTATGTACACGTTATACCGCGCCAACAGAAACATATTTGTTTTGAAACATTACAAATTTATATTAATAAATATCGCAATAGTGTAATTAATAAACATCTCGAGCGTACAGTTGTCTTAAAAATGAAATGTCAGTTTCGTGCTTCTTATCATTTTTGTACCAGACTTGTGTGAGACACACACAAGCCTTTTTGCGAGATTTGGTCATTTGGACTCAGGTGACCCTAAAAAGCGTACTGATGAAAACTTGAATTAGAGAATTTTCACGATCGCAATACTTTCCCTTACTATATATTTCATATAGATAAATCACGCCCTATCGCTGGACATTAGCAGAGCTCTGAACTCCAATAGACATCAATACTACAGGCTTATATCAAATTTTAATATTAATACTCCAGAAAGCTACTTGTCTTACAGGGTCAACATCAAAAAAGTAAGATATGTCAGTCGGTTAAAGCGAAGAGAACATTAAAGTTTATTTGGGCAATAAAACATCATCAGTTACAGCAAATCAACTCTGCAATGACTGTGACCAATTTATATCCAACAGTTTGTATCATATACTTCTCCACTGTACAAAATTTAATAAATATAGAGAGAAATATCTGAGACAGTATAACAAACCATAGAGACCATTCTTAATATTGATAATGTTGAAAAATTAAACAAAATATATTATTATATTTCTCAATGTATATATAATTCTTTGTAAGAAGTAGTTCATTTTTATTTTATTCTTATTGTCATATTATTTTGTTCATTTTTTTCATTGTCACAATTATTGTTTCTATGATTGGTTGTTATATTTTATTGGCACAAAACATCTCGGTCATCAGTGCCAGACACTCATTTTAGAAAATCAATCTTAGGTTGAACAATGAACAATAATTTTACTTAAAAAACAAATAGTTGAAAACAATTAACTATAAGAATAATCACTAGTAAGATCAAATATAACAGCATTAGTCAAAGATAAATATATATCAGGTTAAATAAAAAAAAAAAAAATAAATAAAAAAAAAAAAAAAAAAAAAAAAAAAATATATATATATATATATATGTATGTATATAAATAAAGTTTAAAAAAATAAAATAAATAAATAAATTTAAAAAATAATAATAATTAAAATAATTTTAAAAATAATAATAACAATAGTAAAATACAATTTTTAAATTGATTATTGTTTCTATTAATATCATTTATTATAATTTTTTATTGCTTTGTTATTTCTTTGATTATATAATTGAAATTTCAATAGATATGCCAGACTCTTAAAGAGTGTATAAAGTTTATTTATTATTGGTTTTGTATTTGTACAAGAATATTTCTTTGACAAATAAATTCATTATCTATCTATCTATTTATTATATATTTCATATAAAGGTAAGTGAAACAAAAACGTGAATTTTTTCTAAAATGATATTGTATCTATTCCAAATGATTCAATTAATTTTAATGCACACCCGACTAACAGATCCTTTTTTTACAGACAAAAGATTTAGTTACCGCTATTGAAATAAATTGTTAAAGATAATCCATAGAATATGCTAGAACCAGGCTCTAAGAGCCGACTAAAATCTGCATAACATTGTTCTCGGAGAATTACTAAAATTTAAAACTACAAAAGCGGTACCTATTTACTATCAGTTACAAACCAAGGCTTCACAATTTTAACTTTTACTTACTTATATTATATATAATTATATTATATATATATATATATATATAAATATATAATTACTTATATTATATATATTACTTACTTATATAATATGGCAAAATTATATATCGTACATAACACTTTTTTACGATTTTCTCAAAAACGGCTCTAACGATTTTGATTAAACTCCCTATTTTGATGTAAAATTTAATGGGATTTAATATAATGTAGGTTTTATTCTGATTGAAATAATCTGGCAGGGCTTTTATGCCGATATTTAAATTTTCGTCCTCCAAACTACCTTCAATTTTGTATATTCCAAAAGATTGACCATATCATCTTAATTACAGCTAAAGATACAAGTTGGACGAATTTGATGACCAACTATAGAATAAAAGAGAAAAACTATTTTTAATGTAATTTTTGTTGCTTCTTTACTTTCACTTACCTATATATGAAATATAGTAAGGGAAAGTATTGCGATCGTGAAAATTTTCGAATTCCAGTTTTTAACGGAAATACACGTTTTAGGATCCCTGAGTCCAAATGACTAAATCCCGCAAAAAAGGTCTGTGTGTGGTAACTCCAGCGCAAAGAATAAAAGGGCTATAAAACTGAAATTTCATATTTAAGACCACTATTCGTCCGAGATTTTACAGCAACTTTTTCATCAAAATCAGCTAACCATAAGAGCAACTTTATACCATGCATTTTTACAATTTTCTCAAAAACGGCTGTAACGATTTTGGTAATACTCCTCTTATCGATGTAAAACTTAATGGGCTTTAATATATTGTAGGTTTCGTTCTGATTGAAATATTCTTACAGAACCTAACCTAAATACCGATATTTTAAATTTCCTTCCTCTAAAGTACAATAAATTTTATTGAATCTATAAAAATAACTATATCATCTATTAAGTACTGATAAAAAACGGATAAATATACAATTTGAACGAATACGATAACCAACTAAAGGAGAAAAGTGCAAAAGTATTTTTTTATGTAATTTTGGTGTTTTTGAACATAACAACTAATTGAATTTATTTTTAACAACGTAGGTAAGTGAAAGTCGTGTGTTGCGCTCACCAGATTTTTTATATTTAAAACAGTAACATAGACGTATAATAAACCGTTGGAAGAGAAAAATTTAGAAAAATGTTATCTGGTACAAAACGTTGTAAAAGGTGATATAAAGTGATGAATAGGGAAAAATTTATAACTGATTTTTTGATGATTTATAATTGAGACTTGATTTCCAAAAGTACTATATCCATTCTGGGGAATTTTACAGGAAGCGCGAAAGTCTCTCATTACTATATTATTAAACCAGCTAATTTGATTTTTTCGCATTAAAATCTAGAATTATTTTTTAATATATTAATAAAACCATATTAAAGTTATGAAATGAAATGTTCTGGTATGATTTGGAATGAAACTAAATGTGTAATTAGTATCTTAATAAATTAATAGCATTTCTAAATCACTTTATCAAAGGACATGAGTGGTCATTAGATACGACCAAATTTCAGACTTAGATAAAACTAAATGAGGAGAATATAAATATGTAAAAATATCAATTTGGTAAAAAATTTCCTTTAGTACCTTTTGGAAATCAACGTCTCAATTGGCAACAGCAACTTGCTGGCCTAATCGGCAGGTTAATGTTGCCATAACCCATGTTGCATATATTGCAAGGTAGGGTGTATAAATAAATAAATTAATAAATAAATAAAACTGATTAACAATTTAATGTAGTTATATTATTTAATCTAAATCATATGTTTCCATCTAATTCTTATTGTTTTACTCACTTAGTAATCTTAATGAGTCGTCACAAAGATGTCTTTTCTAAGTTACTCACCTGAAACATAAAGAATATCATTATTAATTATTATTAATATTTTTTTATTTGTGTAATAAAATGTATTATGGTTACACAGTTATTCTATTCTATGTGTGACCTTTGGAAAACTGATTACTTTAATTGAGGAAATCTCTTGGCCACTAACTCAAGAGTCGTCGGGCGTATGATGGATGAATTACTGGTGTTGTTAGTAGATTATTTATTTATTTCGTTACCTTCTATGCTTCATCAATCCACTAAGCCGTTCGCAAACTCAATTACTCTCTGACTGGG
Source organism: Piezodorus guildinii (assembly GCA_023052935.1). Taxonomy (NCBI): domain Eukaryota; kingdom Metazoa; phylum Arthropoda; class Insecta; order Hemiptera; family Pentatomidae; genus Piezodorus; species Piezodorus guildinii. The sequence continues at coordinate 140,089,218 of CM041293.1, forward strand.
GAAATACGGTAATTATAGAGAGAACCGAACAATCAATAAATAAAAAAAATGTGGCTTAAATATTTTTTTCTGACTAAGAAAAACAACAGCTCACGGATATGTCTATTAATAAACCACTGTTTTTTTCCAGTCAGGAAGAATTAAATTTGCGGATGGACGGAGAGATTGGTGCATTATAGAAGGGAAAGAAAGAAATACACTAAAAAGTTTTAATTTTTAATCACCTATTTATATTTAATTTTTTATTTTCACTTAAGGCAGAGCGGGGCTAGTTGAGCATAGGGGCAAGTTGGGCAATTGGAATATCTCGCAAACTATTCACCGTACGCATAGGCACCTTGTGGCGAAAATAGTCGGGGAAGGGATAATAACCACGCGACCACTAGTGGATAGAGGCGCTCGTGTGTTTTGTTTATTTTGTGACCAAAAAGTAAAAACGTCGTTCATCACAAGTTTTCGTCTGTATTAGTCAATTTTTATCTGTCTTTAGTCAGGTAAGTGTTTATCTTTCAGAGAATTATTGTACATTTGATATATAGAGTTGCTCTATGTATAATTCTTATGATTTTTTAAGAACCTCGCTTTTGTTTTAAAATTGCGGGTTGGGGTTAGTTGAGCTATAGTTGCTCAACTTACCTCACGTCTCTAACAACTTAAGTAATGAATGTTTTATTTTTTGTTAGGATGCGGACTTAACAAGAGGAAGGCTACAAGGTGTTTTTAATTGCAACAGTGACAATGATCATCAAGTTCCAAAGATCTAATTAATATTGTTTATTTATTTAACGTCACTTTATGTTACTATGGCTAATCGGACAATGTTACAGTGGGAGTCTTAAATTTTGCCTATGCAGGTTTTATTAGGATAGGGATCTTTAACGAGTACGTGACATCGCACAGGCTTGAGACCGCCTTTTAAGGTCCCCTCAGAAAGACAGCATAACTAAGGATTTTTACAACCATTAATTTTCTCAAAAATAGTCTAAGGATTTTGATTAAACTCGCTATATCGATGTAAAATTTAATGAGCTTTAATATCATGTATGTTTCATTCTGATTGAAATGGTCTGACAGGGCTTAAGTGCCTATATTTTAAATTTTCTATCTCTCAAGTACCTTTAATTTTGTAGATTAAATAAAAATAACGATATAATTTTGTTATCATTGATGAAAAACAGGTAAATACATAAGTTGAACGAATACCGATATCCGACTTAAGGAGAAAACTGCAAAAATATTTTTTTATGTAATTTTTTATTTTTAATTAAAACAAATATAGAGGTATAATATACCGTTGGAAAGTTAAAGATTTTAGAAAAAATACTATCATATACACAAAATTCTAAAAGTTAACGAAGGGTGATGAAAAAGCCGATAAAGCAAAGTGATTGTCTTAAATAATAATATAATTGATAATTTAATAAAACACATGTTTCTATTCAAACTTAATTTAGTTATTTCTTTAACAATTTATTTTAATCTATAAATGTATATAAAACTTATATCGGGTCGTCCTACGACTATTGATGATGACAAAATTCAAAAAAATACCTGACAAATGGCAAAATGTAAAATGTAAGATCGAAATGGATTTATATATAATTGATTAAAAATATTTACAGGAATCTGAAGTTTTTATTAAAATCACCAGTAAAAAACGCTAAGAATTTTACAGCCGAATATAAACATCTCTCATAATCATCGTTAGAGATGTTTATATATATATATATATATATATATATATATATATATATATATATACACGCGGGAGGAGGGGAAGGGTAGAGAAGAGCCCGTGACTGAGTGGCTAGCGCGCTAGTCTCCCACGCCAAAGGTTGTGAGTTCGAATCTCAATCCCGGAGGGATTCATCAAGCATTCACAGCCCTCCCCAGGGTATGTGAGACCCGTCAGCAAAATGGTGACAACTCACAAAAAAAGGCGTAGTGAGTGATTACCCTACCTTAAAAAAATTACATCGAGTAAAGCCTAGGTGTCCTTCCAGTAGATTACAGCACGCGGCAAAGGGCCTACACAGCCTGTCGCGCCACCGAAAAAAAAGTATAAAATAAAATAATTATCATGTTGTTATGGTCAGTTCCTAGGTAACACGTTAGTTTAGGGTAGCTGGCCTCTAGCGAATCGTATGCTATATAAACAAGACCTTCATAAATCCTTGTGGAGTGAAAAGTTTGTGACATACCACGACATGACATAAATCTATTAAAAATGTTTTTAAATTAGTGCTATTTCCTGTCGATTTATAAACAGTACAGATACAAATCGAGGTCATATCATTTCCTGCCTATTTAACATATCTGAATGGTAACAGCAATTATTAAACAAGGTCAAACTTGATCGGGATATCACTGTTTGGATCCCGTCCAATTTTATAAATACGCAACAATCACCGACTAAAACAACAGTTAACTAATATTTAGTAAGAAAAAAAAAGTTATTTAAATAATAAATAAAGAAGTAACATATTCTTTCTTTTCTATTTATAAAATATAGAGTGAGACTGAGTTCCAATACGTATCGTAGAACAAATACTAAATCTTGACATGCTTTTATGGGTAAACCGGGTTTTTACGGGATTTTTTAAGTTAGGTATCAAAATTTATTTTTAATGAAAATTTTATCAGATATATACAGAGCTGTCTTTAGTGCTAGTCTACAATGTCATAGATTGTGAGTTCGAATCCTAATCACGGGAGGACTATTTCAAGCTTATAAGAGAACCGTCAGCCATATAGTGGCCATTCATCAAACTAGTCGTAGGGCGGAAACGGTAAGTCCTATGAAACTGAAATTTCATATTTAAGACAACTATACGCCCGAGACGTGACAAAACTTTTTTCATCAAAATGAGCTTACCAGAAGAGGCACTTTATACCATGCATTTTGCAACTTTTTTCGATTTTCTCAAAAACGGTTCCGACGATTTTGATTAAACTCGCTATATCGATGTAAAATTAAATGGGCTTTAATATCATGTAGGTTTTATTTGGATAAAAATGGTCTGACAGGGCTTAAATGCCGATATTTTAAATTTTCTTCCTCTAAAGCACCTTTAATTTTTTAGATTCAATAATAATAACTAGATTATCTTGTTAGCGCTGATGAAAAACAGGTAAATATATAAATTGAATAAATTCGATACCCAACTAAAGGAGAAAACAGAAAAAATATATTTTTAATGAAATTTTTCGTTTTTGAACATAAGAGCAGTAATATACATGTATGATATACCGTTGGAAAGCTAAAGATTTTAGAAAAAATATCATCTCATACACAAGCTTTTATAAGTTAATAGAGAGTGATGAGAAGAAGATAAAACTAACTGATTATTTTAGATAATAATATAATAGATTTTTTAATAAAACACATGTTTATATATAAATTCAATTTGATTAATTCCTTAATAGTTTCACGTATTTTTATCTCTAACTGTATTTGAAAATTCTTTCATTGATTTTAAAAATCGAGGTAAGTGAAAGTCGTGTGTTGCCCGCACCAGATTTTTTTTTTACAACGATTAGATGTTTTGACGAGTAGAATGTTTTTTTTTCTTTTAAATATTTTATAGTGCTTTCTAAGGCACATTTAAGCTATTAATTAATAGAACAGGGATTAAAAAGTCTCAAACCTATTCTGGCCAGAATAAGAAGAACGAGATACAAAGAAATTTAAACCTCCATATTACTAAGTTGACGCCTTAAAACGTTCGTCTTATACGCTCGAACTCTAGAAAAAAAAAAATGCAATAAGATTTTAAATCTATAAGACAATTTATTTACTCACAAATCATTCTGTTAATTGCACAACACCAATCTGAAAATGACTTAGTAAAATAGTTTTGAGAAATTACTACTTAATTGCAGTGTAATGAGTTTTTCAAACTGCAACCGCAATAAAATTATAACCACCCGTGTTTTACCAAGGACGCTGTTGCAGTTGTCAAATAGATAATCATCTTAAATAACCAAAGAATCGATTATGAAATTATCCTTATAGGAAAACTGGGCAATAGTTATCAATGCGATGTAACAATAAATTTTATGGGCAAACTATTAAGAGAATTTTGTCAAAATCATAGGTTGCGTCTAACACTAAAACGATAGGTCATACAAAACTAATATATTAGGCTATTAATTATATACTACTATGTATCGACCGCTTCTTTTCTCCGGCAACGGTGACTCCGAAACTGTATTAATTAATATATATATTTTTCGTTTCTTATTTTATAGAACTATTGGATTTCATTTCCTAAGGTATCATGTTTATCAATTCATTATTGGGATCAGGTGGCATAAAGGGGAATAAAATAATTAACGGGTTGTTTCACATGAAATGTCCGTTTTTATAGTTTCTGAAATACATAAAGGATTTTGCAGGTCTCTGTTCTTTTCTTCCGAATGTTTACATATTTAAAGTAAATAGTTACTAATCCTCTACCTTTTTATTATAAACATTAGCTTCCCAATCAATTACCCACTTTTTAGTATACCTCCAAATATGACCATGGAAACCCGCGATTTACGAGTTTAAACTCGGCCATTCAGCAGCTGAGGCCGCTAGAAATATTTGCAGTGCGTTTGGGGGAAGAGAGTGTTAATGAACGGACCATTCCTCCGTTCGTAATAGACAACGATGTCCTCAAACATATAGTAGAAGGAAACCACTACCAAACAGTTAAAGGACTCTCAGCACAACTAAATGCAAGTGCATCTACCGTTTTCAGACATTTAAACTGTATTGGGAAAGTAAAAAAGCTCGATACATGGGTACCTCATGATCTCACTGAGCGGCAGCGATTGAAACGCCTTGAGACCTGCGTTTCTTTGCTTGCGAGGCAAAAACCGAGCTTATCCTTGAAAGGATAATTACCTGCGATGAAAAATAGATCGCATATGACAATCAGCGTCGGTCAGGGCAGTTGTTGAACTGAATAATTGATGGTTACAGTATAGTGGTCAATGGCTGGGATAATTCATTATTCCTTTTTACCTAGAGGTGAAACCATTACCTATACAACGTACTGCAATGAAATTGACCAAATTCACACAAAATTATTAAAAAACAACCTGGATTGGTAAATCGGAAGGGTCCTATACTCTTACACGACAACGCTTGACCCCATGTTTCGAAGCATACCGTGCAAAACTTGAAAGAATTGGGCTACGAAGTTCTTCTGCACCCACCATATTCTCCCGACTTGTCTCCAACAGATTACCACCTGTTCAGGAATTTAGACAACTTCGTCAAAGGAAAACTTTTTTAAAATGATGATCAAGTGAAAAGTGCGTTTTCAGATTTTGTTTCACTTCAAAGCTTAGAGTTTTTCAGTTCGGGGATAAAAAAGTTGGTGTCACGTTGGGAAAAATGTATAGAAGAAGGTAAATACTTCGAATAAAATTATCTAGTTTTCATATCGTATTTTTAATAAAAATCCTTTACCTTGAAAACGGACATTTCATTGTTTATGTTTATTTATTTAACGTCACTTTATGCTACTATGGCTAATCGGGCGATGCTACAGTGGGAGTCTTGTGACGTTAAATAAATAAACATAAACAATGAAATGTCCGTTTTCAAGGTAAAGGATTTTTATTAAAAATACGATATGAAAACTAGATAATTTTATTCGAAGTATTTACCTTCTTCTATACATTTTTCCCAACGTGACACCAACTTTTTTATCCCGAACTGAAAAACTCTAAGCTTTGAAGTGAAACAAAATCTGAAAACGCACTTTTCACTTGATCATCATTTTAAAAAAGTTTTCCTTTGACGAAGTTGTCTAAATTCCTGAACAGGTGGTAATCTGTTGGAGACAAGTCGGGAGAATATGGTGGGTGCAGAAGAACTTCGTAGCCCAATTCTTTCAAGTTTTGCACGGTATGCTTCGAAACATGGGGTCAAGCGTTGTCGTGTAAGAGTATAGGACCCTTCCGATTTACCAATCCAGGTTGTTTTTTAATAATTTTGTGTGAATTTGGTCAATTTCATTGCAGTACGTTGTATAGGTAATGGTTTCACCTCTAGGTAAAAAGGAATAATGAATTATCCCAGCCATTGACCACTATACTGTAACCATCAATTATTCAGTTCAACAACTGCCCTGACCGACGCTGATTGTCATATGCGATCTATTTTTCATCGCAGGTAATTATCCTTTCAAGGATAAGCTCGGTTTTTGCCTCGCAATCAAAGAAACGCAGGTCTCAAGGCGTTTCAATCGCTGCCGCTCAGTGAGATCATGAGGTACCCATGTATCGAGCTTTTTTACTTTCCCAATACAGTTTAAATGTCTGAAAACGGTAGATGCACTTGCATTTAGTTGTGCTGAGAGTCCTTTAACTGTTTGGTAGTGGTTTCCTTCTACTATATGTTTGAGGACATCGTTGTCTATTACGAACGGAGGAATGGTCCGTTCATTAACACTCTCTTCCCCCAAACGCACTGCAAATATTTCTAGCGGCCTCAGCTGCTGAATGGCCGAGTTTAAACTCGTAAATCGCGGGTTTCCATGGTCATATTTGGAGGTATACTAAAAAGTGGGTAATTGATTGGGAAGCTAATGTTTTTAATAAAAAGGTAGAGGATTAGTAACTATTTACTTTAAATATGTAAACATTCGGAAGAAAAGAACAGAGACCTGCAAAATCCTTTATGTATTTCAGAAACTATTAAAACGGACATTTCATGTGAAACAACCCGTTAATTATTTTATTCCCCTTTATGCCACCTGATCCCAATAATGAATTGATAAACATGATACCTTAGGAAATGAAATCCAATAGTTCTATAAAATAGAGAAACGAAAAAATATATATTAATTAATACAGTTTCGGAGTCACCGTTGCCGGAGAAAAGAAGCGGTCGATACATAGTAGTATATAATTAATAGCCTAATATATTAGTTTTGTATGACCTATCGTTTTAGTGTTAGACGCAACCTATGATTTTGACAAATTCTCTTAATAGTTTGCCCATAAAATTTATTGTTACATCGCATTGATAACTATTGCCCAGTTTTCCTATAAGGATAATTTCATAATCGATTCTTTGGTTATTTAAGATGATTATCTATTTGACAACTGCAACGCGTCTTGGTAAAACACGGTGGTTATAATTTTATGCGGTTGCAGTTTGAAAAACTCATTACACTGCAATTAAGTAGTAATTTCTCAAACTATTTTACTAAGTCATTTTCAGATTGGTGTGTGCAATTAACAGAATGATTTGTGAGTAATAAATTGTCTTATAGATTTAAAATCTTATTGCATTTTTTTCTAGAGTTCGAGCGTATAAGACGAACGTTTTAAGGCGTCAACTTAGTAATATGGAGGTTTAAATTTCTTTGTATCTCGTTCTTCTTATTCTGGCCAGAATAGGTTTGAGACTTTTTAATCCCTGTTCTATTAATTAATAGCTTAAATGTGCCTTAGAAAGCACTATAAAATATTTAAAAGAAAAAAAAAATTCTACTCGTCAAAACATCTAATCGTTGTAAAAAAAAAAATCTGGTGCGGGCAACACACGACTTTCACTTACCTCGATTTTTAAAATCAATGAAAGAATTTTCAAATACAGTTAGAGATAAAAATACGTGAAACTATTAAGGAATTAATCAAATTGAATTTATATATAAACATGTGTTTTATTAAAAAATCTATTATATTATTATCTAAAATAATCAGTTAGTTTTTTTCTTTCAATCACTCTCTATTAACTTATAAAAGCTTGTGTATGAGATGATATTTTTCTAAAATCTTTAGCTTTCCAACGGTATATCATACATGTATATTACTGCTCTTATGTTCAAAAACGAAAAATTTCATTAAAAATATATTTTTTCTGTTTTCTCCTTTAGTTGGGTATCGAATTTATTCAATTTATATATTTACCTGTTTTTTCATCAGCGCTAACAAGATAATCTAGTTATTATTATTGAATCTAAAAAATTAAAGGTGCTTTAGAGAAGAAAATTTAAAATATCGGCATTTAAGCCCTGTCAGACCATTTTTATCCAATAAAACCTACATGATATTAAAGCCATTTAATTTTACATCGATATAGCGAGTTTAATCAAAATCGTCGGAACCGTTTTGAGAAATCGAAAAAGTTGCAAAATGCATGTATAAAGTGCCTCTTCTGGTAAGCTCATTTTGATGAAAAAAGTTTTGTCACGTCTCGGGCGTATAGTTGTCTTAAATATGAAATTTCAGTTTCATAGGACTTACCGTTTCCGCCCGGGAGTTACCACAGACACACACACACACAGACCTTTTTGCGGGACTTGGTTATTTGGACTCAGGGGACCCTAAAACGTGTATTTCCGTTGAAAACTGGAATTCGAAAATTTTCACGATCGCAATACTTTCCTTACTATATATAGTAAGTGAAAGTAAAAATTGTTTTCTTGCTTACTGAAATTGACAAATGTATATGATAATAAAACAAGTAAATATGTTATATGTGAAAATACATTGAAAAAAAATGCAGAGCATTATGTCCATTGGTAGTACTTTAGTAGATAATCTAAATAACAAGGTCTCGAGGCCATTTTCTTTTCTTTTAGAGGATTATTAGGAATCGAAGAAAGTCATAGGATAAAACATCGGTTGAAGTGGGAATAAAGTTTGCCATGGAAGTAGAGGTATCTAGTTGGGGCCAGATGAGCAGCATATGTAATATTAAGATCATTATGAATGAGTTTATTTGTGACGTAGAAGCGAGTGTTGAAGATTTTACGAAGGATTTTGGATTGCATGGATTGGATTCAAGAGGAATTCGATGGTTCAGTAGAGCCCTAAAGCTCAATTCCAGTCAAGTCCAGATTGGCTTAATGATAGCTATGTAAATGAGCATTTTATAATAAATTGGAAGGTTTGAGTGTTTTTCTAGTAAGTGTTGAAGTAGTCGAAAACGGCGAGCAGTTTCTTGTCGTTTCAGTCTTAAATAGCATTTCAACTAAGCGTTTGTCAAGCTAGAGTCCTAGGTATCAGATCTGTTCAACAGGAACTAGCGGAATGCTAGTAAAGGGACCTTAAAGTGTGGCGTTAGAATTGGAGTATTAAAATAAATTCCACACACTAGACTGAAACGACAAGAAACAGCTCGCCGCTTTCGGTTACTTCAACACTTACTATACAAACGCTCTAACCTTCCACTTAAATACAAAAGGCTCATCTACATGACCATCATAAGACCTATCTGGACTTACGGAGTTGAGCAATGGGGCTCCACTAAACCAACAAATTCTTCCCGTCTTCAATCCTTCGAAAAATCCTCAACGCTCCTTTTATTTTGTCACGAATAAGCTCATCCATAAAGACCTTAATATTCCTTAGGCAGCTGATTTGGCTCGCACCAGGTATCAATCCTCCATGATAAACTCCACTCCCAATCTAACCACTAGTTTCAATCAGTGCTTCTCTTCCATTCCTGACAATCCTTCGAGACGTCTGAAAAAAGATGGCCTCGAGACCTTCTAGTTCAAATATTTTTAGAGTTCTACCGATGGGTAGTTTCTCTATTTTCTTTTAGCCTATTTACTATATGTAAAATACAGTTGTAAATATCAATAAATAATTAAAAAAAAAAATAAATTCCAACAAATCCAGCAAATAACCTTTACCCTTCGTCTTTAATGGAAAGAGACTTAAAGCCGTCAGCTCAAATTATGGTTTAATTAAAATTTTAACGAATAATTATTTATCTTTCATGGGATATAAATAGGTATTAAATGGAATCTTTTATTATTGCTTTTGCATTTTTATTTCTCTATCCCCATGGAAAAAGTTTCAAGCTTGGGAGAAAGTCAATATTGCACGTTATAAAATAGATAGAGCTGATTTTTCTCTTAAACTTATCAAGTTCTGTATCGTTCACTTAAGAGTAAGTCGTGCAAGATCTTCGGATGGAAATCGATCGTGTGCTCAACATTTCTCAGAATCGATTCAGTCAATTTAAATATTCTCTAACGACTTCTAAACTGAAACTATTGGTAGTTTTTAAAAGCTGGGACTCTAACCACTTCTACAAGTGGACCACTTACTGCTTCCTAATTATTCCATTTATGAATAATATTCGTTTTCGTCAACAATTATAATAAAAACCGAAGGAGCCGACGGTTTCGTTTCATGACTGATTTAGCGGCTGAAGATACGACACGCACTGCCAACCCAATCGATATGTATTCCACTGCCTTCTTCAACTTCTGAGCAGTATTACATTTATTTCAAGTTTAGGATTTTTATTAATATAATTTTTTTTTTATTAAATCTGTTGCGTGCAATAATACACGACCTCCATTTATCTCCGTTGTTAAAATAAATTTAAAAACTTTTATATTTAGTAGAGGAAAACGGTTAGGGGTGGGGTCATTAAAGAGAAACACACATTAAAAATTTGTAATATTTTAATTATGTGCCGACGATTCAGCCTACATTATGGGCCTTCATCAGGGCTAAAAGAAACATGATAACAACCAATGTAATTACAGACTTAATAATACGTGAGGTATGTAATAATCATATTTTGACAGTAATATAATATAGGAACAAACATAAAATTCTAATGTAAAATGATGATTAGATGACAGTTATAAAGTATGGAAGTAAACAAAATTAAGATGATAGTTTTAAAGTATGGATGACAGTTATAAAAATAATTGATAAGATGACAGTTATAAAGTATGGAAGTAAACAAAATTAAAATGATAATATCTGAATAAGAATATGTAAAGAGAGACTAAGCAAATGATTAAATGTTTAAAGAACAATATATGGACAATTAAAATTTTAAATATGATCAATTTTGAAGTAATATTTCACGGTAATATATATTAATAAAAAAATAAAAAACCTTAGTAAAGATCATAGGTAGTATATAAAAATAACATAGTCATAAGAAAAGAAAAACAATATGAATGAAAAAAAAATTAAATTTTTAAGTTTTGAATTTAGTAATGAAAAAGACTTGGTTAGGTGACTAGATCGCCGCGAATATTGCTAATATACTAATTACTAACAACTATTAGGAACTATGCTTTGATTAATTTGTACTAAGCCTCCACGAAAAGACTGTTGACAGAATCGGCCTACCCCTATAAATTTATAATACTATAAATTTATTGTTTTCTAAATATCGTGTGAATGTAGTATGAATGTTGTACTTTATCACTATTAAAAACGCCCTAAATTGGACTGATTGTAATATTACTTAATAAAGAACTGTCTCTCAATTTAAAAAAAAAAATTAGTAATGAAAAAAGGTTACAGAATTACACAGAGTTACATAGGAACATTTAGTTCTTTCAATAATCTATTATATTATTATGTACAACAATCAGTTAGTTTCGACACGCTCTATTTTCTTTCAAAACTGTATGTAAGATAGTATTTTTTTCTAAAATCTTTAACTTTCCAACGGTATATTATATATTTATGTCCAAAATCAAAACAAATGTATAAACATTTTTGTTTTCCCTTTTCTCTTTCTGTTGGATACTGAATTCGTTCAACTTATACATTTACTTGTTTTTCCTCAATTGCAATAACAAGACCAAATAATTAATTTTTTCGAATTTGCAAAATGAAGTAAATTTAATTAGGGAAAAGGAACTTAAGCCTTATCACAGTCAGAATGAAACCTACATTACATTAATGTCTATTAAATTTAACATAAATATAGCGAATAAAATCAAAATGCTAATAACCGTTTTTGAGAAAATCGTAAAAAGGTGCAAAATACATCGTATTAAGTTACTCTTCTGGTGCCTACGTTTCAAAAATATGAAACTAAAGCTTCATTACTTTTCATTTTCTTGCTAGACTTACCACATACGAATATACACCCAGATCTTTTTTCCTAGACTTGATCGTTTGGATATAGGGGATCCTAAAACGTGTATTTCCGTTGAAAATACAAAGTCGAAAATGCTCACTAACCAATACTTTCACTTACTATATATTTCATTATATGTATAAGTAAAAGTAGAAATGTTCGGAATTAAAAAAATTATAAAATATTTGAATAACTTACTATAGCCAACTATTGGGTTGTCACTTGAAATGTCCGTTTTCAAGGTAAAGGATTTATTAAAAATACGATATGAAAACAAGATAATTTTATTCGAAGTATTTACCTTCTTCTTCTATACATTTTTCCCAACGTGACACCAACTTTTTTATCCCGAACTGAAAAACTCTGAGCTTTGAAGTGAAACAAAATCTGAAAACGCACTTTTCACTTGATCATCATTTATAAAAGTTTTCCTTTGACGAAGCTGTCTAAATTCCTGAACAGGTGGTAATCTGTTGGAGACAAGTCGGGAGAATATGGTGGATGCGGAAGAACTTCGTAGCCCAGTCCTTTCAATTTTTGCACGGTATGTTTTGAAACATGGGGTGGTTGCTGCCGCTCAGTGAGATCATGAGGTACCCATGTATCGAGCTTTTTTACTTTCCCAATACACTTTAAATGTCTGGAAACGGAAGATGCACTTGCATTTAGTTATGATGAGAGTCCTTTAACTGTTTGGTAGGGGTTTCCTTCTACTGTATGTTTGAGGACATCGTTTTCTATTACGGACGGAGGTCTTCCTCGGGGCAAGTTTTCCAAGTCTGTATCCCCTGCTGAAAACTTAGCAAACCAACGGTCCGTTCATTAACACTCCCTTCCCCAAACGCCTTGCAAATATTTCTAGCGGCCTCAGCTGCTGAATGGCCGAGTTTAAACTCGTACAAAAATATTACTCAAAAATCGCGTGTTTCCACGTTCATATTTGGAGGTATACTAAAAAGTGGGGAATTGATTAAGAAGCTAATGTTTATAATACAAAGGTAGAGGATAAGTAACTGTTTACTTTAAATATGTAAACATTCGGAAGAAAACAACAGAGACCTGCAAAATCCATTATGTATTTCAGAAACTGTAAAAACGGACATTTCAACAATGTTGTGAAACAACCCAATACATACCACTATTGAGCCATAGTGAGTTATGACGTCATATACAAACTCGGTCATTCAATCAGACAATATTTGAATAAAATTTTTAATCTTATTAAAATTAAAATAATATTCAGAGGTTGAAAGGCTATTTCGTTTATAGAATATTTTTATAACAACTCCTAATAAATAAAGGACAAAGCTGATGTAACTCAGGACTTTCTTGCCGCCAACAAGGTATAGGATTATGAGATAGCGACAAAACCCCAATGATTTCTTTGTGTTTATCCAAACGTATTGACTTTATAAATCCATTATTCCGGAAAAGCATTAGGTTTTAGTGTAGTGTCTGAAGTCATAGGGATTTGAGTTTTTCAAATCCGTTTCATAAACCCTAGAACTCGTTTTTTTTTTTAGGTTTATCTCTAAAACCAGTCTAGATTACGTGTTTTCCTAAATTCCTCATGAAGAGTCCGATGAGTAAAAGACATGATTTTAAGTTTTGTAGGTAGAAATTCAATTAAATTAATTCTTTAAAAATTATTTTTTTATAAATTTATGTATAGGAATATTTCACGTTATTTAGCGATAACTTGAACGCTGTGAAATAGGCTTTTAAAAGAGAAAATGGGACTTGAGATCGATATGACCGACATAGTCGAAAGCCCGTGTCGATAAAACCACAAATGCTGATAAGGTTTATAGTTAGGAGAAATACACCCTTCGGATTTAATAGTTTAAAATATAAATTGTTTCTAATTTATAGATAATATATTCTTAATATGTATATAATTAGTTGTAATATTTACTCAATTATATTTTAGATAATATTGAACATCTGAAGATGAGGCATGTGAAACCTCGAAACGTTATAAGATTAATTATTGACATGTATGGATATAGCATTTCCAAGTCAATTGTAACTTTTTCCAAGTCAAATGTAACCTTTTCCAAGTCAAATGTAACTGTTTCCATTTCAAATGTCACCTTTTCCATTTCAAATGTCACCTTTTCCAAGTGGAATGTCACCTTTTCCATTTCAAATGTTACCTTTTCCAAGTCAAATGTCACCTTTTTCTTCACTTCTAGCCTTAAATATTCCGTTTTATTTATTTATTTATTGAAAAATAATTAGTTTAATTAAAATTATGACTTTTTTAATAATTTTGGCATATCCTATCGCTATTTTTTTCTGTTTATAAGATATTTGATATCAAGTTCTGTTTTTTACGAACAAATATTTTAAAAAATATTTAGTTTTAAAATAGTTGTTGATTTTGAATTTTTAGAGGGGGGGAAGTAGTTTTTGGGAATAATTGATGTGTTTTCGGGTATTATAATTACGTTTTTGGAGATTTATTTTTTATCGCTCATGGGTATTTCAACTCGGATTTACTTTTTATGTTTTTTATTGATATAGGGATTAATTATTGTGCTTTCGGGTGGTTATGAATAGGTTTTTTGAGCTCTATCTTTTACGCTCATGGGTATTTTAACTCGCATTTACTTTTGATGTTTTTTATAGATATATAGGTTATTAATTGTATTTGCGGGTCTTGTAATTACGTTTTTCTAGCTGTATCTTTTTATCGCTCATGGGTTATTTAACTCGCGTTTACTTTTAATGTTTTTTATTGATATAGGGATTAATTAATGTGTTTTCGGGTATTATAATTACGTTTTTCGAGCTGTATTTTTTATCGCTCATGGGTATTTCAACTCGGATTTACTTTTTATGTTTTTTATTGATATAGGGATTAATTAATGTGTTTTCGGGTATTATAATTACGTTTTTCGAGCTGTATTTTTTATCGCTCATGGGTATTTCAACTCGGATTTACTTTTTATGTTTTTTATTGATATAGGGATTACTTAATGTGCTTTCGGGTGGTTATGATTACGTTTTTCGAGTTGTATTTTTTATCGCTCAGGGGTATTACAACTCGCATTTACTTTTAATGTTTTTTATTGATATAGGCATTAATTGTTGTGCTTTCGGGTGGTTATGATTACGTTTTTTGAACTTTATCTTTTATCGCTCATGCGTATATCAACTCGCATTTACTTTTGATGTTTTTTATAGATATATAGGTTATTAATAGTATTTGCGGGTCTTGTAATTACGTTTTTGTAGCTGTATCTTTTTATCGCTCATGGGTTATTTAACTCGCATTTACTTTTTATGTTTTTTATTGATATAGAGATTAATTAATGTGTTTTCGGGTATTATAATTACGTTTTTCGAGATGTATATTTTATCGCTCGCTGGCATATTAACTCGCATTTATTTTTAATGATTTTTATTGATATAGGGATTAATTAATGTGCTTTCGGGTGGTTATGAATACGTTTTTTGAGCTCTGTCTTTTATCTCTCATGCGTATTTCAACTCGCATTTACTTTTAATGTTTTTTATTGATATAGGGATTACTTAATCTGCTTTCGGGTGGTTATGATTACGTTTTTCGAGCTGTATTTTTTATCGCTCATGGGTATTACAACTCGCATTTACTTTTAATGTTTTTTATTGATATAGGCATTAATTGTTGTGCTTTCGGGTGGTTATGATTACGTTTTTTGAGCTTTATCTTTTATCGCTCATGCGTATTTCAACTCGCATTTACTTTTAATTTTTTTTATTGATATATAGGTTAGTAATTGTCTTTCCGAGTGTTGTAATTACGTTTTTTGAGCTGTATTTATTGTCGCTAGTTCGCATTCCAACTTGCATTTACTTCTAATCTTTTTATTGTTATGGGATCTATACTTGTGTTTTTGGGTGGTTATGAAAAAACTGTTTTTGGACTGCTTATTCTATAGCTCGGGCTCGTTTCAACTTAGAGCTAATATCATTTTATATTTTGATAGTGTGGTCTTTCTTTGTTTTTGTTTTAGGGGATTCTGATTACGTGTTTTGAACATTAATCTTTTATGCGCTTGGAAATTTCTACATACCGTAGATATTATGTTATAATTTGAAGTAAAAATTTTTTGTTGTGTTTTTGCACGTTCTGATTACTTTTTTTAACTGGGTGTTACATCGCGATTGCGCATTGTTCTACATCACTTTTTATTTAAGGTAAAATGTGCACTAGCTATAAAAAAATGTCATAAACTCTATTAGTATTCCCCAAAACACTATAAACGATCCCTCTATCAAATATTTATGAAATAGGAACAGTAACTTAAAATGAGTAAAAGCGAGAACAAATAAGGTTCAAATAATGATATAAGAACACCCGAAAATAGAATAAACGATTCCTCAATTAAATTATCAGATAATTGTAAGAACAAGTGAGAAAGTGGGTCCATTATAAAATATTTAGTTGAAAAAACTTACTCAGGACGCTATAAAAGGAACTATAACTAATCCTTTTATAAAAAAATAATAATAAAAATATTAAATAAAAATAAATAAATAAAAAAAAGCTAAATGATGTATATTCCAACAACAGTATAATGAGAACTAAAAGCAAAATAATCAATCCCAATATCCATCAAAAACTTAATCATAACCACCCGAAAGCACAATAATTACTCCCTATATCAATAAAAAACATAAAAAGTAAATACGAGTAGAAATACCCATGAGCGATAAAAAATACAGCTCGAAAAACGTAATCATAACCACCCGAAAGCACATTAATTAATCCCTGTATCAATAAAAATCATTAAAAATAAATGCGAGTTAATATGCAAGTGAGCGATAAAATATACATCTCGAAAAACGTAATTATAATATCCGAAAACACATTAATTAATCCCTATATCAATAAAAAACATAAAAAGTAATGCGAGTTGAAAAACCCATGAGCGATAAAAAATACAGCTCAAAAAACGTATTCATAACCACCCGAAAGCACAATAATTAATCCCTATATCAATAAAAAACATAAAAAGTAAATGCTAGTTGAAATACCCATGAGCGATAAAATATACATCTCGAAAAACGTAATTATAATACCCGAAAACACATTAATTAATCCCTATATCAATAAAAAACATAAAAAGTAATGCGAGTTGAAAAACCCATGAGCGATAAAAAATACAGCTCAAAAAACGTATTCATAACCACCCGAAAGCACAATAATTAATCCCTATATCAATAAAAAACATAAAAAGTAAATGCTAGTTGAAATACCTATGAGCGATAAAAAATACAGCTCGAAAAACGAATTCATAACCACCCGAAAGCACAATAATTAATCCCTATATCAATAAAAAACATTAAAAGTAAATGCGAGTTGAAATACCCATGAGCGATAAAAAATACAGCTCAAAATACGTAATTACAAGACCCGGAAATACAATTTATAACCTATATATCTATAAAAAACATTAAAAGTAAATGCGAGTTGAAATACCCATGAGCGATGAAAAATACAGCTCAAAAAACGTATTCATAACCACCCGAAAGCACAATAATTAATCCCTATATCAATAAAAAACATAAAAAGTAAATGCGAGTTGAAATACCTATGAGCGATAAAAATACAGCTCGATAAACGTATTCATAACCACCCGAAAGCACAATAATTAATCCCTATATCAATAAAAAACATAAAAAGTAAATGCTAGTTGAAATACCCATGAGCGATAAAATATACATCTCGAAAAACGTAATTATAATACCCGAAAACACATTAATTAATCCCTATATCAATAAAAAACATAAAAAGTAATGCGAGTTGAAAAACCCATGAGCGATAAAAAATACAGCTCAAAAAACGTATTCATAACCACCCGAAAGCACAATAATTAATCCCTATATCAATAAAAAACATAAAAAGTAAATGCTAGTTGAAATACCTATGAGCGATAAAAAATACAGCTCGAAAAACGAATTCATAACCACCCGAAAGCACAATAATTAATCCCTATATCAATAAAAAACATTAAAAGTAAATGCGAGTTGAAATACCCATGAGCGATAAAAAATACAGCTCAAAATACGTAATTACAAGACCCGGAAATACAATTTATAACCTATATATCTATAAAAAACATTAAAAGTAAATGCGAGTTGAAATACCCATGAGCGATGAAAAATACAGCTCAAAAAACGTATTCATAACCACCCGAAAGCACAATAATTAATCCCTATATCAATAAAAAACATAAAAAGTAAATGCGAGTTGAAATACCTATGAGCGATAAAAATACAGCTCGATAAACGTATTCATAACCACCCGAAAGCACAATAATTAATCCCTATATCAATAAAAAACATAAAAAGTAAATGCTAGTTGAAATACCCATGAGCGATAAAATATACATCTCGAAAAACGTAATTATAATACCCGAAAACACATTAATTAATCCCTATATCAATAAAAAACATAAAAAGTAATGCGAGTTGAAAAACCCATGAGCGATAAAAAATACAGCTCAAAAAACGTATTCATAACCACCCGAAAGCACAATAATTAATCCCTATATCAATAAAAAACATAAAAAGTAAATGCTAGTTGAAATACCTATGAGCGATAAAAAATACAGCTCGAAAAACGAATTCATAACCACCCGAAAGCACAATAATTAATCCCTATATCAATAAAAAACATTAAAAGTAAATGCGAGTTGAAATACCCATGAGCGATAAAAAATACAGCTCAAAATACGTAATTACAAGACCCGGAAATACAATTTATAACCTATATATCTATAAAAAACATTAAAAGTAAATGCGAGTTGAAATACCCATGAGCGATGAAAAATACAGCTCAAAAAACGTATTCATAACCACCCGAAAGCACAATAATTAATCCCTATATCAATAAAAAACATAAAAAGTAAATGCGAGTTGAAATACCTATGAGCGATAAAAATACAGCTCGATAAACGTATTCATAACCACCCGAAAGCACAATAATTAATCCCTATATCAATAAAAAACATAAAAAGTAAATGCGAGTTGAAATACCTATGAGCGATAAAAATACAGCTCGATAAACGTATTCATAACCACCCGAAAGCACAATAATTAATCCCTATATCAATAAAAAACATAAAAAGTAAATGCGAGTTGAAATACCTATGAGCGATAAAAATACAGCTCGATAAACGTATTCATAACCACCCGAAAGCACAATAATTAATCCCTATATCAATAAAAAACATAAAAAGTAAATGCGAGTTGAAATACCTATGAGCGATAAAAATACAGCTCGATAAACGTATTCATAACCACCCGAAAGCACAATAATTAATCCCTATATCAATAAAAAACATAAAAAGTAAATGCGAGTTGAAATACCCATGAGCGATAAAAAAATACAGCTCAAAATACGTAATTACAAGACTAAATCAACAACATATCCTAAAACTAAATAGACAATAATTAATTTTTTTAAATATTAGTTCGTAAAAAAACAGAAACTTGTTATCAAATATCTAAAAAACAGAAAAAAATAGCGATAGGATATGCCAAAATTATTAAAAAAGTCATAATTTTAATTAAACTAATTATTTTTCAATAAATAAATAAATAAAAACGGAATATTTAAGGCTAGAAGTGAAGAAAAAAGGTGACATTTGACTTGGAAAAGGTAACATTTGAAATGGAAAAGGTGACATTCCACTTGGAAAAGGTGACATTTTGAAATGGAAAAGGTGACATTTGAAATGGAAACAGTTACATTTGACTTGGAAAAGGTTACATTTGACTTGGAAAAAGTTACATTTGACTTGGAAAAGGTTACAATTGACTTGGAAATGCTATAAATAAATGCGTATAAACAAAAAACAAGAAGAGATTGATCCAATTGATATAATCATATTCTAAAATACTCTTCTATAGTAATTGATATAAAAAAAAAAAAAAAAAAACACAAGATAATTTTATTCGAAGTATTTACTTCTTTTTCTACACATTTTTCCCAACGTGACACCAACTTTTTTATCCCCGAACTGAAAAACTCTGAGCTTTGAAGTGAAACAAAATCTGAAAACGCACTTTTCACTTGATCATCATTTTCAAAAAGTTTTCCTTTGACGAAGTTGTCTAAATTCCTGAACAGGTGTTAATCTGTTGGAGACAAGTCGGGAGAATATGGTGGGTAAGGAAGAACTTCGTATCCCAGTTCTTTTAATTTTTGCACGGTATGTTTTGAAACATGCCGCTCAGTGAGATCATGAGGTACCCATGTATCGAGCTTTTTTACATTCCCAATACACTTTAAATGTCTGGAATGTAGAGGATTAGAAATTGTTTATTTTAAATATGTAAACATTCGAAAGAAAACAACAGAGACCTGCAAAATCCTTTAGGTATTATAAATTATAAATATGCAAAATATTTTTAATGCAATTTTTATTTTTTGAACTTAAGAACAGTAATATACATGTATAATATACCGTTTGAATGCTAAAGATTTTAGAAAAATTATTATCTTATATATACTATTGTAAAAGTTAACGGAGAGTGATGGAAAGCCGATAAAACAAACTGATTAACATAGATAATAATATACTACATTATTTAATAAAACACATGTTTCTATTAAAATCCAATGTAAATAATTTTTTAACAATTTATTTCGTTTCTAGATTTGCTTAAAAATTCTTAATTTTAAATAAATAACGGAGGTAAGTGCACTCATCAGATTTTTATAACTTTATCATTTGGTTTTGTTTTTGTTTTTTAAATAATATTTAATGGTATTATAGTATTTTTAAAAAATTATTATTTGGTGCTATTATCCAAATTTATTATAAAAAAAAAATTATTTTTTTTCCCCTCTCCTACTGCTTTGGTTAACTCTCTCAAGCCTTCTTTCACGAATTTTCCCTACATCTTCCCTCACCGTGTATCCTTAATAGGCAATTGAAAGTGAAAATGAAACAATGGAGTTGATCATTCCATTACATCTGTTCCTTTATTCCATTTGGAGGGATCCTAGAGCCGCATTCAGATTAGTAACTTGCCTTATCTAGGATTCCTTTTGACCTATGGACAAACACGATGCTGAACAAACAAGATAGTCTTGAGATATCTATTGGACTGTTTGCTCGATAGAATTGTTACATTTTGTCTCTCGATGGATTAAAAAGACTCAATAATTAAGGCATTTCTTTTCAAAAGGTACTATATCCACTTTAGGAAATTTAAGTGAAAGTATGAAGTTATACAGGTAACGCATTTAACAATACAACAAAATGTAAATTGTACCTATCTTCGTGATGAAATTTCATTTTATATTAACATATGAGTTACTTGACAATTTAAAAATAAATTTATAAGGTTGCAGGAAGTACTTTGAAGCAAAAATTAATTTAAATTAGAACATAAAAGAACAAAAACTCAACTAAGTTCATTAGAAAAACTTATATACTTATTTTCTTAAATAAATTGATAACAATTACAGTCACAAACTGATGCAAAAGAGTATATTAATGGTAAAATATTACGGAAGTTTAGTGCCTCTTTTGTCTTTTGGAAGAAACTTAGTAAGGAAATGTTTTTGGGATGAAATTAAATATGTACTTACAAGGAAAGTATCCCAAATGTGTCTAACTGATTTTGATGAAATTGTTTTAGGTAATTATAGGCATTAAACCATTACATTCTGCAAAACATTAGGCCCCTAATGTCCTCCCTAGGAGTCGCGTAAAAAAACCGGAAAGTTTGCACGCGAAAAACACATTTTATTTTATACCTCTGGTTCTAGTGAAGGAAAAAAAATAAATTTGGTCTTAAAATCACCCTATTCAAAAGCTGAATAATTAAAAAAATAAGACATTAAAATATATAACTTTTACACCTTGTAATGACCCTAAAAATATAAATTATCTAATTGGTGATTATTATATGAGAGCTCTTTAAAAATGAGACGTTGATTTCTATGGTTTACGAAATAGATATTCTGAACTATTAATATTCTAATGGTTTTGTGCTATCGAAATGCTCCATCCGACTTCATAAAAAAAACACTAATTGTTTAGAACAAATTAAAAATCACATTTCGTTCCAAAACGCACTAACAAGGAGAGTATCCCAAACGATAGTAAAGATTCGATCGAAAAATTTGCAGCGTTTTTACTTTCTCTTACTATATATAGTAAGGGAAAGTATTGCGATCGTGAAAATTTTCGAATTCTAGTTTTCAACGGAAATACACATTATAGGGTCCCCTGAGTCCAAATAACCAAGTCCCGCAAAAAGGTCTGTGTGTGTAGTGTGTGTGTGTGTGTGTGTGTGTGTGTGTGTGTGTGTGGTGTGTGTGTGTGTGTGTGTGTGTTGTGTGTGTGTGTGTTGTGTCGTGTGTGTGTGTGTGTGGTCGTGTGTGGTAACTCCCGGGGGAAACGGTAAGCCCTATGAAACTGAAATTTCATATTTAAGACAAATATACGCCCGGGACGTTACAAAACCTTTTTCATCAAAATGAGCTTACCAGAAGAGCCACTTTATACTATGCATCTTGCACCTTTTTTCGATTTTCTCGAAAACGGCTCCGACGATTTTGATTAAACTCGCTATTTCGATGTAAAATTTAAAAGGCTTTAATATCATGTAGGTTTTGTTCTGATTAAAATAGTCTGACAGGGCTTAAATGCTGATATTTTAAATTTTCTTCCTCTAAAGTATCTTTAATTTTGTAGATTCTATAAAATAACCAAAGCATCTTGTTAGCATTTATAAATAACAGCTAAATATGTAAGTTGTGCGAATTCGATATTTAACTAAACGGAAAAACGGAACAAATATTTTTTTTTTAATGCAATTTTTTGATTTTGAACATAGCAACAGTAATATAAATGTATAATATACTGTTAGAAAGCTAATTATTTTAGAATAAATATCATCTAATGCACAAACTTGTAAAAGTTAATAAAGAGTGATGAAAAGCCAATAAAACTGATTATTTTAGATAATACTATAATAGATTTCTTAATAAAACACATGTTTCTATAGTAATTTAATTTAATTTTCTTACTTTCACTTACTATATATAGTAGGGAAAGTATTACCATTGTGAAAATTTTCGAATCGTTTCTATATAAATTCAATCTAATTAATTCTTCAATAGTTTCACGTATTTTTATCTCTAACTGTATTTGAAAATTCTTTGATTGATTTTAAACAATTGAGGTAAGTGAAAGTCGTGTGTTGCCCGCACCAGATTTTTAGATTTCATGTCGTATATTGGTCTGTTTACTAAGGAATAATCATAACATATTTTGCAGTCGAAAACTGCTGGTTACAAATCATAAATTACAATTTTATGAAGGTGACTGGAGGTCATGTTGGGGAATCTTGACCTGGTTACCGTAGGCCA
The DNA here is from genome assembly GCA_023052935.1 of Piezodorus guildinii. Taxonomy (NCBI): domain Eukaryota; kingdom Metazoa; phylum Arthropoda; class Insecta; order Hemiptera; family Pentatomidae; genus Piezodorus; species Piezodorus guildinii. The sequence goes on from CM041293.1 coordinate 140,112,458, forward strand.
ACTTATTTATTCATTAAAAACATTAGCAATTCAGAAACATTCTCTATCCAAGGATTGTAACGATTTAAAAAAAAACATATTACATACCCGTGTTAAACTTATGGATTAGAAAAACGCGGCAAAAGGTCCTAAAATTCTTTTAAAAGAGAGTATAAAATCATCGGAGATACATTGGTAGGAAACATAATATGGTGATCCCCACCCTGTTCGATGTCAGGTACTTGTTAATGATCTCTATAATGAATAATTCTGGATTGGGAAAATTCAGTACTGCCGTCGTCAGATCAGCCATAGTACATTAAATGAATAAACAAACAAACAGAATGTTAAATTATATTAAGACTATGAAATCTAAATCCAAACCCTAGTATGTCTTGAAGAGAGGATTATATGAAGCTTATTAAATGAGAGCTCTTTAAAAATAGGACGTTGATTTCTTTGGTTTTCGAAATAGATATTTTGAACTATTTATATTCTAGCTGTTCGAAATCCTTCATTATACTAAAAATAAATCACTAATCCTTTTAAAACAAGTATGAAAATCACATTTGATTCCAAAATGCGCTAATAAGGAGAGGATCCCAAATGTAAAACTAGGCATTAATAGCGGTTTACTGATTCTAAAACTCTGTCTTCGAAAATAAACCGAAAAAAAAACGGAGTTACAAGCGTCTATAGAAGTAAGATTTCGATGTTTTTTTTTTCCTTTTAATATATATATATATATATATATATATATATATATATATATATATATATATATATATATATATATATATATATATATATATATATATATTTCTTTTTATTTATTTTTTTTTTATTCCTGTCGGTGTCCTGATCCTAAAATTCATGACATTTGTTTCTCTACCTAAAAAAAATAATATGTACAGCTGTATTTATGGGTAAAATTTCAATTTTTTTTTTTTTTTTATAATCTTTTGCGGTTTATAGGTTAAAAAACTCTAATAATTTTTTTCTCTATCTTTAAAAATAACTGAGTTATTGAATTAAATCATACTTAACCAGCTGCTATTTTTTAACTAATCGGCAGATATTAACGTTTAGATTTAAAGCCACCGGTGGTTCAACTTATAGGTATAGCAATAAGTTAATTAAATGGCTCAAGAAAAAACAGACCGGTTATATTTTCAATTTATATTCAAGGAAAATATGCAATCACCACTCTTCCTTAAAAACGTTATGTCTCCGTTATTTTTTTAAACGATTGCAATTATTATATTTTTGCTTTGTTGAGAATTTAATTCTCTATCGACTACTCTTAACAATATTGATAACCCTAATAAGGCTATACATTAATTCGTACGGTGCACGACGGACAAACGGATTTTTTTTTTATTCGTTATTCGGATTTTGCGTATCTTGAATCTTGAAGTTGTTTAGGGAGTAATTTTATTTGGTAGATTACAAAGGTCCATTACTGAAAATAATAAACCAAAACCTGCAGAGATCTACAAATCAAGCAAGGTATAAGGTTCAGTGCATATTGGAGTTCGTACAGTTTCTAGGTCACATAATACCAATTTTTCAGTTTTTTTAATTTGCCATTCTCCATACACGTGATGGCTGTTACTTCATAGGAATGCGGTAACACTTGCATTACTAACGTAACTTCTGCCTTCAAACAAGAACATCTGCAACTTTCACAAACCTGCTCCTGCAAGGAATGCGAGGAATTACATCAACTCTAACTGCCTCAAGGAGATTGACATATCTTGATACATGCTCTACTACGCAGGTCTTGGATGTAAGCTTCATTTACAGTCGAAATTTCCTACTACATTCCGATAAAAAATAATAATAAATTAATGACCAATACCTAATGACGCGAGACCATTAAGGAAACTCATTGGAATCCGGTTCAAAAAAAAAAAAAAATTTATTAATTAGTGACAAATCGAATATAAATGGACCTATATTTAATCATCGAATACCGTGTTTGCTAGAACATAATTCGACCCACATTATGAAAATAATTTTGAGATCGTATATCTGATAGAGGTGAAATTAAACGACTAATACGAAATAGAATTTTAATTTTCTTTTATCCTCAAACTGGAATGAAACGATGAGAAACTGCCTGCAGATACCGCTTACTACAACACTTACTTGACAAACGATCAAAACTCCCTATTTACTACAAAACACCTATTTACATCACGATTATCAGATCTATTTGGACCTATGGCATTGAACTATGGGGTCCACTAAACTATCAAACTCCTCCCGCATCCAATCCTTGCAATCCAAAATCCCACGAAAAATCCTCCTCACTTTGTAACTAATAAACTCATCCATAGAGACCTAAATATTCCACAGGTTGCAGACTTGGCCCGCGATAGATACACCTCCTTTAATTCCAAACTACCTGCCCACTCAAACCCACTTGTCCGTAACCTCTCATCTTCATCTATTCCCGGTAATCCTCCGAGGCGCCTGAAAAGACGGTGGCCTCGAGACCTGCTCATAAAATAAACTTTGAAGTACTACTACAGGGAAGAATCTTTACATGTCTAGTATTGTAATTCAGCCATTTTACTTATTGTATTTATATATACAGTTGTAAAAACCATAAAATATATTTTAAAAAAAACTGTTTTAATCACGTGTAAAGACACTACCCACCGGCAGCACTCCAAAACAATATTCTAAATCAGAAGGTCTCGCGGCCATTTTCTTTTCAGAAGCCTCACTCGATATGTAAAGAATGTTATGATAGACACATAAAAGTCAACAACAGAAATATTTTACAGAATAGTGTAGGACAGAAAGTCATAGATTTCCGACAAAGGGTTTAGTAGGATTTGTTAGAATTTATTTTAATTCTCAAATCCTGACACCGTACTTAATGGTCTCTGGTGTGGGATTAATGATTGTGGGAGGAAAAAATTGGACTATAATTTACTGATCGCCCTCACACAATCTCCACTGGCTTTCAGGCCTGTGACGCAACTGACTGATTATGCCTTGACTACAACTGACTACTGGCCGTAGGGGTTTGACTCGGAGTTCCCAAAGGCAGTATGTAAATATTGTATATAGGTATGAATGTGGCCAAGGTTATTATTATTTAATTTTAATTTTGGTTTATTTATTCTTCCATGTTATTTTTTATTTTATTTTTATTTACTCTGTACATATGTTATGAATGATTTCGTATAGCTCTAGTACTTATTGCCCAAGATTGTGGCAGATGTATTATTTATAAAACTTTTTTTTTTCAAATATAAAAGAATTGACTTATAACCCTTAAGTGTTATCATCATAAGTAGAAAGGGAAGTGTTAGGATGCGTTGGGATATCTATCAGCTGAATAGATTGAGTAAGGAACCAGACTTAGACAATTTTAATTTATATTAAAAAAAAATACAAAAAAATCTATAAACGTTCTATAAAGAACGAATAAATTGAGGGTAGAAATTTCTAAATTCTGCTTGAGTTTGTTAGTCACGAGAAGTGCGAAACTGAACTATAATGTAGCTGAAATACTTTTTTTAGGTAATTTTTTTTTTTTTTCCGGACATAAGAATATTTATATAAATAAAACCGTGAGAAAGCAAAAGAAAGAAATTGGAAATAATATAATTTAACTTATACTATTTAATAACTTTAAAGAATATCTAGTTTTGTGCTTTCTTTTGGTGTATTTTTTTAAGGACTCTGTTTTGTTGTTGAGGTTTTGATATACTTATTTGTGTTTTTCGTTCTCTAGATTATTTGCTGTTATTCAATATTTTGTTTGTTTATTTATTTATTTAACGCCAATTTATGCTACTGAGGCTAATCGGATGATACTACAGATGGAGTCCTAAATTTTACCTATCCAGGTTTTATTAGGATGGGGATCTTTAACGAGTACCTGACATCGCACACGCTCGGGACCACCTTTAACGTCCCCTCCGAAGGACAGCATAACTAAGGATTTTTTACTCCCATTAAAAAATCCAAGGACCACTCGCGGGTTGATCCCGTGACCTTTGGCATAGGAGGCTGTTATGCTACCCACCCAGCTAAAAGTGATCCCCTTCAATATTTTAATTATTTAATTCTTACTATAGCCAACTACTAGAAATCCCTACCTACAGGAGAGGCTTTTGTCAATACTGATGCCAATAAACTATTATTATTATTATTATTTATCTTATATATTGTAATATACCCATTTTTCTATAAAATATACAATTATTTATTTATTTATTATTTAAATATTATTTTAGGCAGGCTAACTATCAGATACAAAATAGAATAAAAATAAAAATTAACAGCTCTCATTTGAATGTTTGTTTGTAAACATAAACTCCATTTTGGATGCAAGGGACACTCCAGTAAAACCAGGTAGAAGAAAGATACTTGGTCATAGTCAGTTTTGAGTGGGAACCTGGGGAGAGAGAGTTGCAGTCTGAACATGGAGAATAAATTATAGTTAGCCTGCATATTGTTTGTATTATTGTGTAAGTTATTATTATGATTAAAAAGTTGTCATAAACATTTGTGCCTGATTGTCAAGAACCCATACCATACCCTGAGAGTAATTGAGTTATAATTAAGTAAATATTGTGTGAAATGATTTTTTCTTAAAAGAATATTTTTTTAAAAATAAGATATATAATATTTATAATTTTATCTAAAAACATATATAAAATATTTTTTTATCATAATTTAAAAAAAAAAAAAATTTTAACTATAGAGGCGTGTAAACGTCGTATGTTGCGCGAGCCAATTTTTTTATTTTCTTCCTTCATATTTCATTAAATATTCAGTAACCATCATAATTTTAAAGTTTCCATTGTTTATCACAACTAAATTTTTAACAAGTTTTTTTTGTGTTAAACATTTATATAATTAAACAAATGAGATAACAGTTTAATTATGAGTTAACGATATTAAAGTAATACTAAATTTGAATTGTATAAGAGCCCAGAAATTAAGTTTATTACAAAGTATAAAAACTTTGGGGAAAGAAACACGAAATTCCTTGAATATAGAAAATGCCTTTGTATTTGAATTAAAAAACACATCGAAAAGATTAATTAACATTCTCGGAAAGGTATTGTTGTTTACCTTGCGAATCAACAAAAGAATTTGGGGACAAAAGTAATTAGAATGTTTGACGTCAAAAGGATCTCAATCCATATTTCACGGGTTGATAGTGGATAGTAAATTGATTAATGAAGCACTCTGCGTAATTGTGTTCCAACAAAGGATCATGACTAATCGGCAACAGTACTAATTGTATTATGGATTCTATTTTCGGATAACCACGACCTTTCCTTAACACGATATATAGTAAGCTGTAATTAATTAACAATAAACGCTAACTTATGTTTTAGTAGCCTTTATCTCGTCAAAAGAAGATTTTTAAAACGATCATCAATCTCTTTATAACATGATAATTACTACCAATAAGAAGAATAAGCTGTAAATTTTGCCTACTCAATTTAAGGATTTCTTTAACGAGAACCTGACATCCACATTTAATTAGGTAGGGTTTTGTAGTACCTGACATCGCACAGGCTCAGGACCACTATTTTACGTCCCCTCCGAAAGAAGTCTTGACCGAGGATTTGTTGCTCTCCATAAAAGTTCTAGGGCCATCTGCCGGATTCGAACCTGCATCTTGGACCTAATGCCTAATAAAATATTTTTTCATTTACTTTTTTTCTGTTATGCCGACCAAACAATCTCCGACAGTTTCTATCTGTTCAAAATCTAAATAAATTCTTTAAAAATGAACTTTTTACTTTTACAAACCCTATAAATAAAATAAGTAGTAAGGAAAAAATGTATTGCGATCGTAAATATTTTGAAAGATGAGTTTTCAACGAAAATAAAAGTTTTAAGGCCCCCTGATCCGAAATAACCAAGTCTTGCAAAATGGTCTCTCAAATACCAAAAGGCAAATATTTTATTTTTAAGTCAATCTCGAAAGAAATAAACTGTATAAAACTGAAATTTCATATTTTAGGAGCGTGTATGCCTGAGATGTTACAGCAAAATTTTTAACAAATCGGCGAACCAGATGAGGCACTCTAAACTTTGTAAAGTCTATCCATCTATTTACGATTTTTCGAAAACATTTCTAAAGATATTGATTTTGATCACATCTTTAATATGATGTATTAGGTTTCATTTTCACATTTTCATTGATTAGTTTTCATAGGTGAAATATTCTAACGGGTTTTAATACCGATATTTTCTTCCTCCAAAGAACCTTTAATTTCGCTTATTTAGTTTACCAACTAAAGGAAAAAAGAACAAAAATATTTTGTAGGTAAATATTTTATTTTAACATAAGAGTTGTCATAAAGAAGTGTGATATACTGTTGGAAAGTTAAGAATCGTTTTCTTATGTACGAAGTTTTATGAAGTAATGGAAAGTGATGAAAAGCGGATAAAATTAAACGATTGCTGTAGATAATAATATAACAGATTACTTAGTTGTTAGTATCACTTAGTACTTACTTATTATTATATTACTTATTACTTACTTAGTTAGTATTACTTAGACGCACATTTTTCCATAGAAACTAAGAGTAATTCTTCAACCTTTATTAAACTATAAAGTTCCTAAATTGATTTTAAGAACGGAGACAGGTGAAAAGGTTTGTTGAGCGCTCCAGATTTTTTCAGGTTAGTACGTTGGCAATAATGTATAGAAAATAAGAAACATATATTAAATAGAAATGTTTTGATTTGATCAAGTTGTACTAAATAAATTCTTCTAGAAGAAAGGTCATTTCATTAATTTATTTTAATGATTTAATTTGGAGATTTGTTCAGCCTTCACCGATTATTATTCGGGATACGGCTGTTGATTGATGATATAAATATGTAAATAAATCTGGACAAAGTGAAGAGAAGAGGTGCTAAAATTGAGCCCTCCGTGACACCAAGTGATCGATCACAAGCCTTCTTATCTAGGCTGTTTACATTAATTCCACCTCAACTTGGAATTCGTTATCATCGCTCTTTTCGAACAATTGCTTCTTTTAATTTCCCTACTCCTCACGGAATCCTGCAAGTTCCTGGTTTGTCGGTGGATTAGAAACGCAATACCATGTCCGTCAAACGTAAATTAAATTTTTACGTTAATCGGTTTTATAAAATTGTATTTATCTATATTTATAGAAAGAAGCAACAATTAACTCAGTTATGCGGACACCGCAGCATCTTCAATATGAAAATGCCAGGAAACTGAAATTTTTTATGGAGATTCCTCTTTTTGTATCGCAATAAGGCTTGGTTTTAGAAAATTCTTCCTCTAAGGGGTTGAGAAAACATCATTTCTAAAACAAATCGAATACGTCAAAAACTATACATCTCTCTTAATTACACTATTTAACCGTATTTAATGTAAGGGTCACCAGTGGTATCGTGGCTAGTATAACAGCCTTCTATGCCCAGGGTCGCGGGTGCGAAACCCGCCAGATGTCTCTAGGATTTTTTAAAGGAAGTAAAAAGTCCTTAGTTCTTTAAATTTAGTTCTTTAAATTTATACGTCTTTCGGAGGGGACGTATAAATTTGTTCCCAAGACTGTGCAATGTCAGGTACACGTTAAAAACCCTATGCCAATAAAAACATTGATAGGAAAATTTAGTTGTCCCACTGTATCGTAGTCCGATTAGCCACAGAAGCATAAAACTGAAGTTAAACGAAAAAAAAAACAATATACTCCGCCTTAAGCTCATTTGAAAGATAAAAAAATTTCTAACTTCATAAAATCAAAATAATCTTAATCCGGCCATAATTAACAAAGATATTAATTCTATAATATATATAAATATAGAAATAGAAATAGAAAATAATTTTATATATATATATAGGGTATAGGGGTGACCTGTATCATATTAGCTAGCATAATAGCCTTCTAGACCCAAGGTCACGGGTTCGAACCCGCGGGTGACCCTAGGATACTTTAATGGGAGTAAAAAATCGTTAGCCCTCTCCGATTTCCAAATAATTCAAAAATAGTAAATCATTTGGAGACTAAATTAGCGATAATTTATTTAAAACACTAAGAAGAATAAATACTAACAACCAATTAAGAGTCTTGGGTTCAATACTCATGTACTGTGTATAGAAGTGATTCGGCCTAAATCACCTTCGGCTTCCAGGTTTTTTTGGGTATCTATTGTATAGAGGCTGGATGTTCCAAGGGTCGCCCCACGGCTTAAATCACAAAATAAATAATTCCTAAAAAAGGTGGTTCCGAGCCTGTGCTAAGTCATGTACTCGTTATAATCTCTATCCTAATAAAACCTGAATAGGCAAAGTTTAAGACTCCCACTGTAGCATCGTCTGATCATCCATAGAAGTATAAAGTGACGTTAAATAAATGAACAAGTAAATGTTAAACAAATATATGTCTAAACAAATATATTGTGTTCTGTATTATGAGTAGGTTCCCATAGAAACGTTTGAGTTTGTTCATTCATTTAACATCACTATATGCTACTGTGGCTAATCCTAGCAATATACGTTGCTACAGTGGGCTTCCTAAATATATTTATACAAAATATATTTAATTACATTACATTAAATATATTAAAAGCCAAAAAAAAAAAAAAAAAAAAAAAAAAAAAAAAAAAAAAAAAAAAAAAAAAAAAAAAAAAAAAAACGTACCTTCATAAACCATGAAGGGTCATGGATTCAATGTATATAGATATTCATTTTTTTTTTGCCTACGCAATTTAATATGTACTTAAGGTAATTTGTATAAGGAGACCAAATAATTGAAATCTATTCCAACACTGGACGGACAAATGAAATGAAAGTAATATAACAGTGGACCCATTAAAATCTTTGGAGCGAAGAAATATAAAGAAAATTAATTTATTGGCCTTGCTAATAATGCTATCAATATAGTAATGGAAGGATAATATACTTCCTTGATCTAGTTTTATATAATGTTGTGTACTTTCTGGTATTATTTTAAATTTTAGCCAGCATTATAACTTCCAGTGAATTTTAATCACAGGTTTCATGTGTGTTCAGGCATTTAAACGTCTTTTAACAGAAAAATATATGCAATAGGGAATAACCATCGCATGTGATGGTCGAACTCACGCACCCAGTTCATCGACACCGAAAATAATTGCAATAATTGCGGCAAATTCTTTCTCAGAATCCTAATAACTGATAATTTGGTCTCATCAGTAAGATGTCCTGCCTCAATGATCAAGAAGAACAAGAACGTTTGTGGTAAAAAATATTTGAAAATGTATCGTGACCAGAGTTCTCTGTAGTCCTTGGACTGAGTCCAGATGCTAGCGACCTCTACCAGTGAGTCAGGGAAGGTCATGCGGGTTTTCGAAATGTATCACGAAAATATAATAATTTTTACGTTCTCAAAGGTCATAAAGTTTCTGATTCTATTTTTTTTTATTAAAACCTATAGTATAGGGTTCTCTGAATCCAAATAAGCAAGTCTGGCAAAATAAAATTTGAGTCAGTCTAATCAGCTGAAAAGCTAAATAACGCCCGAATCTGAAATTTAAGAGTAGTGCATGCAACTTTTTTGAGATAAAAGACTTAAAACAATTACCACGTAATATCTTTAGATGGTTTTTAGTGTAGATGGTTTTTGGTGTTTTGGTGGTATTTGTTTTAAGTCTTTCATCTCAAAGACGAGAAGTCTCAAAGTATGTTATCTCAGTATCTATTGTATATCAGAATCCATCACCCTTCAATTACCAGGATGGTAGAAAAAGGTATGGAATAAAAATTTTTATCATTATATACAATGGTATTTTCATTTAACTAATGTTTCGTTTTTTCTGTTTGAGGGATTAGAACTAAAAAAAAAACAAAAAAAAAACACGTAATATCCTTAGAAACGCTCAACTAGCGGAGGCCCCTCACCTCCAAATAAGATCAATAAAATACAAGTAGTATAAGATTTAATCTATTATTATATATTAGAATCATTCACCCTTCAATTACCAGGATGTTACAAAAAGATATGACATTAACTAAATTATCATGATAAACTATGGTATTTCTTTTACTAATATAATTCGTTTTTCTGTTTCAGGGATTGGAAAAAAAAACAAAAAACACATAGTATCTTAACTAAAGGAATCTTAATTTGGAGCCACGAGGTTCTATTGGGTGCTCCGTCCCACTCTAAATTGGAATAAATAAATAAATTGAAAAAACAAAATAAAATAAAAAAAACGTGATATCTTGACTTTATATAATACGTTATATTATAATAAAAAAAAATATACTTGATAATAAAGTTCATTTGAATACTCGCTTAGTCAACGTATAATTAGATTCTCTTAAATAACAGATTAATCATAATTGAAATAATTATAGAATTTTGAATTTTTTTTGTCGTTAACGTAACATTATTTATTCACAATTCGTTATATGTTAACATTTTACTTATTAAAACTGAGCAGCTTTTAACCCAGCGAGCTAACAAGTTAATTAGTGTAATATTCATTGATTTAATACATAGCCAATACCCTAATAACGTTCCGGAATTTATAACTGGCCATTTTCAAATATCTAATTTTAAACATAAATATTATATATAGTTATGGACAAAAAAACTACCAAAATTATATTCCTCTTTATTTAATTATTGCTTTCGGCAGTTTTTTTTAATACATAATAAATTATGTATTAACCTCCCTTCTGTAATATTTCTTTTTTGTAGAATTATGTTTTGATTAATAAAATAATAACTTTTGATTATTAGAATAATAATAAAAAAATTATTCCGGTACCGGGAATCGAACCCGAGCCTCCTGGGTGAAAGCCAGGTATCCTAGCCACTAGACCATACCGGAGTTATTAATACGAATTAATTTTTTTTAATTACTCACTCAGAAATTTTTTTTTTTTAATGAAATAAAAATATACCATAAATACTACAAGAGAAAAGGTATAAAATAATAAATTAATTATTCCAGACTTCAAATTCTTCGTTACTGTGAATATCTATTGTTGACAAACAGGACACTTTAGTAAGAATCAATCCAAGGCATAGCTATAAAATAATATAAAAGTTTTACATGGCTCATAAACAGATATTTTGAAAAAAAAAATTATAAAAATAATATATTATGTAGATAAATGCTCGTTCAAGTGAATTTTAGATATAAAGTAAAAACAAATTCTATATACTTTTAAACATATAATTTTTTGGGTCGATAATAAACCAAATGTAAAGTTGTGTTTATCTATATGGATAAACTAAACAAGATTCTTCATTTGTATGTTTAGCTTAATAATCTATTCATACAAAAAATAAACAGATATGAAATTAACATAAATTATTTTCTCAAAGTACAATGAAAAAACAAAACAACAACGTTATATCATCATTATATACCCTTTGTTTTCTAATTAGACCAAAATTAACATTTTCGGTTTTTATAAATTTGAGTGAGTAAAATTTTTATTTTTAGTGGAATATGGAAATGTTTAACATTAATGTATAATTATTTTTTAAGTTTAACTATTTAGTTCTATAATTGGGAAAATATTTTCCAGAAGATTATTTTTATTATTTAATCGTATAAAAAATGCAATTGTGCAAACATATCCTGTGAAATGAGAATTAAAGTTATTCCTAAAATTAACTTATTTTTTTTTTATTTGTGTAAACATCACATAGTAATTTAATTTAATATAATAAAGATGATTTGTTACTTTGTTTAGTAATTATTTTATTTATTTAATTAAGTTATCTTTTTATTATATATTATATAAAACAATAGCTCTTACTTTAATATTATATAAATCTTCATATACTTCCAGTCACTAGTCAACTTCCGACATACCAAATACCATATACAGAAAAAGTTTTGTTATATTTATAGAATATATATATATATATATATATATATATTTAATATAAATTCCTTACCAGAGAAAAATAGAGAGCTACGACCTCTCATTTCTCGAAGATCTTGATGTAGACTGACAATATTTACTCTACAGTGCTTTGACCGTAAGCCTTTATTATGAATTTCTGTCAGATAATGTATTCATAAATCCAAGATATTGTTTATAAACAGATATTCCCTTCGTTAAGATTAGCCTTTAAATTTCTTTCTATTTCGATTGTTAGAAATTAGCTTTTATATTAATATTATCATACATATTATTTCAGCCGGAAATATTCATTTTTCAGGCCAAGTATAAAACCTATTAACAAAAAGGTACCGTTAAAAAGGTATTTTTATTTGAAGAATGCGAAGTAACATTAAAATTGTGTAGACTCCATCGATATTTTAAAATTAACTGAAAGCTTTATTTTTACTTTAACCGAACTGAAATGTATAGCAAGGGAAAAGAAAGTTTAGCGATCGTGAAATTTTTCATAATATTTCATCGGAAATACACATTTTAGGGTTCCTTGAGTCCAAATGACTAAGTTCCGCTAAGAGGTCTGAGTGTGTGTCTGTGTAGGTCCGTGTATGGTAAGTATAACTCGAAACCGTTTTATAAATTGGAAATTTCATATTTTAGAAGCGTATATGCCAGAGATGTTACAGAAACTTTTTTTAATCAAAATATGCGAACCTGAATACCCACTTTATACCATACATTTACTACTTTCTCACAAACAAATAATGATTTTAACAAAACTCGCTCAATCGATGTAAGTTTTAATAGCTTCTAGTCTGGAAGGGCTTAAATACTTAATTTTTTGAATTTTCTTTATTTAAAGTACCTTTAATATTGTAGATATCAAAAAATAAACCATGTTATCATATTAGCATTGATTAAAAACGGCTAAACATACAAGTTGGACAGATTTGATAATTTAATAAAGGAGACATTGTCAAAAATATTTTATTTTTTTCTACCGAACATCAGAATAATAATGGAAGCTGAATATATTAGAAAGAATGTTATCTTAAATAAAATGTGTGGAAGGTGATGTAAAGTGACGAATAGGCAATTAAATTAAATTGATTATTTGTTATTAAACGTAACAATTTTATATTGTACTAGCTGTGCCCGCGACTTCGTCTGCGTCAATTTCTGTTATTATGGTGGCGACTTAGAAGTTTTTAAAAGAATATATTGTAAAGTACTTCTACATAAATGATAATTTTAGTTTTATTTTTTTGTGGCAGAAGAGCATACTGAATTTCTCCGCAACCCGATCTTGACAATGCGACATATAGTTGGCCGTGTAAAAAACAGTCTTGTCCTAAATCGATTCCTTCGTGTTTAAATGTTTGCCCCTGTGATTTATTAATTTTTACTGCCAAAGATAACTTAACGGGAAATTGAATTCTTCTAAAATTAAAAAGGTAAATCATTTGGAATCATTGGAGGTTAATTTTCCCAGTTGTTTCCACATTTTCCATTGATTCTTCGCTCCTAATGGTCGCAGTGTGATGTTCTATAACCTAAAGCCTTCCTCGATAAATGGACTATCCAAAACAAAAGGATTTTTCAATTTAAACCAATAGTTTTTGAGATTAGCGTGTTCAAACAAACAAGCTCTTCAGCTTTATAATATTAGTATAGATTATTTCTAGTGGAACTTAATATAGTTCTTTAAATGTTTACTTTCTCTTACCTATATGAGAAATATTTTCAACAGTAACTTAATTTGGTAGTTTTTAAATTGATTTTAACAATAAAGTTGAGTGAAAGTCGTGTGTTGTCCGCACCAGATTATTTTTACTATCCTCACACTATGTGCATATACGATTCCTAAGGAAAAACGTTAAACAATAAAAACTACTGATTACAAAAGAAACGGCTTTAATATTTCTCCCGGATTGTTTAAAACAATATTCGTTGAAATATATGAATATACATATATTCGTTCTAAGCAACTCAACAGAGCTAGATCGTGTTAATTTTTCGAGAGTGAAAACAGCTAGTAAGCATCAAAACGACCCCCTAGCAAAACGTGACTTTTTTCATTGAAATTAATATAACTCTTTAACGGTAGGTCCTAGCGACAAATGTTACATAACAAAAAATATTCTTCGCTAAGTTTTTGAACGGAAACTGTCGTCAAATTTTCAAACCAAGCTACACCAACAGAGCTTGAGCGTTTCAAACGTGTTACATTTTTTGGGGTGAAAAATACACAATAAAAACTATCGAGCCAAAGGAAAAATCGATGTCAACAAGAATTTTGACAATGGACAAACATTTTGTATTAATATTTTAGGGTTATATTGCGAAGGTTTTCGACATGTTCTCTTCGTTTATTCTCAAAGCATTTAAATTACTTCTGACCACATGAAGAAAAATCTGGTGCGCGCAACACACGACTGTTGTTAAAATCAATTTAAGAATTTTTAAATACATTTAGAGATAAAAAATAAATTGTTAAATAATTAATTCTATTGAATTTCAATAGAAACATGTGTTTCATTAAATAATCTATTATATTTTTACTTACAAAAATCGGTCAGTTTTATTCATCACTCTCCATTACCCTTTAAAATTCCGTGTATCAAATAATATTTTTTCTAAAATCTTTAGTTATTCAACGGTATATTATACATCTATATTACTAGTCTTGTGTTTAAAAATACAAACATTGCATAAAACAATTTTTTTTTTGCACTTTTCTTCTTTAGTTGCTCAACTTTCATATTTAGCCGTTATTTATCAATGCTAATAAAATGATGTGCCTAATTTTTTGGAATATACAAAATTAAATGTACTTTAGGAGAAGAAAATTTGAAACATCAACATTTAAGCCCTGTCATACTATTTCAATCAGAATGAAACTTACATGATATTAAAGCCCATCAAAATATACATCGATACATAGAGTTTAATCAAAATCGTTAGAGACGTATTTGAGAAAATCGTAAAAAGGTGGAAAAAAGTGGCTCTTCTGGTTAGCTGATTTTGAAAGTTTCTGTAACATCTCGGGCGTATAGTTGTCTTAAATATGAAATTTTAGTTACATACGACTTTTCGTTTTCACCCGGGAGTTACCACACACACAGACCTTTTTCGAGATCAGGTGATTTGGACTCAGGGGACCCTAAAACGTGTTTTTCCGCTGAAAACTGGAATACGGAAATTTTCAAGATCGCAATACTTTCCATTACTATATATTTCATATATAGGTAAGTGAAAGTAAAAATAGGATGTTTTCACAAAAAAAATTAGCAATAACTACTTTTAACGAACGATTTTTCGTTATTTTATTAATAATCCAGATACCAGGAATTCAATAATATTACAAAAGCACATTAGAAGTTTGACAAACGTCCAGCTGGCTAAAATAGAGACTGATTCAGGTAAAAATAAGATATCTCAGCCAAGTCACCGTACTCAGAGAAAATATACAATGTATTTTTATTTATATAATTGTTTGCTTTCGGTGTTTATCAATTTAAATATTAATATTATAAATTATTTTATCTTATTTTTTAATTTTTCTGGAAGTTTTTGTTAATATTAATACTTAATGAGCACACCTTAACTTCCTTTTGTCAATCAATTACTTTATTTCATAACCATTCACATCTATCAACGTTTCGGGACTGATTCCCCATTTTCAAGACTGAAACAATTTTTTAAAATTTTGATTAGTGAATTAAACTATATTAAATTATACTGGAAAGGTACAAAGTTTAAAATAGGAAAATAATAGAAACAGTAAGCCAATGAACACCCATGAGGACGAATAGCAGTAAGCTATGAAGTGAAGTGATGGGTTATATGTGAAAAAGTGTTTTAAAAAAAATAAGGTAAATAATATTAGTGAGTTTTAAATTAATTATGAGAAATTGGTGAAGATAATTTTTCAAAGACAAATATTCAAATAATGTAATTTTATTCACTAATCAAAGTTTTAAAAAATTGTTTCAGTCTTGAAAATGGGGAAACAGCCCCGAAACGTTGATAGATGTGAATGGTTATGAAATAAAGTAACTGATTGACAAAAGGAAGTTAAGGTGTGCTCATTTAAGTGTTAATTATAAATTATTTATGAATTGCTGTTTTAAACGTATTAAAATTAATTTAAAATTAGTAATAATTGTATATATTAATAATTTTAAAATACGGGGAAATATTCAGATTTGATTTGTTTTTAAGTTAACTCCAAGCTCCTTAATGTGTCATGGCCTTCATTTTGGATTATTCATTGTTGATCACATGTTTACGAAACCGTCTTTTATTAAAAACAAACAAAACATTAAAAAAAAAAAAATAAAAAAAAGCACAAGGTAAAATAGCTTTGAGTAATCTCTGTTTTATATACTATTTTCCTTGTAGGTCTATCACTCGACGGTTCTTCCTGTATTTTTATCCTGTTAAATATTTAGAGGACTTAATACTAAGGTGTTGCTAGTAGTACCTATTCTCAAGAAAAATAATTGAAACCATTTAATAAATACCTGTAGAGTATATTAACATGATTTTTGGACCATAGCACTTTAAAAAAAAAGTTTATTTACTTATTCTCGAAGCACTTCAACTGCTAAATATTAAATTTCCATTTATAAATAATTTTAAATATAAGATAAATGTATATAGCATTTCCAAGTCAATTGTAACCTTTTCCAAGTCAAATGTAACTTTTTCCAAGTCAAATGTAACCTTTTCCAAGTCAAATGTAACCCTTTCCATTTCAAATGTCACCTTTTCCATTTCAAATGTCACCTTTTCCAAGTCAAATGTCACCTTTTCCATTTCAAATGTTACCTTTTCCAAGTCAAATGTCACCTTTTTCTTCACTTCTAGTCTTAAATATTCCGTTTTATTTATTTATTTATTGAAAAATAATTAGTTTAATTAAAATTATGACTTTTTTAATAATTTTGGCATATCCTATCGCTATTTTTTTCTGTTTTTTAGATATTTGATAATAAGTTCTGTTTTTTACGAACTAATATTTAAAAAAATTAATTATTGTCTATTTAGTTTTAAGATAGTTGTTGATTTTGAATTTTTAGAGGGAAGGGATACTTTTTGGGAATAATTAACGTGTTTTCGGGTATTATAATTACGTTTTTCGAGATGTATTTTTTATCACTCGCGTGCATATTAACTCGCATTTGCTTTTAATGTTTTTTATTGATATAGGGATTAATTAATGTGCTTTCGGGTGGATATGATTACGTTTTTCGAGCGGTATTTTTTATCGCCCTCGTTTATTTTAACTAAAATTTACTTTTTATATTTTTTATTGATATAGGGATTAATTATTGTGCTTTCGGGTGGTTATGATTAAGTTTTTTGAGCTGTATTTTTTATCGATCATGGGTATTTCAACTCGCATATACTTTTAATGTTTTTTATTAATATAGGGATTAATTATTGTGCTTTCGGGTGGTTATGAATTCGTTTTTCGAGCTGTATTTTTTATCGCTCATAAGTATTTCAACTCGCATTTACTTTTTATGTTTTTTATTGATATAGGGATTAATTATTGTGCTTTCGGGTGGTTATGAATACGTTTTTTGAGCTGTATTTTTTATCGCTCATAGGTATTTCAACTCGCATTTACTTTTTATGTTTTTTATTGATATAGGGATTAATTATTGTGCTTTCGGGTGGTTATGAATACGTTTTTCGAGCTGTATTTTTTATCGCTCATAGGTATTTCAACTCGCATTTACTTTTTATGTTTTTTATTGATATAGGGATTAATTATTGTGCTTTCGGGTGGTTATGAATACGTTTTTCGAGCTGTATTTTTTATCGCTCATAGGTATTTCAACTCGCATTTACTTTTTATGTTTTTTATTGATATAGGGATTAATTATTGTGCTTTCGGGTGGTTATGAATACGTTTTTTGAGCTGTATTTTTTATCGCTCATGGGTTTTTCAACTCGCATTTACTTTTTATGTTTTTTATTGATATAGGGATTAATTATTGTGCTTTCGGGTGGTTATGATTAAGTTTTTGATGGATATTGGGATTGATTATTTTGCTTTTAGTTCTCATTATAACGTTGTTGGAATATACATCATTTAGCTTTTTTTTTTATTTATTTATTTTTATTTAATATTTTTATTATTATTTTTTTTATAAAAGGATTAGTTATAGTTCCTTTTATAGCGTCCTGAGTAAGTTTTTTCAACTAAATATTTTATAATGGACCCACTTTCTCACTTTTTCATACAATTATCTGATAATTTAATTGAGGAATCGTTTATTCTATTTTCGGGTGTTCTTATAACATTATTTGAACCTTATTTGTTATCGCTTTTACTCATTTTAAGTTACTGTTCCTATTTCATAAATATTTGATAGAGGGATCGTTTATAGTGTTTTGTGGAATACTAATAGAGTTTATGACATTTTTTTATAGCTAGTGCACATTTTACCTTAAATAAAAAGTGATCTAGAACAATGCGCAATCGCGATGTAACACCCAGTTAAAAAAAAGTAATCGGAACGTGCAAAAACACAACAAATAATTTTTACTTCAAATTATAACATAATATCTACGGTATGTAGAAATTTCCAAGCGCATAAAAGATTAATGTTCAAAACACGTAATCAGAATCCCCTAAAACAAAAACAAAGAAACACCACTCTATCAAAATATAAAATGATATTAGCTCTAAGTTGAAACGAGCGCGAGCTATAGAATAAGCAGTCCAAAAAAAGTTTTTTTCATAACCACCCAAAAACACAAGTATAGATCCCCTATAACAATAAAAAGATTAGAAGTAAATGCAACTTGGAATGCGAACAAGCGACAATAAATACAGCTCAAAAAACGTAATTACAACACCCGGAAAGACAATTACTAACCTATATATCAATAAAAAACATTAAAAGTAAATGCGAGTTGAAATACCCATGAGCGATAAAAAAAAACAGCTCGAAAAACGTAATCAAAACCACCCGAAAGCACATTAAGTAATCCCTATATCAATAAAAAACATTAAAAGTAAATGCCAGTTGAAATACGCATGAGCGATAAAAGATAGAGCTCAAAAAACGTAATCATAACCACCCGAAAGCACAATAATTAATCCCTATATCAATAAAAAACATTAAAAGTAAATGCGAGTTGAAATACCCATGAGCGATAAAAAATACAGCTCGAAAAACGTAATCATAACCACCCGAAAGCACATTAAGTAATCCCTATATCAATAAAAAACATTAAAAGTAAATGCGAGTTGAAATACACATGAGCGATAAAAGATAGAGCTCAAAAAACGTTTTCATAACCACCCGAAAGCACATTAATTAATCCCTATATCAATAAAAATCATTAAAAATAAATGCGAGTTAATATGCCAGCGAGCGATAAAATATACATCTCGAAAAACGTAATTATAATTCCCGAAAACACATTAATTAATCTCTATATCAATAAAAAACATAAAAAGTAAATGCGAGTTAAAAAACCCATGAGCGATAAAAAGATACAGCTAGAAAAACGTAATTACAAGACCCGCAAATACAATTAATAACCTATATATCTATAAAAAACATCAAAAGTAAATGCGAGTTGAAATACCCATGAGCGATAAAAGATAGAGCTCAAAAAACCTATTCATAACCACCCGAAAGCACAATAATTAATCCCTATATCAATAAAAAACATAAAAAGTAAATGCGAGTTGAAATACCCATGAGCGATAAAAGATAGAGCTCAAAAAACCTATTCATAACCACCCGAAAGCACAATAATTAATCCCTATATCAATAAAAAATATAAAAAGTAAATTTTAGTTAAAATAAACGAGGGCGATAAAAAATACCGCTCGAAAAACGTAATCATATCCACCCGAAAGCACATTAATTAATCCCTATATCAATAAAAAACATTAAAAGCAAATGCGAGTTAATATGCACGCGAGTGATAAAAAATACATCTCGAAAAACGTAATTATAATACCCGAAAACACGTTAATTATTCCCAAAAAGTATCCCTTCCCTCTAAAAATTCAAAATCAACAACTATCTTAAAACTAAATAGACAATAATTAATTTTTTTAAATATTAGTTCGTAAAAAACAGAACTTATTATCAAATATCTAAAAAACAGAAAAAAATAGCGATAGGATATGCCAAAATTATTAAAAAAGTCATAATTTTAATTAAACTAATTATTTTTCAATAAATAAATAAATAAAACGGAATATTTAAGACTAGAAGTGAAGAAAAAGGTGACATTTGACTTGGAAAAGGTAACATTTGAAATGGAAAAGGTGACATTTGACTTGGAAAAGGTGACATTTGAAATGGAAAAGGTGACATTTGAAATGGAAAGGGTTACATTTGACTTGGAAAAGGTTACATTTGACTTGGAAAAAGTTACATTTGACTTGGAAAAGGTTACAATTGACTTGGAAATGCTATATAATATGTCCTAAATACGGGGCTTTGAAAAAAAGATTGTAAAATTCATACAAATACTTCAAAATATATTTAATATACTCTAACTGTTAATAGATATTGTTATTTTATAATGTTTCGTAACGTTTAAAAGTCCTTAAATAATGGATGTGACATATATAAAACAAAAGTCTGAGTTTCTACAACCTCCGGTATGGTCTAGTGGCTAGGATACCTGGCTTTCACCCAGGAGGCTCGGGTTCGATTCCCGGTACCGGAAAATTTTTTTTTTGCATGAAAATTTTAATTTTTTTTTTTAAAGGCTCAACAATTTCCGAAAAGTCGAAAATATTACTATAATTAATAATAATTATTATTTGTTTTTTCTATAATTTTTAAAAAAAATTAATAATTAGAAATATTTAGTATTTATTTTGTATGTATTGTATAAATGCACTCTCATGACCTAAATAATTATTACTCTTCAGTGTTACACTTTGAACTTTCATTGAAAAAAATACTATTTTATTAAAAAAATATTAAAGGTACAACTTGAAAAAACAAAAATCCATGATTAGGAAAATAATTTATATAGCTGAAATATGGTAAAAGAGTTTTTACTACTAAATCAGCAATTTATTATAAAAACAGAAGACAAAAATAAATTATTCCACTACATATAAATATTTATTTTGCTATTGAATTCCTTTAAATATTTTTTAGTAATAATAAGTTAAGTTATAATTAGCTTTTCTTTGAACCTTATAAATAATTATCATGATTTAATTAATTACAAATTTAATTAATTATCATTGTTATTTTTTTGCAATGAAGAAAACAAATAAATAGCAACATTTACTTGTGATAACAATGGGTACTTTGTAATTTTTGTTTTAATTTCTTTTCAATTGTATATATATAATTTTTTTTTTTTTTTTTTGACAGATTAAAATAGCTTTTATTTTTTCTTCTTATTTTTAACCATGAAAAATTGAATATTTATTAAATAAAATGTACTAGCTATATCCATTATGAGTCAAGAAAGATTTAAAACAGAAATAATAGCCTAAAACAAAATTATTTTAACTGCTCTAATATTAAAATCGATATTCCAAAAGTCGGAATCTGAACATCGATAATGTTATTGAGACATTATGTATGTGAATTACCTCATAAATAATGGACGAGAAATTAATGCGCACAATTTTCGACAAGGATTATTTAAAGATTGATCAATGGCACTCACCTGAAACAAAGCAAAGAAAAATAGTTTAATTATTTTTAATAAATAAAATTTTTAGATATTATTTGTAATATATTGACGTGTTTCAGCAATATTTATAAATTAAAAAAAAATCTAAAATCTAATGAGTAACCTTTTTTCTTTCATTTACCTTGTAGCGTGTCTTAGCTTCGTGTGGTGTTTGCGTTTTGTTATGTCTACATTATTCACCAGTAATGCATCCTCAAAACATTGATTTTTGATGTATAATATCCGATTTTATAGTATTACAATATTTTGGCAATTGAAAAAAAAAAAGAAATTCATTTTACTTTCACTCACCTATATATGAAATACGTAGTAAGGGAAAGTTTTGCGATCGTCAAAACTTTTGAATTCGAGTTTTCAACGAAAATACACAGTTTAGGATCTCTTGAGACCACATGATCAATTGATGCAAAAAAAACTGTGTCTAGTAAATCTAGCACAAAAAATAAAAATCGAACAAAACTGAAATTTTTATATTTATATTTCTGAGAACTTTACGCCCGAGGTGTTATTTTAAAATCGGCTAACCAGAAGAGATATTTTATATCATGCATTTTGCACCTTATTATGATTTTCTAAATAACTGCTTTAATGACTCGCTATATACAGGTAAGTGAAAGTAAAAATGATTTTATCGTTGTCTATATCTTCTTAGAGGATATGTTTTGAGAGTTCCAATTTTTTGTCTTCTCAATGATTGAGACATTGATTGCCAAATTGACTAAAGGACATTTTTTACAAAATTAATATTTTGACGTATTTGTATTTTTATAATTTCGTATATCTAAATCTTCTATTTGATTTTATCCAATGAAAACCCAAGTCCTTTAGAAATGTGATTTAGATATTAAATTATTTTCTAATGGTACTAATTACACACTTAGTTTCGTTCCTAATCTTACTGAAACATTTCATTCCATAACATCAAAATAGAGTAGGGTAGGGCGGGGCTAGTTGAGCAATTTTTCACTTGAACGGATATAGCTCCTCAATGGTAAGTCTTTATAGCTCCTCAATGGTAAGTTTTAAGTGGCTTGATGGATTCGTAATATACACCTTAACAAAAGTTTCCATAGTAATTTTTTTTGTAAGAAGTCGTATTTAAGAGCTACAGCTACAGGAAGTCGAGTTTGCTCAATGTACCCCAAAGGTGAGGTAAGTTAAGCAAGGGCATACCCTTGCTTAACTTACAAGGGCATAACCCTTGCCCCATAGGGCAAGTTGAGCACTAAGAATGTCTAACAAAAAATTTCGACTAGTGGCAGAACGAGAAAATTTAAAGTAATTTTTTTTTAATAATTAACCAAAAGTGGAATCAATAAAACATTAACGTATCTTAAGATTAACATTAAGAATCTTAAATGTTAATATTATTACTCATATAGCTTATATCTTAAATTATATCTATAATTGTCACTGATGAATTGACAAAAATAAAATTAAGTTTATGTAGTGTTAGTGATAGAATAACAAAATTTTAAGTAATTTTCTTTGGATAATCGACTGAAAATATAATAAATAAAATACCAACGTATCTTAAGACTAACTTCAGGATCGAATCCGTCTTTTTGTTTAAAATCAGACTTTAATATCTTTAAAAAAGCAACTTAATCGGCGTTGTCACTGTTGCAATTGACACAAACAAAAGTAAGACCAGCAAATGGAACACATTTTATATTCGCCCATTCCCTGCAAGTTTGACACGATCCAATTATTTCCTGTTAACTTTCAGCATATATAGCTCAACTAGACCCTCCGAAATTTTAAAACAAAAGCGAGGTTACACAAAAATCATAGAATAGAACAACTCCACACAACAAGATTAACACTTACCTGATTAAAAAAGATAAAAATTCACTAATGCAGACGAAAACTTGCGTAGAACGACGTTTTTACTTTTTGGTCACAAAATAAACAAAACACACGAGCGCTTCATTCGCTCATCCAGCCGCCACAAGCGATCGCGTCGTGATTATCCCTCCTACGACTCTTTCATTCCGCCATAAGATGCCTATGCGTACGGTTAAAAGTTCGCGAGATATTTCAATTGCCCAACTAGCCCCGCTATACCCTAATTAATATCATTAAAAAATAATTCCAGATTTGAACGCTACAAGAATCGAATAAGTTGATTTCTTAATATAATAATGAGAGATTTCCCCGCTTCTTGTATGATTTCCTAGAATGGATATAGTACCTTTTGGAAATCAATGTTTCAATTTAAAAAAAATATACTGTGAACTTTCTTGATAAAATATGCCTGTATCAGAGTACATAAATAATTAAAAGACGCTTAGAGTCGGTTAATCTATGCATAACTAATCAATGATTTGCATTTCTAGTATTAACGACCTTAGTAATTATCTAGTGATTGCACGTTAAGCTCCCAACCTAGCATACAGATCTGCAATACCTTGCTGTCCGCCGCTACTATCGGAAGTCAGCCTTAATATTCCTGTCAAACCTGGCTCATGAATAATATCGACCTAGCATCTATCGGCTTGCGATCTGTCTGTCTAGGCTAATCTATCAGTAAAAAGTTAAACTCCGCTTAGAGAAATCCGATTGGTTTCGAGTCAATAAGACATTACGTTTTTATTAGGCAGTACTAATGGTTCGTGATAGTAACGTTTGTGAATGAGGATATTTTTAAAAGTCAAAACAAACAAAGCCTTAAGTAGGGTAGAGCGGGGCTAGTTGAGCATAGGGACCATTGAAATAACTCGAAAACTATTCGCCGTACGCATAGGCATCTTATGGCAGAAAGAAAGAGTCGTGGGAGGGAAAATCACCACGCGATCGCTAGTGGCGGCTGGATGAGCGAGTGAAGCGCTTATTGTACTTCTGATATTTGGTGCTGTTCTAGGTATAATTCATATGATTTTTTTTATAACCTCCCTTTTGTTTTAAAATTCCAGGTTGGGGTTAGTTGAGCTATAGTTGCTCAACTTACCTTAACGACTCAAACAACTTTAGCAATGAATGTTTCATTTTTTGTTAGGATGGAAACTTACAAGAGGAAGACTACAAAATGTTCTTAATTGAAACAGTGAAAATGATCATCAAGTTCCAAAACTCTAATTAATATTTTCTTAAGATAAAAGCTATATGAGTAATAATATAAACATTTAAGTCTGATTATTTAAAGGAAATTACTTTAGATTTTGTGATTCTGTCACTAAAAGACTAATAATAACTATAAGACGATAAATAAAGAGCTGATTGTTAAACACATATTTTACTAGTTGAAATTGAATCCTTGGTTTCGTTAGACATTCTTAGTGCTCAACTTGCCCCATACCTTTGCTCAACATACCTCACCTATGGGGTACATTGAGCAAACTTGACTTTCTGGATTTAAATAGATGTAGATGTACTCTTTTTTTTTTTTTTTTTTTGTTTATTTTTTTTTATTTATAGTAATTTACAACTTTATTAAAGAACTAAAAAATAAAAAAGTCATGAAAATGTCTTGAGAAAGAACTACACAGTGGTAGCACTTCACTTACTATTTTAACTCAGCACGTCCCGAGGCCACCTTCTTTATGTAGCTCTTAAATTCGACTTCTTACAAAAAAATCTGGTGCGGGCAACACAGGACTTTCACTTACCTTCATTTTTAAAATCAATGAATGAATTTTCAAATACATTAAGAGATAAAAATACGTGAAACTATTAAAGAATTAATTATATTGAATTTATATAGAAACATGTGTTATTAAAAAAATCTATATTAGATTATATAATATATAATATATATAAAAACCTGGTGCGGGCAACACACGACATTCACTTACCTCCATTTTTAAAATCAATGAAAGAAACATGTGTTTTATTAAAAAATCTATTATATTATTATCTTAAATAATCAGTTAGTTTTATCTTCTTTTCATCACTCTCCATTAACTTCTAAAAGCTTGTGTATGAGATGATATTTTTTTCTAAAATCTTTAGCTTTCCAACGGTATATCATTTATGTATATTACTGCTCTAATATTCAAAAACGAAAAATTCCATTAAAAAAATATTGTTTCTGTTTTCTCCTTTAGTTGGGTATCGAATTTATTCAATTTATATATTTACCTGCTTTTCATCAGCGTTAACAAGATAATCTAGTTATTATTATTGAATCTACAAAATTAAAGGTACTTTAGGGGAAGAAAATTTAAAATATCGGCATTTAAGCCCTGTCGGACCATTTTTATCCGAATGAAATCTGAATGATATTAAAGCCCATTAAATTTAACATCGATATAGCGAGTTTAATCAAAATTGTCGGAACCGTTTTCGAGAAAATCGAAAAAAGGTGCAAAATGCATGGTATAAAGTTGCTTTTCTGGTAAGCCGATTTTGACGAAAAAGATTTTTTAACGTCTCGGGTGTAAACTATACGACAACTGTCCTGATTAAGAAATTTCAGTTTCATAGGATTTACCGTTTCCGCCCGGGAGTTACCACACACACACACAGACGTTTTTGCGGGACTTGGTTATTTGTAAGGGGACCCTAAAACGTGTATTTTCGGTGAAAACTGAAATTCGAAAATTTTCACGATCGCAATACTTCCCCTTACTATATATAGTAAGTGAAAGTAAAAAACAAACAGAACGTACATAAAAAATATTTTTTCATTTTACTCCATTGGTTAGACATCGCATTAGTGTAACTTATACATTTAACAATATTTAATCAAAGTACTTTAGGGAAAGAAAATTCGAAATTTAAGCCCTGTCAAAATATTCCAATCAGAATGAAACCTACATGATATTAAAGCCTATTAAATTCTACATCGATAAATTGAGTTTTGAGAGAATAATAAAAGGTCTAAATGCATAATATAAAGTGGCTCTTCTGGTTATTTGATTTTGATGAATATATTGCTGTAACAGTCTCAGTTTAACTTATTGTTTTCGAGCGACACACACACACACCCCAAGAGAGCTATACATTAGATCAGAATACGATTTTACAGTATTTTCATCTTGTTTATTAATTAAGTACTGATACTTAAAAAAAAAGAGTAGAAATTGTTTGTTTTTATTTTTTTAAACAACTTTCGACCACCACCCGAACCATCTCATCTTTCATATTTATCATATTTATGTAAACTGTACTGTATTTTCTATTTTTATGATACATTTTATTTTTCAAGTGAAAGCTCCAAACTGGTATCTTTTTGTATTATGAAGCTTGCACAGAATTCTACGTTTCCGGATAGATAATTAAGCATCTTTGCGTAAATAGCAATTGGTTTTTAACCGTCTTATTGTAATAAATCAAGTACAGAAAAACACCTATAATTTAACCTTGTGGTACTCCTGTTGATACAGATTTGATCGATGACGTCCCTGAGCCATATTTAACAGATAGAATCTGTCAAAAAGCAATGATTAATTGATTAAGTAGTAGATTAATGAGAGTAGCGACCTAAATTCGAAAAGTAATCCTTGGCAATTTATTTCCTCTTTTATTTCGATGTTGATTTTTGTGGAATTTAACTACTTATTTAAACGTTTTTTTCGCATTATTCCAATATCCTTAAAATTAAGACTTTTTCTATTATATACAGTTGAGAAATATTTTACTCAGGATCAATAATAAAACAATGTAACTGTTTAATCCAACCCAACATTGCAAGAGTGTCTAAACACGAGGAAAAATTAAATCTTAGTAAGATTGATAAATTGTTTTCTTAAAACAGTACGAACTACTCATTGATGCACTATTAATTGGGAAAATAAATTATTAATTATTGTGCATGAAAGATTTTTAAAAATGGTAGCAATAAAACAGATTAAACAACAATATTTTCATTTAATTAAACAATAGTTAATTTTTACTTTAACTCACCTAAATATGAGATATATAGTAAGGGTAAAATATTCGAATTAAGTTTTTCACCGAAAATACACGTTTTGTGGTTCCCTGATCGAAATGACCGAATCACAAACAAAGGTTTGTCAGTGTGTAAGTCAATTTCAAAAACCATAAGATGTGTAAAACTAAAAATTTTCATTTTGGAAGCGTATACTCGCGTATGTGTAAACAAGATTTAATTTTTTTAACTTCAACTGTAACTTTATATAAAAGTTCTTGAACTGATTCATCACAACGGAAGTAAACGAAAATCGTGTTATGAGCGCAACACATTTTTTACTTTCACTTACCTAATTATGAAATATATAGTAAGGGAAAGTATTGGGATCGTGAAAGTTTTCGAATTCCTGCTTTCGACGAAAATACATGGGTCTTCTGAGTCCAAAAAAACAAGTCCCGAAAAATGGTCTGTGTATGTGTGTGGTAAGTCTAGCGCAAAAACGATAAGTCGTACGAAACTGAAATTTCATATTTAAGACAACTATACGGCCGAGATGTTACAGCAACTTTTTCATCAAAATTAGCTAACCATAGGAACCACTTTACACCATGCATTTTGCACCTTTTTACGATTTATTCCAAAACGGCTCTAACGATTTTAAATTAAACTATATTGTTGTAAAATTTAATGGGCTTTAATCTCATGTAGGTTTTATTCTGATTGAAATAGTCTGACAGGGCTTAAAAGCCGATATTTTAAACTACCTTTAATTTTGTACATTCCAAAAGACTTATCATATCATCTTAATAACATTGATAAAGGACGGCATAATACACAAGATGGACGAATTTGATAACCAACTAAAGTATAAAACAGCAAAACTATTTTTTAATGCAATTTTTTATTGTTATTTAATCTAAATCATGTTTCCTACGAAAATGAATATACGTTTTATTAAAATCAACTTAATATATTTTGCAAATTGAAGTATAGTAAATTGTTTTTTAATTGATTTTAACAGTCGAGGTAAGTGAAAGTCGTGTGTTGCCCGCACCAGATTTTTTCTTGTTGTTCATGGTTCATATGCTCAACATTTTCGGAAAATCTTGATATTAATATTGTGTTTTTCAAATAAAGGGTTATATTTTATATAATTCGAGCATTACTATATGTTTAAATAATGAAACAATACATCTATGTGAAAATTAAGATTACGAAACAAGTAAGAATTATATCCATGTAATTTTATTCTTATGGGTAAATAAGATTTCCCGTAGTAACTGGAAAGTAAACACTTTCACATATCTGATAAAGCAAAAAAACACTCCTCGTACGACAAATACTTCAAATTTATTGTTCTTAAATAAATTCAAAGGTACTCAAACACCGAGTTGTGATTGTGGCGTAGCACGTGCAGTACTTGTGTTCAAAGAGTCTTACGTAACTCGGACAGGTATTTTTTTAAAGGTTACCGAAATAATTGAACAAACAATCCTAGCAAAAAATAATTGACCATATAAGATACGTACGTCAATGAAGAGGTTTTTAGGTCCTAAAAAAAATTTTGATTAATCAATTGATAATTCATTAATGACATATTTTGAACTTTTCAAATGCTTCAATTATATTATATGAAATACTAACATAATTTTCTTGAGGATCTATAGTCGACCGCAGAAATTATTGTAGGCGAGAATAATCGGGAGCCAGTCTTATTTTTAATTTTACCGACGTTTCGGCTCAAGCTTGTGATCCATTATCAGGGCTACAAACATCAGAACAAAAGAGATACATATTACTGTGATAATGAAGAAAGTTTTGGAATAGTACGTTTATATATCATTTTTTACTTATATATTAAAGTCTAAAGTTTTGTTTTTATGCCTATCATCATATTTTATTTTTATTTTATTGGTACAGGCAATCCAGAACAATGGTGATGTTGGCCGACATGAAATTCCTATCATCATATTGTTTATCATATTATCATTATTTGTACATATTATATTTATGTATATTTTCTGTTTTATTTTAAATTTTATCATTGTCACCACATCCATTTTTTTTTCCTTAACACATTAATATATATCTCCTTTGTTCTGATGTTTGTAGCCCTGATGATGGCTCACAAGCTTGAGCCGAAACGTCGGCAAAATTAAAATATTAAAAAAAGACAGACTCCCGATTATTCCCAACTAAAATAATTTTCACATATTATAAATTATTTTCTTATTAGATATTAGTTGGCATGAATATATTTTTTGATGTTTTCAATTACATATCATTTCGGTATCCTGATCCTAAAGCCCTATACATCTTTTTTCTCTATCTTCAAGAATAACTGAATTATGAGCTGAATTATATATATAGGTATCATCCTTTTAAAAAAAATTAAGTTATTTAATAAAAACATTTTTAATCGACCACCATTTTAAAACATCTTCTTCCAGTGGCGCGATAGGCCGTGTAGGCCCTGGTCCTCGTGGTGTAATCTCTTAGGAGTTACTCACTCATGTTTCGTGATGCATTTTGTAGTGTAGGGTCATCACTCCCTACGCCTAGTTTTGTAAGTGGCCACCATTTGGCTGACGGGTCTCACATGCCCGGGGGAAAGGCTGTGAGTGAATCCCCATTTAATTACATCCTTATAAAAGCCCCGTCGGGACTGGAATTCGAACTCACGACCTGTAGCATTAGAGACTAGCGCGCTAGCCACTCAGCCATGGGTTCCTCTTTTAAATCTAATCGGCTGATATAAATATATACATATATAAAAGATATAGGATATAATATATATATGTATATCGGCCGTCGGACGTCAGACAGACAAATTTTTGTTCATTGTATTCGAATTCTAGGTATTCTTTTCGTGCCTACGCTATCTACATTCACCTCAAATGCATTGATCTTCATTATATCACCTTGCTTCATCGAAGGAAAACGAAGAAATAGCCCAACCGTGACCGAAGACTGAGTGGCGAGGACATCTCATTCCGGAACCTTTGGCAACCCACAAACTGGACTATTTGTAGATTCCGACTGACATTTACATCCTACCGAGTAAAATTTTAAGGTTATTTTATTCGTTTTTTATTTTTATTTTATTTTAATAATATTCAAGTTTCTACACCCGACTGAATTCGATATTTAGGTATTTACATGGACAAAAGACTGACCTAGAAAACACAGATTCGGCTAAAACGTAAAGAACTTAACAGACTGTACGGACTTTTTTGTAGATTGCTTGAAAGAAGTTTTCAATTATCATTATCCAACATACTAAATTTGAAAGTTTTCAAAAAAATAATCTGGACATAAGGGATAGAACTCAAGACCTCTGTCTAAACCATCAAACATCCAAAGATCACAATAGTTGCAATAGAAAGTACTGCGTAAAATAGTGGACGTACCGTTCTAAGGGACAAATGACATTATACATAACGACTTGTACACTCCAACTATTTCAGCCTCTGCTACAGAGCATTATAGCGCGTTTATACTGCTCGCTTTTTATGGGCTGGAGCTGCAGCGAGTCTATAGAATTATAAATAAATAAATTCATTATTATCTGGGGATATGTCCCTTTAGAATAAAATATACATTCTGAACAAAATGTGCTATGGAGTCTTAGAGTAAATTAAATACATATAAACAGGCTAATAATTAGAACTTGCTAGCGCTCCAGCCTCTGAAACACTTGTAGTATAAAGGCGCCCTACATTAACTTCCGCCAAGATTAACGTACAACACTGACCCACTAACAGAAACATTAAAAATCCCAATCCTTACAATCCACCCCGACGACTAAACATACTACAGGTCCAGGGATATGCTGATCACTTAACGAGCTTTTCTGCTAATTGCAAGGGAATCGAAAAATTCATTAAACAAACGTTAAAAAATCTGGTGCGAGCAACACACAACATTCACCTTCATCCGTTTTTAAAATCGATGAAAGAATTTTCAAATACAGTTAGAGACAAAAATGAGTGAAACCATTAAATAATTAATTAAATTGAAGTTCTATAGAAACAATTGTTTTATTTTATATCAATTAATATAAATATATAATTTGAACGAATACGATATCCAACTAAAGGAGAAAAGATCAAAAATACTTTTTTATGCAATTTTTGAAGATAAAAATAGTTATGCAGACGTATAATATACCGTTAGAAAGCTAAAGATTTTAGAAAAATTATTATCTCATACACAAAATTGTAAAAGTTAATGGAGAGTGATAAAAAGCCGATCAAAATAACTGACTGTGGTAAATTATAATATAATAGATTATTTAATGAAATAAATGTTTCTATTGTAATTAAATGCAATTAATTCTTTAAAAAATCGCTTATTTTTATCTCTAACTGTATTTAAACTATAAAAAAAAAATCTGTTGCAGGCAACACACCACTTTCACTTACCTCAATTTTTAAAATCAATGAAAGAATTTTCAAATACAGTTAGAGATAAAATACGTGAAACTATTAAAGAATTAATTAAATTGAATTTATATAGAAACATGTGTTTTATTAAAAAATCTATTATATTATTATCTAAAATAATAAGTTGGTTTTATTGGCTTTTCATCACTCTTTACTTACTTTTACAAGCTTGTATATAAGATAATATATTTTATAAAATCTTCATTTTTCCAACGGTACATTGTACACTTATATTACAGTTGTTATGTTTGAAAACAAAAAATTGCATTAAAAAAAAATATATTATTTGAGTTTTTTCCTTCAGTTGAATCTGGAATTCGTCTAACTTACATATATACATGTTTTAATGGTAACAAGACATGGTACTTTAGAGGAAGACAATTTCCGATTTCGGCATTTAAGCCCTGTCAGACTATTTCAATCAGAATAAAACCTACAGGATATTAAAGCCTATTAAATTTTACATCGATATAGCGAGTTTAAATCAAAATCGTTAGAGCCGTTTTTGAGAAAATTGTAAAAAAGTGTAAAATGCATGATGTAAAGTGGCTCTTCAGGTTAGCTAATTTTGATAAAAAAGTTGCTGTAACGCCTCGGGCGTATAGTTGTCTTAAGTATGAAATTTCAGTTTCATGGAATTTTCGTTTTCGCCCTGGACTTACACACACACACACACAAGTGAAAGCAAAAACTTGTTGTTTTTAATAAAATAATAAAAAAATATATAAGTGTCTAATGGTACTTATCACTAATTAAAATTGGTGGGGACTGGAGCACGGTAATAGGTACATGTTTGAAAACATCTGACTTCTATCCACAGTTCAACGCCGCGTACTAGATTAGGAGTGCCAAGATAATTTTAGGAGGAACGCCGCTAAATAAATATAAACTGAAACTAGTGGGAATTGAACCCACACACCCAGTTCCCTTCCGCTTCAGGAACACGCCTCGAATACCTCAATGTTTAAGGAAGGTTAATTACACAATCATTTGAAAAAAAAAATGTTTTAAAAAAATGCCATTCGGTAATGAATTCTTAAATGTCCTTAAGTCATTATTTTTGACATTTATATGGTAGGTACAATCGGTAGCTACAATTTTTCTTAGGTTAGTAATGACTTATTAAATTGAAAATAAGTTCAAGTAATTTTACATTGGCAAATCTGATGCGTAAACACTTTAAAATAAACATAAAATCACAGATTCATCACATGCCTATAAAATTTCGAATCCGAGGATTAAAATGGAACATATTTATGGTCACCTGAATCTTCATAATCAAATCTCACAAAACAAAGAAAAAAACAGATTACATATATGTAGAATTTTATAACTCTGGGACCAGCTTAGACTCAAAGACCAAATTTATATCACTTAAACATATCGTATATACAGGTAATCTGTATTAGTTTCATAATATTTCACTCAGTCCCTTTTTAGATATTTCTGTGTAAACATAGCGATAAATAAACTTTTATCAATTTTAAAAATTAATTCACAAAAAATACTGTATTCTTAAGATCGAAATTTTTACAGCAAGTAGGACTATAACTAAAAATAATAAAGGAAAAAATAATCAAAGGTGAGTATCTTTTCCTTTATATACTTTTATCTCGCTAAATTTCTCGTTTTTTAGTCATTTTCGAGAATTTGTTAAACAACTTTCTTCACTATTTAGAGAATGAGTCATGGGGACAAAAATACAACTCACGTCCTTATCTTATTATTAGTTTTTATTTTGATTTGATATCTAAAAACATACATGAATTAGAAAGACTTTCCATCACATGTTTTGCCCGTTAAGCTGACTTAGAACGGCTGCAACACCCAAAGTATTGGCTATAAAAAAGTTTCGTTAAGTTGAATTTTATATTCGCGAAAAGATAAAGAATGACTGGTCAAAACATCACGAAAATCAAAAATGTCTAGAGGCAAAATTAATGAAAATTAGACGATTTCAAATGTATTAACCTATATTTAAGACAGGCAGATGTTACAACGACTGATGTAGATGTTGCGGAAATCTACTAACTTGAAGTGCCATAAGGTAAAATTTATTTCAAACATTACAATGTTCTTGAAATAGCCC
This sequence comes from Piezodorus guildinii, assembly GCA_023052935.1. Lineage (NCBI taxonomy): Eukaryota > Metazoa > Arthropoda > Insecta > Hemiptera > Pentatomidae > Piezodorus > Piezodorus guildinii. The sequence continues at coordinate 140,146,363 of CM041293.1, forward strand.
TATTTCTATTAATTTCAATTGTTATATTTTTAATTATTATTAAATCTAAAATAAACGTTTCCTTCAAAACTAATTGTAATTTTTTTTTTAATTCACAATCCCATTAAGAAGAAGGGAAATGAGTTCACCTGCCACAATTCAATAGAAGTACAAAAGCAGCAAGGGATCTATAAATATATAGAGAAAATAAGAAAGAAGATTACATGGCATTGAGTAGTCTGGCAACGAGCACCAAAATGTCTATAGCGATAAGTATTTTGAATTTAATAATTCATTCATTTTTTCCTCCCTGAGGGATTTCTTCAATAATTTAACATCTCAGCAATAATTTGAATATTTTATTTCAAATTTAAGTTTATATGCACCTTTCGAAATCTATTTTAAAAAATCTGCAACACACGACTTTCACATACCTTGACTGATAAAATCGATTCAAAAACTATTAAATATACTTTAATTTGAAAAATATTTGAAGTTGATTTTAATAAAACGTGTATTCATTTTCGTTAGAAACGTATAATTTAGATTTATAAAAAATATAACTATATTAAATTACTAATCAGTAATAAGTTTATTTCACATTTTTCATTTTATATTGCCTTTTACAACTCTGTGTATGAGATAATATTTTTTCTAAAATCTTTCTCTTTCCATCGGTATATTAAACGTCTACTTTACTGTTCTTAATATTTAAAAAAAAACTCAAAATTACGTTAAAAATCGTTTTTATCTTTTATCCTTTATTTGGTCATCAAACTTGTATATTTAGCCGTCCATTATCAATGCCGTTAAAATGATACGGTTAATCTTTTGGAATGTACAATATTAAAGGTAGTTTAGAGGAAGAAAATTTAAAATATCGACATTTAAGCCCTGTCAGACTATTTCAAGAATGAAACCTACATGATATTAAAGCCCATTAAATTTTATATCAATATCGCGAGTTAAATTAAAAATCGTTAGAGCCATTTTTAAGAAAATCATACTAAAGTGCAAAATGCATAGTATAAAGTGGCTCTTCTGGTCAGCCGATTTTGATGAAAAAGTTGTATATGAAATTTTAGTTTTCTACGACTTATCTAGACTTACCACACACACACGGACGGACACACAGACCTTTTTTTCGGGACTTGGTTATTTGGATTCAGGGGACCCTAAAACGTGTATTTCCGTTGAAAACTGGAATTCGAATATTTTCACGATCGCAATACTTTCCCTTACTATATATTTCATATATCGGTAAGTGGAAGTAAAAAGAGAGGTAATTATGATTACTTACATAAATACAGCCGAATATGATTTCAGCATTTTTTGTCTTGTTGACATAATACACGGTATGATAACTTAATGACCCAAGGACGACCTTTTTCGCAGAATCTTTCGATAAAAGAAATACATACAGAGATAGCAGCTCGTCCGACATGGCTTTTGACCTCTCCGTCGCTCAAAATTGAGGAGATTGCAAACTGCTGACCTCTTTTAGATTTTATCGTCGTTTTGCAGATTGACGATGATGTGTGTTTTATTTATATAATATTACACACACACGCTGAGAATTTTGGTGTTATCTATGGTTTTTATTTAACAGCGAAAATCTCCAAATCTAATTAGCCTCCCTAACCGTTGACAATCATACTATGGGTCATAGAACTTCTTTCTTTCTTGAGGTCTACTATCGGCTCTCACGATATGACTAGACATTTAGGAGATACATATAAAGCACGAATTTTCCTTGTCCTCTTTTTTTTTTCTTTTTTTTAATTTTTGGCTTTTCGCATCCTTGATAGGCCAATGAAGGTAGTTTTTTTTTGCACCATTTTAAATCTAATTAAATTAAAAGGGCTCTACTAAACCATTAAATTCTTCCTGAATCCAATCCTTACAATCCAAAATCCTTTGTAAAATCTTCAACGCTCCTTAATTTGTCACGAATAAATTTATCCATAAAGACCTTAATGTTCCCTGTGTTACTGATTTGGCCCGAACCAGGTATCAATCCTTTCATGACAACTCCATTCTCACTCTAATCCACTAGTTTCCATCCTTTCTTCCTCTTCGATTCCTGATAATCCCCTGGCGCTTGAAAACGAGATGGCCCAGGGACCTTCTAGTTTAGAATACTTTTAGAGTGATTCAAATGGGAAGCTCCTCTACTTGTATATCAGGTCATTGTATTATATAACTATCACATTCACTTGATGTATTTTTTTTTTGTCAATACAGTTGTAAATATCAATAAAAATGTTTTTAAAAAAAAATTAAATGAAGAAGTTTTTCTGAGATTCGGAAATTCTGAAACCCAGCGATAGAAAAGTTAAATTCTTAGAAATATTAAAGTTTAATTTTCTGCATGACTTTGTGCGATCCTTACTTTCTTATTTTGAGGGTTTGACTTCTGGGAAATTTACTCTTCTTTATTTGGTCGGCTGATTGATTTCAGTGTTTGAAGAACAAGTAGGGACATTAGGGGACCATGGATAACAGCAAAGACCTCAGAATTTGATTTTCCTTCCTAACTGTTGAGAATCAGACCATAGGTCACATGAAAATTGTTGTTCTTGTTCCACTTACAATATTAATTTAAAAGTTCTTAAAATAATATTATTAACGTAATTAAGTAAAAGTCGGGGGGAGGGGGAGAGCCCGTGGCTGAGTGGCTAGCGTGCTAGTCTCTCATGCTAGAGGTTCCGAGTTTGAATCCCAGTCCCGGTGGGGCTTTTATAAGGATATAAATAAGTAGGGATTCACTCACAGCCTCTCCTCCGAGTATGTGAGACCCGTCAGCCATATAGTGGCAACTCACAAAAAAATAGGCGTAAGGAGTAATGAACCTACCCTGTTAAATCACATCCTGAATCGTGAGTATATTCTCCCAGGAGATTGTACCACTAGGCCAAGGGCCGACACGGCCTGTCGCGCCAGAGAAAAAAAGAACTGTAAATTTGGAATTCGAGTTTCCACTCTAAATACACGTTCGGGGTCCCCAAAACCCCGCAAACGGTCTCTGTGTTGGTGTGGTAAAGTCTAGTTCGAAAACGACAAGTTGAACAAAACTGAAATATTCAATGGGCTTTAATATCATGCAGATTTCATTCTGATTATCCGACGGGACTAAAATTATGATATTTTAATTATTTTTAATTTTCTTGATCTAAAATACCTTCAAAAAATAACATCACTTTGATAAAAAATGGGTATTTATACAAATTGGACGAATGTATGTGCCAACTAAAGGAGAAAAGAGCAAATATATATTTTTTTTTTTTTTGGGGGGGGGGAGGGTATTTTTTTTCCTGTACATACAATTAAGGGAAAAAATTACCCTCCAAAAAAAAATTTTTTTTTTCCTGTACATAAAATTAGGAGGCTGAGCGCGATCACCTCACTGCACGGCCGTTGACCTAGAAATAGTACGAATCTCCAAATGTACTGAGCCCAAAACTCTTCATGGGTTGTAGTGGTATAGTACATAAAATTAGGTATATAGATGTACAATATACCGTTTGAAAGCTTACAATTTTAGAAAAAAAAATGTTATTCATAAAGCTGTAAAATTTAATGCAGAAAGACGAAAAGGGTATGACTCTATGTGATTATTAAAGATAATAATTTTTATTATTCGCTTATTTAATCTGAAACTCTTAATCTGAATGTTTCCATCGAAGCTCTTCAGTTCAAAACAATTCTTTAATCCTTTTTGAACTTTAAGTTGGGATCACTTGTGGCTGGGTGGCTAGCATTACAGCCTCATATGCCAAAGGTCACGGGTTCAAAACCGCAAGTAGTCCTAGTATTTTTACCATCCTAGGATTTTTTAATGGGGGTTAAAAATCCTTAGTTATGCCGTCCACCGGAGGGGACGTTAAAAGGTGATTCCGAGGCTAGGTATTCATTAAAGATCCCTTTCCTAATAAATCCTGGATAGACAAATTTTAAGACTCCCACTGTAGCATCGTCCGATTAGCCATAGTAGCATAAAGCGACGTTAAATAAATAAGCAAACAAAACTATAAGTTTATTTAAAAGTTCTTAAATTTATTTTAACAACAGAGGTAAGTATAATTCATATGTTGTACTTTCCTGATTCTTCATTCGCTAATTCGCATTCCTGCTGAAAAAGTCCAGTTTTTCCGGATCGGAAATAAACAATTGATGAAAAATATGTTTAAGGTTATTTTCCCTAGGAACAGTGCAACATTTTTTTTAATTTAATTATTTTTTTTCACGCCAAACGGTCTTAAAGACAACGCAAATATCATTTTCTCTCTTCCCACCTCTTTTTCATTCTTTCAGACTGGACTCTTCTCTGTTCCTCGCTCCATACTCTCCCCTTTCTCACCTCTTTGCCACCCACAAGGACCTTTATCTTCGCTAATTTCTCCCTATACTCATCTCTATTGACACAATCCTGTTTTGAGATTTCAAACCTCACTGTTTCTTTCTTTATCTGTTAAATGTACTCCCCGATCCCTTTATATCCCCACATTTTTTCAAAGATCACCTTATTTATTCTGCTCTGGCTCATCCTTACCATATGCTCGAAGAAACGCAGCCTCCTTAACCTAACGTCCGTTTCCAGGTCATCCATTTCTTTGAACAGTTCCCTGTTTGGCTTCAGCCTATATCTCTCTGGTATCTTTACTGGCCTATAAATCTTCCTCAAGATCTTCCTCTTAATTCCCAAAAGTTTCCTTTAGCTAGGAAGAGAAGCGGTATTCATTCCATACATAATAACCGGTTTGACAACGGTGTTAAAGTACCTTATTTTCGCTCTTATTGAAAGAGCCTTTTTTACAGTATAGGCCACTGGTGGCAAAGCTGAGTCTTTCCATCTTGACCAGCCTCTCCTCCATACCCTTTCTCTCGGATCCATTACTACAAATAATTTCCCCCAGATATCTGAAGCTATTGGTGACTCTGATTTATCCATACTCTGTTTTAAATGTTTTTTCCTGAAAGTTTCGATCAGTAGTCATCAACTCTGTCTTTTCGCAAGATATCTGCAAACCGACTCTTTCAACAATTTCTTTTAGGGTATTTAGCTGTTCTACTGCTTCATCCGCAGATTCCGCCATAAGGGCCAGATTATCAGCATACGCCTGACAACATTTAATGATAATTTCATTTATATTTTTGAAGTAGCTTATCTGTTTTTCCCAATAATAAGAAGGCGATGACCAACTGGTATTTACCCAGAATTGCCTGGACTCAAACCAACAATTTTAAACTCTAAGGAAAGGTGCCAGAATTTCGTAATACCGTTTCCCATATAAGTAGTTAGGAAATTTTCCACGCCAGTCCAATAAACTTCAATAAGAAGGTTTAACATTTCCGTATATTAAAATTCTGCAGCATGCATCACAAAAAAATCGCTAATAATTTACCTAACAAATTATGCTGACTTACATTTAATGACAAAAAAAAAAAAAAAAAAAAATCTAGTTGCTCAACACACAACCTTCACTCATCTCTCTTCTTGAAATAAAAATATAAATAAGCCTAAACTTAATAAAATAATTATAACATTCAATAAAGCACCCACTACCTTCCATTCATCATCCAATTACTTTGTTTCCTAAGTCTTTTAACACCTTTTTTTTTTTTATTCCATCTTAGTCGACGTTTCGGGGTTGTTTCCCCATTTTCAAGACTGAAACTTATTCCTTGCTACAACATTTTTCTTTATTCATTACATCTTATAGCACACTGCTGCTTGTCTATAAGATGTAATGAATAAAGAAAAATGTTGTAGCAAGGAATAAGTTTCAGTCTTGAAAATGGGGAAACAACCCTGAAACGTCGACTAAGATGGAATAAAATATAAAAAAAGGTGTTAAAAGACTTAGGAAATAAAGTAATTGGATGATGAATGGAAGGTAGTGGGTGCTTTATTGAATGTTCCAATTAAGAAAACTTCCACAAAAATTAAAAAAGAAAAGAAAATAATTATATTGTTTCGATAAAAACATTTATTTCACATTAAGTAATATAGCAAAAGAATTGGGTTACCTGTAGCATGGAGATTAGCATAATAGCCTCCTATGCCCAAGGTACCGGGTTCAAACCCGCAGGTGGCCCTAGGATTGTTTAATGGGAGTAAAAAATCCTTAGTTATGCCATCCTTCGGAGGGGACGTTAAGAGGTGGTCCGATGTCAGGTACTCGTTAAAGATCCCTACCCTAAATCTGGATAGGCAAAATTTAGGACTCCCACTGTAGCATCGTCCGATTAACCACAGCAGTATAGAGCAGAGCGACGTAAAATTAATAAATAAAAAAACAAACAAAATAAATTATTATTATCTTCAATAATCACTTAACTTTATGACCTTTGGTCAATCTTAATTACCTTTTACAACTTTGTATGTTAGCTCACTTTTTTATAATATCTTTAGCTTTACAACAATCTTTACTTTTCTATTATTACTTTTCTTCCATGAGGAAAAGAATAATTAATCTGGAAAAATATTTATGTTGTTTTTTTCTTCAGTTTATTACCAACTTCTTTCATATTTTATAATTACTCATTTTCTCTCAATGCTGACAAGCTGAAATGGTTGATTAATGACAATAAAAAAAAAATTAAGTGCATTATAGAGGAAGAAATTTTGAAAATTTGTCGTTTAAGCCATGTCATATTATTTAACTTAATATAAAGGTGTTATAAACTTATGAACATCTCTTTTTCTCTGATGAGCTGATGATCCTAAAGCGATAGACTCTAAATCGGCCAAACAGTGTTTTCTTGAACATAGATGACACCACATGCAAATTGCACCCGTGCGAAGCGAACAGTTCATTCAATTTTTTTTTTTTTTTTATCTTCAAATTTTTTCAAAGCGGAGTCGGAAAGATGGAAAATCTTGACCAGCCTCTCTTCTATAACCTTTCTCTCGAACCAATTACTACAAATAATTTCCCCCAGATATCTGAAGCTATTGGTGACCCTGATTTATCCAAACTCTGTTTTAAATGTTTTTTCCTGAAAGTTTCGATCAGTAGTCATCAACTCTGTCTTTTCGAAAGATATCTGCAAACCGACTCTTTCAACAATTTCTTTTAGGGTATTTAGCTGCTCTACTGCTTCATCAGTAGAGATTAAGACAGTGATCTTTAACGAGTACCTGACATTGCACAGGCTCGGGATCACCATTTTACATCCTCTCCGAAGGGTGGAATAACCAACGATTTTTTACTCACATAAAAAAATCGTAAAGCCTTCTGCTCTGTTTAAAACCTTGACATTGGGCACAGAAGGCAGTTATGCTAGTGACTACACATAAGGTGACTCCAAACAATTATCGAGCATGAATTGTTATGTTTACTGTGTTAAATTTACTATTTGAAAACCGTATTAGTAAATCTAAAAGCTTTATAATATAAGGAGTAATGTTCAATTAATCAACAGATTGAGATTAAAAAAGAGGAGCCACAATTAATTACAAAGGCATAGTTTTCAGATTTCGCGAACATTCATTCAATTTTTTTTTTTTTTTTTATCTTCAACTTTTTTCATTCACACCTGTCAATAAATGTTGACAATCAGCGAATGTGATGATGAAGGAATGATAGTTGGCGTGGTAGGCATGATGGAGAGAAGATGCCCAGCGGCACCTCTTCCTGTTACGGATTTAGCTTAGAAGGTCCCTCATCCAGCTTCTTTTCAGTCTTCTGCGAGTATTGTCCGGCATGTTACAAGTGGCCATGCTTCGTATTAGATTGTTAGTATGTCCGTGTAAGTTGTTGTAACGTTGAAAATGTTTGTAGAGGGTCCCAATTCGTTCGTTGACTGTTGGCATGTGAAGATCTGTATGTAAAGTAGTGTTGCTAACAGTCAAGTGTTATTCAGTTAACTTCACTTTATGCTTCTGTGGCTAATCGGGCCATGCCATTGCATTTTAAAAATAAGTTCGTAGCTTTTTTTTTTTTTTTTACTGGTTATTTCAGTGAAAACGTTATTGTTTTTTAACCAAAAAACCGCGAATAATTATTTTAAAAAAAGAAAAAAAATTGAAATTTCACCCATAAATACGCTCATAACTCAGTTATTTTTGAAGATGGAGAAAAATTTGTATTGAGTTTTAGAATCAGTAAAGGGCGATAAATATATATTTTTTTAAATATCCATATGTACGTGTATATTCAAGTAACAAATTATGATAGATGTAATTCCACCAAAAATCGGTTATTACTGAAGAAAGAGAAAAATCGAAAACATTTTCGAAATCAAGATAACGAAATGAACAAGGATCAACAAAAAAAAAATAAATAAATAAAAAAATCATCTTATATGGTCAAGCCACAACTTATAAGAGATGTGATTACCTGATGGCTCGGTTATCACTGATGATAAAGATAAAATGTAAGGTGTTCTGGAATCAGGAGATTTTATTTGAATGAAAACCGAAATAAAAGAAAAGGAAATAGTAACGCATTCCTGTATAAATGCTTTTGGTTTATTATTTTTAATAATGAACCTTTGTAATCGACCAACAAAAAAAAAAATTACTACCTCTAAAAATGTGAGAGATTACAATTAAAGACGCGTAGACTCCGAAAAAAATGTTTGTCCGCCTTTCGCAGCATTTTCCCGAAACTACTGGACCAATTTATTTTACTAATACCAAAATGAAAAAAGAATCATTAGGGGTACTCACTACTATAGTTTGCTATAGTATGCTATTTGTGTTATTTTGCTAAACCCATCGAGTTTCTACAGTTATTTCCTGTATAAAATTGATGGGTTTAGCACAATAGCACAAATAGCATGCTATAGCAAACGTAGTGAGTACCTCTATTGAAATTGGTTGACAGCTAGTTGAGATATTGCGTTTTGAAATCAGCAGTAGTGCTATGATATTATCCTTTGAATTATTGCTTTTCATATTACTTAATTGCCTATTAACAGCTATATAGACAGTTATATCCTAATATTGTTATTTGAAAATAATAAACTATTGTGTAATAATTTGCAGCGTTTTTAGAATATTGACCAAGTGCATTATTGACGAAGTAAATATGATTTTATAAACACAGAGAGAATTATAGTGGAATATTAAAAAAAAATTTAAAAAACAAAAAAAAACGCTAAGAACTTATTTTACAACCCAATAGAGTGGGAGTTCTAAATTACACCTATTCAGGTTTAATTAAGACAGTGATCTTTAACGAGTACCTGACATCGCACAGACTCGGGATCACCATTTTACGTCCTCTCCGAAGGGTGGAATAACCGACGATTTTTTACTCTCATAAAAAAATCCTAAAGCCTTCTGCCTTGTTTAAAACCTTGACATTGGGCACAGAAGGCAGTTATGCTGCACAATTAATTACAAAGGCACAGTTTTCAGATTTCGAAAAGACGTGAGTATAACCGGGGAAAGAATGATATAACTAAAAGTGACAAGTTTTGGATTTAATAATATACTCATTTAGGTCAATATTATCAGACCTATTAATTTTTGTTTAATTTGATTCAGACCTATTTGGTCATATGTAATCGAGCTTTAAGGCTCTTATTAAACATCAAATTCCTCCCGCATCCAATGCTTACAATCTAAAATCATTGGCAAAATCCTGAATGCTCCTTGTTTTGTCACAAATGATAATGACCTCAACATCTCATTTGTCGCGGTTTCATTCAGAAATAAATATACCATTAAGGAATGGTATATTTATTTCTGGAATTATTAAGAAGCATTTAGGAGTTTGGATTGTAAGGATTGGGTGCGGGAGGAATTAGATGGTTTAGTAGAGCCTTAATGCTCAATTCCATACATCCCGATGGGCTTGATAATGGTAACATAAGTGAGCTTTTTTAATAGAGTGAAAGTTTTGAACGTTTGTCAAATAAGTGTTGTAGTAATCGATGTCTTTGAAAAGTTTCTTGTCGTTTAAGTCTTGTATAAGGATTCCAAGTAAGATGTTTGTCAAGATGGAGCCATAGCTATCGGATTAGTTTTACAGAAGTGAGTGGGGTGTTATTAAAGGATACAGTGGGGCAGGAGGTCATCGGATGGTGACGAAGGGTAAAGTCAAAGGTGTTTCCTTGGATTTATTTTGGTTCTCCAGTTCTGACACTGTTTCTTGATGCCTGTGAAGTGGGGCTGAGGGATTTGAGTTGTAGCGGAATTCAAAAGTTAAAAAAGAAATGTGGTTTTTCGCAATATATCGGTTGCTAACAAGTAAAATAAAGATACTAACACGAGTGAGCAGGAAATAAGTTTTGGTAGCCAAAAAAATATTTTTACTCCTGTGAAATTACTTAATCATGGATAGTGAAAAAAAAAAAAAAAAAGGGTCAGGCTGAATTTTGCACATTTTTTAAGAGCTAATAAAATATAAATTTCTAGAACATTACCAAAAAATTATTCGGGAAAAATCAATAGTTGTGTCGTTATTATTCGTAGGAAAGTCAAATAAATTATATTTTAAGCGTGACAAGTTCATCTTCAAGGTTAATTTAAAGCATATTCGTGCTCAAAGCGTTCAGCGGTTAGATAATTTAGAATTTGTATGATTAACAACAAAGGTGTTGCGTTTTTAAAAATAGTATCCTTCTACTTCACGCGCAGATTTTCTTGGACTTTTTTAGAAAATTTATTTATAAATAACTTCTAAAACTCAGCTTCCTCTTAATTTTCAAGGACTTATTGGAATATTTTTTTTCTTCGTTACTTTAATTGCATTAAATAATTTGATTAATTTCGCTAATATAATGTTAATGGAAAACATAATATTATGAATAATATATTTTTGGACCCATTCGCATGCATATCTGAATACAGTACAATTTGTAAATAATTTAAAGACGTTCCACACAATAAAATTAAGTTTTAACTCACTGCTATTTGACTTATTTATTTTTTTTAACATAAAAAAAAGAATATTTCCAAAAAATTTTCAAAAACACATAAGACTTTATTTTTTTCAACAAGTCCTGATAGGCTCATTTTGGTGACAGTACTGTTACTAAACGTCTTATAAACTTTCTGAAATAGAATTATTATTTTTAATTTATTTATTAATAGATCAGAATCCAAGACTAATGTAGTAATTTAATTTTATATAACCGTAAAAAGTGTATAAATATTAGATTCCATGAGTGAAAAAATAAAACCCAAAATGGTTTCAAGGAAAGCTTTCCCCTCGTTATGGTTGAAGTCGATACCAATGAAAAACTAAACAGTGAATCTATAAAGCAGGTTTTGCCTGTCTTCCTTACTCAATATCATTCATCTCTTTTCATTAGATACGTTTGTTAACATATATAGTTGAAACGAATTACTATGATATAATTTTACTTTCACTTGTATATATATATATATATGGAATATATAGTTGGGGAAGAAAGTATTGCGATCATGAAAATTTTCGAATTCCAGTTTTCAACAGCAATACATGTTTTAGGGTCCTCTGAGTCCAAAAAACCAAGTCTCGCAAAAAGGTGTGTGTGTGTGGTAAGTATATAGCCCGAAAGCGATAATTCGCATGAAACTGAAATTTCATATTTAGGACAAATATATGCCCGAGACATGAAAGACAGCAACTCTACATCAAATTCGGCCGACCAGAAAGCCAATTTATATCATCTGTTTATGATTTTATCAAAAGCGGCTCTAATGATTTTGATAAAGCACGCTCTGTGTGATTGTGTGTGTCTGTGAGTGTAAGTGTGTGTGAGGTAAAGGCACATCACGAAAACGAAAAGGGTAAAAAAAAGGAAATTTCACACTTGAGACAACCATACGCCCAAGATGTTACAGCAACTTTTTCACTAAAATCCACAAACCGGAAGTGCTACTTTATACCATGCATTTTGCACCTTATTGCGATTTACTCAAATACGGTTAGAGTCGATTTTGATTAAACTCACTATATCGATGTAAAACATAATGGGCTTATAATTAGAAAAAAAATTCATTCTGATTAAAATAGTCTGGCAAGGTTACAATGGCAAATTTTTGTGATTTATTCCTCTAAAGTTTCTTTAATTTTGTACATTTAAAAGGATAAACCATATCATCTTATAAGTATTGGTAAAATACAGCTAAATGTACAATTTGAACGAATTTAACCTGCTAAAGGAGAAAAAAGCAAAAATATTTGTTGATGTAATTTTTGTTTTTTGTTTTATAATAAGAACAGACATATATATATATATATATATAATATATATATATATATATATATATATATATATATATATATATATATATATATATATATATATACATATACATACATATACATATACATATATGTAATACAAAATGTTGTAAAAGTTAATGGAGACGGACCAAAAGCCGATAAAATGTAGTGACTGTTGCAACTAATTATATAATAGATTATTTAGTAAAATACATGTTTATTTCGAAACTAAATATAATTAATTCTTTAACTATTATTACTTTCACTTACCTATATATGAAATATATAGTAAGGGAAAGTATTGCGATCGTGAAAATTTTCGAATTCCAGTTTTCAACGGAAATACACGTTTTAGGGTTTCTTGAGTCTAAATGACCAAGTCCCGCAAAAAGGTATGTGTGTGTCTGCCCGTGTGTGGTAACTCCCGCGTGTAAACGAATAGTCTTATGAAACAGATTTTCAAATTAAGACAAAAATACGCCCGAGATATTACAATTTTTCTTTCAACAAAATCAGAGAAAATTTAAAATTAACCATATTGTCTGATTAATATTGCTAAAAAAACAGGTAAATATATAAGTTGAATGAATTCAATATCCAACTGAACGATGAAAACTGCTAAAATATTTTTAAAAACAATTTTTTATTTTTGAACTTAAGAACTTAAGATACATGTATAATATACCGTTGGAATGCTACAGATTTTAGAAAAAATATTATCTTATAGTAAATGTTAACGGAGAGTGATGAAAAGCCGACAAAACAAACTGATTGTCGTAGATAATAATATAATAGATTATTTAATAAAACACATGTTTCTATTAAAATTCAATTTAAATAATTCTTTAACAATTTATTTTCGTTTATAAATTTGTTTAAAAATTCTTGAATTGATATAAATAATGGAGGTAAGTGAAAGTCGTATGTTGCGCGCACCAGATTTTTTCATCTCTAACTGTATTTAAAAAAATTAAAATCGATTAAAATATGTAAATTACTACTACTAGCTAATTTAAAAGAGAACTTTTTTTAAATTAGATTTTAACCTAGAAATATCACCCAAACAAGTTTCGCATGCCTGACACTTCTCAGCCTATTTATATTTCTACCAGCTGATAGTTTGGCATTATCGATGTTGTTGGCAATATTGTTGTTGTTTCTGATATTATTAGTCAACAGATTGAAAATAAACAACAACAACCTTCAACACCAGACTACCAAAACATAAATAGATTATAATGTAATTACGTGAGGGTGGGCCTATTAAATATCGCTTTAAATACATAATCACAATTTTTTTTAAATGTATTTTGTTTGCAATCATCCAACCTCTACGACTTACAACATACTTGTAGTCAAAATCCCGATGCTAAACTTTGAACGTAACCGTTGCTGAGATAAAAAACATATTTTAATTTAGATATATACATACCACTTTATAAGTCACTTTTATCACAAATGTATACGATTTAACCTCATCCTCAAATTTAAGGGTCATAGTTCCGCCATTCATCTCCCTGACTCCACCCACCACTAACAATACCACCTCTATGCAAACGACCTGCAAATCTATTTTTCCTCCCACTCTTCCGAAACGCTCAACTGTATCAAAAAGCTACAACAGGATATTGACGAAATCAACACATCATGGCTACGACCAATGATTTGAAGCTGAATGCAGGAAAAACCAAAGCCATCCTCATCGGTTCTTATCCAGCTAATCCAGGTTATCCTTGGACAGCTTATCCACTTCCACACCTCAGTAAGAAACCTTGGAGTCATTATTGATCAAAACCTATCCTGGAGTAACCGTATTTCTTAAATCACCCGCAAATTGATTGCTATCCTAAAACCATTCCTAAGATTTCATGATTCAATTGAAACCCGTATGCAACTGGTCTCTTCTCTCATTTTTCCCCACTTTGACTTCTGTTGCCTCGTTTTGGCTGTCTGAGAAATTTGGGATGAGTCTCAAAATACTAATGAATTGTTTCGTAAGATTCAAATGTGGAATTCCCAGACGCTCTTAAGTTTCTAATGTACATAACGTTATACTGAAATGAATACCGTGTTGAATTGGCTGAATCCCTCTTTCCGTCGGCAATATCTCCTTGGTGTCTGTCTTTTACGATTTTTCAAAACAATAAAAATTATATTATATATAATTATTATATATTATATATCTTATATTGGTTTATTATTTTCAATAATGAACCTATGTAATCGACCAGAAACCTGACCTTCCGAAATTTAAGAGCTTACGTTTGAAGATGCATAGAATCCGAATAACGAATATAAAAAATCCGTTTGTCCGCGGTCCGCGGCATTTCTCCGAAACTACGAGACCATTTTTTTTTTTTTTTTTTTTTTTAATTCCCTAAAAAAATATTAGACTATGTAACGATGATCCTAACACCTAAACGTTAATATCAGCTGGTAATTTTTAAAATAACCGATAGAGAAAAAATGTACCAGACCAGTGTTTGTTTAACCAAAAAGCCGCGAACAATTATATAAAAGAGGAAAAAAAAAATTGAAATTTTACACATAAGTAGGTTCATAACTCAGTTATTTGTGACGATAGAGAACAGTATGTAAAGAGTTTAATAATCAGTAAAGCGCCAGAAACAAAAAAAAAAAAAAAAAAAAAAAAAAAAATGAATGAAAAAGATTGAAATTTCACCCATACCTCAGTTATTTTTGAAAATGGTGAAAAATATGTATAGAGTTTTAGATTCAGTAAAGTGCGATTAAAAAAAAAAAAATGACAAATTATGATATATGTAATACCACCAAAAATCGGTTATTATTGAAGATAGAGAAAAATCGAAAAGACAACGCAATGAACATAGAGCAAAAAAACAAAACATTTTATATGGTCAAGCCACAACTTATAAGAGATGTGATTCCCTGATAACTCGGTTATTTTTGATGAAAAAGATAAAATGTAAGGTGTTTTGGAATCTGGAAATTTTATTTGAATGAAAATCAAAAGAAAAGAAAAGGGAAATAGTAACGCAGTCCTGTATAAATGCTTTTGGTTTATTATTTTTAATAATGAACCTTTGTAATCGACCAAGAAAATAAAAACATTAACCATCTTAGAAGTTGAGAGCTTAAGTTTTAAGATGCGTAGAATCTGAATAACGAATAAATAAAAATCCATTTTTTGTAACTAATAAATAAATAATAATTAGAGCCAATTTATTGATAATTTAGAGGTATTTGATTGAGAATTAAGTTTTCTACAAAATGAAAAAAAGAATCATTGAAATTGGTTGATAACCAGCTGAGATATAGCGTTTTGAAATCAGCTTCCTAACATATGTAATATCTTCCCAACATATGTAATATCTTCCCAACGTATGTAATATACCCCAGCACGAGAGTCGAACTCGTAATTATTTGGTTTTAACTATTTCAGTTATCTGTTGCTAGGCAACGCGCGCTAACACGCTCGGCCACCCCGCCCCCAAAGTAAAAGTAGCTGTGAGTTAATATGCACGCGAGCGATAAAAATACAGCTCGAAAAATAATTGTAATACCCGAAAACACATTAATTATTCCCAAAAACTACCCCTCCCCTCAAAAAACCCAAATCAACAACTATCTTAAAACTAAATAGACGATAATTATTTTTTTTTAAATATTAGCTCCTAAAAAACAGAACTTAATATCAAATATCTAAAAAAAAAAAAAAAAAAAAAAATAGCGATAGGATATGCTTGATACATAACTAATTTTATCTTCAAAAATTGCATAAACAGGTATTTTTGATATTTTCTTCTTTAGTTGGATATCGTATTCGTTCAAATTATATATTTATCCATTTTTTATCAGTGCCAAAACGATGATATAGTTATTTTATAAAATCTACAAAATTAAAGCTACATTAGAAGAAGTAAATTTAAAATATCGGCATTTAAGCCCTGTCAGACTTTCAATCAAAATGAAACGTACATAATATTGAAGCCGCTTAAAATTTACATCGATCTAGGGAGTTTAATCAAAATCGTAAAAAGGTTCTAAATGCATAGCATGAAGTGGCTGTTCTGGTAAGATGATTTTGATGAAAGCGTTGCCGTAATCTCGGAAGTATATTTGTCAGATATTTGAAATTTCAGTATTCCACGGCTTTTTGTTTTTAAACTAGACTTACCACACAGACCTTTTTGCGAGACTTTGACATTGATAATCAGGAGACCTTAAAACGGGTATTTTCCAGAGAAAACTGGAAAATTTTCACGATCGCAATACTTTCCCTTACTATATTTCATATAAAGGCAAGCGAAAGTAAAAATTGCTTTTAAAAATTATCAACTTTTAAAAATATTAAATTTTTAAATATTTAGAACGGAATAAAATCTAGAACGAAGAGGAGAGTTCTATCTATTAAGCTCTTCCAACACATTACCTAAGTAGTCAGAAAAATCGTTAAAAAAACCTATTTAAATTAATATTCCTTTAACCTTAACATTTTGAGAGGAAAATTTCTATAAGGAAAACACATAGCTTGAGAAAGCTATCTCAAGGTTGATTTCAATGATAATCCGGCTATTGAATAAAACAAATAAAAAAGTACTTATTACTTTTCAGAATTATATCTTTAAATAGATACTATATTATGAAGAAAATATTAATTACTTGAATGGAAGTAACAGAATTTCAAATAAGAATAACAACAGATTTGTCATTGATAAATATAGAATACTAATTAGCTCATGAATATGGGTTGTACAGTTTAGATAAGCAATTTAGGGTTACCTCTTTAGATTGCTAAAGTAGAACACATCAGCTGATGCGCTCGATGATAACAGTCATACGTTACATCGTCTCTCAGATTTTTGCTTTTTTCAGTAGGAATTCGCTAGAATTCAGTCTGGAGAACATCACTAGACCTCAGGAATATTACGGCAGTGAATATTGGAGAAGTTTCGGTAAGCAAAGTTATAATTTACTTTGTACAATCACGAAAAAGTGAAAGAAGGGTCACTGATCAGCTGATTGCCGCTAGCTCGGCAAGCTCGGGCTTGCTTTTCTTTTAATTATCTTTCTTTTATCTTTAATTCTTATCTCATTATTTATTTATTATTATTATTTTCTTAATCAATGAGATATTTTCATCAAGTCATGTCCTCAAAGTCTGCAAGTAAAAGATCTAGATCTGCAGGTTCTAACTCGTCTCCCACAAAACAGAGACCCCGCCGTGAACAAAATAAAAAAATGATTCCACCAGCGACCGCGTCAGCTACCTCATTAGGTTCTGAACCACAACCCAGCACATCATCACAAGGAATAACTGATGAATCTCCGTTTTTTACACCGAATCCATTTCAGATCCTCCAAAATGAAAAAGAAACCATGGAATCTTCTCCTATACCCAGAGAACCACTACCTCCACCAATATTTGTTAAAAATATTAAAAATTTTAAACTGATGTGTGCGCATTTAAACAAAGTAACAGATCCTAATAGTTATTATTGTATAAGTAGAACCAATGATACTAAAATATCTCCGACTACTGCTGAAACCTACAGAAAGATTGTAAAATATCTGACTGAGACCAAAGCTGACTTTCATACTTATCAGATGCGCCAAGAGAGAGCATTAAGGGTCGTAATCAGAAACCTACATTCCTCAACACCCGTTGAAGCAATCAAAGAAGAACTGACAGAATTAGGATTCCAAGTGAGGCAAGTCACCAACGTTCTAAAAGATAAAAGTCCACTGCCTCTATTCTTCGTGGACTTGGAACCATCAGCAGGAGTTGAAAAAATTTATGACCTCAATAGATTATACTATACCCGTGTAAAAGTTGAAAAACCTTACACAAAGAAAGAAATAGTCCAGTGCCATAACTGTCAGGCATATGGTCATACCAAAAGTTATTGCCATCACATACCACGCTGTGTGAAATGCGGTGAACAGCATAAAACAGAAGAATGTACAAGATCAAGATCAGCACCCGCTGTATGTGCTCTGTGCCTCAAGGACCACCCGGCTAACTACAAGGGATGTGAAATCTACAAGAAACTCAGAACCAGATACCAAAAACCTCAGGATCCGAATGAAACAGCTGTACCAACCAGAAGCAGAAGAGAACCATCAAAACTTGTAAATTCTAACGTGTCATTTGCCCACTTGCTTGGAGGTGGTAACCAGAATCATGAAGTCGAGGCACTGCCGCAACAACATTTTCCTCAACATTCTCAATCTATTGTACAAGAATCTATCCCTCAAAGTTTACCTAATCTTCAAAAAACTCCTCAACATCAAATTTCTCATATCCCTCCACCATCAAACGTCACAGATCTTATCAGTCTAATGACATCGTTCATCTCCGAAATCAAATCTCTTGTTATGCCGCTTATATCACTCCTTACAAATCTAGTATCTAATCTAATCCCTGCCTTGAAAAATCCTTAAATGACTTCACCTAACTCATTATCCATTCTCCTTTGGAATGCGAATGGTGTTAGAAATCATACTGACGAACTGACAGCGTTGTTGCAAGACAAAACAATCGATGTTGCACTTATAACTGAAACAAGACTAACGACTAAACAGTACTTCAAAATACCGCAATACATGACATACCGTACTGACCACCCAGACGGTAAAGCCCATGCCGGTTCTGCTATCATTGTCCACCAATCCCTCTCTCATCATTTACTCCCACTTCCCACCTATGATTTCCTACAAGCCACATCCATAGTAATCAAGACTTTTTCCTTTCCGGTAACCCTCACATCTGCATATTGCCCTCCTAAACATTCCATTTCCAATTCTGAATTTGTATCCTTCCTGGATTCCTTAGGAAATCGTTTCATTCTGGGTGCAGACTTAAACGCCAAGCATCAGCAGTGGGGTTCCAGAACCACGAATTCTCGGGGACGAAATTTGCTGTCTGCACTCAACTCCCGAAATTTTAATATCCTGCCTCCTGACTCCCCTACCTACTGGCCAACCGATCCTAACCGCAATCCTGACATCCTCGACTTCTTTATCCACAGCGGATTAGGCTCTCTCAACTTGTCTTTAACTCGCCTTGATGAACTATCCTCAGACCATAGTCCACTGATCCTAAAAGTATCTCTCACTCCAATTCCAAAACCCAGTCCACCATCATTCATCCGAGGCCCTGTCAACTGGAACCTTTTCCGCCAAATCCTGACCGATAATATTGACCTCAGAGTAACCCTCAAAACCCAAGATGACCTAGATAATTCCGTCTATTCCTTTACCACCGCCATCCAACAAGCTGTCTGGACTGCTTCCTCTCCTAAACACTCCAATATAAATCCAGACCAAAATCATTTTCCACAACCTATTATAGACCTTATCCACACCAAACGCCGAGCAAGATCATTATGGCAGCGCACCCGACACCCAACAGATCGCCGCTTCTATAACTTCTATTGTAGACAATT
This sequence comes from Piezodorus guildinii, assembly GCA_023052935.1. NCBI lineage: Eukaryota > Metazoa > Arthropoda > Insecta > Hemiptera > Pentatomidae > Piezodorus > Piezodorus guildinii. Next base: position 140,165,942 of record CM041293.1, read on the forward strand.
GAAGAGGGAGTTGGCGAACTTCCGTTCCCAGTCCTTTAATTCCTACCTCTCCTCTCTATCAGCTCGTGATAATTCCCTGTGGAATGTCACGAAAAAGATCCTAAAATACCATCATGTTTCCCATCCTCTCCGACGTGGTGATGACTCCTGGGCTGCGTCTGATGAAGATAAAGCCGAGGAATTCGCCACACACCTCTCCAAAGTATTCACTCCTCACCCGGAATCCCACATCAATCACACCGCAAAAGTGCAAGACTTTCTTATGTCACCGATTCCACTTTCCCTACCTCCTAAAGCTATTAATCCCTCTGAGGTCAAATATCTTCTCCAAAAACTGACTCTCCGTAAATCTCCTGGACACGATCTCCTTACTCCCCAGATCCTCCGACAACTTCCGCAGAAAGCTATTATATTCCTTACTTATATTTATAACTGCATCCTCCGCACCACCTATTTTCCTCTGTTATGGAAACATTCCACCATCATCCTTTTTTTTAAAACCAGGTAAACCTTCCAACAACACTTCATCCTACAGGCCTATTAGTCTACTCCCCATCCTCTCAAAAATCTTCGAAAGGCTTCTTCTTAAACGTATCCTACCCATATTAGAATCTCAAAATCTTCCTTCCCATCAGTTTGGATTCCGTCCTCAGCATTCCACAGTTCAACAGGGGCTCCGAGTTGTAGACCATATTTCCTCAGCTCTTGAATGCAAAGAGTATTGTTCTGGTGCGTTTCTGGACATTGCGCAAGCTTTTGACCGGGTATGGCACACTGGATTACTCTTCAAGCTGAAAACCCATTTACCCCAGTCCCTATACCTCATTCTCCGATCCTATCTCTCGAACCGTTCCTTCCGAGTTCGCTGTGGTGAAGAATTTTCTAACCTTTATCCCGTTGAGGCCGGTGTTCCTCAAGGCAGCGTCTTGGGACCCATCCTCTACATCCTTTACACTGCTGATATTCCTACACATCCTGATACCTTTCTGGCAACTTTTGCAGACGACACCGCCATCCTATCATCCATTTCCAATCCTGAAACAGCATCCTTAAACCTTCAGAGACACCTTTTCCTTATCGAACACTGGTGTAATAACTGGCGTGTAAAGGTGAACGAAGCCAAATGTAAACACATAACCTTTACTCTTAGACGAAAATCCTGTCCAATGGTTCATTTCAATTCCATACCGCTTCCTTCCTCAGACACAGTCCGGTATCTTGGCTTACTACTAGACAAAAGATTGACTTGGAACCCACATACAAGACTTAAAAGACAAGAACTCAACCGACGATTCGGACAGTTATACCGACTACTCAACAGAAAATCTGAACTTACAGTTGAAAACAAATTATTAATCTACAAGACAATACTGAAGCCCATCTGGACCTACGGACTTGAACTGTGGGGGACAGCTAAACGTTCTAACATCAAACGCATTCAATCCTTTCAATCCAAAGTCCTCCGTACAATAGTAAATGCTCCTTATTATGTCTCCAATTATACCTTGCACCACGACCTTAATGTTCCATTTATTTCAGACCTAATTCCATCCAAATTTTCCAAATTCCACCAGAACCTCATTCATCATCCTAATCCTTTAGCTCAATCCCTATCCAGCTCCACTCATCCATACAACCCACCTAGAAGGTTGAAACGGCAGTGGCCCCGCGACCTTTTGTAAATATATTGGAGTTCTAGCACTGGCTAGATTCTCCACTCAATGTGATGTATGTATGAGTGTGTGTATGTGTATATAGGTATAAGTGAATTATTGACTTTTGTATTGATTCATTATTGTGTATATATTTTATTGTAATTTTATGTTTTGTAAATATTGTATGAATGTAGTATGTTTGATATCATTCAGCAATACTATTAATGTCCAAATTGGGACAGATTGTAAAATTTTCTCAATAAAAATTGTTATTACTAAAAAAAAAAAAAAAAGTAGAACTCACCTGAAACACAAGAAATAGCAAATATTTTAAAATAAATACTATATAATTACATATATTACTTAATTTATAAGATATTCTAAGGATTATGCTGCGATAATATCTTAATAAGAAGAAAATAAAACAGATTGTTATCGATAATAGATATATAATAAAACACATGTTTCAATCTAAACTTAATGTAATTAATTTATTAATTTTTTCATCCCTAAAAAATCTTAAAAAGTTTTTAACAACCTAAGTAGTGTGCTATACGCACCATATATTTTTTAAAAAATGTCTTTTGGCCGGAGCCTATAGCTTTTTTGTTACATTTTTTTCTACCAGAGAAATGTAGCACGCAATCCATTCTGTTGGTGTTGGCCAAATAAAAAAATGGGAAAGACATACCCATGATATATTGTTTTTCTCAGCAAGGAAGAAATTGAGTTTTTATTTTATTCTACTTATAGAATAAAATAACAAGCCCAAGCAAGATCTATTGCTATCGCATATCAATTCTTAGCCACTATCCCACAGATGTCTCCTATTAATGACTTTCATAAAAAAACTAAACAAGTGTTCATCTGTTGTGTATTTGCTAACATATAACAACTTTCTATGACCAAGGTTGCGGGTTCAAACCGGCAGACGGCTTCAGAATTTTTTAAAGAGAGTAAAAAACTCTTTGGTTATACCATCCTTTCGAGGGTACGTAAAATGGTGGCCCCGAGCCTCGTTAAAGTTCCCTATCTTAATTAAACTTGGATATGCAAGATGTAGGGCTTCCTTTGTAGTATCGTTCAATTAGCTACAATAGCATTAGGTGACGTTTAATGAATAAACAATACAAGAATAAAAAAGAAGAAATATTTTTCCTAACTAAAATTGTATAAAATATAAAATACACAAATAAAAATAGTGATTTTGTTGTTTAATATAAAGTTGGAAGCTAAGGATTTTATAATAAAATATACATATTTTACCTAAGTCATAAAACAAAAGAAGGTGACGGAGTGTGACGAAAAAAGCATTAGATTAAGTAATTGCTGCATATAATAACTTTTATTGCTATATTAGTCAATTTAAAATATTATTCTTAATGCAAACTCAGTATTATTCAACTTTATGTCTATTTAAAACCCTTGAAATATACACCAAGAAGAGAAGTAAATGAAAGGCGTGTGTTGCGAGCACCGTATTTTTATACGAAAAAAAAATAAACAAATAATCAGATGCTTGGTGATGAACCTAAATTACAGAGTAGGATATAAAAAGGTTAAGGTTACAGTTGGTTCTATTTCGGGCGGTGTTTTCATGGCGTGTGTCTTTTGGTCCAACCTAGTTCTCTGTTATTAAGTCTTGGAGGATGATACCGTACAGTTGTAACTTTTAGGCTCCTTATTATGATGGTTTTTATTAAAAAAAAAAAAAAAATATATATATGTTCAGTAGTAAAAAAATATATGTAACTTGAATTTACTTTTATATACTGTAATAATAATAATAAATAAATTAATCTTTTTATTTTTTTTCAGGCTAGCCCATACAAATGGAGTTGAGTTTTACAAAAGTATTTTAGTTAAACATAAATCAACTAAACAAAATAAGCTTCCTTAACTAAAATAAATACATAATAGAAGGCAAAATAAAATGTAACTGCAGAAATATTAAACAAAATAAAAAAATCATGAATACTCTAACAGATTCAATTATTGTTATTTTGGTAATGTGCTTAAATTGAAATTATTTTTAAATAGATAGATAAAAATTTCTTAGCTTTAAACATTTTGTAAGAATAATGAAATAAATTTATTTTTATTTTCTATCTGCAACAAATGTTCTATTATGAGGTCATTGTCTGACACATTTTCAATATATGTCCTAAAAGTATTTATTTTTGGATGCGGAGTAAACAGGGCATTGCAACAAAAAATGATTAAGATCTTAGGCCTTTTATTAATGGAGTGAAAAATCTGTGCCTATGCTGCACTTCGGAGGGGGCGTTAATGGTAGTCCAGATCCTGTGAGGTGTTAAGTACTCTTTAAAGATCTCAATCCTAATCAAACCTCAATAGATATACATTTGCGGTAAATGAATAAGCAAGCAATTTTGAAATTGATAGTTTTTTTTTTTTAAATCTCAATAATACTTTTACTTTTGAGCTACTATGGCTAATCGGACGATTGTATAGAGGGAGTCCTGAATTTTTCTTATACGGGTTTAATTAGAATAGAGATCTATTCAAAGTACTACACATTCCACAGGTTCGGGACTGCTATTTCCTGTCCTATCCGAATGACGGCATAAATAAGAATTTTTATTACTCACATTGAAAAATCCTAGGACCGTCTGCTGGGTTTAACCCACGACATTGGGCACAGAGAGTTTTTATGCTTGCATATACACCACGGGTGACCTCTCTTTTTATTTTATTTTGTTTAGATGATCCTTTAATTTATTTTCTAGAGCACTAAAACCAACTATCAGATAAAATCTGAGAACGTTTTTTAATATTTTTTAAATTGAGACGTTAATTTTCAAAAAGTACTGAAGAAATTTTTGTTTACGAAATTAATATCCAATATATTTTTTATTTATTTGTTTCGAAATCAGTAATCCGAGTCAATCTAAAAAAAACACTGAAGTCCTTTAAAAAAACACGTTTGAGAAACACAGTTATTTCTAAAAGGTACTAAGGTGTGACATTTTTCTTTTATTTCAGTCCCTCCATGTATTTTTTTAAAATAACACTGTTCTGAATAAGCTGCGGGGACTGAAATATATAAAAATAGAGGCCATTGGCCTATTCTGGGGGCAATCATAGTACAATTTCGTTATCCTCGCAGCGATCTTGTCCAATAGCATTCCACCTATACTCGGTCTTAATGCCTCTAGGAAACCTGCAATTTCTGCGCTAGGACGTTGATAATGTTATGGATGCCGGTCAGCTATCAAGAAAGTGTTGGTTCAAGTCACGCTATTTTTAAGGATTTGAATAAAGTAAACGTTTTTGGTCAGACTTCGTTAAAGAAAGGCTGAATTGGAGGAGAGTGTTAAAGCGTCAATTTAGCGACTCCATTTCAACCCAGCCTGATCGCGATGAATTTTTTTTTCATTATGGTCCCATAGAATGAATCTCGACCTCTGTCCTTCTTGTGAAAAAGGTTGTTCTTAGCTTACAAGGTACTGTCTAGTACATCATTATTGCGTATTAAGTAAAATTTTGGTCTATTTTGTGGCCTGTGATTTTAGTTTCGTACGGATTTTTGTTTTTTTTTTAAGAAAACGGGAATACGAAAAGGATCAAGGAATTACAAAAGAAGAGAAAAAAACTGGAAGACTCGTATCACAAACATTTCATGACCACAATACTTTAATATTTCTGTATATCTTATATATAGAAAAGTGAAAGTAATAAATGAAAATGACTTGGCATTTGAGAAATATGAGAAAATACATTTTTTATCTAAATTATTTTTTAATTAAGTGCTTCTGAGAATGATTTAATGAAATTATGACAAGCAAATTTATAATCATTTGTGAGGCCTCATAAAGAGAAAAAAAACCTATTATAATGTTTATACAAAATAACACTTTTAGATACGATAATTATATATGTTTAATTATAATTTACATTAATATTAATAAATAAACCAAGCAAATATTAAACGATGACTTGATAAACCACCCATTGACAGCACCCAGGAGTTCTTGCTGCCATTTTCTTTCAGACACCTTGGAGGATCATTAGGAATCGAAGAGGAAGCAAGGATTGAACCTGGGAAGGGTTCTGCTTAGTCTATTTGTGTAATAAGATTTAAGCTGGCGTCTAAACCAAGCCATACTGGAGGTGTTCTAGGAAGCCGTACTGACAGTAAATTGTTCATGAATGGGATTATCCACTTCTCTCATTGGGCAGGATAACTCTGAGGACGGTGACAGGACTGTATACAGGACACTGTCAGCTCAACAGCCATCTCCATAATATGGAGATTCTGCAAGAAGAAAAATGAAATTGCCCTCCATGGGATATGCAGTTATGAAAAAATAGGTAGGATACAATTATTTACTGGCAATTACCGTATTTTAGATCTTAAGCTCTGTGAACTGATTAAGGATTCGCAAATGCAATTGGCCTGTATTAACAGGAACTATCCTCTGTGAGAGGTTGTCATATAGTGCATAAAAATCCTACATAAGGCTAAATATGTGTGTTAGAGAGTGTATGGATCTTCAAAGAAAAACCTAGTTCAGGCCAAATCAGCAACAGATGAACCATTAAGGCCATTATGGATAATTGTATTCGTGAAAAAGTATCTTAGAAAGGAATCTTGATTAAGCATTGAATAAGTAGGAATTGATGGTTTAGTTGAAACCAACAGCTCTAATCTTTAAGTCTAGATTGCTCTTTTGTCTAGAACCTTTTATTGTTAAAGACAAGGTTAGAAGAGGTATAGTGATGAAAACACCAGAAGTAGAATAAAATAAAAACTCAACTTCTCCATGACTGAGAAAAACATTATATCATGAGTATTTCTATCTTCAATTAACTGCTCCGGGACATTTCCATTTAAACGAACAAAGCTCTAAAACGGAAATCCCATCGACAATTGAGACGTTGATTTTCAAAAGGTACTATATCCATTCTAGGAAATTTTACAGGAAGCGCGAAAATCACTAATTATTATATTATTAAATTAGCTAATTTGATTCTTTTCGCATTAAAATCCAGAATTGTTTTTTTAGTATATTAATAACATCACATTAAAGATATGAAATGGGATGTTTTGGTATAATTCGGAACGAAATTATATTTCTAAATTGCGTTTATAAAGGGCTTGAGTGTTGATTAGATAAAATCAAATAGGAGATTGAGATATAACTAATTGATGAGAATACAAATGTGTAAGAAAATCAATTTTGTAAAAAATGTCCTTTAGTACTTTTTGGAAATCAACGTCTCAATTGTTATATAAAAAACTAATTATCCATTGAATTTCTGATAAAAAAAAAATTTGTTATTCGGCCAACAGCGACAGGATTACATTTTTTTCTGGATGAAAGAAATGTAACAAAAAAAAAATGGTGCGTGCAGCACACGACTTTGGTTGTTAAAACCTTTTTAACAATTTTTAGAGATGACAAAAATTAAATAATTAATTACATTAAGTTTTGATAGAAACATGTGTTTTATTAATTAATATATTATATTATTATCTACAATAGTCTATTAGTTTCATAGCCTTTTTGTCACTCTCTTTTACAATTTTATGTATAAGATAATATTTCATCTAAACTCTTTAGCTTTGCAACGGTATATTATACATCTATAGTACTGTTTTTAGGTTCAAATACACTGAAATAAACATTTTTCCTCTATTTTCCTATTGTTGGATATTGAATTTGTTCAACTTATGTATTTACCCGTTTTTATCAATGCTAACAAGAAAATATGGTCATTATTTTATAGAATCTACAAAATGAAAGGTACTTAAAAGGAAGAAAACTCAAAATATCTGAATTTAAGCCCTGCCAGAGTATTTCAATCAGAATGAAACCTATATAATAATATTATATTATATTAAATTTTACATCAAAATAGCGAGTTCAATCAAAATCATTAGATCCGCTTTTGATAAAATCATAAATAGATGTAATATGAATGAAGTAAATTGGCTTTTCTGGTCGGCTGAAATTTCAGTTTCGTGCGAATTATCGTTGTCGTGATAGAGTTCCTAAAACGTGCACAAACTCGAATTCGAAAGTTTTCATGATCGCAATATTTTCTCGTACTGTATATTTTATAGATAGATAAGTGAAATTTTTTTTTTCATTTCTTATAATCTACACCTGTGACTTTTCCGCGACAATAAGCAGATGCGCTGTATATACCTGGTAAGAGCTGGCATGTCAGGCATGAGGGAGGTCAGTACGCTGCGGTACCTCCTCCTAACGTGAAGATCCTAAGTTTTAAATGAGGAGATCCTTTAACCAGCTCCTTTTCAGCCTCCTTCTAGAGAGTTCCGGCATGTCTGTTGTCGCCATGTTTTAAGTGAGTATGTTGTAATGTCCGTGAAGTTTGTCATGGAATCTCTTGTATGAAGTATGAATGTAGTCTTGAACAGTACGTATATGTAGGTCTGTATGTAAAGTTTTGTTACTCACGTACCAGGGTGAGCGTGTTATTAGTCTTAACGTTTTCGATTGAAAAGTCTGTATTTTTTAATGTGAGGCTTTTTAGCGTATCCGAAAATTTGAGATGCATATGTCCATAATGTTTTTAAAAGGTAGTTATAAGTATTCAGTCGTTGTCTAATTTTCTGCGTGGATCATTTATGCAGAATAGAGTAAAACAGTTTCAATCTCTTGTTTAGGCATAAACGTTTCTGTTTAACGTGTGGGCCCCAGGTCATTCTTTTGTCAAAGGTGAGTCCTAAATAATTAACTGTGTGTATAATGGGTTCATTATTTATGTCAACTGGAGGACAGGTATCCTGTCTGAGAGTTAAGGTAATGTGTTGAGATTTTTCAATTGTTCAGATTTATCTTCCATTGTTTAAAATAGTCCTGTAGCTGTAGTAAGTAATGTTGGATAATCAATGTTTAGATGATGTATAAGTGGCGAATAATGTAGACATAAGAAAACGCAAGCGCCACACGAAGCTAAGACACGCTACAAGGTGTTTTATATATGAGAGATAAATAGTGAAGACTAGGAGAGACTCAAGAAGGCTGTGGTACAACGTCCTTAGCCAATGTATTCCGTCCTGTCGAGGTGAATGTAAATAAATAAAGAGGAGCTGCCAAGGGAGGCCACTGCCAACGGAATCATTGGAAGGACGCTCTACCGGCTCTATATCTATATCTATCTGGCTAAGATCAAGGCACCACAGCTCTAACTATACACCGCCTCATCGATCCCTTTATAATTATGAAATAACCAGCTATTAAGGCAGTGCTACACGATAATAGGGACATGCGAGGGAAGTAAGTGAAAGCAGTCTCACGATAAAAGCAGAAGGCATGATACTTTTTACTTTCACTTACTATATATAGTAAGGGAAAGTATTGCGATCGTGAAAATTTTCGAATCCCAGTTTTCAACGGAAATACACATTTTAGGGTTCCCTGAGTCCAAATAACTAAGTCCCGCAAAAAGGTCTGTGTGTGTGGTAACTCCCGGGCGGAAACGGTAAGTCCTATGAAACTGAAATTTCATATTTAGACAAATATACGCCCGAGACGATACAAAACCTTTTTCATCAAAATGAGCTTACCAGAAGAGCCACTTTATACCATGCATTTTGCACCTTTTTTCGATTTTCTAGAAAACGGTTTCGACTATTTGGTTGCGACCCAAATGGGCGCGTAAAGTTGTTGGGCTTAGTGAGGAACGGATTCCGAGAAAGTTGTAATTCGCTGAACCGACTGGTAGGCGTCTGAAAGGTAGGCCGAAGCGTCGATGGGAGGATTGCATTAAGGCTGATCTCGGGGGCTTGGGCTTGACCGGTGAACATTGGACGAGTCTGTGCAGGCGAAGTTTGGTGGTATCGGCATCGAACCTTCGGGTTCGGTAAGCCTATTATTATTATTATTAGTTCAAATCAGCAAGTCGCCCGAAAATGTGTGTGTGTCTGAGTGTTGGTGTGAGGTAAGTCTAGCACGAAAACGAAATTTTATATTTAAGACATTTTAGGTGTTACACAAATGGTTTCATCAAAATCGGTGAACCAGAAGAACTTTATGCTATGCATTTTGCACCTTTTTACGTGTACCAGTTTCTCAAAAACGGCTCTAATGATTTTGTTTAAACTCGCTATATCGATGTAAAATTTAATGGACTTTAATATCATGTAGGTTTCATTCTGATAGAAATAGTCTGACAGGGCTTGAATGCTGATATTTTAAAATTTCTTTCTCTAAAGTACCTTTAATTTTGTAGATTTAAAAAAAGGCACATCATCTAATTATCATTGATAAATAACAGCTAAATATTCAATTTGAGCGAATTTTATAAACAACTAAAGGAGAAAAGTACAAACATATTTTTAATGCCTGTAGCAAAACACGGCCAATGGACGTGCAAAAAGGTGATTACGCCGTCAGGTTTTTATCTAATTTCGGGTGCTCACTTTATAGAGGCTGGGTGCGCCCTACTACGGTCTCCATACCCCAGGGTTGCCCCACGACTTAAAAAAAAATAGAATAAATAATTCTGCCACAGTCGGAGTTCGAACCTGGGACCCGGAGAGCAGTGTAATAGTGCTTTATCCACTATTTCGAGCCGCTTCCTCAAGATGGAATTTTTAAAAGCGATAACATAATCCTTGATAATGACGTCCTTCGGAGAGACCTCAAAATTGTAGTCCCGTGCCTATGTCATCAGTCAGTTACTCATTAAAGATCCCAATCCTAATTGAAATTGGATAGTAAAACTTTAATGATATAATAAAAGGTGTATGATAGTTCACTATCGCCATCATTCCCATTCAGCTGTATTGGCAGGTCATAAATATTTCACTTACAAATTTACTGATTGATTAGTTCAATTAAATTAATATAATCACAAATTTCGCAAATCACAACCGCTGATAAAGAAGCTATTGGAGCGTGAATGGTTCGTTTTCCTTTATTACAAAACTTCTCGCACCAATCCATAGCCTTACGATAACCTCTCTTACTTTTGTGATAAACACAACACCTTATCCCAGCTCGTGTTTACAAGAAAATTATAAAAGAAAGTGGACAATATTCGATTACATATCACATTTTAAACAAATGAGAATAGATAAAAGTATAAAGATCAGATAAATCCATTATATGTAACTTCGACAACACATATCGTACAACATTTGAGAAAAACAAGTTTATATATATATATATATATATATATATATATATATATATATATATATATATATATATAATTTCTACAGGCCTCTATGTTCTCTCAATAAATAAACAATTGTGTTTTGACTACATTTTGGGAATTTATCTTTCCCATAGGCATACATTCAAATTCCATTAATCCAAAATAATACATTATGAAAAAAAAAAGTTTAGATTATAATAGGAAAAAAAAATGATTAACATTGAAAAACTGTAAAATCGCCCCTTAAATAATAAATAAGATATGTTAATTCAAAATCGTGTTATATATATATATATATATATATATATATATATATATATATATATATATATATAAGACTGTGAATTTGAACGATTATAAATTTCTAAAAATACATTTTCAAAAAGAATTAAAAATAAAAATATTAGGTTTATTTAGAAATAAGTGGTGAAGGCCACTTAAGGGAAACATAGCAATTAACATTTTTCGAAGAAGCTTTCGAAAGAACCTTTCTCCATAACTTACACTCAAGAGATATTTTTGTCTACACTGTAGAAACTTTAAATCTCATCTATACCACTAATGATATATTATGGAAAAAATATTTATATAATAAACGTTACGATAGTCATTAAAATTAAGAACATAATTGTAAACATAAAACTCTGGTACTCGCAACCCACGATTTTCACTTATAATCGTTTTTTAAATCAATTACAGAACTTTTAAATGAAGTTATAGTAAAAAAATGGTTAAAGAATTAGGTTGAGGATGAAAATATATGTTTCAGATTAAATAATCTATCAATATAAATTATTACCTACAACAATATCAATCCGATTTTCATCACTGGCTATTACCTCAAACAACCTTGTAAGTAAAATATCATTTTTTTAATCTACAGTTTTCCATTGGTATATCATAAATATATGTTACTATTCTTATATTGGAAAAAAAAAAAAAAAAACCTTTAACAATATTTTTTTTTGTTCTCTCCCTTGGCTTGTTACCAAATTTGTTCAACTTGTATACTTACGCATTGTTTGTCATAGCTAACAAGATGAAATGGTTAATTTCTTATAATCTAAAAAATTAAAACTCCTTTAAAGATAAACAATTTAAAATATCGGCATTAAAGCCCTGTCAGACTATTTAAATCAATTCAACGTCAATTCAATTGCTACTCCAGCAATTTCTGTCTGATAAATTCAGTAAAATGCTCCATAGTTTTGATTTGACCATTTTCAATCTTTGTAGAAGATACTAATAATTATAATTATATATTTTTGTTCACAGTCTTACATAAGTTGGAAAAAAATCTTCTGCACGCAAAACATTCATTCACTTACCTCCATTGTTAAAATCAATTTAGAATCAAATACAGAAATGAAAAAAGTTAAATAATTTATAATGTTGATTTTCGATAGAAACATGTGTTTCAATAAATGATCTAATATACTATGATCTACAATAATTACTTAGTTTTATCGGCTTTTCATTACTCTCCATTACTTTTACAATTTTATTAATAGGATAATATTTTTTCTAATTTTTTTTTTTTTCAAACGGTATATTATGCTTCTATATTAATGTTTTTAGTTGGATACCGTATTCGTTCAACTTATATATTTACAAGTTTTTTATCAATGCTTGTAAGAGATGATTATTTTTTTTTTTTTTTGAACCAACAAAAATTACTTTAAAGGAAGAAAATTTAATATATCGGCCATTTCAGACTATTTCAATCAGAATGAACCGAATAAATTATATTAATATGTATGTTTAAACCGTATGTGATAATAAAGCCCATTAAATTTTACATCTATATATCGAGTTTAATCAAAATCATTAGAGCCGTTTTTGAGAAACTGGTACACGTAAAAAGGTGCAAAATGCATAGCATAAAGTTCTTCTGGTTCACCGATTTTGATGAAACCATTTGTGTAACACCTAAAATGTCTTAAATATAAAATTTCGTTTTCGTGCTAGACTTACCTCACACCAACACTCAGACACACACACATTTTCGGGCGACTTGCTGATTTGAACTAATAATAATAATAATAATAGGCTTACCGAACCCGAAGGTTCGATGCCGATACCACCAAACTTCGCCTGCACAGACTCGTCCAATGTTCACCGGTCAAGCCCAAGCCCCCGAGATCAGCCTTAATGCAATCCTCCCATCGACGCTTCGGCCTACCTTTCAGACGCCTACCAGTCGGTTCAGCGAATTACAACTTTCTCGGAATCCGTTCCTCACTAAGCCCAACAACTTTACGCGCCCATTTGGGTCTCCAATCAATCAATTATATTCACAGGGTACAAACTCCGCAATTCCGCGTTGTGCAACCTTCTAAACTCCCCAGTGGCCTCATATCTCTTCGGACCAAATATTTTACGCAGTACCTTATTCTCGAAAACCTTAAGCCGTTGTTCATCCTTCAAAGTAAGCGGCCACGTTTCGCATCGATAAAGAACCGTTGGAAGAATAATAGTTTTATAAATTCTAACCTTTAAGTTTTTAGACAGAAGCCGTGAGCTAAGTAATTTAGCTACTGAATAATAACACGCATTTCCCACCTTTAACTGGGATTTGAACTAAGGGGGCCCTAAATCGCGTATTAAACAGGAATTCGAAAATTTTCACGAGCGCCATTCATAATTCGTATACAGGTAAGTGAAAGTAAAAACCAATTAGTGTTATTTATTGCATGAGAATTCTCACTCCTGGTTATATGCATGCAGTAATTTATAGATTAATAAACAAACATAAACATTACTGTTTATGTAACTGTTTGAATAAAAATTTCCAATAATAAAAGAGATAGCCTTATCTGGCCTATATCCGTTATCAGTATTCAACTGTCATATTGCTTTGAAGTGCGGGATCATTTCGAATCGATAACTCTTTGTTTTTTTTAGGTATTTAAATAATCGACATGAATAAATGATGGATTTATATTCAAGGAATCTTTTTTATTGCTTCAGAGAATACTAAAACAAAAAAAAGTAAATAGACGGTTTTAGGTCAAAGCTATTAATGTTTAAAAGACATTAAAATTGTTTTAAAAACACACATATTATATGTATCCTATAGATTATTTTGAGAGATTTACTTTAAACTATTTTAATATACAACTCAAGAATTACATATTAAATAGTTTATACAGACAGGCAGGAAGGGTCAGGTAGAATAACGCAGCCTTTACTTTAGATGGCTGCGATAAATAAAAAATCTGGTGCGGGCAACGCATGACCTTAGCCTACCTGCGTTTATAAAATCGATTAAAGAATTTTTAAACACATAAATTTATAAAAAATTAATTTAATTAAATTTCTATAGAAGCATGTGTTTTATTAAAAATCGATTACATTCTTATCTATACTAATATTATAAAGCTGAAGAGTTTGTTTGTTTGTTTGTTTGAACGCGCTAACCTCAGAAACTACTGGTTCTAATTGAAAAATTTTGTGTTGGATAGTCCATTTATCGAGGGAGGTTATAGGCTATATAACATCACCCTGCGACCAATAGGACCGAAGAATCAGTCGAAAATCTGGGAAAAACAGGGAAAATTTGGGAGAAAAAAACCTCGCTTCCCAATGATTCCAAATGATTTACCTTTTATTTTTAAATAATTCAATTTCCCGTTAATTTATATTTTTCAATTTAAACACGTAGAAATAGATTTACGTCGAGATCGGGTTGCGGAGAAAATCAGTATGTTCTTCTGCCACAAGAAAATAAAACTAAAAATGTCATTTACGCGGAAGTACTTTAAAATATATTCTTTTAAAAACTTCTTAATAGCAATCATAATAACAGAAATTGATGCAGACGAAGTCGCTTTAGAATATATCAAAGAAAAAGTTACATGTACTAAAAAGGTTTACATTTGGGTGATAAAATTCCGGTTCTGGGATACGCCGATGATTTGGTACTGCTAAAGAAAGACACGGAAACTAAACAACTAAATACAAGTCCGTTAATAAAAACCGGTAAGGAAATAGGACTCGAAATAAATACCGAAAAGACAAAATATGTGATTTGTAGCCGAGACGGTGGCGATCATAGTGATATTGATATATCAGGGTATACTTTTGAACACTTAGAGAAATTTAAGTATTTAGGTTCAATGATAACGAAAAAAAAATCCAGGAGGAAATAAAGTCCTGGTTAAACGCGGGAAATGCGTGTTATAATTCAGTTGCGAAATTACTTAGCTTCTGTCTAAAATCTTAACGGTTAGAATTTATAAAACTGTTATTCTTCCGACGGTGAAACGTGGCCGCTTACTTTGAAGGACGGACAACGGCTAAAGGTTTTAGAAAATAAGGTACTAAAATATTTTGTCCGAAGAGAGATGAGGCTACTGGGGAGTATAGAAGGTTACACAACGCGGAAATATTTATATCAATTAATATTATTATCTATATTGTTAAGTCATGTTTTATTTCAAGAGTCATTTTCAACTTTAATCGTTATTACCTTGAAGCATATACATTTATAAATTTCAATAAATTAAAAAAATTACTATTTCTTTTGATTTATTCGAGTATAATAATCAGAACTATTATTTTAAGCATATTTAGGACTTGTATAAAATAATTAGTTAGTTTTAATGCTTTAAAATAATCAGCTTTTCATCACTCTTAATTGACTTTTACAAGCTTGTGAATAAGATAATATTTTTTCTAAAATCTTTAACTTTCCAACGGTATATTATGCATGTATATTATTGTCCTTATTATAAAAAAAACTGTACTGCATTAAAAAAATGTTTTTTCAGTTTTATCCTTTAGTTGGATATCGAATTCGTTCGTCATATATATTTACGTATTTTTTCTCAATGGTGACAAGGTGATATGGTTGTTTTTACAGGGTCTACAAAATTAAAGGTACTTTAGAAAAAGAAAATTTAAAATATCGGCATTTAAGCCCTGTCAAACTATTTCAATCAGAATGGACCCCGCATGATATTAAAGCCCATTAAAGTTTACATCGATATAGCGAGTTTAACCAAAAGCCTTAGAGCCGTTTTTAAGATTGAAATAGTCTGGCAGGGCTTAAATGCCGATATTTTAAATTTTCTTCTTCTAAAGTACCTTTAATTTTGTTAGTTCTATAAAAATAACCATATGATCTGATAAGCATTGCTAAAAAACAGCTAAATATACAAGTTGAACGAATTTGATAACCAACTAAAGGAGAAATGAGAAAACATATTTTTTAAAGGAATTTTTGTTTTCGAAAATAAGAAAAGTAATATAAACATTTAAAAGAGCACACACTGCCTTCCATTCCTCACCCAATCACTTTATTTCATAAGCTTTTTATCAGTTTTTCATATTAGTCGACGTTTCGGGGCTGTTTCCCCATTTTCAAGACTTATTCCTTTTCCATTACATAATTACAATATCATATTGGGTTGATGCAAAATTAATGCAGGTTTTTAGTAGGTATTGTAAATACGCCATATCTTTACTTTAACCATATATATTTAATCAAAATAATTTCCATCTGAATCAATGCACTTTTGCCAACGTTCAACAAGCTTTCTTATTCCACCAGAAAAAAAATCCGAATCCCTGGACTCAATGAAATCACGAAAAGAATTTTCAATGTCGTCCTGGTTTTGAAAATTTTTCTCCCTCAAAAAGTTGTCCAGATGCCTGAAAAAGTGGAAGTCTGTAGGAGAGAGGTCAGGTGAATAAGGCGGATGTTGGAAAACTTCGTAGCCCAACTCGTGCAGTCGTCGAAGCGTTGGTTGTGCAACGTGTGGTCTGGCGTTATCGTGGAGCAGGATCGGCCCCTTCCGATTCATCAATGCTGGGCAAAGACGTTGCAATTTTTGAGTTCCGAGTTCCGCCGCCATTTCTCGTGTGGTTTTGGTTGGGTCTTCTTCCACTTTTGACCTCAGCTGGTCGTTGTCCAGAGCAAGATGACGGCCCCGACCTTCCTTGTCTTCGAGGTCGAAATCTCCTCTGCGAAACTTCTGGAACCAACGCTGCACCGTGCACTCATTAATAGCCTCCTGACCCCACACTTCATTAATATTACGAGCCGTTTGCGCAGCGCTGCGCCCTAATTTAAATTCGTAAAAATAAATTTGACGAAAATCGCACTTTGACATTTTCGATTCAAGACCTTTGAACACACTGAACAAAACGATTTTACTAAACAAATTCATGGTGAAAGAGAGGGTATTAGATAAGGTTTGTTTTGGTATAATAATGATCAATGTTAGGATTAGCTTTGTTTACACAATTGGAATTAAGATATTGCAATAGAGGAAACCTGCATTAATTTTGCATCAACCCAATATTTCACCCTTCACTCTATCTCATAGCGCACTGCTACTTGCCCATATTGGTGTTCATTGGCTCACTCTATATGGACAAGTATCAGTGTGCTATGAGATGGAGTGAAGGGTGAAATATGATATAGTAATTATATAATGGAAAAGGAATAAGTCTTAAAAATGGGGAAACAGCCCCGAAACGTCGACAAATATGAAAAAACTGATAAAAAGCTTATGAAATAAAGTGATTGGGTGAGGAATGGAAGGCAGTGTGTGCTCTTTTAAATGTTTATATTAAGAAAAGTTCCAAAAAAAAATTAAAAAAGAAAAACAAAAGTAATATACGTGTAAAATCTACCGTAGGAAAACTAAAGATTTAAAAAAAAATATTATCTTATACACAAGCTTTTAAAAATTAATAAAGAGTAATGAAAAGCTGATAAAACTAACTGATTAATTTAGATAATAATATAATACTGATTTTTTAATAGAACATATGATAATTTAAATATTTCTTTATTCGTTTCACTTTTTTTTATCTATAACTGGATTTTGAAAAGGAAGGTAAGTGAAAGTCGTGTGATGCGTGCACCAGATTTTTTAAATTAAGGCCGTACTACATAGTAGAAGAAGAGATAGCTGATAATTCGCGAGTGCAAGGGGAATCCTATTTAATAATTTGCTTGAAAGAGCCTCTAGCGGGACTAATATTCGTTAAGCTGAGCAGACTAGCTCGCTGATCACATGATTAAGGTCTCCCGATGATGAAGGTTTTCAATGTTGAAAAAAAAAAAAATTACATTAAAATTTTAGTTTTCTCACACTTGCAATCAGGGATGATATATCCTAATTATATATATATATATATTTTTTTTTTTTAACTTAATATTTTATTTGCACCTGTATATGTTACAATCAGCAAATGAGTTATATTTGATAAACATAGCATGGGTTGGCATGAGGGAGATAGTACCCAGTGGTGTATCCTCCTGACATTCAAAAACAAACTATTTTTTCAGGCTAGGAGGTCCCTCATCAAACTCCTTTTCAGCCTACGCCGAGTTATGTATGGTATGTCAGTTGTAGCCATGTTTTGTACAAGTTTATTTTTATGTCCATTTAGTTTGTCGTGAAATCGTTCGTAAGTCAGTCGAATGTGGTTTATTGTAGTTGGAATACGTCAGTATGTAGGGTATCGTTTGACACATATGGTGGTGAGTTCATTGCCAGTCTTCAAAATTGCGATTGAAAGGTTTCTATTTTTCGTATGAGCGTCTTTTTAGCGGGTCCGTATATTTGGTAAGCGTAAGTCCATATTGGTTTTAATAAATAAGTGTAAACATTGAGTTTCTGTCTGGTGTATAATTTAGAACGTCTATGTAATATTGAATATAATAGTCTAAGTCGAAAGTTTAGCGTTTTACGTTTTGTCTTGATGTGTGGGCCCCACGTCAATCTTGTGTCAAATATTAGTCCTAAGTACGTTACTGTATTTGTTTGCGGTAAAGGGTGATTGTCTATGTAAACTGAAGGGCAGATTCCGCGTCTAAGGGTAAATGTAATATGTAGTGACTTGTCATGGTTAATTTTTAACTTCCATATCTTACACCAGTTTTGTACGTTGTCCAAATGGTGTTGTAATATCATACTGGTTTGTATAGGGTCTGTGTTTCTCGTAATAATTGCAGTGTCGTCGGCATATGTCGCAATTAAGATGTTTTGGTCTGTTATCCTAATTATATAAATAAATATAAATTCACGAAGCAAAGTAGATTTGTAGATTCTCAATATTTCTTCTATCCTTTAGGGTTTATTTCGGTCGCTAATTGGAATTAACGTTATGAAAGAGATGTTTGGTAATCGAGATAAACTTAGAAGTCTTGGCACTTCAATCCGGATCGAAACGGTTTCGATTGAGAGCCCAATATAAGTCCCTTTCACAGGACACTTTCAACACGTGCAAACTTAATTTAATTAGAACAGAACAACCTCGAAAATCGGAGTACCAGAGAGCCATACCATGCATTTTGCACCTTTTTACCATTTTCCGAAAATCAGCTCTAAGGATTACGATTAATCTCGCTATATCGATGTATAAGTTAATGAACTTTAATATCATATAGGTTTCATTCTGACTGACATAGTCTGACAATGCTTAAATACCGATATCTTAAATTTTCTTCCATTAATGTATCTTTGATTTTGTATATCCCAAAATATTAACCATATCATATTATTAGCATTGATAAATAACGGGTAAATATACAAGTTGAACGAATTTGATAACCAACTAAAGGGGAAAAGAATTTTTTTAGATATTTTTTTTTCCCATCACAAGTAAAGCAATATGCATATTTAAAGATTTAAGAAAAAATGTTATCATGTATACAAAGATGCGAAATTAAATTTAACGTGCCGAATAGAGTATAAACTTCAGTGATAAGTGTAAACAATTAGTCCTCTAAAGTACTATTATTTTTTTAGAATAAAAAATTAACCATATCGCCTGATTAGCAATAACAAGCAACAAGTTGAACGAATTTGTTAACCAACTGAAGGAGAAAAGAGCAAAAATAATTTTTAATGTAATTTTTGTTTAGTTTTTAATTTAAGAACAGTAATATAGATTTTTAATATACCGTTGGAAAGCTAAAGATTTTAGCAGAAAATAAATGGTTGAAATTACTTAATTGTTTCATTCACTGACCGCCACCCAGACTGATTCCTTCTAGTTATAATAATAATACAATTTTTTTTTTTTTTTTTATATATATACTCTATTTCCTGAGTTAAAATACAGCCTGTCACTACAAATTGAGTACCAAAAAAAATGGCCCAAAACCCAGTGAAAGAGACCTAAGAATGCCAAATTACAATGGCATACTTTGTGGCAAGCATTGTCCAAGAAAGAATATGATTGAGTTTTTGTTGACCGTTGAGAAATTAGATGAGGAAGATGGTTGGGTGTGCGGTCATAAATTAGAAACACATTTAAAACAAGTGCTATTTTAATTATTTGCCGACGTTTCGGCCTACAATGTGGGCCTTCATCAGGGTTGACTCTGAGACGGTGTCTAAAGAAGGAAGAAAGAATGCGATCCTCGTTATGTACTGAGCCCAAGACATTCACGGTCTAGCAGTAGTAGTACATTCAATATTTTACAACACTATACTAAGCGACAAAAAGTGGCGCTATTTTGTAATACCCTGTAGTTGCTTTCAATAAAAACTATATTAAGGCAGTGTAAACATTCTTTCGAATAATTTGCTGTTTAAAAATTAAAAACGCGATTGTGCCTCGAAGCGGACTTGTTGCATATCCTAGAGCCGAGTAACTTTGTTTAGGTTTTGCGTTAAAAGGTCATAATCTCGAGTGAATTTTTCAATAGTTGATTTAATGAAAAGATAAATAATTAATCTATTTATTTAAACATATTTGTCAAGCTTTTAAAGAAAGCGATACAGGTGTGTCTCAGCGCTAATAGGTAATTTTATTGTAAATACGATCTATAAACAGCGTATGTTTTCCCTATTTGATTAATGTGTTTATAAACACAAGTCAAACATTTAGTGTTTACCAATTGCTCTGTCATTATCACATTATTGTAAAAGTCTGGTGCGGGCAACACTTTCATTTACCTTGGCTGTTAAAATAAATTTAAAAACAATTAAATATACTTCAATTTGAAAATTAGTTGAAATTGATTTTAATAAAAATGGTATTAATATTCATTGGAAACATATGATTTAGATTAAATAATATAACTACATTAAATTGTTAATCAGTAATAAGCTTATTCCCTATTCGTCACTTTGTATTACATTTTACAACTTGGTGTATCAGATTATATTATTTCCAATATCTTTCTCTTTTCAACGGTATATTATATACCTATATTACTGTACTTATTATCAAAAAAACAAAAGTTGGATCAAAAAATAGTTTCGCTCTTTTATCCTTTAATTGTCATAAAATTCGTACAACTTGCATATTTAGCCATCCTTCATCAATGTCATTAAGATGATATGGTTAATCTTTTGGAATAAACAAAATAAAGGTACATATTAAAAAAAAATTAAAATAGCGGCATAACAGCCCTGCGAGGCATTATAGCTTTGTATATAAGATAACATTTTTCTAAAATCTTTCTCTTTCCAACGGTATATTATACGTCTATATTACTGTTTTGGCATTTAAGTCCTATAGGACTTTTCGTATTGCACTGGACTTACCACACACACCCATAGACACACAAACACACAGACCTTTTTTCGGGACTTGGTCATTTGGACTCAGGAGACCCTAAAACGTGTATTTCCGTCGAAAACTGAAAAATTCGAAAATTTTCATGATCGCAATATTTTTCCCGACAATATATTTCATGTATAGGTAAGTGAAAGCAGGAATATAGAATGCATTTAGTCATTATTGTAAATTTGCACATTGTGTTAATTGTTTCAACCAATAATAATTTATTAATACAATTTTTGAGTAATCGTTAGAAAATATAATGTTTCCATTTATAAATTAATATTTTACTGTATATAGGTAATTGAAATATATGTGATTAACGCACTAGATTTTACGTTTAAAAACAGTTAAAATTGTGTTATTGACGGTTGCTCTTGACTACGCCAGCCCGCCGACGCCTCACTTACCGATCAAGCTTCAAGAACTCCCAACAGTTCAAATTCGATTTTCTATATCGAGTTTCCTTAAGTGTCGATTCTTTTTTTTAAATATAAATTTTGAATGAGCTATCGATTAGTAGGAGATTAAAGGAGAAATTAATATACTTTGATATTAAGTAGGTACACAATCCATTGAGATCTGCCAATTTAAATAAAGAATTCACAAGCTATTGAATAAATAACGGAATAGGGTCATTAGACTCCTACTCAATTGTATTGTATTAACGTTAAATAAGTTCTACTTTCGCTTACCTATAAATGAAATATTAAGTCAGGGAAAGTATTGCGATCGTGAAAATTATCGAATTACACTTTTTAATGGAAATACACGTTTTAGTTTCTCTTGAGTCCAAATATTAAGTCTCGAAAAAAGGTCTGTGTGTGGGTTGTTTTTCTAGCTCGAATGTGTCGTATAAAACTTTAATTTCATACTTAAGATACGTACGTAGGCATGTTTAACATACGCCCGAGATGTTACAGCAACTTTTTCCACTAAAATCGGTTGACCGAAATATGCTACTTTATATTTATACTATACCAAGCATTTAATTTTGATAAAACTTGCTATACCGTCATAGAAAGTAATGAGCTTTGATATAATATAGGTTTTATTCTGATTGAAATAGTCCGATAAGGCTTAAATGCCGATATTTTATATTTTTTTCCTCGAAAACACCTTTAATTTTATACATTCAGAAGAATCACACATGTCTTCTAATTAAGATTGATAAAAAACGACTAAGTATAAAAGTTGAACGAAATTGTAACTGACTAAAGTAGAAAAGAGTTAAAATATTTTTTTTAATGTAATGTTTGTTTTTTTGTTTTTTTTACATAACGACAGCAACATAGATGTATAATATAATACGACGATGCTACAGCGGAAATCCTAAATTCTTGTATAATTAGAAGAGGGATCGTTCCTGACATCGCACAAGCTAATGATCACTACTGTACGTCCTCTTCGAAGGACAGCATAACCAAGGTTTTATCATTAATTTAAAAAAAATCCAAGAGCCGTCTACCTTGTTCGAACCCGCGACCTCAAACATAAAAGTTAAGACCAGGTCACAAGTGACTCTTTATTTATTGTAGATAATACTTTCTATTTTTATATTATTTAATCTAAAATAAATTGCATAATTCTTGTTTTGTTTTTTTTTTACTATAAAATTGAAAAAAAAAATAAATAAATAAACTTTATTTACATTTTTACATATTGACAAAAAATTTATAAATGATTTCGGATGAGACATCCTTACAATCATCAAATGTTTGGTTCATTTGGTAGTTATAATCTAGTTATCTAATCTACAATTAGTGGTAAAATTAAATTGATATTAACTATGGTAGTAGGAAAAACTAAATAAAAAACCTACATATACTATAAAATTGATTTTACCTTGTGAGCTAAGTGAAATTCGTGAGTCAGATTTTTATTTATAAGCATATATTTCTATCTGTGTTTTCTCAGATACGTTTAGAGATAGGTAGTTAAAAGATATCAAAGGAGAAAATAACTACCAGTGGGAACTTTCATAAGATAACAAGGAGGTTTTTTTTAAAACAGTCATATTTAAATATAGATATGAGAACCAGCTAGTGGAGCATTTAAAAATAAAATATACTAAAAAATTATTGTTTTATTTTTTTAAAAAACACAAATTTGATATTTATAAACATTATTAAGAAATACATGAAGTAAATGTGATGAAGATATAATACAATGACATGAAATGTATAGAGAAACTTCTTACAGGCAGTACTCCAACAAGAGTTATTAAGAAGGTCCCTCGCCCATCTTCTTTTCAGACGCCTAGAAGGATTATCAGGAATCGAAGAGGAAGTATTGAAACTATTGAGTTAGAGTGGGAATGGAGTTTGTCATGAAAGGAATGGTATCTGATTTGGGCCAAGTCAGCAACATACGCAACATTAAGGTCTTTATGGACGAGTTTATTCCTAACAAAGTAAAAAGCATTGAGGATTTTAAGAAGGATTTTTTATATTGCAAAGATTGGATACGAGAAGAACTCAATGATTTAGAAGAGCCCCACAGCTCTACTCCATATATAGCATTTCCAAGTCAATTGTAACCTTTTCCAAGTCAAATGTAACTTTTTCCATTTCAAATGTAACCTTTTCCAAGTCAAATGTAACCCTTTCCATTTCAAATGTCACCTTTTCCAAGTCAAATGTCACCTTTTCCATTTCAAATGTTACCTTTTCCAAGTCAAATGTCACCTTTTTCTTCACTTCTAGCCTTAAATATTCCGTTTTATTTATTTATTTATTGAAAAATAATTAGTTTAATTAACATTATGACTTTTTTAATAATTTTGGCATATAATAATTGATATTTTTTTTGGGTCTCTTAGATATTTGATATCAAGTTCTGTTTTTTAATAGCTAATATTTAAAAAAATTAATTATCGTCTATATAGTTTTAAGATAGTTGTTGATTTTGATTTTTTAGAGAGGAGGGGTAGTTTTTTGGAATAATTAATGTGTTTTCGGGTATTATAATTAAATTTTTCGAGCTGTATTTTTTATCGCTCGCGTGCATTTTAACTCGCATTAAATTTTAATGTTTTTTATTGATATAGGGATTAATTAATGTGCTTTCGGATGGTTATGATTACGTTTTTTGAGCTGTATTTTTTTTCGCTCGCGCTTATTTTAACTAAAATGTACTTTTTATGTGTTTTATTGATATAGGGATTAATTAATGTGCTTTCGGGTGGTTATGATTACGTTTTTTGAGCTGTATCTTTTATCGGTCATGCGTATTTCAACTCATATTTACTTTTAATGTTTTTTTATTGATATAAGGATTAATTATTTTGCTTTCGGGTGGTTATGATAAGGTTTTTTAAGCTGTATTTTTTTTCGCTCGCGCTTATTTTAACTAAAATTTACTTTTTATGTGTTTTATTGATACAGGGATTAATTAATGTACTTTCGGGTGGTTATGATTACGTTTTTCGAGCTGTATTTTTTATCGCTCATGCGTATTTCAACTCGCATTTACTTTTAATGTTTTTTATTGATATAGGGATTAATTATTTTGCTTTCGGGTAGTTATGATTACGTTTTTCGTGCTGTATTTTTTTCGCTCGCGCTTATTTTAACTAAAATTTACTTTTTATGTGTTTCATTGATATAGGGATTAATTAATGTGCTTTCGGGTGGTTATGATAACGTTTTTTGAGCTGTATCTTTTATCGCTTATACGTATTTCAACTCGCATTTACTTTTAATATTTTTTATTGATATAGGAACTAATTATTTTGCTTTCGGAGGGCTATAATTGCGTTTTTCGAGCTGTATTTTTTATCGCTCTCGCTTATTTTAACTAAAATTTACTTTTTATGTTTCATATTGATATAGGTGTTGAAAATTGTGTTTTCGAGTCGTATAATTATGTTTTTTTAGTTTTATTTATTTATCGCTCCCGCGCATTTTAACTCGAATTTACTTTTAATGTTTTTAATTTATATAGAGATAATTAATGTGCTTTTGGGTGGTTATGATTACGTTTTTGAGCTGTATCTTTTATCGCTTATGCGTATTTCAATTCGGATTTACTTTTGATATTTTTTATTGTTATAGACGTTTGTAATCATCTTTTCGGGTCTTGTGATTACGTTGTTTAAGCTGTTTTTATTATCGCTTGCTCTCATTTCAACTTGCATTTGCAGAGGTCTTTCTTTGTTTTTGTTTTAGGGGATTCTCATAACGTGTTTTGAACTTTATTCTTTTATGCGCTTGGGAATTTCTACAAACCGTAGGTATTATGTTATAATATGATGTAAAAATTATTTATTGTTTTTTTGCAGGATCTGATTACATTTTTGATTTGGACATTACATCGCGATTGCGCATTCTTCTAGATCACTTTTCATTTAAGTTAAAATGTGCACTAGCTATAAATAAATGTCATAAACTCTATTAGTATTCCCGAAAACACTACAAACGATCCCTCTATCGAATATTTATGAAATAGAAACAGTAACTTAAAATGAGTAAAAGCAATAACAAATTTGGTTCAAATAATGTTATCAGAACACCCGAAAATAGAATAAACGATTCCTCAATAAAATTATCAAATAATTGTAAGACCAAGTTAGGAAGCGGATCCTTTACAAAAGATTTAGTTGAAAAAAATTACTCAGGACGCTAGGAAAGGAACTATAACTAATCCTTTTATAAAATAATAATAATTAAAAAAAAAAAAAAAAAAAACCTAAACGATGTATATTCCAGCAACGTTATAATGAGAACCAAAAACAAAACAATCAATCCCAATATCAATAAAAAAAATATCAAAAATAAAGGCAAGCTGAAATCCGCACGAGTGATAATAAAAAAGCTTTTAAACATTTTCATAACCCCGCGAAAACACAAGGATAGATCTCTATAAAAATAAAAAGATTAAAAGTAAATAGAAGTTGAAATACGCATGAGCGATAAAACATACAGCTCGAAAAACGTAATCATAACCACCCGAAAGAACATTAAGTAATCCCTATACCAATAAAAAACATTAAAAGTAAATGCGAGTTGAAATACGCATGAGCGATAAAAAATACTGCTCGAAAAACGTAATCATAACAACCCGAAAACACATTAATTAATCCCTATATCAATAAAACACATAAAAAGTAAATTTTAGTTAAAATAAGCGCGAGCGAAAAAAATACAGCTCGAAAAACGTAATCATAACCACCCGAAAGCAAAATAATTAATCCCTATATCAATAAAAAACATTAAAAGTAAATGCGAGTTGAAATACGCATGAGCGATAAAAAATACAGCTCGAAAAACGTAATCATAACAACCCGAAAACACATTAATTAATCCCTATATCAATAAAACACATAAAAAGTAAATTTTAGTTAAAATAAGCGCGAGCGAAAAAAATACAGCTCGAAAAACGTAATCATAACCACCCGAAAGCAAAATAATTAATCCCTATATCAATAAAAAACATTAAAAGTAAATGCGAGTTGAAATACGCATGAGCGATAAAAAATACAGCTCGAAAAACGTAATTATAATACCCGAAAACACATTAATTAATCCCTATATTAATAAAAAACATTAAAAGTAAATGCGAGTTGAAATACGCATGAGCGATAAAAAATACAGCTCGAAAAACGTAATCATAACCATCCGAAAGTACATTAATTAATCCCTATATCAATAAAACTCATAAAAAGTAAATTTTAGTTAAAATGAGCGCGAGCGAAAAAAATACAGCTCGAAAAACCTTATCATAACCACCCGAAAGCAAAATAATTGATCCCTATATCAATAAAAAACATTAAAAGTAAATATGAGTTGAAATACGCATGACCGATAAAAGATACAGCTCAAAAAACGTAATCATAACCACCCGAAAGCACATTCATTAATCCCTATATCAATAAAAAATATTAAAATTTAATGTGAGTTAAAATGCACGCGAGCGATAAAAAATACAGCTCGAAAAATTTAATTATAATACCCGAAAACACATTAATTATTCCAAAAAACTACCCCTCCTCTCTAAAAAATCAAAATCAACAACTATCTTAAAACTAAATAGACGATAATTAATTTTTTTAAATAATAGCTAGTAAAAAACAGAACTTGATATCAAATATCTAAGAGACCCAAAAAAATTATCAATTATTATATGCCAAAATTATTAATAAAGTCATAATGTTAATTAAACTAATTATTTTTCAATAAATAAAACGGAATATTTAAGGCTAGAAGTGAAGAAAAAGGTGACATTTGACTTGGAAAAGGTAACATTTGAAATGGAAAAGGTGACATTTGACTTGGAAAAGGTGACATTTGAAATGGAAAGGGTTACATTTGACTTGGAAAAGGTTACATTTGACTTGGAAAAAGTTACATTTGACTTGGAAAAGGTTACAATTGACTTGGAAATGCTATAGTAACTTAGTACATTTATGCCAGGTTTTTTAATTGACCCTCCCAAGGTCACGGGTTTTTTAATTTTTAATTAATGGGAGTAAAAATCCTTTGTTATGCCGTCCTTCGGAGGGGACGTTAAAAGGTGGTGCCGAGCCTGTGCGATGTCAGGTACTCGTTAAAGATCCCTATCCTAATTAAACCTGGATAGGCAAAATTTAGGACTCCCACTGTAGCATCGTCCGATTAGCCATACTAGCATAAAGTGACGTTAAATAAATGAACAAACTTTGTACATTTACATTTAAAAAGGAAAAAAAAACTAAAATATTTTAGCTGCAACGTTTTCAAACAATAAATAACCAAATATAAATGTCTAATTATTTAAAAAAATAAATAAAGTTTTTCATGGAATTCAATTAATACAATTTAAAAAGTTGGTTCTTAATTATAAATCAAGACATTATAGTATGTAGATTTTTTAAAATAACATACGGATTCTTAATTTGTATTCTTAGACTATGTAAAAAATAATTGACAAGCTCATTAATGTTCTGACGCCATTCATTGATTGCAATAATTATTTCCTTGTGCAACTTTTTTAATAGAATATTAATCATTTGAGAGATAATTGTGTACTAATATGATATGTTAAATTCCTTTTTTTTTTACTAAAAACGAATGTAATTTATCTTGCAGAAAGTTTACTTGTAGTATTAGTATTAGTAGTATTACATTTGTAAATTTCAGTAATAAATCTTTTATAAAATTATAGATTGTTCGTTCATTTATATAACGTCACTTTATTGCTACTATGGCTAATCGGACGATCCAACAGTGGGAGTGAGTCCTAAATTCTGCCTATCAAGGTTTTCTTAAGATAGGGATCTTTAACAAGTACCTGACATCGCACAGGCTCGGGACCACCTTTTAACGTACCCTCCGAAGGACGGCATAACTAAGGATTTTTCACTCATATTAAAAAATCCTGCGAGTTTGAACCCGTGACCTTTGGCATCGGAGGCTGTTATGCTAACCACCAAGCTACAAGTGGTCCCTAAAATTATAGAATAGTTCGAATGATTTTTTTTACAAAATCATTAATTTTTTTTTTAATATTTTTTTCTATTTTTTTGTAATTTGTGTTTGTTAAGTTTTAAATAGTTTTATTGCTTTTGTTAATATTATCATTTTTATGACTTTTATTTTTTTAATGAAAATAATCAAATAATTATGTTTTTACTTTGATGTTTGTTGTTTGTTTATTCATTTAGCGTCACCTTATGCTACTGTGGCTAATCTATTAGCCACGATTTGAAGATCTTTTTGATGTTATTGTCAATAAAATGTGAATAATTTTATTAGGCCTAAGAGTACAAAGCGAAGACTGTACAACTCCATTATATTTAATTTTGGCGCTAAGAATAAAAACCAAATTCAAAGATAAAAAATCCTCAATTGAAAGTTATAAACAGGTAAACACAACATAATTCTAGAATACATCGTGTTTTTTAACTTGTAAATGAATATAGTATTTATGACAAGTATATCCTTGAGATGTTACAGCTACGTTTTCGCCAAGTATTTGTACTTTTTTACGATTACTCAAAAACGTCCCAAACTATACTAATAAATCTCACTATATGCAAAATTAACTGAGATTTTATTCTAATTGAAATACTATAGCTGGACTCAAATGCCAATTTTTAAAATTTCCTTCTCTAAGTATCTTTAATTTTGTATTAATTAACCATTTCCCTTAAGTTGTAGGTGGTATTGGAGGGTGACCATAATCTAATAAACGCAAGTGGTAATTTATATTTTTTACTATATACAGACACTTTATTCATATTTTTAATTTCACTTACCTATATATGAAATATAGAGTAAGGGAAAGCACTGCGATCGTGAAAATTTTCGAATTCCAGTTTTCACCTGAAATACGTTTTAGGGCGAAAACGAAAGGACGTACAAAATTATAATTTCATATTTAAGAGAATATACGCCCGAGATGTTACAAAACTTTTTCACAAAATCAGCTAACCAGAGGAGCCACTTTATACCATGTTTTGTCACCTTTTTACGATTTTCTCTAAATTTTGATTGAATTCAATATATCGATGCAAAATTTTATTGGCTTTAATATCATGTAAGCTTCTGATTGAAATAGTCTGACATAGTTTAAATGCCGATATTTCATATTTTCTTCCTCTAATGTAACTTTAATTTTGTAGATACTGAAAAAATAACCATATTATCTTGTTTGCATTGGTGAATAACAGGTAAATAAGCAAGTGTAGCGAATTGGAAAAATAACTAAAGGAGAAAACTGAAAAATATTTTTTGATAATAAGAACAGTAATATAGACGTATAATATACCGTCGGAAAGAGGAAGATTTTAGAAAAATATATCTGATACCTAAAGTTGTAAAAAATACAAAGTGACGAATGGGAAATAAACCTATTAGTGATTAACAATTTGATATAGTTATATTATTTAATCTAAATCATATGTTTCCAACGAAAATGAATACACGTTTTATTAAAATCAACTTCAAATATTTTTCAAATTGAAGTATATTTCATAGTTTTTAAATTGATTTTAACAGTCGACGTAAGTGAAAGTCGTTTGTTGCCCGCACCAGATTTTTTATTATTGTTTCACATATATTATTATTATACATAACACCGTTCCATAATAACTGGCAGTATTGACAAAACTTCCTCAATGGAAAAGCTTTCAAATCGGTAAGAGATAAAAAAATTGTCATCTATTTTTTCAAATTGAAATAACAAAACAATAAATAATAATGCAAAATTGGTTTATTTTGCATTATTGACGGATACATGTTACTCAATTCAAGCGATGATTAAATTTAATAATGAATGTACCTTAAAATATAAACATAATAAATTTCTTGCATAGTTCGATTTTCGTTACGATGAACTGACAATCCCAAAGCGATAAATTCTTAATGTAATTTAAACATGAATTAAACCTAATAATGAAGTTTACAATCTGTTTGTTGATGGACATTAAATTTAAATTAACTAGATAATGCATAAGCTTTTACAAGTCCTGATCAATATTTAATCAAATGTATTTTCATATAATGTAATAAAGGAACTATGTAAAAATCTATAACTATCAATGCTTCTGTTTACATAGCTTCCGTTCACAATAAACATCTAGATTCGCCCCTATTGGCCGAAAGCTTGTACCTAAATAGATCGATGATATAGCCGTGGTTCGTACTGTAATCTATACATAATGATAGTACTCACTTTGTACTGCTCGTATACACGAAGTTGACAAGATATAAAGCCGATAGCTCCTACTGGAAGGGAGTAGTTAGACTGACGGCTGGGAGCCGAGGGAGCCAAGCTATAACAAACCCCCCACCACTGTCACTATCAGCTGACAGCGTTTACACTCTTATCAACTCTTATCACTGGAGTGACAGTAGCTATCGTGAACGGCGGACCCCTAGGCATTTTGCATATTGAACAAAATTAATATTTAAAAAATTCTGGTGCGCACTTCACACAACTTTCTATAACATATATCAGTGTTTACCAAACAGTGGGCCGCAGATACCTGGAGTTCGCATCCGATGTCTAGGAGATCCGCGAGTCATCAGAAATTTATTCCTAAAAAATCTAGCGCCCGCAACAAAATACTTTCACTTACCTCCGTTGTTAAAATCGATTAAAGAATATTTAAATCCATGTAGAGATAAAAATAAATTGTTAAAGAATTAGTTAAATTGAATTTCAATAGAAACGTGTGTTTTGTTAAATAATCTATTATTTTGTTTCCTACAACAATCAGTTAGTGTTTGGGGTAATTACCTCCAACTCAAATGTCAAGAGGATCACAAGGGCTCTGTTTCCTTGACATGCCGCCAGGTGGCACTATGAATTTTTCTTTTCAGGAACAAGAAACTGTTAGTTTTATCGGTTTTTCATCACTCTCTATTACCCTTTACAATTCCGTGTATTAGATAATATTTTTCTAAAATCTTTAGCTATCCAACGGTATATTATACATCTACATTACTATTCTTGTGTTCAAAAACAAAAAAATTGAATAAAAAAATATGTTTGTACTTTTCTGCTATAGTTGTTTATCGAATTCGCTCAACTTTGATATTTAGCAGTCCTTTACCAGTGCCATTAAGATGGTATGGTTAATCTTATGGAACGTACAAAATTAAAGGTCGATTAGAGGAAGAAAATTTAAACTATCGGGATTTAAGCCCTGTCAGACTATTTCAATCAGAATTAAACTTACTTAAAGCCTATTAAATTTTATATCGATATAGCGAGTTTAATCAAAATAGTTAGAGCCGTTTTTGAGAAAATCGTAAAAATGTGCTTAATGCATAGGATAAAGTAGGACTTCTGGTCAGCCGATTTTAGTGAAATAGATGCTTTAACATCTCGGGCGTATAGTTATCTTAAATGTGAAATTTCAGTTACGTATAAGTCGTACGGTTTTTGCCCGGGAGTTACCACACACACACACCATCTAGGACCGTCGCCTTAAATATGAAATTTCAGTTTTTATAGGACTTTTCGTTTTCGCCTTTTTGTGGGACTTGGTTGTTTGGACTCAGGGGACGCTAAAACGTTCATGGAAAACTTTCATGATCGCAATACTTTCCCTTACTATATATTTCATATATAGATGAGTGAAACTAATAGAAGAAGACGTAAAATATTTGTCTTGATTTTTAATAATAATAACAAAAGTACACGGAAAAACTCAACAATCCGACAAGGAGAGGATTCCAAATAGCCCAATAAAATAAGCTATATTTATGGGAATTGATTTAGAAAAGCTGGAAATTGTTTTAATACCTCTTAATGGTCCTAAATAAATGTAATCTGAGGTTGCAACACCACCGATTTTTTTGAGTTTGACTTTATGGAGCCCCGAAAAACCTCGCCCTTTTTAGTTTTTCACCTATAACAAGAAAACGGCCCTTCTTACAGAAAATATCTTTCTTTCCAAGATGAAATAACTTATAAGATCCTTCAAAACTTATATTTAAGTTTTATTTGGAGTAATAACCCTAAAAATATAAATAATTTAGTCAAAACAGTAATTTTAATCAAATTTCTTATAAACTGTGCGACTAAGATTCCTTACTAACTAAAAAGAGTGTATTACATTTTTTTATTAAATTTATAATCTATATAATTTTATAACCAATCATAAAAATGTACCTGTCATCGCACGAATATTTTACGTCTCTTCCGAAGAACTCCAATCAAAAAATCCTAGGGCTATCTGCCGAAATTCGAATTCGTAGTGAAGAAGATTTGGGCTTTTCAGTGTTATATAGGATTGGGAAATCTCCTCGCAAAATATATTGATAAAAGACCAGGGGTTTAAGTTGTGAATTACTTATTGACATTTTCCATATTGATTGCAAAATATTCAAATATCCTATTGACTACTAAAATCCAATGGAAAAATTTTGTGCGAATGAGTTTTTGTTTTTTTTACTTCAATCGGTCTTTTTGCCTACAGCACGGAGCACAGGGAAAGATATTGAAGAAAAAAACTTTTATTTTATATTACATTTACTTATCCGATCTTGAAAATTTTCGAATTCCAGTTTTTTAACGGAAATACACGTTTTAGGGTCCCCTGTGTCCAAATAAGTCCCGTAACAAGGTCTGTGTGTATGTTTGTGTCTGTCTGTGTGTGTGGTAACTCCTGGGCGAAAACGATAATTCCTATGAAACTGAAATTTCATATTTAAGACAACTATACGCCAGAGATGTTACAAAAACTTTTTCATCAAAATCAGCTGACCAGAAGAGCCACTTTATACCATGAACGTTGCACCTTTTTACGATTTTCTCATAAACGGCTTCACGATTTTGATTGAACTCCCTATATTTATGTAATATTTAATGAGCTTTAATATGATGTAGGTTTCATTCTAACTGAAATAGTCTGACAGGACTGAAATGCCTATATTTTAATAAATTTCTTCTCCTAAAGTACCAATTATTATGTATATTCATTAAAATTACCATATCATCTGATTAGCATTGCTAAAAAACAGCTAAATATTGAAGTTGAACGAA
Source organism: Piezodorus guildinii (assembly GCA_023052935.1). Taxonomy (NCBI): domain Eukaryota; kingdom Metazoa; phylum Arthropoda; class Insecta; order Hemiptera; family Pentatomidae; genus Piezodorus; species Piezodorus guildinii. The sequence goes on from CM041293.1 coordinate 140,199,760, forward strand.
TTTGATAACCAACTAGAGGAGAAAAAAGCAAACATATTTTTTTATTCAATTTTTTTGATTTTGAACACAAGAATAGTAATATAGAAGTATAATTTACCGATGGAAAGCTAAAGATTCTAGAAAAAATATTATCTTATACAAAAAATGGTAAATGATAAAGAAGAGTTATGAAATTCGATAAAATTGACTGATTGTCGTGGATAATAATGTAATAGATTATTTAATAAAATAGATGTTTGTATTCAAATTCAATATAATTAATACATTCACAATTTATTTTATCTTTAAGTTAATTTTAAAATTCTTAAAAACTATTTAACTTGTTTTTTCTACGGAGGTAATTAAAAGTCGTGTGCACCAGATTTTTTTTTAATGTAATTTTATATTGTAACTATTTAAATTATAATTTTAAGTTCTACATGTATGTGACCCACCTTCGTGAGACACCATGACTCACTCCTTTTCCCCGAAAGATACTACGCGTCGAACAGCTGTTACTACGATAATACTTCCTTCTTAGAATACTGTGACCTAACGGCTCAGATGTTTGTAAACAATAATTATATTTTTTTCTTCGACAGGCCACGTAGGAAACGGAAAAATCCCCGGTTTTGTAAACAACGCCCACACTCGACCCAAAACGATAAACACACCGTATTCAAGATACATTCAATCATTGACATTAGCAGTCTGGAGATGGACTTGGCTGTCACACATTAGAGACCACTACAGCAATACATAGAAAGTACTTCTGCCCGTTTTTTTTTCAAATTCTGTTCAAACAGATTCATGGGATGACCTGTGGTGTAATGGTCAGTACAACGGTCTTCTATGCTCAAGGTCTCGGATTCGAACCTAGTAGATAGCCCTAGTAGGTTCGTTATTTTAGCTCTGAAAATGAGTTTCACGGGAAAGTTTTTTCACCTAATATGTTTTTCGGGTCGCTGAACACGAATCTGAAATTTTCGGGCAAAAATTTTGCCCGGAACATGGTTTTTTTTACACTTGTTGCCAAAATTTTAGTAAGTCCCAGGTGTCCTCTGTAGTGGCGGTATTATTGTTAATAATTATGATATTAATGTCAATTATTGACAATTACTATTGTACTAAGAATACAATTACATCTATTCTTCAAAAATTATTTATGGCCATTGTGTTGAAACACGGATTCTTTCCGAGAAAATCGTGGATTTTCCACCGTCTGACAATTTTGCTTATTTTTTGATGCGCTCTAGTGGCAAAACGGCCTATCCTACAAGAAAACGTCGTGAATAAAAAGTGGAGCTGATTTTGTTAACTTTAATTGTGTTCCTAGTAAGTTTTGTCCAAAAACTCTTTGTTTTCGAGATAAAGTAAAAAAACAACATAAAATGTGCTAACATTTTGGCAAAAAGTGTGAAGAACTGTTCTGGGAAAAAAAAATTGTTTGCCTGCATACTTCAGATTCGTGTCCAGTGAACTAAAAAACATAAGGAATGAAAAAATCAAAACTAGGTCAAAACTCTCCCATGAAAACGCTAATATGCCTAGTCTACATTTTTGAAGCGCTCTAGCGGCAAAACGGTTGGTCCCACAAAAAAAATTTTCATATGAAAAATAGAGGAAATTTTAATTACTTGGATTGTGTACGTAGTAAGTTTTGCCTAAAAACCCTTTGTTTTCGAGATATGGTCAAAAAAACAGAAAATATTGCCAAAAAAGTTAGGCAAAAAGTGTGAAAAAACCATGTTCCAGGCAAAATTTTTGCCTGCTAATTTCAGATACGTGCTCAGCGACCCAAAAAACATTAAAGGTAATAAAATTAAAACTGGATCAAAACTTTCCCATTAAAATGCAAATATGACTAGCCTGTAGGATTTGTTAATGGGAGTAAAAAATCCTTGGTTATGCCGTTGTTAGGAAAGGACGTAAAGTGGTGGTTCCGATCCTTTGCGATGGCAGGTACTCGTTCAAGATCCCTATCATAATTAAACCTGGATAGGCAAACATAATGATAAACGTTTTTTCTTTCCTCTTATAATTATGGTAATAAAGCACGCATAAGAGTAAGAATGCAATGGGTTTAGGCAGGGAGGATCTAATAATGCACTAAACCTTATGAAATTGTAGGGCATGGTTTCCACATTGCGATTCAATTTCACATAACTGAAAATTACATCAATAAATGAGACATAGAGTTCCAAAAGTATTATATCTACTACAAAATCTGATATTTATTTATTACTGGACCAATTTACTTGATTCTTTTTCTATTAAAATCTAAAGTTAATTTTTTACTTTATTAACAACACATTTTTCCAAATTATTGCTCTTTACCCATGACTTTTTAACAATATAATATGGATATAGTACCTTTAGGAATGAAACGTGGATATAATTCTTTATGGAAAGATTTTAAAAGGATATAGTACTTTTCGGAAGAATATAACGGGAGATAATAGTCATCATAACTTTCCTAATACAACATTACTCTCAACTAAAGACTTCATAATGTTAATTACTAAGTTATGTGTATTTCCCTATTACACTCAGAGAAATATCTTTTCTTTTTGATTAAGTAGATTTTATTGTCTATTCTTCATAAAGAAAGCCAACATCCAAAGGATCTTTTATTTAATTTTTGGCACTATAATAAGAAAGTATGAAATTATGAAATTTGTTTTGAACTTTTCCATATTCTTTCTGAGTTTGATTTAACTAATGTATTTATTTTATTAGCTAATATTAAACTATAAAGACTGATAAATAAATAACTTTTATTTCGATCTTTTACCTTTAAAAAAAAAAAATCTTATATTAGGTTAGATCAGGCACGGCTTTTCCTTCTCATATTTAGTAAGGTCAGGGAATTCTAATTCTAACCATTTGCTGGATTACCATTATAGTATTAAAATACGAGTTTCTTATGATTTTTATATCTTTCTTATTAAGTTCTTTATTTCTTATTAATTTATGTTGCTGCAAGAAGAAATACTATGAAAAAATTTAACTTAATCGAGAACCTACGAGAACCGAAGTAAGGCAATAATGTTGTTTGAGACAACCTAAAAACTGATTATTAGATTGGGATCACTTGTAGCTGGGTGGCATATGCGGACGATATAGATATTGTGGGACGGTCCAGACAAGCGGTAATAGAAGCATTCCTTGCTTTAGAAGCTGCAGCGAAACGCATAGGACTCGTTGTGAACGAAGATAAGACGAAGTATATGATTTCGGATGAAGCTCCAGGATTATTTGGCACCAAGGTTTCCCAATCTGTGTACTTGGGGTCTTTGGTGAATCACAACAACGAAACCGCAGCTGAGATAAATAGAAGAATACTAGCCGCAAATCGTTGCTATTTTGGGCTTCGAAAACATTTCTGCAGCCGTCATGTGACTAGGCGAACAAAGGTAACTATGTATAAAACGCTTATTCGACCTGTACTATGTTACGGCTCAGAAACGTGGGCAACATCAAGAGCTTAGAACCAGCTTCTATTTATATTCGAGCGGAAAGTGTTGCGCCGAATATATGGCGGTGTTTATGAACATAATGAATGGAGGCGGAGGAGCAACAGAGCGCTGTACGATTTATATCGTTAACCTGATGTATCCCGCTTCGTTAAGATCGGGAGGCTTCGATGGGCAGGACATCTGGCACGAATGGCTGACGATATGCCTCCAAAGAGATTATTAACCGAAATCGTTTACAGTCGTCGCAAGGTTGGGAGGCTAAGGCTGCGCTGGGCGGATTGTGTGGCCAATGACGCACGAACTTTCTTGAATGTGGGAAGCTGGAAGGCCGCAGCACGAGACAGGGAATCGTGGCACTTGCTGCTGGAGGAAGCCAGGACCCTTCATGGGTTGTAGAGCTATGAAGATAGATAGATAGATGTAGTTGGGTGGCAAGCGTAACAGCCTCCTATGCCAAAGACCACGGGTTCAAACCGGCAGGTGGTCCTAGGATTTTTTAATAGGAGTAAAAAATCCTTAGTTATGCCGTCCTTCGGAGGGAACGTTAAAAGGTGGTCCCGAGCCAGTGCGATGTCCGGTACTCGTTAAAGATCCCTATCCTAATAAAACCTGGATAGGCAAAATTAAGGACTCCCACTGTTGCATCGTCCGATTATCCGATTATTATAATCAAGAAAACAATAAATTAATGGTGATGTTAGGTGCTTCTGCCTTATAGTAGGAAATATAAGTAAGTACCTTTTGAAAGGAAATGAAAAGAAAGGTTATATCTGTTTACTGAGGATTACGTTAAAGGATTTCTATCTTTTTTAAAAAAGATCTGATAAGGAATTTAGATGAAACTAAACCATTAGTATAGAAATATTTCAAAATATCAATGTCGAAAAAAATATCCATTAATACCTTTTGGAAATCAACGTCTCAATTGGATTCAGTCTCAATGTTTATGTTCATCAGAGGCGTTAAGAGCAATGTTACTGAATTTGGTGAGCCCGAACTAGATTTCAGTTTTCAAAACTTTATATTACTGTATTCAAAATTGTAGTTTTTATTAAATGCGCAGTAGTAAACGCATCTGAATGGTTTGAACCCGTTAGAAAGCGTTTAACTAGGCCACCGCACCACAGGTGATCCCCTACACAAATATTTCTTATACCAATAACAGAACTTTTTTAGGGATTTAAGATAAATAATATTTGAAAAGATCATTTACGATGGAAGATGTATAGTTTTCATAATACGTAAATTGTAAAATTTTAAAAGAAAGTAACATGATTTTTTTATTTTTGTGTTTGATTAAAAAGAACTATTACATACAAAAAATAAAATCATTTTAAATAGCTGCGGCGTTATAAAGATACAATAAGTAAAGAAATAAATAAAAAAAACTAACCATAGTATAATATACTTTCGAAAACTTTACTATTGTATATAGAACTAAATCTTCCAAAAACTAGCAATTCATTCGTACCCACACTAAATCATACTTTTAGAAAAACCAAGCTTCCTAAGTCCTGCGTCAGCGATATACCCTAAACAAACTAATAAATTAATAATCAGTTTTTTTGTCATATTTTTTACCACCATTATCAAAAACTTGGGATTATCTAAAATCTAACACAATTAGATTGAAAAGGATTAACTGAAGTAACAGTCATAATTTTTTTTTAAAATAGTTATATAAGTAGGTTAAATAGTTGATTTTTTTATTCTATATATAATAGCTAAAATCCTTGAACATGACACATATTAACACTAAAAAAGAATTAAAATAGTTCATTTTAATTTATGGCATATTACTCAATAATATATCCTTTTATCCCATTATTTTGAGAAAACAGACTATATAAATGTTAATCTTAATTAATACTTGTAAAAATAGGTTTTCTCAAAAATATTTCCATTTTTATTTATTTATTTTTTTGTTTTTTAATAAAATAATATACCTTCTTAAAAATTCTTTTTAATATTGGTTTATGTATCAAAATTAGTTAAGGCACTTCTTAAGTACCTTTCATTTTGTACATTCGAAAAAATTAACGATATAATCTTGTTAGCATTGATAAAAAACGGGTAAATATATAAGCTAAAGGAATTCTAAATCCAACTCAGGGAGGAAAGAGCAAACAAATGTTTTCTAGATGATTTTTATTGTTTTTAAACATGATAGGTTTTATATAAATATATAAAATACCGTTGGAAAGCTATAAAAAAAAATATTATCTTATACACAAAATTGTAAAATTTAATGGAGAGAGATGACAAGCCGATAAAACTGACTGATTATTGAAGATAATATTATAATTGATCATTTAATAAAACACATGTGTCTATCAAAACTAAATTTAATTCATTCTTTAACCTTTTAACTATATCTTAGTGATATATTCCATCTCTAAAAGTTAACTCCCCGTCAAAATTATTGCAACACTTTAATACTTAAATTTTACAAAAACGTTCTTTTTTTATAATAAAAAAAAGTTCTGAAGTCAATAATAAACATTTTTAAACTGGAAATAAAGTTTTATTAGAATAAATTACAATATTTCTTCCAATAAACAAAATATTTAGAAAATTTAATTTTTAAATTTTTTTTTTACAATTTTAATTTTTAAATTACAATTTAAATGTTTAATTTACATTTAATAAGACGTATTTCTCTCTATGGCTTGAATAACAGCTTCCACCCGTCTTAGCATACTTGTAAAAATATTTTAAAGAAAATCATACCAAACATACCCCTATGTTGTCCCACTCCTCCAATACAGCTGTCTTTAGCATTTCTAGGGTAGTAGGAGGTGAATCTCGTGACCGAACATTTCTTTTGAGATAATCCCAAATGTGCTCGATTGGGTTAACCCTCCAAGTCCGAGAACTATTTTTGTTAAAAAATTTTATTTTTTTCACTCTCACTTATGTTCGATGTTACCCACTGAATATGGAAAAAATTTGCGTTACGGATATGTCACACTAGGCCTCCAAAGTTAAGGTCCGGACTTCTTGCTGGCCAATCAATGGTGTGAAAATTTGATGTGATCAAGTATTCAGAAACACATCTTGCCTTGTGACGACGAGCATTGATTCAGAGCCTATGAATGGCATAAAAGGCACTACATGATCTTGAAGAATCATTTCTACATCAAAGCATTCAAAGCCCAACCTTGGATTGGCACTAACTCGCTGCGCTCCCCCCAAGATATGCCGCCCCAGAACAAGATAGAATCCCCTCCAAATATCTTAGTTTCTAACGTGCATCACTGACTATACCGTTCTCCAGGCCTTCTCCAAACTCTTTCACGGCCATCTGGGCTGTTAAAGACCACTCTCATCTCATCATTGGATACAACTTTTTTCCATTCCTCCAGAGTCCAAGATCGGTGCTCTCTTGCAAATCTTAATCTTTTTGCACGGTGTTCTGCGGTGAGAAGAGGACCTTTCACTGGCCTTCTTAAACTAAGATTTGACTCTCTCCGTATTCTAATGACCGTTGACTCCGAGATTGATAACCCTCAAATATCAGGATCAAGTTTTTATTGGAAGACACGGTAGAATTACGCTTCCAAAGTGCTTGTATTTTAATCTAATCTATGGGGTTAGTAACTCTGGGACTTCCTGACGTTGGTCGTCTCGAATGATTACCTGTCTCCCTGCACCTATTTATGGTTCTTGAAGTGGTAGAATAGTGAATTCCAAGGCGATTCGAATTTAACGCAATGATTTGCCTTCTTCATAGAGAGTGATGAACCTGACCGAATCGTCAGGACTTAAACGATTCATTGTGAATAAAATTAATTTTTTTAACTAGACTTAAGAGAAAAGAGAGAACAGACTTGAGGCAAACAAAAGATAAAATGGACTGAAAGTAAATTTGAAACGAATGAAACAAAATTCCATCGTTGGTTGGTAAACAGTGAATAAAAATGATATGTCTAATCCCTAATACCTCTCATTTAATAAATAATATGACTATAAATATAAACAAAGTCTCGATTAAGGTCACAACCAAGAAAATCTCGAGAACTATGGGTGTTGCAATACTTTTGACGGGGAGTGTACTTAAAATTACTAAATTGATTTTAACGACGGAGTTAAATGAAAGTCGTGGGCTTCGAGCACCAGATTTTTTTATTTTAACATTAGCCGATTTGAACCTTGGTTAAGAATGTAAATCTAGAAATTCTTTGTATAAACGAATTTTCAGTATAAGCTTACTAGGTCCCGATTAAGGAACAAATAATTTTTAGAAGCACTAGAATATTTAAATCCTCCCAACAAACATTTTTTATTTTGTTGCTAATACCTAAAAAGATGAAAAAGAAGCATTGTAAAAAACGGAAGCTTATTTGAATCACATAAATAGTATACATTAACCTGTATATATTTTTTTTTTGAATGTTCATAAAACTATTTTATATGCTGAAATAGAATTACTGGATTTAATATGTCAAAACTAAAACCGGCCGCTTTGATACTAAAATATCATATAATTGATTGAACACGACGTGTTTTTTTCTTCTTATCTTGTTTGAATGATTAAAAAAAATATGACAGTACAAATATATTTATTTGAAAAGCTGTAATATTTTGTTTGCTTTTTAAAGACAATAAATTTTGTGGAATATTACATTTGATACAACACAACGTTATTATCTTAGTATGTAATAGTCAAGTATTATTCTCATCACAGGAATCGTTCTTACGTAACAACTCTTAAAAAGAATATAATTGTACAATAGATCTGCCGAATATATAAAATAGTATACATAATTAGTATAAGTAAGTATGAATGCGTGTGTCTATATGTTTGCATTTTGCCGAAAAAAAATCTAAATTTTTAACTTATACAATTTTTTTTTATAATATAATATATTTTCTAAAATCTTTAAGTTACCAACGGTTATTACACATCTATATCTCGGTTCTTACGTTGACTAACTCAAAAATGCATTAAAAAAATAAGTTTGCACTTTACTACTATCTCGCGCGTAAAGTTAGTTGTCGCGTATAGTTAATTTCAGTTTCGTGAGATTTTTAGTTTTCGTGCTGGACTTACCACATACACACAAACAAAAACACACCTTTTCGCGCGGCTTGATTATTTGAACTCAGGAGACCCTAAAATGTGTATTTCTGTCTAGGATTTTGTAATGGGAATAAAAATTCCTTAGTTATGCTGTCCTTCGTGAAGTCCAGGAACTTCTTTTCCGAGGCAGTTATACGACTTTGTAACCTTTCATTCATGATCCAGCTCTTTGCTCCAAAGAGAAGCGGCTGTAGAAACACAGACTTGAATAGGTGTGACTTTCTACTTCTCTATTTCCGATAACCGAGTTATAGATCTGAAAATAGACGGAATTAATCTCTGAAATCCTGCTAGTGATTGCCGAATCCAATTTCTCAGATCTACTGAACATGGTGTCTAGATGTGTGTAGATGGTGTGAAGTCTATCATCATTTTCTGTTGTTTTTTTTTAATTTGGGTCAAAAAACCGGGCATCCGGGCGATAATACTAATACCCGGACGTTGGCTTCAGTTGATTACAAATATTTAATAGTATCACCTGTAGTAGGGTGGCTAGCATAACAGCCTTCTATGCCAAAGGTCACGGGTTCAAACCAATCCAGGTGGTTCTAGGATTTTTTAATGGCAGTAAAAAATCCTTAGTTATGCCGTCCTTTAGGGGAGGACGTTAAAAGGTGTTCCCGAGCCAGTGCGATGTCCGGTACTCGTTAAAGACCCCTATCCGAATAAAACATGGATAGACAAAATTTAGGACTCCCACTGTAGCATCGTCCGATTAGCCATAGTAGCATAAAGGGGCGTTAAACAAATAAACAAACAAATGTTGTAGTGGTCTGAAAGACCGGTGTTCCCAGATCATACATCAAAAACATGTTCCCACCAAAAGGTTAAATTTACTTTAACTATTTAACAATCACTAATTTTTTTTATCTCCAGACGCTAAGAAATATTAAAATAACAGCTACCCAGAAGCTGAGTTGAAATTTTCTAAAATCATGGCACCTATAGTGGTGTTAATATTACATTTTAAAGTTTCGTTCTTAATTTAGGCAATTTATAATTACGTTTGCTTATAAAACTTAATTATAGCTTAGTACATCGACAAATTTATAATTTATATTAATACTTATTATCTAAAAGTCATCCAAATATAGGTGCTTAGAGATTTTGTGATCGGAATGTAAATAGGATTTCTTATCAACAGGTTATCACCTTGGGTATTTCCATTGAATCGCATTTTTGTGCATAATCTAAAAAATGTTGTTGTTTTCTTCAACATTGAACTTTAGATGTAGTTGGGGGAGGGAGGAGGGGCGATTATCAAGAGGTAATGCCTCGTTATGGAAAACTTGTTATATTTCTGTGCTAACATTTCGGCCTACTATGTGGCCTTTCATCCGGGTTACGATAATAATATGACAGTGATGAAAATAAAACATGAAAACAAATATTAATGTAAACTAATAACATTTGAAGACTACAAAGAGAAACTAAGCGACTAATTAAGGCTTAAGATACTAATTAAGCAAATAATCGAAGTCGGAGGACAATTTTAAAGTAATTTTGACGGAATTAAAAAAAAATGCATTTTAAGAAAGATAATATTAAACTACCAATAATATGTGAGGGTATATAACAGGAAAAGATAAAGCTAGCAGAAGTGGGTGAAGCAAAATCGTAATCATAACAATGAGCAAATCCATGCCTGACTCTATGAGAGATTCCCAAGAGAATAATAATTTGCGTTAATAATACTGGATATTATTTATTTAAAAGGTTCTTGGTAAGCTTTTATGAAAGGAGGTGTTTTCAACATTGTTGGTCAATCTAACCCTTTTTACTTTCACTTACCTATTTATGAAATATATAGTAAGGGAAAGTATTGCGATCGTGAAAATTTTCCAATTCCAGTTTACAGCGGAAATAAGGGCCCCTGAGTCCAAATAACTAAGTTCCGCAAAAAGGTCAGTGTGTCAGTGTGTGGTAACTCAAGCGCAAAAACGAAAAGTCATTCGGAACTTAAATTTCATATTAAAGACTACTATACGCCCGAGATGTTACAACAACGTTTTCACTAAAATCGGCTGACCGGAAGTCCTACTTTATCCCATGCATTTAGCACCTTTTTACGATTTTCTCAAAAACGGCTATAGCGATTTTGATTAAACTCTCTATATTGACGGAAAATTGAATGAGCTTTAATATCATATAGGTTTCATTGTGATTGAAATAGTATGACAGAGCTTAAATGCAGATATTTCAAATTTTCCTCCACTAAAGTACCTTTAACTTTGTAGATTCTATAAAAATAATTATATTATCTTGTTACCATTGATAATTAACAGCAAAATATGCACGTTGTGCGAATTTGATTAACAACTAAAGGAGAAAACAACAAATTTTTTTAATGCAATTTTTGTGTTTTTGAACAAAACAATAGTATAATATATCGTTGGATAGCCAAAGATTTTAGAAAAAATATTATCTGATTCACGGAATTGTAAAGGGTAATGAAGAGTGATGAAAAGCCGATAAAACTTAACTGTTTTTTGGGTTTCCGAAAAGGAAAATTCATGTTGACGGTGTTGCAACCTGGCGCCTTGTCAATGAAGCACAGCGCGCCAATTTTGTTTTTTAACTTAAGAACAGTAATGTAGACGTATAATACACCGTTTGATAAAGAGAGAAAGACATTAGAAAATATAATATCTCATACAAAAGCTTGTAAAAATGATTAAAGAGTGATAAAAAGCAAATAAAACCAACTGATATTTTTAGATAATAATATAATATTTTTTAATAAAACACATTTTTCTATATTAATTCAATTTAATTAATTCTTTGATGGTTTCACTCATTTTTATCTCTAACTGTATTTGGAAATTCTTTAATCGATTTTAAAAACGGAGGTAAGTGAAAGTCGTGTGTGCACCAGATTTTTTCACTTTCACTTACATATATATGAAATATATAGTAACGGAAAGTATAGCGACCGTGAAAATTTTCTAATTCCAGTTTTCAACGGAAATACACGTTTTAGGATCCCCTGAGTTCAAATAACCAAGTCCCGAAAAAAAGGTGTGTGTGTGTGTGAGGTAAGTCTAGCGCAAAAACTAAAATCGGATGGAAATGAAATTTCATATTTAAGACAACTGTACGCCCGAGATGTTATAGCAACTTTTTCATCAAAATCGGCTAACCAGAAGAGCCACTTTATACCATGCATTTTGCACCTATTTACTATTATTCTATTAAAATCCAATTTAAATAATTCTTTAACAATTAATTTTCGTTTTTAAATTTGTTTAAAAATTCTTGAATTGATATACATAAATAGTAAGTCTAGGTAGTGTATGACCTCTTCTAGTTAGCCATACCTATAAAATCATATTTAAGAATCAATTTGCTGGATACATAGCGATAGCTAAGTCGAAGTTATAATATGATTTTCAAATATAGTGGAAACACAGTCGTCATACAATGAAGCGAGCTTACAAGAGTCGGAATTTCATATTGCGTGTTATGAAAGAAACCTGACGGTATGTTAGAAAAAAAATTGCGACCACCACAATAAGAGTGCCAACCAAGGTCATCAACAAATCTTTTAAACCTACTACAACAGGAAATATTGAAAATAATAGCTAATTATTATATAAATCCACAACGTGTCCTCCAAGACTCCTTATTTTTCATCAACAATATCCTTCTAAATAAAAACTAAAAAAAAATCTAGAATGCTAGTGCTGAAATTAAAATTTAGCGAAAATTTAAATTAAAATACTTAGAACAGCTTAAAATATCATTAGAACATAAACTGTAAGAAGTATAAAGAGGTTACGCTTATATTATAAACAAATATAGTAATATTTTTAAAAAAATAAAGAGTTAAATGCTGCAAAGTATCATACATTGGTTTATTATTTCCAAATAACTATACTAGGGTATGAACGTTTATATAGCTGTTTAGAGACAATTCACAAATATGAAAAGCAATAAATTAATCAAAGGAAAATGGCCAATTATCACTAATAATTTCAAAACGCTATATTCCTGATATTTCTAAACCAATATCGATGATTTTTTGTTGTTTTTTGTTTTGCAAGGGATTTAATTCTTTATCAAACAGCGGTGATCTAATTCTAAAAACCTGTACATCTTATTCTCTTAAAAAATCGACGAGTTATTAGCGTACATATAGGTAAACTTTCAATTAATTTCCTTTTCTTTTATAATATATCGCGGGGTTCTGATTAGAAAACTCTATAAAATATTTTCTCCATTTTGAAAAATTATAGAGGTATTAAATTAAGTATTTGTTTGTTTGTTTATTCATTTAACGTCATTTTATACTACTGTGGTTAATAGGACGATGTTACAGTGGGAGTGCTAAATTTTGCCTATCCAGTTTTAATTAGGATAGGGATTTTTAACGAGTACCTGATATCGCACAGGCTCGGGACCACCTTTTACGTCCCCTTTAAAGGACGGCATAACTAAGGATTTTTTACTGCCTAATTAAAAAATTCTAGGACCACCTGGATTAGTTTGAACCCATAACCTTTGGCATAGAAGGCTTTTATGCTAGCCACCCTACTACAGGTGATCCCATTAAATATTTGTAATCGGCTGAAACCAACGTCCGGGTATTAGTATCATCGCCGGATGGCCTGGTATTTTTGACCCAAATTAAAAAACAAAAAACAGAAAATGATGATAGACTTCACGTATCTAGACACCATGATCAGTACATCTGGGAAATTGGATTCGGCAATCACAAGCAGGATTTCAGAGGTTAATTCCGTCTATTATCATATTTATAACTCGGTTATCGGAAATAGAGAAGTAGAAAGTCACACCTATTCAAGTCTGTGTTTCTACAGCCGCTTCTCTATGGAGCAAAGAGCTGGATCATGAATGAAAGGTTACAAAGTCGTATAACTGCCTCGAAAAAGAAGTTCCTGCGGAGAATTGTGGGAAAGCCACGGAGGGACTGTGTCTGGAATAAAAGGGTGAGGGAAGAGCTCAATGTATGCTCTGTTCTGGAAGTCCAAGAAAAGTTGCAATTGAGGTAGTCCATGTCTTCCGAATTGACCACCACCGGAACCAGATAAAACGATTGAGGTAAGATCTATAGAAATAAGACCTAGAGGACGCTCAAGAACGTCCTATATCACCCACATGAAGCATGTAGCGGATGGTACCCTATTTTAAAGCAGCAGGTTCACACGCTCGCTCACAGACAGCCCTAGCTACGACTTAAAAAGTCACCGGCCGAATATGCTCAAGCTAGTTTGAATAAGCATTGTCGAGGCCTTCTATGAACCTCTCTCAATAGTAATAATGATCCTCGACAAGCGAATAGAGATGCGCAGAGGAATGAATGACTCGGGTGTGGGATCAGAAACCTTGCCAGGGATGGTACCAATGATAAAAATATGGCAAGTTTATTTTATATTTTTTTCATAGCTCCTCATTTTTTTAGTACCTCACCTTACGGAAGGTTGAGGTTTCTCCTTTTTCTGCAAATTTGCACTTTAAGGAGTTAACTCTCTGCATGTTAATTTTTAAATTAAGAGTTCATTGATAAAAACGACGAATATAGAATTGAATAAACGTATTCTTTGAGTATAGAAAAAAAAAAGTGCAAAATGCATGGTATAAATTAGATCTTCCGGTCAGTAGATTTTGATGAAAAAGATTTTGTAACATCTCGGGCGTATAGTTGTCTAAAATATGAAATTTAAGTTTCATAGGACTTTTCGTTTTCGCTGGGGAGTTACAACACACACACACAGACCTTTTTTGGGAAAATTTTCACGATCGCAATACTTTCTCTTACTATATATTTCATATATAGGTAAGTAAAAGTAATAGTTAACTTTATTCATTAAGATAAATAAATAAACAATAAAGTTATTGTATTGTTGCCCACCCACTGTTTGTATTGTTACTCGCTAAGAGAAAGGTGCTAATTGCCTTGATCCCACCCACTGCCAACCAGATATAGTGCATTCACATGTCCTTCATCCGATTATCTTGGCAATGACCTCAGCTGGCATCTGTTTTCGCATTCACCTCGCCAGCTAGGAATTCATTGGCTAAATAGATCATCTACGCAAATCTTGGCAAAGATGGGATTGAGTTGAGAAATATGCATACTACTTTTCTTTTCTTTTTATTTTCCTGGATTTCCTTGAACGTTAATCCAGGCTTGATACGAGTTTACGCACATCAATGCATTTATTAACATAAATATTTATTAGGTACTTAAAATATTTTTGGCAATGAGTATCATTTTTCTAACGACATATCAATTAATTTTTCTAACAAATATCATGTATGTTCCATTCCATCTTCTTCTAAAATACCTTAAATATTGTAAATTCGAGAGAAAAAAATAACCATTTCAGGTTGTTAGCATTGATGAAAAAACGGCTAAACATAAAGGTTGAACGAATTTCATAATCAAAGAAAAGACCAAAAATATTTGTTGTGTTTTGTTTTTTTACGAACGTAAAGATATTAATATATATGTATATACCTATGGAAAGCAAAAGATTTGAGAAAAATATTATCTTATATGCCAACTTGTGGAACAGGGCATAGAGTTAAGTGATTATCGTACAAAACAATGTTGTATTATTATATTATTCTATATATAACATGTTTCCAACGAAACTGAATACTACTCTTCAAACTGTTTTCAACTCTTTATCTATTTAGTAGTCCTTAAATTGATTTTAATAACCGGCTAAGTGAAAGTCGTCGACTCCATTCACAAATAAAACTGCTAAAATTACTTATATCATTATAGGATAAGTTTATATATATATATATTTATTTATATTCATCAGGACATGATTATGAAAACAACTAATTTTCGAAATGTTCCCTAAACATACATTTAAAACTTCATTTCCTTGTTTCAATATTACCATGCGATGCAGAACTATTTATTTACTACCTGGCTAGACTCTATTTACAATAGACAAATCGTTAGCAATTATTAGAACAGTTGTAAGTTCTCAATGGCAAAACATTTAGCAGTGTCTATAGTGCCCATTAGACTTATTTATTTTGAGATGTTTAGATTTTTTTTTTTTCATTTTTCACAACTACAAAACAATTTTCACGGCGGGGATTATTGGATCACTAACCTACTGTTCTCCGGGTCCTGGATTCGAACCCCGGCTGAGGTAAAATTATTTATTCTGTTATTACAGCCGTGGAGCGACCATCTATCCTGGGATACACCTAGCCTCCATAAAGCGGATACCCAAAATTGGATTGAAAACCTGACGGCTGAATGTGATCTAGGACCTACTTTACAGGCCCAGAAACAGTACGAATCTATATATGTACTGATATGTATCCAAGACCCTTCATGAGTTGTAGAGGTACAGTTTTTTTTTTTTCTTTTTTAAAATAACTGAAAAAAGTAAGGACTGTGAAACTGATAATCATAGTTAATGATTCTTTTTATTGAACCAATTATTATTTTAATAATTGATCTTAGTCTAATCACTTATTTGCACAGCAATTGGCCTAGGAAAATTACGAATCACTCTATGTACGTGACCCAAGACCTCTTCAAGGTAGTAGATGTATAGGTTAGATAACTGTCCAGAGTCCTTGAAGCGCAGCGTTGGCTTTAAAAAAATAGCAGTGGAGCATACAACATCGTAAAGGAAGAAGGCCTCCGAGCAACGATTAATAGATACTGATGAGGTTTTACAGGACGCTGATAAGTCAAAGCCATCCATAAGTACTCGCGAACTTTTTCAGGGACTGTGTTGTGTCGAAAGATACTGTTATTCGTAACATAATCTCCATGGAGAACATGAAAAAGAACAGTAGACTGGTCAATCAAGAGTTTTCCCAAAGTTACACTAGAACTTACACAAAGAAATGTTTAAAGAACTTCATAGGTTCAATTTTCTGCCTCATCCGCCATATAGTCCAGACCACCATCGGATTACTAAATTTTTCGATCCATGGCCCATTATCTTCAGGAAAAAAAAATTATAATTTTGTGAAAGTTAAAAGCGCGGTGCAAGAGTTCTTCGACAGCCATCCCCAAGAATGGTACCAACGTGGGATCCAGCAATCGGCTAGCATTGCTCAATGACGGTGGATAACAGACAATACCTTGAATATATTGAAAATTATTGTATTGAAGTAGCTAAATTCAAAGAAATAATAATACAAACATGTTTTTGAAAAAACTTTTTTTTTTGTACAATCTATTATATACATATATTACTTAGAAGTCGTTGGTTCTTGTAAAGGATATGATAGGGTCTGTATAGGCCTCGACAATGGCGTGCTCATGCAAGGAAGAGTGTAAAAAGGAAGGTGGTGCTCGCGGTGGTGAAAGCACGTAAAGCTGCAACAGGTATGAGGTTATCCTGTCAGATAGAGGAAGAACTCGCACCTACCGAATAGCAGAAGGCATTGGCAAGGAAGGCAAAACCCCGTGAGGTAGAAGCACAATAACAGCAGATGGGCTCACTCATGGGTGCACATCTGTAAAAGCAATACGTCCTATCCAAGAAGGTGGATGGACAGGACTATGGAGATGAAGGAAGTGAAATGTATTTTGATACCAAGACAGGGATTCTCTGAGTAATAGAGGGTGATCCTGGTAGAAGGAGGAGGGTAATCTGAAGCTATGAGTTGACTCTTGAGGATGTTAGTCCACCATGTCAGTAATTGATGGTAAGAGCTTTTCTACCTGAGTAGTGTATTGGCCCTAGGTCAAATTACCTTGAATGGTTTATTTATTCTCATAAATCAGTTACATTAATGAAAATATTTACAATGGTATAAATGAGTTACGATATACAATATTATTGAATATAGCGTCTTCTTATATTCGGCCGGTCACCCAAGCAGCCGCCACTAGCGCTATCTACGAGCGAGCGAGTGAAGCATCCGCTACAACTTACATGTACCATAACTACATTATTAGTCCTAGATTAAGATCATAATATTTCAATGACCACAATACGACATTAGAAGTCTATAAGAGGTGTCAATTTATTAGCATAGTATTTAATAAAGAAAATCAAGTTAAATAGTAGATGATTTATTATTTTATTACTTACCATACTGATAACTCTAGACGTTATCTTCAGTAAATTAATTAACTCTGAGAAGAGGATAATATTTTGTTAGAAAGCAAATAGCCACTACAAAAGATAGCTCGTATCTTATCGTTGTGGAATAAGTTTAAGATTTAACAGAGGTTTGTTAAACGAAATAACAAGTACAAATATGAAAGTGCTCTTACATCTTCGAATAATATTATACTTTGCCAATGCATAAGTGAAGAGAAAAAGCCTTTAGCATGCAAATATTAATTGGACTAAACTGATTGAATCATTATTTACAAATCTCATATTTAGCATAAAAATAATAAAGGAAGCTAGGAAGCTTTTTTTGACGTGGGATTTCTCTACACAAACTGAATAAGCACTGAGACCGCAAAAGACGTAATCATTGTGGTTAAAGTTCAAACACGTGATGAAAATGTGTAATCATTCTTTTAAAGGTTTTCTCATAGATTTTTTTAAACTATTTAATTTTGTTATTGTAAGTGACGTTTATTTCTGTATTTAGGTAAACGACGTACGCAAATAAGTTTCTATATTTTTCTGAATTTCATTAATAAAATTTTTAAAACTGTATTTTTCGGAATTGATACGCCGTACAGTGGTTCCAAATGCACTTTTTTCGGGGCCAAAGTCTGCAATGGTCGTTCTATAAAAGATATATCAGCCATTTTAACGTAATTTTTTTCCTTAGAAAATTTACTTTCAATGGTATGTTTGACATATTTTTAGCTCATTTTCATATTATAAAAATATATAGGTTTTGTCGATAATTTCAGATAAATGTCTCTGTAAGTAATTATTCTTATAAACATCTTTATATACCTATATTTCCTGCATTCAACTTTGTTTAGAATCGTTATTAGATAAGTTTAAGTAAACCTTCTGTTTCATATTACGACTTGGTGATTTATTAAAAATTGAAAAGATATTAAACTTATTTTAAATATATCAATACGTACATCACACAATGAAGTGCAAATTGCTTTAAAAATTTTAGTTTTGTTTTCAGTTTTTACGCACGAAATTTCGAAACCGTAAATTGATTTCTACGCTTTTGGTACAGTAGAATGTATCGTTGGTTATGGAAATTTCTTAAATGGAAAGACCAAAAAAAAATTTACACATAAAATTATTTTGATGTCTAACTTAATTTTTACGAACGATAAACCATACTGAAGTACTGTCCCGAAGTGAGATATAATTATAAATGTGTTTTTAAGGGTATGTTTGTTATTTATTTTCCTTTTTCCTTAAATTTAATTAATAAAGTTTACCTAGTAATGTATACAATTTAAATGATAAGCTAGCATTTCAGATTAGATCGAATCTACTTAAAAAATAAGGAAAGAGAAATTCTGCTCGGAAACACAATACAATGTCGAAAACTCAAACTGGTGTACAATGCCATTGAAACAGAAATGTATTTCAGTTTTCGTTTTCAAAAATTCTTTCTCTGTTTTAAGGACAATATCAAAATTATCGACAAAACCTATATATTTTCATAATATGAAATTTGAAAGTAAATTTACTAAGGAACAAAATTACGTTAAAATCGCAGACATATCTTAAGTAGAACGACCACTGCAGACTTTTGTCGTGAAAAGATGGGTTTGGAACCACTGTGCGCCGGTGTTTTGGTACTGCTGGGAAAATACATGGAAACAATACAACTAAATAAAAGTACATCAATAAAAAACCGTAAATAGAAAGGGCTTGAAATAAATACGGATAAGATGAAATATATGAATGGTAGCAGAAACGTAGACGATCTTGGTGATATTGACATAGCAGAGCATACTTTTGAACACGTAGAGAAATTTAAGTATTTAGGTTCAATGATAACTAGAAAAAACGAAATCCAAGAGGAAATGAAATTGCGGTTAAAGGCGGGAAATGTGTGTTATTATCTGCTTGTGAAATTACTTAGCTCCAGATTTATGCCAAGTAACTTAAGGTTATAATTTACAAAACTATTATTCTTCCGACGCACAGTAAAAAATATGACTTATTTAGGTGGACAAAATTCTGAAACTTGTACATTTAACCTTTGGGGTCCCAGATTACAGAAAATATTATAAAAAGTAATTAATTTTTTGACACGATTGGCGAGCGCACAGTGGTCAAACATCAAATTTATTTGCTAAAATCTAAAACTTCCCTACATTTTACGCTTGAAGTCCCAGAATGATACAAAACATCTAATCATGGCTCGAACTTGCTGAAATCTGCTAATACATGTATTTTATATCATTTAGGAAACTCTTCAAATTATAGATTGTAAAACTTTTGATCCGGAGCGTTGTGTCTGAAAAAAATTATGTACCATCCAAAACGCAAAAAAACTCTTTGTAATATTTAAAGACTAGAAATATTGGTATAACAAATCCTACAAACAAATCCTTGGAGTAACTTGGGGGTTATGTAGTTTTTAGTTATTGAACAGGGGCATATATTCACAAATTGTTAAATTAACTCTACAGGTAGATTGTAATGCATATTCAATAACGAGTTTGGAAATAAAATGTCTTATCTGTCTCATTAATGTCCATTGTTAAATAAAACTTCGCGCTAAACACGCCTTTAGCACAATAAATGGCATCGAATAAAGATAACCCCACTGCCGGTTATTAGGCACTTGTGCGAAAAGGAATGATTCACTCATTTACTATTTATTTGTAAACACGGTATGGCTGGAAATATTAGTATTAAGGGTCTCGCCAACAAATAATAAAAAGGTGAAGCACTGGAAAATTACAAACTTTTTACTTGACTTTTGCCCACCAACATTGGTGATTTTGCTCTGTGTGCGACGGTTGTTTATGGAGATGAAACGTTGCCGCTTACTTTGAAAGACGAACAACGCCTTAAGGTTTTCGAAAATTAGGTAAAGCGTAAAATATTTAGTCTAAAGTGAAGAACGAACGCAACCGAAAACAGTGGTGTGCGCTGAACCGACTGGTAGGCTGAAGCGTCGATGGGAGGATTGAGTTAAGTCTGATTTTGGCTTGGACTTTAACGGTGATCATTGGACGAATCTGTGAAGCCCATAATTATTGTTATTGGCATCCAACCATCGGTTTCGGAAGACCTATTATTATTATTAATATATACCGGAATTTGGGGATCCACGGGGAGGAAAATGGGATACATTTCTTACCACAAGAAAAAAAAAGGATAAAATAATGGCTGTTTTAAAGTGCTACAACATATACCAAATACGAGAACGAATGTTTGTAGGTAACTATTTAATTTATGTTAGCAATTACGTGAAACTTTCTCATGAAACCCGCCTAAAAAAAAGAAGAATATATGCTTCCTGTTACAACAAAAAAAAAAAAAAAAGAGGAAAGAATCAATTGTAGTCTTCACAATAAGAAAAAAAGTATTAATATGAGAGCATTACAATTGACTAGTAGTACTAAGTAATACGAATTTTATTTTTTAAGATAAATGTTAAAATAAAGATTAAAAAAAGATGAATGTCTGAGAATTATAAAAATGTATGTATTTTTTCTCCAAAATCGATTTTTTTTTTTGTTTAAAGTTCTCTAAAACAGGTCCAAGGACATTGATTAAACTCGTTACGTCAACGTGTGATTAAATGGTCTTTAATATCAGGTCTTATCATTATTTAAATAGACTTAAAGAGTTTAAATGTCGAATATTTTTAATTTTTTTTTCCCTCTCATACATTTAATTAAGTTTATTTAAAAATAATATTTCGTTCCCCGAATAAAAATCTGGTGCTGCATACGAATTGTACTCAGCTTCGTTATTAAAATTAATTAAAGAACTTTTAATTAAATAATAACTTTACAATCTCTCCCATAACACAAGTTTAAATCGAAATATATATAGTTTCAATAATGCTACCAGTTATGTTTATTATACGTCTGCGCAGGTTTACATTTCAATGTTAGATGGATAAAATCAAATTCGGTCTCTCAAATTAATAGAACCATAATAAAAGACGTGTTTAAAATAAAGTTTGAAAGAATGAAAAGAAATATCTAATGAAAGCTGACCAAATGACCGAATCGTAGAAGCGTTTCCGGTCAATCGAACTTATACTGACGGGATTGTTGAACTCTGAAGATCATAATTTTATTTTTACACTAACATCTGCTGCTATTTTTTAATGAGCTGATCAAGGTCAATTTTATTTATTTTCTTGGTATTCAGATTCAAGCCTTGAATCCAACTTTTATTTCTTTTTTACTTTCACTCACTAATAAATGGGTCAAAATCACCAAGGTGGCAAATTCCGACGTCTGTTTTATGATAAAAATACTTAGCAGCTTATATTATCACTAAACTTCTGTTTAAACAATATATACCTTGGCAGAGCATAGAATTGAGTACTACTCTTGTAATTTTATTTTTATTCTCACTTACCTACTTATGAAATATATAGTAAGGGAAAGTATTACAATCATGACAATTTTCGAATTCCAGTTTTCAACGGAAATACACGTTTTAGGGTCCCCTGAGTCCAAATAACCAAGTCCCGCAAGAGCGTGTGTGTATCTGTGTGTCCGTCTGTGTGCGGTAACTCCCGGGTAAAACGAAAAGCCCTATGAAACTGCAATTTCATATTTAAGACAACTATACGCCCGAGATGTTACAGAATCTTTTTCATCGAAATCAGCTGACCAGAAGAGCCACGTTATACTACGCATTTTGCACCTTTGTACGATTTTCTTAAAAACGGCATTAACGATTTTGATTAAACTTCCTATATCAATGTAAAATTTACTGGGCTTTAATATGATGTAGGTTCCATTCTGATTGAAATAGTATGACAGGGCTTAAATGCCGATATATTAAATTTTCTTCCTCTAACGTACCGTCAATTTTGTAGATTCGAAAAAAATAAACATTTGTTGTTAGCATTTATAAAAAACGTCTAAATATATAAGTTGAACGGATTCGATAAATAGCTTCTTTATTTCTAAAGAAGCTATAGCTATAGCTTCTTTATTTCTAAAGAAGAAAAGTGCAAACAATTTTTTTTATGCAATTTTCGTGTTTTTGAACACAAGAATAGTAATATAGATGTATAATATACCGTTTGATAGCTAAAGATTTTAGAAAAAATATTATCTTATACACGGAATTTTAAAGGTTAATAGAGAGTGATAAAAAGCCGATAATACTGACTGACTGTTGTAGATAAAAATATAATAGATTATTTAATAAAACACATGTTTAGAGCCGTTTTTGATTAAACTCCATACATCGATGTAAAATTTGATGGGCTTTAATATCATGTAGCTTTCATTGTGATTGAAATAGTATGACAGGGCTTAAATGCCGATATTATAAATTTTCTTCTTCTAAAGTACCTTTAATTTTGTAAATTTAAAAAAGTTCGGAACATCATCTTATTAGCACTGATAAATAAGAGGTAAATATGTAAGTTGAACGAATTCGATAAAGAACTAAAGGAGAAAACTGGAAACATATTTTTTAATGAAATTTTTCGGTTTTGAACACAGTAATATAGATGTATAATAAACCGTTGGAAAGCTAATGATTTTAGAAAAAATATTATCTTATACACAAGCATGTAAAAGTTAATAAAGAGTGATGAAAAGCCGATAAAACTAACTAGATAATAATATAATATATTATTTAATAAAACAAATATTTCTATAGAAATTCAATTAAATTAATTATTTATTATTTTCACTCATTTTTATCTCTAACTGTATTTGAAAATTCTTTAATCGATTTTAACAACGGAGGAAAGTGAAAGTCGTGTGTTGCCCGCACCAGATTTTTTTAAATGTTATTCACTGGCTTGTTGACCATTGGAGATGAAATTTCTCATGGAACATTAACAAAGAAATTGTCCACTTGTGACACGGCATTCAATGGGAAGCTAGGGAATTGGATAAGCATCTTGTGAAGAGGTGTCTTCATTGTCTGCCTGCGGTTGTTCAAGAGCCTGGGAGCCACTCGCCAGCTTTAGAAATATCATTTTAATGTTACTATAGCTTTGACAGGCAAGGCCGAGAACATTCCTAGCATCCAAGGTCTAAAAAATAAAAAATAAATAAAGAAAAGTAAAAATTTATATACCCTCAAACGAGACTAAAACGACAAGAAACTGCCCGTAGATACCGATTACTACAACACTTACTAGACAAACGTTCAAAACTTCCAATTCACGACAAAAAGCTCATTTATATTACTGTCATCAGACCCATCTGAACCTATGGAATCGAGCTTTGGGGCTCTACTAAGCCATCTAATTCCTCCCGTATCCAATCCTTACAATCCAAAATCCTTCGCAAAATCCTAAATGCTCCTTATTTCGTCACAAATAAAATCATCCATAACGACCTCAATACCCCATTTGTTGCAGACCTTTCTCGCACTAGATATACCACTTTTAATTCCAAACTCCCAACCCATATAAACCCTCTTGTCCGCAACCTATCAACCTCACATATTCCTGGCAACCCTCCGAGGCGATTGAAAAGAATATGGCCTCGGGATCTACTTACTTAAATAAACATCGAATTACTACCGCTGGGTAGTATGTTCACAAGCCTTTTACGCTACAAGCCTTTTTATAATTCATAACTTTAACTTATTGTATTTATGTAATATACAGTAGTAAAATTCAATAAAATATAAATTTAAAAAAATTATTTTTGCGCTCCAGCGAAATCAAATAATGCTGATAGGAGGAGATGTTTGGTGGTAGTCAACAAACAACTTTTTTGACTTCGCACTTTTTTGAACCTGCAGGTGGCCCTAGGATTTTTTAATGGGAGTAAATATCCTTAGTTATGTCATCCTTAAGAAGGGATGTTAAAAGGTGGTCCCGAGCCTGTGCGATGAGCTAGCATGATACCTGATTTACAAATGAAAATAAATTTCAGGACTCATTATGATCTACTTTAACACATCACATTAAATACAATTTGAAAGAGACGTTTGTACTTATTTATTAAAATTTGCAACTGAATTATAATAATACAAATAAATACGTACAAGAAATAATTTGAGGCTTCATAAATGCCTTGTTAAGGATAAAGCCATTAGTAGTATTTGTAATGTCTTATTCAAAATAGTAGTGTCTGAGGCCATCTTCTTTTCAGTCACCTTGGAAAGTTATCGGCAACATATAGGCATGGCAGGTTTGTGGAAAGATGTGGTTTGTGGGAGTTTGGCATAAAAAAAAGGTACATCTATTTTAAGATAAGTTTGCTACAAATGGGATATTCAGCCCTTTATGGATAAACTTGTAGTGGATAAAATAAGGAGCATTCAGCGGTTTTTTCTGAGTTATAAGTTTAAGTTGAGGTAAATGTTGGTGAATTTTTAAACAATTTTCTTGGCTACTGACGTAGTTGAGCAAAGTTTCATTTGAACGGATATAGCTCCTCAATAATACTCGTTAAAGATCCCTATCCTAATTAAACCGCTATAGGCCAACTTTAGGACTCCCACTGAATCATCGTCCGATCAGCCACAACAGCATAAAATGGACGTTAAATAAATAAAAAAACAATTTTTTTGACATGGATGTGGGTCAATCCACTAGAAATCGTCCATTTTCCATTAATTTTGCCACTCAATATTTTTTATTTTTATGATTTTTTGCCACTTATTCTCTATCCTTTTATTAATAAAAAACCGCGGATAAAACCGTTTTCTGACAAATACGTTTAGTGTTGGAGCCGTTTTAAGTTAGCTTCGTAGATGAAAACATGTGTTGAGAAAATCTCTTTAATTCTAGTAATTTTGCAGATATCAAATCAAAAATATAAACTAACAATACAATCTGCTGTATAGTTTTTGTCATCACAATAAATTCCCTAAATGGTAGAGAAAGTGGTTACAAAAATTTTAGAAACTTTTAGCTGAACTTTAATTAGATTTTGCTGAACTTGGCAATAACCCTTCCTTTGAAACTTCATATTAAAAAAAAGGACAATACTTATAAGATCGAAATTTCTACAAGTAGTATATAATAATAATAATATTTATTTGTTTTTGGGGTCATCCCAATATAATACTTTCTCCTACTATATATTTCATACATGAGTAAGTGAGAGTAAAAATATTCATTTTCGAGAATATTATAAAATGCTTTATATGAAGCGGCACATAAGATAATTTTGAACGATTTTTAAGTTTGTCTCACGAAATAAACTTAAACACACATACTCACTGACCATTTAGTTATTTGTCAGAAGATACTTACTCAGGAGATACTATTACGTGAATTAAATCAGGTCTTGGACAAAAGGAATATATAGTTAAACAATCGATAACGAAATTGAGCCATTATAGAACGTTTTCTCCTTTCTCAACTAATGACGATGAGACTATTTGATTGTCAATAAATATTTATGGATATCGAAGAGGCAGTGGAGCAGATACTAACGACCCCTGGTTATTGAGACATCAAAGATAAATCATGCGATAATAACATAGTATAGAGGAGATGTCCTTCTTGTCCATAATATCCGGTCCTCTTCGAACCTGTTTGTCCAGGCTGTTTGTCTCCCTTCACGTAATTTTCCAGGAGAGTAAAATAAAAACTGATTGAGGGCTAAACGACGTAGGATTCATTGATTTTTTTTTTCAACGTCCTTCAAACGTTAATTGATCAAATGAAAGGAAGCTTTCTTTTTTATTTTATCCGGAAAGAATCTAAGTCTTGTTTACCTTTAACGATTCAAAGACTATAACACCAGAAGAATCCGATCGTAATATATTTAATGTTTTCATCCCATGGACACCTTAGTTCCTCTTGCAAACTTCCATTACTACTGTACATGTGTTGTAAATTATTACAAGATGGTTTATTATTTCCAAATAACTATATTACGGTATAATGTTTTATATAGTTGTTCATAGGCTATTAACTAATATGAAAAGCAATAAATAATTCAAAGGAAAATGGTATATCAACACGGCTAATTTCAAAATGCTATATCTCTGCTAGTTCTGAACCAATTTCAGTGATGCTCTTTACATATAGTATTTTCACTTTCTATACCTATATAGTAAGGGAAAATATTGCGATCGTGAAAATTTTTGAATTCCAATTTTCAACGGAAATACACATTTTAAGGTCCCCTGAGTCCAAATAACCAAGTTCCGCAAAAAAGGTCTGTGTGTGTGTGCGTGGTAACTCTCGGGCGGTAACGGTAAGTCTTTTGAAACTGAAATTTCATATTTAAGACAAATATACGCCCGAGACGATACAAAACCTTTTTTATCAAAGTGAGCTTACCAGAAGAACCACTTTATACCGTGCATTTTGCACCTTTTTTCGATTTTCTATAAAACGGTTCCGACGATTTTGATTAAACTCGCTATATCGATGTAAAATTTAGTGGGCATTAATAGGTTTCATTCTGATTAGAATGGTCTGACAGGGCTTAAAGGTCGATATTTTAAATTTTCTTTCTCTAAAGTGCCTATAATTTTGTTGATTCTATAAAAAAAAACTATATTATCTTGTTGCCACTGATAAAAAACAGCTAAATATGCAAGTTGAGCGAATTTGAAAAGCAAGTAGAGGAGAAAAATGAAAAAATATTTTTTTTAATGCAATTTTTTGTTTTTGAACATAACAGTAATATACATGTATGATATACCGTTGGAAAGCTAAAGATTTTAGAAAAAATGTTATACTCGAGCTTTTAAAAGTTAATAGAGAGTGATGAAAAAAAGATAAAACTAACTGATTATTTTACATAATAATATAATAGACTAGCTGTGTCACGCAACTTTGCTCGCGAATATTGCATTTAGTATTAATTTATGTGCGTTTATGGTGAGATTGGCTATAATAAATATCAACTTTCAGCTACTCTTTGTTATCATTTAAAGCTCGATCTTGACTTCTTCCTGTCAAATTTACAATAGCAAACCAGTAGAAGTGGTTATACCCATAATCACTTAACATGTAAAAATAATCGTCCCAAACCATTTTTAAAAAATAAATAACAATTGAATATATTTTCATAGGAACCTACACTCGAAACAGATATGAAACGCAATATGCTTAAAAGGGTCGGTCACCTGTATGTAGTGACCAGCCAGGTGCCCTTAAGATTTTTTAATGAGAGTAAAAAACAACCTTAGTTATGCCCTTCTTCGAAGGGGACGTAAAATGGTGGTCCCAAGCCTTTGCGACTCTATGAACTCGTTAAAGATCCCTACCCTAACTAAACTTGGCGAGGAAAAAATTAGTCATCATACGATTAACCATAGTAGTACAAAAGTGACGTTAAACGAACAGATAACAACAGTAATATGCTTAAATATATTTGTTATAAAATTTTTGTACCTTTGCTGATACATATCAGATTAAGACAATTTTACGTTTAGGTTGTTCAACCACTTTTTGGGCGAAGATTTTCAAATCCTGCCTTATAGCACATCTAGGCGGTAAGACGAACCTCCAGGAAACATTTTATCCTCACAACCATAGTAATTTTTTAGATACCAGAAAATTGAGTGGTACTTTCTTTTATAAATATAGACATACAGCTAATAAAAGTCGTAAATATGCTTAAAATAATAGTTCTGATTATTATACTCGAATAAATCAAAAGAAATAGTATTTTTTAAAATTAATTTAAATTTATAAATGTATATGCTTCAAGGTAATAACAATTAAAGTTGAAAATGACTCTTGAAATAAATCATGACTTAACAATATAGATAATAATATAGATTGATATAAATATTTCCGCGTTGTGTAACCTTCTATACTCCCCAGTAGCCTCATCTCTCTTCGGACCAAATATTTTAGTACCTTATTTTCTAAAATCTTTAGCCGTTGTCCGTCCTTCAAAGTAAACGGCCACGTTTCACCGTCGGAAGAATAACAGTTTAATAAATTCTAACCGTTAAGTTTTTAGACAGAAGCTAAGTAATTTCGCAACTGAATTATAACACGCATTTCCCGCGTTTAACCAGGACTTTATTTCCTCCTGGATTTTTTTTTTCGTTATCATTGAACCTACATACTTAAATTTCTCTACGTGTTCAAAAGTATACCCTGATATATCAATATCACTATGATCGCCACTGTCTCTGCTACAAATCATATATTTTGTCTTTTAGGTATTTATTTCGAGTCCTATTTCTTTACCGGTTTTTATTAACGGACTTGTATTTAGTTTTTTAGTTTCCGTGTCTTCGTTTAGCAGTACCAAATCATCGGCGTATCCCAGAACCGGAATTTTATCACCCAAATTTAAACCTTCTAAGTATATGTCACTTTTTCTTTGATATATTCTAAAGCGACTTCGTCTGCATCAATTTCTGTTATTATGACTGCTATTAAGAAGTTTTTAAAAGAATATATTTTAAAGTACTTCCGCGGAAATGACATTTTTAGTTTTATTTTCTTGTGGCAGAAGAACATACTGATTTTCTCCGCAACCCGATCTCGACGTAAATCTATTCCTACGTGTTTAAATGGAAAAATATAAATTAACGGGAAATTGAATTATTTAAAAATAAAAGGTAAATCATTTGGAATCATTGGGAAGCGAGGTTTTTTTTTTCTCCCAAATTTTCCCCGTTTTTTCCCCAGATTTTTGACTGATTCTTCGGTCCTATTGGTAGCAGCGTGATGTTATATAGCCTATAACCTCCCTCGATAAATGGACTATCCAACACAGAAAGAATTTTTCAATTAGAACCAGTAGTTTCTGAGATTAGCGCGTTCAAATAAACAAACAAACAAACAAACTCTTCAGCTTTATAATATTAGTATAGATTTGTTAATAAAACACATGTTTCTATATAAATTCAATTTAATTAATTATTTAATAGTTTTACGTATTTTTATCTCTAACTGTATTTGAAAATTCTTTCATTGATTTTAAAAATGGAGGTGAGTGAAAGTCGTGTGTGCCCGCACCAGATTTTTCAATTAGGAATTAGGAAAACGGATATTTTTTAAATCAGTATACGGGTTTAACGTATCTTGAAACGTAAGCCCTCAAACTCTGAGGACGGTAATTTTTTTTTGTTGATAACTAAGGTTCATTATTCAAAACAATACACCAAAAGTATTTGTACCAGACTTCATTACTATTTCCTAAGAAATACGATAGCTTGGACTCCATCTTGACAGAAGTCTTACTTGGAATCCTCATAGAAGACTTAAGTAACAAGAAACTGCTCATAGATACAGTTTAATACAACCATTACTTGAAACAAAAAAATGATTTATATAACCATTCTTAGACCTATCTGAACATATAATATTGAGCTATAGGAGTCCAATTAACCATCAAATTCCGCCCTCATCCAATCCCATCAATCCAAAATCCTTAATGCTCCTTAGTTTGTTACTTATAAATCATCCATATCATATGGACCTTAATATCCCACTAGTGGCAGACTTAGACCGAAATCGATACACCTCCTTTCATTTCAAACTAACAGCCCGCACAAACCCGCTTGTCCGTACAATTTCATCTCCCTCGCTTCCTGACGATCCTCCAAAGCGCCTGGAATGCCGTTGGCCTCCAGACCTGCTAATGAAATAAACGTTAGTTTCCTAAAAGAATCATCGATGTGCTACCATTGGGTAGCTTCTTTACAAGTCTATTTCATGCCTATAATTGAAATTTAGTCCTTTTACTTGTTGTAAAAATCAATATAATATATTCAATGCAAAAAAAAAAAAGAAAAGAAAATTGATATATTGTGTCACATTCTTCTCAGACAATATAGTGTCATCTATTAGGGCCCATCATCTTCTCAGAGTATAATCTAACATATAAACATTCGAGTCTAGGTGCTCAAGGTCTAAATATCGGCGTGGTTTGATATTCCGTGACATAAATTATATGGATTTTTTTTATTCATAATTTAACGAACTCGAGGTGGGAGCTAACAAGTGAACGACAGTAAACGTGTACTAAAACGTCGCAGTTAAAGAAATTAGTCCTTGTATAAATGACGATAATTAGCGGAAGTAGTTGAAGTCATCGGTGGCTTGGAAATTAAATCTATCTCTACTACTTATTCTATTCTTAAATTGTATTGTATTTTATTTAATAATTTCAAGGCTTGAATATAATTGATATTTCATGCTTAATATTTTTATTTTACCTGTCTTCAGACTTATGTATATCTGTTCGAGAAATATAGAGGTAAATGGTACTCTTAAAATGTACACTTCTCCCAACGGCTTACCAAGTTTTCTATCGATTTGAAAAACTTTGAGTCAGGTATTGCAAGAAATACAGTGTGGTAGTCTGTAGGGAATATCAAGGAAATATGGTGGCTGTAGTAGGACATCATATCACAAATCCTTTAATTCAGTGGTTCCCACTTTTAAACTTTTTTCCCGGACCCATTCATACAATCATTTCAATGGCAAGAAGAAATCCTAAAAATTAGGTATATATTTAGATTTTTAGTTGGCTACACTGTATCACATACATGCTTGCTAAATAACTCTACCAAGTTCCGTCAATCATAAAATAGACAAAGAAATAATCTCTCCCTCGTAAGCCATCTTCAGTCTCCTTAAGTTATAACTTTCTTACTTAATAGTATAATTTTCTTGTGTAATTTATATTTTATTTACTGATTTTTTTTTTTCGTTTACAACACTTCTGTTTTTGTTTTTTTTTATACCTCATGGATCTTTTACATACCTCAGATTCTAGTGTTTAATATTTTCTGTTAAAATGTTGAGCCTTATTGTAAGTATTTTGTTTTGTTTTTCCATTGTATAATTTTGCAAAACTTTTTAAAACAAAGATGAGCTGTAGTATTTATATTTAGAGGAGAAAACCTTCAGGAGTTTTTACACGAACCCCTCCCCATACTATCTATGTTTTCGGTTTTCCTCAGTTTATGCTTGGACATGGCTCAGTAATGGTACGTTTATATATAATTTTTTACTTCTATATTAAAGTCTAAAGTTTTGTTTTTATCATCATCGTATTGTTGATGACATGAAATGTCCGTTTTCAAGGTAGAGGATTTTTATTAAAAATACGATATGAAAACAAGATAATTTTATCGAAGTATTTACCTTCATTTTCTACACATTTCTCTCAGCGTGACACCAACTTTTTTTTATCCCCGAACTGAAAAACTCTGAGCTTTGAAGTGAAACAAAATCTGAAAACGCACTTTTCACTTGATCATCATTTTCAAAAAGTTTTCCTTTGACGAAGTTGTCTAAATTGTTGGAAACAAGTCGGGAGAATATGGTGGGTGCGGAAGAACTTCGTAGCCATGTTCTTTCAATTTTTGCACGGTATGTTTTGAAACATGGGGTCTTGCTGCTGCTCAGTGAGATCATGAGGTACCCATTTATCGAGCTTTTTTACTTTCCCAATACACTTTAAATGTCTGGAAACAGTAGATGCACTTGCATTTATTTGTGCTGAGAGTCGTTTAACTGTTTGGTAGGGGTTTCCTTCTACTGTATGTTTGAGGACATCGTTGTCTATTACGGACGGAGGTCTTCCTCGGGGCAAGTTTTCCAAGTCGGTATCCCCAGCTGAAAACTTAGCAAACCAACGGCGAATGGTCCGTTCATTAACACTCCCTTCCCCAAACGCCTTGCAAATATTTCTAGCGGCCTCAGCTGCTGAATGGCCGAGTTTAAACTCGTACAAAAATATTACTCGAAAATCGCGTGTTTCCATGTTCATATTTGGAGGTATACTAAAAAGTGGGTAATTGATTGGGAAGCTAATGTTTATAATACAAAGGTAGAGAATTAGTAACTGTTTACTTTAAATATGTAAGCATTCGGAAGAAAACCATAGAGACCTGCAAAATCCTTTATGTATTTCAGAAACTATAAAAACGGACATTTCATGTGGAATAACCCAATATTTAAGTGTGTTGGTATATTTTCTGTTTTATTTTAAATGTTATCATTGTCATTACATTGAAAAAATCTCCATTATCACATTAAAATGTATCTCTTTTGTTCTGATGTTTGTGGCCCTGATGATGGTTGAGCCGAAACGTCGGCAAAATTAAAAATATTTAGAAAAAGACTGACTCCTGACTATTCCACCTATAAGAAATCAAATATTGTTCATTATCTTCAGGGATACATCATACATTTTCTGTTCTGTAAGCTCATTATTTTTAAAGTGTTAGGAAAAGACCATTTTTAAGGTTGTGATTGTAAACAGTAGCAATACATACAAGCAATTAGATCACTTACGGTGTGAAATTTGTTCGTGTAGAGTGTGTGATTATTATTGAAAGGCATGGCTTCAAAAATATTTTACTTACTTACTTACTTACTGCCGGGCGCTACGGTCCAACAAGGACCCGGGCCTCCTCAAGAACTTCAAAAATATTTTGCGTTAAGGAATTTAAAATTATTCCCCTATGACATCTCGCGTACCACCAGTTGGGAACAACTCCTTTAATTCATTCACTGTCTGTATCAAAACATGAGTTCGTAACGGAGAATAGGTCCTTTCATGTTTACCAGTGCCGGCTGTAGCTAGATCAAAGTTTATTGTACTGAGTGAGTTTCTGGGCAGTATAATGTTGAATCAATTGTTCTTCTCATTAGTAGAAAAAATACCCCGTCCATAGACCACCATAC
Source organism: Piezodorus guildinii (assembly GCA_023052935.1). NCBI lineage: Eukaryota > Metazoa > Arthropoda > Insecta > Hemiptera > Pentatomidae > Piezodorus > Piezodorus guildinii. Next base: position 140,232,949 of record CM041293.1, read on the forward strand.
AGTAACCTTTAACTTTTTCGGATGAAGATTCTGTTTTGGCGTCTACCTAGGAAACTGATCGCCATCCAACCATTGACTGATTGGCATCGATCTTCATACATGATCCACTAGTCGTCAAAAGTTATTACGCGCCCAAGAATTTTTTATTTATTAAGTATTTTATTTTTTACGCTAGCAAAAAAAACACAAGTCTCTTGACGATTCAACTTCTGACGTTCGTTGAGCTGGGTGGGACTTAATAATCGATTTTTATGCCAATTCGATCAATATTAAATGCCTGGTAACTGTCATATGACTTATGCCTGGTTTTATTAAGATCTTCGTTCTCTTTAACGTCGTATTTCCAGAGAACAAGTTTGCAAACCAACGAGGGATGGTTCTTTCATTAGAACATTCTTCACTAAACGCATATTTAATAATTCTTGTTGTCCGGGAGGCGGAATGACCGATTATTTACTTATGAAAAGAAAAATTGGTTTAGAAAAATATACTAAAGTCAGTATGCATATTTGAAAAAAAAAAACGAACATACTTTGAAAATATATGATTAGCAAGTATTTATTAAATATGTTAAATATTTTTCAAGGGCAACAGATATTTTGCTGTAATCAACAAACAATGTTTTAATCCTCAATAAAGATTAAATAGTAAAAAAAGTTGGTTGGTTGTGCGGTCATTAAGAAAACACACCAATAAGACAAACTTATTTTCTTTTGTGTGCCGAGACACAGTGGGCAAAATCACCAATTAGGGTGGACAAAAGTCAAGTCAAAAGTTTGGAATTTTCTAGTGCTTCACATTTTTATTATTAGTTGGCAACATCCTTAATACTAACATTTCCCGCCATACCGTGTTTACAAAAAATAGTAAATGAGTTAATCATTCCTGTTCACACTAGTGCCTAATAACCGGCAATGCGATTATCTTTATTCGATGGCCATAAATTGTGTTGAATATGTGTTTAGCGCAAAGTCTTTTTGCTTTTATTTAATAATGAACATTGCTGAGACAGGTAAGACATTCTATTTCCAAACTCGTTTTTGAATATACGTTGCAATATACCTGTAGAGTTAATTTAACAATTTGTAAATAAATGCCCCTATTCAATAACGAAAAACTATATAACCCCCAACTTCAAAAGTAAAATGTAAGTGTTAGATTTTAACAAATAAATGTTATGTTTGACCACTGTGCTCTCGGCAATCGTGTCAGAAATTTAATTAGTTTTTATGATTTTTTCTTATAATTTTTTTTTGTAATCTGGGATCCCAAAGGTTAAATATGAAGAAGTTTCAGAATTATTTCCACCTAAATCGGTCGTATTTTCCACTGTGCGACGTTTCGGCCAACATTGAGGGCCATCATTACGGTTGACTCAGTAAGATTAACCCAAAAGTGAAAATAAAAATGAATATAGGTAACAAGACAACAACGACTCCATCAATATAAACATTAAGATTTTTAAAAATCGGATATTTCATGTACTACAACTTTACATTGTTTTTTGGTTCTGTTAATTTTTCAAAACCGCTTATTTATTTACAGCCAAACACCTAATTTTTAATTTTTTAGCCCTGATGAGGCCCAGCATACAAATCAGATTTTCAAACATACCATGTGATTAAATTCTGTTAGCTCCCTCAAGAAAGGATTCATCGGTAAAAAAGAAGTGTCAAAAAACACTAAAACCATAATATATAAAAATACTTTCTTACCGATTCTCTCATGTTCAAGTGAATCTTGGACTCTAACCTAAAAGCACAAGAGTCAGCTACAAGCGATGGAGATGAGATACCTAAGAAGAATGGAGGGTAAGACCAGAAGAGACCGAGTGAGAAACGTAACAATACGGTCAAATCTATGACTTCGGCCTGCTCTGGATATTATTGAAGAGCACCAACTGAGGTGGTTCGGCCATGTTTCCAGAATGGCAGAAAATCGAGTAGCAAAGGCTGTATATGAGACAAGGGTGGAAGGTCTAAGACCAAGAGGAAGACCGAGGAAGACTTGGGAAGGCGCGATTCAGGAAGCCTTTGACGGAAGGGGTCTGGATTGGGGAAGGAGAGGAAGATTGGTTCAGGAGAGAGATTTATGGATTAAGCTCTATAAAAAGGATGCTCACACCGTTGGCGGTAGAAGAGTAGAAGATTAAATAAGAAAATGTGAAACTAATTATCTATATAATCTTCTAAATTTTATGATATTTTACTTTTAATCATGTAAAATATTAATTTGTTTTTGTTCAGTTTTCCGATTTATTTTTGAATCGTCCAAAGACCAATTTTTTCGTAAATTTAATGCTTACGAGATATATGAAAGACCCAATTCAATAAATATATATAATAAAAACAAAATTATGTTAAAGTTACATACGTCAATCATACATTATTCTTACAAAAATGTTTGGTAATAATAAGTCATAATTTTGCATACTATTACTTTCCATGCGACAATTACTGCAGATAGCTACATTGTAGAGTTAAATCTTCAATTTTTTTTTTAATTCGTTAATTTTTGTGATCGGCCAAAGAAAATAGCAACAAACTAGTGGAGGCAGTTTAAGAAATATGATAAAAGCAGCAAAATCCAACACCCAGAATTGCGACATAACATTTTCATATAAAACTGCCTGTTATTGTTTAGACCTTGGATACAAAGAGGTCGAATAATTATGCAATTAAGTCTATTAGAGTCAGACATTAGCTGACATAGCTCTTTGTTAGTTAAAAACAGGAAAATGGCTGTCAAGCTAAATGTTTTTTTTCCCACAAACACCGACAAATTTATCAAGTGGACTATTACACAGTCTAGAAACAATATACTTATTTTCTATTTTCTTTTTCGTGCAAAAAGTTAATGAAACTAATTAAAATTACACTGTCAAAGTACCTCATTTTCAAAGGATAATATTTAATTGTTTGTTATGTTTTATCATTGTTGATTAGACAATGTTTACATGCTATTAAAGAGGATGAGTCAAGAAAGAGAATTCATATTATCATTTGGTTAAAATGGAAAGAACAAAAAACAGTCACTCCTTACTATCACACAGATATTGTATCCTTGAGAGATACCAACCAACTTATAAAAACAGCTAGTATATTACTTCAAGATTAAAACTTGTTGGTCATCAACGTCTTTTATTTTTCAAGAAGAAGATGGCTTGTATGGCAATTAGATTAACTATTTATTAATAATACCTTTTTTTCTACTTTAAAGTCATTTTATGGATTCCGGCTTAATTGGAGGTGTAGATTCGTTTTTAGCATCGACATTACCTTCCTGCGTTATAATAAGAACTTGGTTGGGGAGCAGTCATCGAAACACTTCAATTAAGTACAACTTAATTTATATTTCATTTTATTTTTTATTGAATAATTTAATTTCATTCATTCCTCCATTCATTGGTTTATTTTAAACAATCATCCATTGTTTCAACTTTTCTCCGAAGACTATGAGCTGATTTTTTTTTTTTTTTTTAGACATCGCGGGACACTATACAATGACATTAGCCGTTTGGTTTCAAAATAGCAGGCTATCAAATATGTTTTACGCCCAATATGTGGTTATTACTTAAGAAAGAGACAAAATGTAAACTACCTAAGAATCAGTGCACCAAGGATTGAAAGATCTGATCCGTGCATCGCCTTAGTCCACCATAGGCTCTCTCTTAATCTTAATAAAATCTACGTCTTTTTTAACAAAATATTATTTTTCCTTAAATATTGCGCTTTCCCCACAGTATATTATACATCCATATTACTATGCTTAATTACGGACTAGTATTTTAATAATTTTTTTCTGCTTTAGTTGATTCTCAAATCCTCACATACTTTCCACATTTTATGAACCCTAGCAAAAAAAAAACGATAAATTATTCCGAATCAACAAAGTCAAAAGTATTTCAGTGAGAAAAAACCTGATAATATAAAACAGAGTTTAGTCTAAAATGTTAGAGCCGTTTTTGAGAAAAACCTAAAAAGGTGCGAAATGCATGGTACAAAGTGCCACTTCCAGACCATCTTTAATAAAAAAGTTGCTGTAACATAATAACTATTTCCACAAATAAAGTAATCAGGTATGACAAGTACAATACCATGTATTTGACTAACAGAGATCTCAAGTTCTCATAAGTGGATCCAAAATCTGACAATGGCATTGTTAAGGACAGCTATTGAAGTCATCCTTACAAAAAGAGAACTAACTTTAAAAACGTGTTTTATCATTTTTCCGACAAATTACTATAAGAAGCATGAAACATTCAGCTTTTTGGCTATGGTAATCAATTTTCTGACTTAATGGGAAAACCTTTAAAGTTCGCTAAGCTGAATCAATTAAGCTTAAAGTCAGATAATTTCAAGAGTTCCAGAAGATCCAATGCCATTTTGAGGGGGGTGAACTTGAGATAAGGCGAGCTTATAGCAGACAGTTCTCGACTCCCAAGCACAGCGGTCACCCACGGCAAGCTGTAACAGACTTATATAACTAAGGTGGCGGGTTCAAACCCGGCAGGTGGCCCTGGGATTTATCAAAAGGGTTAAGAATACCTTGCTGTTATTTTAGGGTCATTAAATAACCCTTTTCTAATCAAACATGGATAGGTAAAATTTAGAACTCCCAATGTAGCAACGTCCGATTAGCCACAATTGCAAATATTAACATTAAATAATGATGTGTTTGAAAATAAAACATAAATATTTTTCATGAAGTGACAATGGTTGACTTTGTGTATATATTTGAGGTTTCTCGTTTCATGATACGAAGAATACAATTTTCGAGTAATATAATAACGTCTGTCCACCAAATGCCGGACGATGCTTTTCTTCGAAACTACAGGACCTAGTTTTGGAAATTTTGCACTAATATAACAGCGCTCCTGGTGATGATTCGAACACCACGACATTAATATCAGCTGATTGGTTCCAAAATAGTGGCCGACTAAAACTAATTCTCGTCAATAACTCAGTTATTTTTGAAGATAGAGAAAAGATGCAAAGTGATCTGAAAGCAGGGCACCCAGGTAATAATAATAATAACAAAAGTAAAATGGATAATATATAGCTTTTCTCAATCAAATTCATAATTTTTTCAGTCAAATTCATAATTTTTCCAATCAAATCCATAATTTTTTCAGTGAATTTCATAATTTTTTCAGTCCAATTCATAATTTTTTCAATCAAATTCATAATTTTTTTCAGTGAATTTCATAATTTTTTCAGTCAAATCCATCATTTTTTCAATCAAATTCATAATTTTTTCAGTCAATTTCATAATTTCTTTTACCCATTTTATACAGTTAATTTAATGAGTTTTTGATACCAAGAACAACATTTTTATTAAATCTTGTTGTTTATCCATTTAACGTCACTTAATGTTACTGTGCTTAATCCGACGGTGCAGCGGGACTCTAAAGTTTTGCCTATCCAGATTTACTTAAATTATGAATTTGATTGAAAAAATTATAAATTTGATTGAAAAAATTATGAATTTGACTGAAAAAAATTACGATTCTCTTTCTTTTTATATAGCTTTTTATTAATCGAAATACACAGTGTGTACAAAGTAATTTAATAACGTCTTTAATAAGTAAGTTACAATACTCTTATTGGGGATGTATGGTCCAGTGTTGATATCCTCATATGTAGAAATAATCGGAAGTCAGTAGTGTGAAAAATATTTTAATTTTGCCGAATTTTCGGCTCCAACAAGGACAAAATTAAAATATTTTTCACTGACTAACTCTCAATTATTTCTAGCTATTATAAAATACTATTATATTATTTTTATATACTGTAACTACTTACATCAATTTCTACAATATTTAAATTATTTGTACTTAACGATTTCATTATATTCTTGGAAAGAAACAATGGGTCTGTGGTAACAAGTATGGAACGAACATTTTGTATTGTTTATGTAAATAAGGTGTAAAAACTGCATCGATTGTCGTTTTATAGTTAGTTGTTCTATATTTCCAAACATTGGACATAGCTAATCCTAATTTTTCATTTAAAATGCAATAACCGGAAGATTTTTGTTATCTGCTATATTAATACTAAATTTCTCCACTTAACACTTGTTCACGCCATATGTTACGGCCTGATAAGGTTTTTATAGTTTTTCAATCGAAAAATGATAAGTTCATAATTTATATGATATTTATAATAAGATCATTTTTTTTTGTTTAAATCTTTATTTTTTAATTTCCTTTTAAAATAGTTATTTTATATATAATTAAAAGTTTTTAAACGAGAGCAGTAGAAGAGAAAGAGAGAAGACGATCGTACTTCAATTGTTTTTTTTACTGCCTCGTAGCCAGTAGATCTTAAGCTAGTGTCTGAGCGGTGAAGATGTGCCGTATATAGACCCAAGATTCCTCTCAACGTTTGAACGTTTGGAAACGAATTTCTTCATCTTCTCATCGTTCCCCTTGGAACTTGGAAGAGCCGCCTTGCGGTCATTTTCAACACCCAAGAGAACTTCGTCCAAGCCGCCCTGCGGTAATTTTCTTCAATACTCAAGACGACTTCGTTCAAGCCGCCCTGCTGTCGTTTTCTTCAACACTCAACTGGACATCTTTACGTGAATATAACCTATCTTTATCCATTAATGGAACATTTAATTTCTTAATTCTTATTCAAGAAACTGTTTAATTTGATAACTATTTTTTTTTACATCTTTGAGCATTAATTAAGTTAAGTTTGTTTCTTCTATTTTTACAATATTTTAATTAGTTTATTTTGTTTCCTACATTTTCTTACAGCTGTTTAATTATAATTAGGTTAATTTTTCTTAATAAATTTATTAGGTTAATTTGTTTCTTATCATCCTTGTATGTATTTCAGTGTATTAAATGTATTGTGATTCGTCGTTTGCTTTCATTATTTTAATTTATTTTAAATCTATACAATCCACTTATTTATTTCAATAGAACCACCCTCACTTTTGAGTTGTCACTTGGAAGTACTATTCTTTCACGGATAGCCCAGCGTATACAACACTATTGGTACGTGGTCAAATTTGTCTCTACATTTTTTTCTCAAGTAATTCGGAACTTTATTTTGTATACATCATAAATATTTTTAATCAGAATTGTTGGATTTGTTTTATCGATTTTCCAGGCGAAATACATACGGAAATTATGAAAATGAACTTCCGTTTTTAGAATTACAGCGAGCAATACATATTTCCCCAACAGCTGAAACATCAATGTGTGTCCATGTATGGAGTTGCAAATTAAATATTATGATCTTAAAATAAACATCGATTTAATATCTAATAGCATTCATATGTCAAATAACAAATCGCTAATATTAAATATTATAGATCAGATAATTTCCAATGTTTTAATAATTTTTATAATAAATGTATACTTAATTTAATAGAAAAATGACGATATTTTAAAATATAGATATTTCTTCGCTAATATTATAAAGCTTTTTTCTTAAGATCAATTATCAAAGATAAACATTCAAAAACATAACGAGTTCTATAAATTCAAAAGTAATCATTATTTGAAACATAATATTTACGTTAACAATATATGTATTAGCAAAAAAAAAAAATATATGTTTTAATTATAAATAAAGTATAATATATATATTTATTTAGACTGTTTATGTGTTGTTAATAGAATTCTTTGGTATTAAAATTAATTTAATTTTCAAACACCCATATTTCATTGCTAATATAATCATTTTTTGTTTTCAATTTCATTTTACTAAAGATTTAAATATTAACAATAAGATCATGGTTTTGTTTCGTACGTTGAAATATTTTCATGCAAAGTATTTTTTAATAATATTTACCAATATCGATATTTTAGTGTTAAGAGAATTAAGATATTCATTTATTAACTTTACATACAGCAAGAGGTAACTTCTAAGACATAGTTTATCTACCATGTTTTTACTCATTTCATTAGCAAACTGATTTCAATTAAATTAAATACTAAAATACCGATATTATAATTTCGATAGTTTTGTGCCAATATTACATTGGATTCCCATAACGACCACGGAAATCTATATCGAATCCTATCTCTAGAGGACAGCATACACAGGCCGCTGCGCATGCGTCCTGTCTAGGGCATATTGGTAACGACGCCATGTTTACGAAATCAAAAATTTTACCGCCGTTAAATAATCGCATAACGCGCCTAAATAAGTTTTCACTTCAAAAATATTGACAACGGTTAACGATTGAGAAGTTGAGTTCCAAAAGGCACAATATTCACCTTAGACAATTTTACAGGAAAAGCAAAAATCTATCATTTATTTATTAGTGCACCAGTTTACTCGATTCTTTTTTTAATAAAATCTAAAGTTGATTTTTACTTATTAACAACTTAATTTTCCAAATTATTGCACTTTTCTCATAAATTTTTATCAATATAATGTGGATATAGTACTTTTTGGAAGAATATAACGCGAGATAACAGTCATCATGACCTCTCTCATACAGTATTACTCAAAACTAATGTATTTATAGTTTTAATTACCAAATTATGTATGTTTCCCTATTCTCACTCTAAGAAATATCTTTCCTTGTTGGTTAACTGGATTTAATAGTCGTTTCTTAATAAAGAAAAGGGAAATTCAAAGAACCTTTTATTTATTTTTGACACTATAATAAGAAAGTATGTAACTATGAAATTTGTTTTGAACTTTTACTTATTCTTTCTGTGAATTTAACAAATGTATTTATATTATTAACTATGTATAAACAATATTTAACTATAAAGACTGATAAATAAATAACTTTTATTTTGGTCTTTTACGTTTTACAGGAAAAAAATTTCTATTAGATTAGATCAGGCACGATTTTTCTTCTCATATTTAGCAAGGTCAGAGATTTCTAAATACGACCATTTGCTGGATAAATAACATCATTCCAATTTATGTGGCTGCATGAAGAAATACTATTAAAAAAACTTAATTAAATTGAGAATCTATCAGAACCGAAGCAACGTAATTAAGTAGTTCAAACCATCTAAAAACTGATTAATAGGTTAAAACCATTGATAAAAATAATAGCAGTGATTCAAGACGTACTAAATGAACCAATAAAAATGAATAAAACAATACATTAATTACGGGGTTAGGTGCTTCCGCTGTATAATAACAAATATAGTACCTTTTAGAAGGAAATGAAATGTGGATTTAGTACCTTTTGGAATGAAATGCAATTTTCAAATACATTTTGATTTCAACTAAATATGTTTGCTAGATAAAATCTGATGACGGATTTAGATAAAACTAAATCTTTGTTTGAATACAAATATGTCAAAATATCAATTTCGAAAAATATGTCCTTAAGTACCTTTTGGAAATCAACGTCTCTGTTAACGCGTTTTGAACTTAAAAGTCTTTATTGCCTATTTTTCGTGAGTATAAATTGATATCGAAGATAATTCGTCTTTTCGATCATCCATTTTAATGAAACCGTAAATACTTACTAGGGCCTACTTACTATCATAAGGTGACCAGACGTCAGTCCCGACTTTTCACAATTGGTTCCGCACCCGCGACGTTTTTCGAAAGTCCCGACTTTCAGAATTAAGTTAAATTTTGGCACCAGGGACCGCTTTACAAACTCCGTCAATTCCTCACCCCTACATATTTCCTTTTAATGCCTTCCTTACTGGCAGAACCTTTAAGGTAAACCATAACTTTTCCTACTCATCCACATTTTCCCTATCTGCTGGAGTGCCTCAAGGTAGTATCTTAGGACCTATCCTCTACTCCCTTTATACAACTGACATTCCACTTCATCCTCGCACTGTCCTCAATACTTATGCTGATGACACGTGTGTCTTATCCGTCCATAATGATCCAACTACTGCATCCGAAACCCTTCAGTCCCACATCACAGCCATTGAAGAATGGTGTCAAGATTGGAGGATTAAAATAAATCCCAACAAATCCCACCAAATCACCTTTACCCTTCGTCGCAAACCGATGACTTCCTGCCCCCCAGTATCCTTTAATAACATTACCCTTACTTCTTTAGAACAAATCCGATACCGAGGTCTCCATCTTGACAAGCGTCTTACTTGGAATCCTCACACAAGACTGAAACGACAAAAAACTGTTCGAAGATATCGATTACTACAACACTTACTAGACAAACGTTCAAAACTTCCAGTATATTACAAAAGACTCATCTACATCACAATAATCAGACCTATTTGGACATATGGAATCGAGCTTTGGGGCTCTACGAAACCATCTAATTCCTCCCGCATCCAGTCCTTACAATCCAAAATCCTTCGCAAAATCCTGAATGCTCCTTATTTTGTCACAAATCAACTCCTCCATAATGACCTGAACATCCCATTTGTTGCAGACATAGCCTGTGATAGATACTCCTCTTTCCATTCTAAACTGCCTGCCCATACAAACCCGCTTGTCCGTAACTTATCTTCCTCAGATATCCCTGAAAACCCTCCAAGGCGACTGAAAAGAAGGTGGCCTCGGGACCTCCTGTCTTAAAATAGTTAGTAAAGTGCTACCACTGGGTAGTTCTTTCTCAAGACATTTTCATGACTTTTTATTTTCATACTACACATTTACTTATTGTATTCTTTAGTACAGTTGTAAATTACTATAAATAAATAAAAAATAAAAAAAAAAGTTAAATTTTATATTTATGAAAATCATTGTTTTGCGCTCTAAGAATCCTACGGGCTACAACGACTAACATAATGCTTTTGCAGTCCAGTTACATAGATGATACTCTTCGCGTTCCTACAGCGTGCTAGCAAGCTAATAAATCAAATAAATATTACAAGTCTGCTACTTACCATAGAAAATTAAGGTAAGTAATTCATTTATATATTTCATAAATAAATACATTTTCTTAAACTTAGCTTAAAATACTTGTAGTCTTCATATTTTATATTGATGACAAAAAGTATATATTCCACATTAACCTTAAAAGAAATATTAGAAAAAAAATATACGAATAAAATTAAAATGTTTTGCCGTTATTATGAAATTTTGCCGATCTGAAACGAATATTTGTACTGTATTTGCTTATAACATTTTAGTATTTTTTTAAATTCTCATAGACATATAATATTGTGGTTTACTAAAGAACAGTTAGATAATCACAAATTAATTTATCATTTGAACTTATCTTTAAGAATCAAAACATACAATTTTACGTTTTTTCTACAGTAAATCAAGTGTGGACATCAGAAAAATCAAAATTAAGTGTTGAAACTTTGAAAGTTATTTTATGTGTCAAATATAATTTGACAAATTCTTGTGAATATTTTTATTTAAAAAAATGACAACAATCTACTGAAAGAAATTAACTCAAATAAAAAATATGCCAAGGAATAAAATATTATACATTTTTTTAATATTTATAAATTGTATTTATGTTAAAAATAAAAAAATATTACGATATTATCTTTATTCTGTATGAAAATTTTTGTTGATACCCTCCCTCCTTCTGAGTTGTCTCGCTTTGCCCTTCTATTGGGTTGATGCAAAATTAATGCAGGTTTTTAGTAGGTATTGTAAATACGCCATATCTTTACTTTAACCATATATATTTAATCAAAATAATTTCCATCTGAATCAATGCACTTTTGCCAACGTTCAACAAGCTTTCTTATTCCACCAGAAAAAAAATCCGAATCCCTGGACTCAATGAAATCACGAAAAGAATTTTCAATGTCGTCCTGGTTTTGAAAATTTTTCTCCCTCAAAAAGTTGTCCAGATGCCTGAAAAAGTGGAAGTCTGTAGGAGAAAGGTCAGGTGAATAAGGCGGATGTTGGAGAACTTCATAGCCCAACTCGTGCAGTCGTCGAAGCGTTGGTTGTGCAACGTGTAGTCTGGCGTTATCGTGGAGCAGGATCGGCCCCTTCCGATTCATCAATGCTGGGCAAAGACGTTGCAATTTTTGAGTTCCGAGTTCCGCCGCCATTTCTCGAGTGGTTTTGGTTGGGTCTTCTTCCACTTTTGACCTCAGCTGGTCGTTGTCCAGAGCAAGATGACGGCCCCGACCTTCCTTGTCTTCGAGGTCGAAATCTCCTCTGCGAAACTTCTGGAACCAACGCTGCACCGTGCACTCATTAATAGCCCCCTGACCCCACACTTCATTAATATTACGAGCCGTTTGCGCAGCGCTGCGCCCTAATTTAAATTCGTAAAAATAAATTTGACGAAAATCGCACTTTGACATTTTCGATTCAAGACCTTTGAACACACTGAACAAAACGATTTTACTAAACAAATTCATGGTGAAAGAGAGGGTATTAGAGAAGGTTTGTTTTGGTATAATAATGATCAATGTTAGGATTAGCTTTGTTTACACAATTGGAATTAAGATATTGCAATAGAGGAAACCTGTATTAATTTTGCATCAACCCAATAAAAATCTGGTCACCTCATCTATCACTCCATTGAACCACAAGCTAGAATAGTAAGACCCTAGAACAACAAGTGCTATAAAGCGTAGGACCTTGACCAAGTGATGGGGGGAATATATTGGCAATCCCCTGGAGGGAAGTGGCTAATGTTTCCTTCAATGAGGACATCCGCCCATCAGTTTAATCTTTCGACGCACCCCGCTCCCACAACTAATATATTTTGGCAAACCATCAATACATTGAATCATAACTTCACATCTAATAGTCCAGGGGCAAGATGGTTGACTACCTCGTCGAACAAACATCTAGAAATATTTTTAAAAATTTCTTTCTACCATAATCATTACAAAAATCTGGTGAAGGAAACACACGACTTTCACTTACCGTAGTTTTTAAAATCGATTGAAGAATTTTCAAATAGAGCTAGAGAAAAAATTAGTGAAATTGATGAAGAATTAATTAAATTGAATTCCTCCTTTAGTTAGATATCGAATTCATTCAAATTATATATTTACCTGTTTTTTATCGTTGATAACAGGATTATATTGTTATTTTTTTAGTATCGACAAAATTAAAGGTACTTTAGAGGAAAAAAATATGAAATATCGACATTTAAGCCCTGTCAAACTATTTCAATCAGAATGAAATTTACATAATATTAAAGCCCATCAAATCTTACATTGATATATTGAGTTTAATCAAAACCGTTAGAGCCGTTTTTGGGAAAATCGAAAAAAGGTGCAAAATGCATAGTGTAAAATGGCTCTTCTGGTTAGCTAATTTTGATGAAAAAATTTCCGTAACATACCGGGCGTATAGTTGTCTTAAATATGAAATTTCAGTTTCATAGGACTTTTCGTTTTCGCCCGGGAGGTTTCACACACGGACACACTCAGACCTTTTTGCGGTACTTGGTCATTTGGACTCAGGGCACCATAAAATCGAATTCCAGTTTCCGTTGAAAACTGAAATTCGAAAATTTTAACGATCGCAATACTTTCCCTTGCTATATATTTCATATATAATAATTATTATAATTCTTTATTTATTCTGGGACGGGTTCATATAGAATAATACAGCAGAAAATAAAAAAAAGGACTTAAGACTGTAGTCCTTATATACGTAAGGGAAAGTAAAAATACATTTCTTGTGATCTTAAAATCTTACTAAGCAGCCAGTTAATTTGATGAAGTGACCAATTACATCCGATTTCATAGCCTATCGAACATAAATAATAAATAAATAAAAATAGGCTTACCGAACCCGAAGGTTCGATGCCGATACCACCAAACTTCGCCTGCACAGACTCGTCCAATGTTCACCAGTCAAGCCCAAGCCCCCGAGATCAGCCTTAATGCAATCCTCCCATCGACGCTTCGGCCTACCTTTCGGACGCCTACCAGTCGGTTCAGCGAATACCAACTTTCTCGGAATCCGTTCCTCACTAAGCCCAATAACTTTACGCGCCTATTTGAGTCTCCGCGATGCTATCAACTCAATTATATTCACAGGGTACAAACTCCGCATTTCCGCGTTGTGCAACCTTCTAAACTCCCCAGTGGCCTCATCTCTCTTCGGACCAAATATTTTACGCAGTACCTTATTCTCAAAAACCTTAAGCCGTTGTTCATCCTTCAAAGTAAGCGGCCACGTTTCGCATCCGTAAAGAACCGTTGGAAGAATAATAGTTTTATAAATTCTAACCTTTAAGTTTTTAGACAGAAGCCGCGAGCTAAGTAATTTAGCAACTGAATAATAACACGCATTTCCCACCTTTAACCGGGACTTTATTTCTTCCTGGATTTCATTTTTTCTTGTTATCATTGAACCTAAATACTTGAATTTCTCTACGTGTTCAAAAGTATGACCTGAAATATTAATATCATCAAGATCGCCACCATTTCTGCAACTAATCATATATTTCGTCTTATCGGTATTTAATTCGAGACCTATTTGTTTACCGGTTTTTATTAACACACTTGTATTTAGTTGTATAGTTTCCGTGTCTTCACCTAGTAGTACCAAATCATCGGCATACCCCAAAACCGGAATCTTGTCACCCATATTTAAGCCTTTCTCGGTACACATCACCTTTTCTATAACATATTCTAAGGCTATATTAAACAAAACAGGTGAAAGGGAGTCACCATGTTTCAAACTCGATCGCACCTCAAATCTCTCGGAGTAATTATGACCGATTCTAACTTTATGAAATGTTTCCGACAAACACATCTCTACTAGGTTTACTAACTTTTTAGGTATCCCCTGTTCATCGAAGCCTATCGAACATACTATTAGTTTTTGTTTTTAGTAGTCTATTATGTCTCGAATATGACGATGATAATACATTTCTTTTTCTTAGAAACTCTTACTATTGACCGCCAGAAGAGCAAACGTCCAGCGAAACCAAGTGGAGGCTGGCGGCCCACACATTAAGATGGCCCTTAGAATGACTATTTCAGTGTAAATTGACTTTAAATAAGCCTAGATTGAGTTAATAATAATAATATTATGCAATTTCATTGTTATATTATACGATTTAGTTAATTTATACCAGTTTTTAATTTTTTTTTTTTTTTATGTAAAATATCTAGGCTTTTATCATTTCTTCTGCTATGGGTGAAGGAATATATAAAATTTCAATATAAAAATATATAAGGCAATAATAAAAGATTTATTTGATAAAAGAGAACCATAAAAATGAAAAGAAAATGTGATCGTATGATAAGGCTCATTGAGGACTCCAAAGTCTTGAAATTGAGAAAAACCATCTATTATACGATTTAGTTAATTTTTTTTAATTTTGTTTTTAATTTAAAATTCTATGA
This sequence comes from Piezodorus guildinii, assembly GCA_023052935.1. Lineage (NCBI taxonomy): Eukaryota > Metazoa > Arthropoda > Insecta > Hemiptera > Pentatomidae > Piezodorus > Piezodorus guildinii. The sequence goes on from CM041293.1 coordinate 140,248,160, forward strand.
TTTTATCATTTATTCTGCTATGAGTAAAGAATATATAAAATATGAAAATATATAAGGCAATTATAAAAGATTAATTTGACAAAAGAAAACCGTAAAAAAAAAAAAAAAAGTGATCAAAACTGTGAGGACTACAAAGTCTTGAACTTGAGAAAATGCAAACATTTTCAGTATGTGTAAAATGATTAAAGGTATAATAATACTACAGAAGTGGGTTTAAACCGCAGTAAAAATATAGTTACGTTTACCTGTTAAATTCGCAGAGTTAAAGATTTTGGACACCTGTATATTATGTATATATTATAATGCGAGAACGGGAAAAAAAATCAAACACCTAAATATCAAGTTATGCGGGGATATACAGGTGTCCAAAATCTTTGAATCTGCGACTTTAACAGGTAAACGTAACTATATTTTTACTGCGATTTAAACCCACTTCTGTAGTATTATTATATCTTTAAATCATTTTACACATAATGAATTTCAGCTTATTCAAACCAAACTATTCCTCTGAGAGAGTTATGGGTATTAAAATAAACTTATGGGTAGCTTTGAAGGAGAAGAAGGTATTACTTACAAACTTTAACGAAGCCAAACAGACTCCATGATACAATAGTAATTCATGTTTATAGGTTCTAGTTGATACTTATTTCGAAGTACTTTAAATTAGCCATTATATATTTGTTATTTCTTGGAGGTTATTTTTGGAGAGAGGGGCATATTTACCCTTTCCCTCTATCCATAGATCCATCACAGATACATTTACCTGTCCTATTAACCATTATCATAGTAATAAATGAATAAATAATAATAATAATAATTAATAAATAAACCCCGAAGTAATTTTTTTTTTTTTTAAACACAATGTGTTGAGTTGGAGTCGATAGATCGCGCTGCATTTAGGTTTCGTAATAAGTTTTTTTTTTTACATTTGAACAACACGATATTGTCTTATCAAAGAGACTTTTATCGCTTGTTACAGCACAGAAAGCATGCAGGTTTGCTCAGTGCAGCGACAAGCCACCAGCAGCTACATAGTCAGTCATACGGTCGTTCTATCAGTGTCCTCCTCACTGTATCACTCAGGTTCGAGGAAAGTTATAGATCTATTTTTTATGGTTGAACAACCCCAAACCAAAACATCAATGAGCGAACATCATGGCAACTATTTGACATTATGGAAAATCACAATACGTTTCACGGGTTACCGTCATTACTCCTACTCTCGGTCTGCCGTAAGGTGCCTCCATCCTCGCACTCGGAGAAGAGTTATGATTACCTGAAGAATCTCGGGTTATGTGGGTTTCTCTGGCAGGCGGTCCATCAAATTTTGTGGTTACTTATCCGAGTACTTGCAAGCTTTGGTCACTTAATTTCCATAACCATTTGCGCCTTAATCTGTTATTCATTTAAATCTAAATCGACCTAGCGTTGAAATCGATTTTAAGAACGAGACCGACTAAAATACCCTTTCCTCCACTCCCGATAACCTCTGATACAGTCTGAGAAACTAGGACTAAAATCTTGAAACATTATTACACGAAAATGTTCATCTGTTTGGCATTTAGCTCAAAACTTTCTGCATCACTGTAGCAAAAAATAGCTAAATCCACCCCATGGCGAAAACTAACGTATATTAATAATTAAAATTGTCTACGTTAAAATTAATGGTTTTACGTAGTTAAAGTTATACTATAAATTTAATATAACTATAACAATAGGTATTATACGTCAGACCATCAATTGATTTCTTAAAACAAAAAACCCCTGCAAATTATTACATTTTTTAAAAATAACTTCTTTATTTAAATCAAAATACATACATTTTACAGTGCAAGTAGAAGTCACTATCCCACAAAGGCAAGCCCGTGTATGGGAAAGGAGCTCACCAGCGGCAATTCAATAAGTTCATAAAGTACAATAACAAACAGTAACACAGTACACAGTAAGAAACAACACAATACTTAAATAATATTACAAAATATAACACAATTAATACAGGCTTATTTTTTCCAAATAACTATATTAGGGTATAACTGTTTAATTACCTGATATAAAAAACAATATATGATTCAAAAGAAATTGGCCTATCATCACTGCTAATTTCTGTATCTCAACTAATTCTCAATCGATTTCAATGATTCTTTTCTTTTTAGGTAATTTAATTTTCTATCAGATAGCATTAACAACAGGTTTTAATTTATTTATTTATTAATTCATACGGCGGACAAACTTTTTTTTTTCGTTTTCGTGTTCTACATATCTTGAAACGTAAGCTCTAGAATTTTGTGGGACTGTAAATTTTTTATTTTATATTTTGGTCTATAGCAAAGGTTCATTATTGAAAATAATAAACCAAAAAGGTTTTAATTGTCAATTGTATACGTTTATTATTAATTTTCGTTTATATTATACGACTTTACTCTTTAAAATTATTCACCACAATAACGATGAAACAGAACTGTATAAATGTTTCCGATTGGAAATAAAGTTTCTTCCTTTTTGGCAATACCTCTATGTTGAATAACCTCCTTCATGTTTACGTTGTCAATTACTGATAACCTGAAAGAGAAGGAAACCGAGTTATAGTAATGTTCTTATTGCATCAATAAACCATGGTCAGTTTGTTATTTTTTCTTAAAATTAGCGTTTTAATTTATTCAAAATTAAATTGATTTATTGAGACTCTCGGCATGGTTGCTTATTTGTTCAAGTTTTTAGGGAATGGAATCCTTACAAGTGATCACATTGTTGGTTGAAGGAAGTTTTTAGTAAATTAGTTTTATTGAATTTTAGTTTTGGTATCAGGTTTTGATAAATGCCTATTTTTTAATTTTAAACTTTGTGAACACATATTTTAGCAGTACAAAATTTTTGCCAGTTATCATGTATTACAAACAAATGTCTCAATTGTTATAGTGTTTTTATTTGTGTTTTTTTTTTTTAAATTAATAACAGCTGACTTTATTCAATTCAGTATTCTCAGATGTTTAAAATAAGTTCATTAGGAGACTATTATAAACATAAAAATGTTTATTGTCGTGAGTAATCAATTGTAAATTAATTTCAGCAATAGAGTTAAGTATTATTTTTAGTTGCAGAATTTTCACAATGTTTACATGTTTGTTGTTTAATTACTAGCTCTTTTCTTATATTGGTATGTATTAATATAAATATTAAGTAAAATTTAAATTTTCATTATTTGGTGATAAGAGTCTATTTGCCAGTTTTCTCATAGCCAAGTGTTGTGTCAATACATTAGTTTGTCTATTTTTGTAGACTTTATTCTAAACCGAATTCTTGAACTGTCACTATTATTACTTCATCATAATTTTTCTCTAGTGTAGGTAGGTAGGTAAGGTGTTAAGGGCGATAAAACTCTTGTGTAGAATTGATATTTGTAAAATTTGTTTATGATGGCATTTAGTTCAACTTGCTGTTAATTTATGTTTATGAATTGCATCTTACTTAATTTGTTAATGACTTTGAAGTTGATATACTATATAATTCCCATAATTTCATAGCACATTAATGTTAACATTAAAGTATTATTATTTATATACATTATTGTCTTTCAAGTGGAGTCTTGATTTTACCATTTTTATCAACATATCCACACTTCTTATAGGTCAAATCTTTAATATTCTGCCTTAAATAAGAAGAGAAAAAGAATTTGTCTGGGCTGGGAACTCAAAAGTTTTCTGAAAATTTAACACCCAATTTTTTTCCTATAGAAAGTGGTCTCGTAAATTTTTTTTAATCTACATTTTATGTTTGATAAATATTCATTTATTTATTATTGAAATGTCTCAACCTCTTAAGAATAATTGGCAGTAAATTGTTTTTTGTATTTAAGTTTCAATAATGTTTATTATTCCAGAAAACCAATGTTTTTCTTTAAAATGACCCGCATCAAATGATTTATTTTTATTCATTAAGTGAGAATGGTCGATTGTGTATAACAATGACAACAATTGTGACGCCCGCTCAGCTCACTGAATCGCCCTGATGAAGGCCTATTATTTAGGCCGAAACGTCGGCACCAGTGAATTCAGTTTATATTTAATTGTGTGTTCTATTGACTGTACCCTGAACCAACTTCTCCCATTTATTTTTAATATTTTAAATAAGTGGCCCTTAAAGATTTTTTTGTAAGTCGGTTTGAACCAAAAATACACCAATTAGAAAGCTATTTAAAAGAAAAGTTTAGCCCTAAAGTAAATGATTGCTATATTATATTATTATTATATCTTTTTTTTTTCAGTCGGCTTTGTTTAACTTTAACAGCTTATTGACAGTTGTTCTCCTCCTTATTTGTACCTGTGCCTACTTGCGGTCTCTTTTTCCTTCATTGCTTGATAAATATAAAACAGGGTATGTATAAGCATTGAAGAAAGTATACTTTTATATTTAATATTAATATACAATAATAATTTGTAATTTATTTTATTGAAATTTATAACTGTAACAAGTAAATATGCTGCTAAATGATAAAATACATGAAAAAAAACATGAAGAGAAACAGCTCATTGGCAGCACTTTAGTAGTGAATCTAAACAAGAAGGTCTCGAAGACCATCTTTTCAGATGCCTCGGCAGAATATATTTTTAAGAGAGCATTTTTGCCTGTCATATACCTTCTTTTGTGTTTTTTCTAGAAAAGCAGCCCCATTAGACTGAAAACCATCGAATGTGTCATTTTATTTATGAGTTTTGTTAGTTTAATGGGGACATTTATTTGAAGGTTATGTATTATTTTCAATGAACTTATTCTTCTATTCAGAACTTAAATAAATAGAGAAATTTATTCCTGGTTACATATTATATTTAGAAACCGCAACCTCATCCCTCGACAGTGCACATAAAAATCTATCTGTAAAGTGTTAGAAAGTCACTTCTTTAAAAGATTAACCTATTTTTTCTGGAAATATGATAATGAGAAGCAAGATGTCTTGATTTATACAATTAGTAAAAATAGGTAACCAGGTATGAAATAAAATTAATAAAGAAGTTCTTTTAACACTGAATCTGGACAATTCAATTATAAAATAGAAGAAATAATTATAGCTGAAGTGCTATCCACAGCAACTAATCATCAATTCCATATACTATATAAAAAACCAGGGATACTGGCCCAGGACCAAGCAATTCATAACATTAACAACTCACTTCTCTACAGCAAATCTCATATATTTGCATTAATTAATGCAAATATTGCATCAAATGTTAATCTTTAATATCTAGAGAGGAACTGATGGGACTGAGCCATGGAGAAGAGATAGGTTACCTGTCTGTCCATGTGCAATCTGAATGTACTGGAAGATATCTATAAATCTTTGGCAATATTTCCTATTTTAAAGTATTTCAAGAAGCATTATTTGAAAATATCAACTATCTCCATAAGAACATAGGCAAAACTGGCTTTATATCTAACAAAACAATAAAATACAGATTTTTTCTCATCCATCATTTTAAGTACTAAACAAACAATACATTTAATGACAATAGGAAATATAAGTTGGACATTGAAACAATTCACAGTTTATCATAATGATGTAAGTTATTAAATATAGAGAAGGATAGCAATAACGAGAAGTGTAAAAAAGGGAAAAACTAGGCTGATGGTTCATTGCCATTGTCTTGCAAGCTTTAATTTTATAAGATAATTTAATTTGTTAAATTGATGGCATGTGTGAACCGTGACTTTGGTGTGCTTGAAAGTTCAAGTTTGAACATGTGATAATTGAGTCTTCAATGACCGTGGGTATTTACCACTTAGGCTGTATTAGTTCTATGGGAGGGTCTACTCAAATAGAAGCACAAAAAAGAGTGTTAGTTCTTTTGTCAGCCCAGAGTTGTTTAAATTTAAATTCATTTCTTAACAACTTCTGATCTCGTGTGTCCCTACAGTTTTATATGATATGTATTATAATTATTTTTTACCTATTACCTCTATTTAAAACATATTTAAATTTACTTTATATAAACTGTCTAAGATACAGTTATTAATTTTTCCTTAACATAAATATGTCCATTCTTCAAAGATAATTATTCTTAAATCTTTCTCTATTGTATCATCTTAATTATTTTTATTTTTTAGTTTCCTTGGAATATTTTGGAAGTGTGCACGCATAGGTGAAAGAAAAAGTCCCTACGTCTCGTTCTGTTGTATCGCAATGGCTCTTAGCATATTAATCTGGTGATAAAGTGTTATGAAATTTATTTATTTGATAAATATATATTATGTACATTGAATAAAACATATTTTTTACTGATTATCCTTTAATTGTATATATTGTATTAATCAAGAGTTACTGAAGTATTAGTGCAGGATTGATCCTTCAACAATAAATGATTTTTTTTTAAAACTTAAAGCAATTCTTTAAGAAAATTCTTCAGTAACCTTGAATTAGTTCCCAAATCTTATATATAAGTATTACATTATATGTATATATATATATATAATATATATAAATATATATATATTATATATATATATATATATAATAGAGGAGAGAGAGAGAGGAGGAGAGAGAAGAAGAGAGAAGAAGAAAGTTACCATTCACTAAGTTATGCAGTCAAAACTCATATCTTAAAAATGACTATGGTTCTGAAGCTGATATTTTTAATGAAGGTTTGTCTTACTGTCTTGATGCACAATGAGACTGGGTTTGGGAAAATTCATCCTTTAGCATGAAAAAAAAAAAAAAATTATATATAATATAATATATATATATATAATGATATTTGAATAATTCAACAACTTAAACTCTAAATATAAGTGCTTATTTGAAGAAATCAAGGTTACTAGATTATAGCAAACTCATCTTAATCTGACTCATATTTTTTAATTTCACTTACCCATATATGAAATATATAGTAGGAGAAATTATTGCGATCTGAAAATTTTCAAATTCCAGTTTTCAACGGAAATACACGTTTTATGGTCCCCTGAGTCCAAATAACCAAGTCCTGCAAAAGGTCTTTGTGTGTGTGGTAACTCCAGGGCAAAAACGAAAAGTCCTATGAAACTGATATTTCATATTTAAGAAAACTATACACCCGAGATGTTACAGAACCTTTTTCATCAAAATCAGCTGACCAGAAGATCTACATTATACTATGCATTTTGCACCTTTTTATGATTTTTCAATACATGGCTATAACGATTTTGAATAACTACATCTATGTAAAATTTAATAGCCTTTAATATCATGCAGGTTTCATTCTGATTGAAATAATCTGACAGGCTTAAATGCCGATATTTTAAATTTTCTTCCTCTAAAGTACTTTTAATTCTGTAGATTCTATAAAAATAACTATATTATCTTGTTAGCATTGATAATTAACATCAAAATATGCAAGTTGAGCGAAGTTGGTAAACAACTAAAGGAGAAAACAGAAAAAATATTTTTTTAATGCAATTTTTGGCTTTTGAACAAAAAACAGTAATAAAGTAAAATACATAGGAAAGCTAAAGTTTTAAAAAAAATATTATCTTATACACAAGCTTTTAAAAGTTAATAGAGAGTGATGAAAAGCCGAAAAACCAACTGATTATTTTAGATAATAATATAATCGATTTTTTAATAAAACACATGTTTCTATAGAAATTCAATTTAGTTAATTCTTTAATGGTTTCACTCGTTTTTATCTCTAACTGTATTTGAAAATTCTTAAATCAATTTTAAAAACAGAGTAAAGTGAAAGGCGTGTGTTGCCCGCACCAGATTTGTTTACTATTAAACTGAAAACTGTTAATATCTTAGGAAATATAGGTAGTGCAATATACATACATCATTTTATCAACAATTTTGATATGCAGATGTAATAAAATTATTTTTATGACCTTGTATTAAAGCCTCTAGAAACCACATTTAATACCTCAGACTATGAACTTATGATTGGGTTAAGATCTTTAATATCACAAGTTCAAGATGAAGGTAAAACATACAAGATTGGTTGAGCACCTTTTTATTTTTTTAAATTTATATAACAAATATACACTAATTTGGCCATGTCACATAGAAACATTGTACATAACAGTACTTATGTATGTATACACTTAAGACATATAACTATGCCACCTATTGAGTTTACAACAGTTACAAGAACTATACATTTGATCCTTATAAATAAGAAGACTTAAGAAAATAGAATCACATTAGAGAGGTTTTCTAATATACAGTTATATAATATCTACAAAATATAAAAAAATGTTACAAATTATATATAAAAATTAAACCATAAGTAATTTATTCTTTAAATTCTTTTCATATGTATATAAATACTGTTCAGTATTTATTCAAGAAAATGCAGCGTTTTCTTATCTATAATTCATATAAAATTGGTGTTAAGTATCTTTTACCAATATTTAATTATTTAGTTAAAGCCATATTATTTGGTTTGAAAGTCTTAAAATAGATATGAAATAATTTGGGGGACTAGAAGTAGGATGACAGGCAAGTTTTTGGCGTATTGTCCAAATATATTTTTCTTTTTAAGAAGTATTTTTAATGGAATAGGGTAACTCAGATTTATAATTTTTAAAAAAATTTGAAAATGAATAAGCACCTTAAAAGGACCAGACATGTATAAACTCTCATCACACCATTAAAAATATGTATAGCATGGAAGAGTCAAGTGAAAGACATTAAAGTAAACAAATGGAATAATAACATTAAATTATGTAAAAGTAAATGCTGTATCAAATTATTTAAGGGTTTTCACATCTTAGATAAGTTATGGCTAGCCCCAAGACAAATGTGGATATATAAGAGCAACAAAATAACTTATCTACCTGTTATTGTTAAAAATTGGCTCTTCCTACTGAATAAAATATTTTCATTTTAAAAGGAAAAATTACATAAATGCATAATTTATATAAAATAAACCAATGTTTGGATGCACTACTTATTAGAACTTAAGTGGCAATTTTCATGAAACCAGATTAGGTATAAACACAAAAAGAAGGTGAGATTCACAAATCGGAAAATCCTCCACAACTTATAGTTTTCAAGGAGTTACAAGTACAATATTATTTTTATAGCTAAACTAAACTATTTTTAAACTTTGTAATTCATGTTGCAACAGGGGTTTTGGGTAGTGAAAATAGATAAATCTATTTTTTTTAAATGTAACTTCACTCTGCTTTCATTCCAACCGGTGCAATTATACAAAGCGAAAACTAGTAAGTAATTTTTTCTCAACTGCAATAAATTAATTTAATCAACTTCAAGCGCTCAATGACTACTGTAAAACAAATGCATTAATTTAAATAAGGCAAAGAAAACTTAAGCTAATGGGCCTGCATTTTATCAGGTATAACAACTTATCAACAAAAAACGTACATAATTATTATTAAAAACGATCAAATAAAATACAATTTAATTCAGAATGTATTTTTAATATAGATCAGATTAAAAAAAGAAAGATATTATTTCACTTAAGTTATTGTTTTTGATGCATATCTACTTCTACATTTGTAATTTAACAACTTCGTGGTGTATTTCATAGATGTATCTGAGATTAGGTTTAAGAATTGTGCTATTTAGAATGCTTTTATAATTTAAAAAATATTAAAAGTGAATTAATTTCATTGGGACATATATACACAAAAGGAAAGAAGAGTATGTAACTGCCATATTGTATCCACAATTAGATAACAAAATACATAATAAGATATATAAAAAAAATAACATTCCAACAAAACTGTTAACAAATGAAACATTGTATTAAAGTATTTACATAATAATATTTACCACTTTCATGTTTAATAACAGGGGTGCCAACCTTTTTATAAAGTGTGCCATAACAACATTCTCACACACAGAGGTATGCCTCATCTCTCTGCCTTTAATATATAACTTAATGCCTTAACACTACCTTCGCAATTGTCTACCTATAGTGCTTGTTTTTTCTTTCATGTTTTCAGTTGTTTAAATTTTTTATAATATACTTACATAATAAAAAGTTAATAACTGAAGGGTCATGCAAACTGATTCATTGGATTTGATATTTTTATAATCAGAATTTTAATTATTGAATTATCAGTGGTTGACCGTGAGATGATAAGAAGGAAAAGATGAATCGGGTGTTGGTCAAATATAAAATTTTAATTAATTTTATCTCTATCAAATGACCGATTCTCAAGTAAAAAGAGGTAAAGTCTTTGAAAACATGAAAAAATAGCTTCTATATTCTACCTCAGTAAAATTGAAACAAAAGGTAATACCATATGATGTGGTTGTTTTGGAAAATGATAAATAAGAAAGATACATAGATGCGCCTCCTCTCAATACCTGATTTTTAAAAGCTAATTTTACGATTATTTTCCTTTTGTTAGTTTAAATTTATTTTATTTTTCCCCTCTAACATAATTTTATTTTGATTAACTTTTTAAAATAGATACAACTTATGACCGAGACGTTTGGTCCCAATAAAATAAAAACAACCAACTGATTCTCAATTATCCTTTTATCCATTTCGAAAAGCATACCTCAGGTTGGGCACGCCTGCTTTATAAACAACTTTGGAAAAAAATGGAAAACATGTCCATGGAAGCACTTAAATAAAAGAAAAATACATTTCTCGGTAAATAGTATAAATTTGAGGACTAAACAAGTTCAGGAAAAATTTCTTTTTTTTCTTTTCAATAATTAGTTTATCAGTAATTATAAGTTATTAATAAAATTAATAAATTTGTAATAGTTAAGTCAAACCTACATGCTATCATATACAAAACAATAAAAAGCCTTTTAAAATTGAAAATGAACCATCAAAATCAGTTTTTAGAAAATGTAAAAATACTAAATCTTTAATCCAAAAAATAATTAATTAAAAAAAAAATATTAATTTTATTTGCATGGCCATCATTATAAAAAAACAACTGTAAGTAAGGCTATAATTTATATTAAAATTTATTTATCATAAAACAAGAATTATCCAATAAAAATGAATTTGATTTGATGATGAAAAAAATTACATCAAATATTTTAAAATAACAAACCATTGTAATTTTTTTTTTTTTTTAAATTACATTAAGTGAAAATTAAACAAATTAATTTCCCATATTTTTTTTTCAGAAATAAATATAAAACCTAAATACACAGAACCAAGAGTGCAACCTCAGTTAAGAAGTGACTTTCATGACATTTTAAAAATGGATTCCAACATCAAAAATGTGCTCCATAGCATTGATACGTGTTCTCTTATACCTCATCTCTAAAAGCTATACGGATGATATTTAGAGCTAATTTCAAGCAATATCATATTTTAAAATTGTGGAATATTTGTTTTCATATTGAACTTGAATAGATCAACTTCATAAAAAATACTTGATTTTAGCAAAGGCTAATAAATAAGACTTTAATATCTTAATTTGTAGTCATCAGTTCTTTCTCTGCGATAGGCAGTTCAGTATTTATAAAATTCTTTTTACAAGAATATTCTTTACAATAGAAAAATGCTTCTCCTCTATCGCTAAAAAAACATATATGTACAGCAAACAAAAGTTAAATTCTCCTTTAACATTTCATTTTATATCTACTATTATGATAATAATAACGTCACTGCTTTTTTTTGAAATAATATAAAAAGAATAATATTAATAAAAACAATTTAAAATTTTATGAAACTATAAATAACATGTATAACAAAGTTTGTTATATGAACTATAGTATAATTAAACTTATGTGTAATAAAAAGTTGTTTTATGCAATCAAATATAACAATGTTATATAACAGACATGTTTATATAAGTATCAATTACCATCAAAATGAACTTCAAGTGAATAAAACTATAAAACAAAAATAAATAAAAGATTAAATACATAGACATTAATAAATGCTACAGATTACAAAAAGTTTCATTCAAATCATCATATAACAAATATCACAACATAAATACACATTAGATATAAAAATAAGACATAAATAAACCAAAATTGAATATAAATAAATCAATAAAATTATATAACAGAAGCATGAAATATGACAACATAGGCCAAATACTTCAGTCTCACTCTTTTTTTAAATTTATATATTCATTGTGTAAATATATATAATGTAAAAACTGCATATATAAAACTTTAAGGACCAAAAATATGTAATAAAACTTTTAAAACATATTCTCAACAATATGATATAATTGATAAAACAAAACTGTAAATACAAAAACAACTTAGGCCTTATAACATCTTTTTACAAAGGTTGTCACTCACAAAAATTCTATTTCATAAGAGCGAAATAAAAATAATTTAAGAATTCGATCACCATCAATTGAGCATAATTAACAGAAGGATATCATACTATATTTACCATGGGTCACAAGTTTTAGTGTTTCATAAATAAAAATTTTATCATCTAATAAAGAAACAAAACATAAACATTAAATATTCAAACAATCTTAAATCGCTACAGTTCTGTGTGTAAGGATCACAGCCAACTAAATCGAAAGTTGTGGGTGACAACCTAACCTAACAGAATGGTTTCTAGACAATATATCATGATACTTCAAAAGTATTGTATGATGTAATTCAAATTAAGATACTTCAGGTTTAATGCCAGGCACCATTGGGCAAAAAATGGTAATTATTTATTATACCTACTTCTGATCAACAATACACTAAAATTTAATGTTAAAATCATGGACATGTTGGAACATACAATTCTAGTAGATTTCTGAGCAGTGTGGTAACCTTTTTTTAATACATTGTTTTGATAAAAAAATTCATTTAATAGAAATAAAAAAGAAAACAAAATAAATCGGTAATGGAGGTTCTCTTCGCCTTCTGAAGAAAAAAAAAAGTTACATTGGAACCATAGTTTATGTTCAAAATATCCAAAGAGCAAAGGATAAAAAAATAACTAATAAAAATCAATTATTTTAAAATCAAATTTAAATAAAAATGTGAAATTTAAAAAGTTCTTTTAAAACTAAGCTAATTATTTGAGAATATAAATTGAAATGTAAAAATATTGAAATTTCAAGGACCAAAACTTACAACCTGTTAGACAATATGCAAATGATTCACTGACATTAACTACATATTTTTTTTTAAAGATAAGTATCAATATCAACAGAAATTTCATGTTTTATTCCCAAAGGTGTCTGGCTATGTGAGAAATAGAATAACATTTCAAAAATGAATATAATAAAACTTTTAAGTTTATATATAAATATAATAAAAAAAAAGAGACAAAGCACCATGAATAGAAACATACAATAAATGTGAGCTACTTTGTTATTTAAAATGATAAAACTCCAATCTTAATGCCAGAAACCGATTCCTCAGGTTGACAGGAATATTTTATTTTGAAACAACAATCTATAACTAACACACAGAAATTTGATTCTAAAACATTAAAATTGTTTATGAACGAAGAAATTACATATATATCATTTTCAAGATTTTTTTTTTGTTGTTAAATGCATTATATTATCATTAACACAAATACATAACATGATTTCAGATTTTGTAAAAGCTATTTTTTTTTTTTTTTAATTTCTTTTTAATATTATGTACAAATATACTACAGCTAAAGAAACTAACCATTTGTAAACAGACTTTTTACAAATACACATACTTATAAGATATAAAACTAACGGCACGATTACCTCAAATCAGAGTGCCGACGCTGAGATTCATGGAATATAAAAATACAGCTATGACTGCGAGGGATCTGCACAATAATGGTGTGAGCAGTTAATTTTTTAATTCCCTCTCCCTGAAAACTGAACAAAAACCTTCTTAGAACATCACATTTCAATTAAAAAAAGTATCATTTCTTTAATGGCAAACTCGTTAAACAGTATCAGACATTCTAGTTATATAAGATTTCGTTACCAAAACTTTTAAACATTATAAGGATGGAAAACAATACAATGATAATCATCAGATTTGAAATATACACATAAAAAATAAAGGAGTTCTCAGTACACTTTAAACCAAGGTATTGAGCAAGGTATGAGGGCTGAGTTTATGACAATATGATTTATTTCGGTGGTCGGTGTTTTATAAAAATTATTGCTACAGATTCGTTAAGGTTGATTTTTACTTTCACTTACTAACATTTTAAATTCTCTTTCTCTAACATATCTTTAATTTAGTAAATTAAAAAAAAAAAAAAAATAAATAACCATTTCATCTTGATACCATTGAAAAAAAGGTAAATGTACAAGTTAAAGGAATTTGATAAAAACCAAGAAAAAAAAGAGCATATGCTTGCGAGGAAAAAAACCGAGCCTTTCCTTGAAAGAATAATTACCTGCAATGAAAAATGGATCGCATATGACAATCAGTGTCGGTCAGGGCAGTGGTTGAACATCGACGAAACCCCGGGGCAAATGCCAAAACCGAATTTGCATCCCAAAAAATTGATGGTTACAGTATGGTGGTCATGGCTGGGATAATTCATTATTCCTTTTTACCTAGAGGTGAAACAATTACCTCTACAATGTACTGCAATGAAATTGACCAAATGCACACAAAATTATTAAAAAAACAACCTGGATTGGTAAATCGGAAGGGTCCTATACTCTTACACGACAATGCTAGACCCCATGTTTCAAAACATACCGTGCAAAAATTGAAAGAACTGGGCTACGAAGTTCTTCCGCACCCACCATATTCTCCTGACTTGTCTCCAACAGATTACCACCTGTTCAGGAATTTAGACAACTTCCTCAAAGGAAAAATTTTTGAAAATGATGATCAAGTGAAAAGTGCGTTTTCAGATTTTGTTTCACTTCAAAGCTCCGAGTTTTTCAGTTCGGGGATGAAAAAGTAGGTGTCACATTGGGAAAATATGTAGAAAAAGAAGGTAAATACTTCGAATAAAATTATCTTGTTTTCATATCGTATTTTTAATAGAAATCCTATACCTTGAAAACGGACATTTCATGTGACACAAACCAAAATTATTAAAAATTTTTAAACTTAATTTCATTTAAAATTTATTTTAACAACAGAGAATAAGTGAAAGTTGTGTGTTGTGCACACCAGTTTTTTAATTATTTTATAATATATTGCCTCTATGACCCCTTAATTTTTTGGGAAGTTAAAGAGTTTTGATTAAGTAAACTTACCATGAAGACCATTGTTCTGTAGTCGATTCAACTACCGTATCATTTCAAGATACTTCTGTTTATGCTTGCTAAGCATTTCTGTCACAGTTACCAATTTCTTCAAAGTTGCCTGAAAAACGTTAATTTATAAGTTCGCAAACAGCTCAATACATAGGATGTGCTTTATACTTAATGAAAAGAATTAACATACGTGATTTTTGCCTAACAGTTGTAATTCCTTCAAATGAGAAACGCATATATGATGCAGAGTTCCAAGATCTCTGGCTGGATCTCCTTTTCCTCTCTCACCCTCGCTTTCTGGTTTATCAGTAACATTCTAATAAAGTAAAAATTGAATTATATCAATATATTCAAACAACGGAAGATCTGGCATAATATTAAAGGTAGATATTTGGGCTGATTACTTTGTTCCAAAAAACTTAATTTTTTATAAAATCACACATTCGACGTTTCGGGATCTTCTCCTATCTCCAGGACTATACAAGTAAAAATAAAAATTTCCATTATATTAAAAAAGAAATATAGAGAAGTGAATAATTACAACGTTTTATAAAAAAATTATTATAATTTAGGTGTCCATTATTAACAACATTTAAAAATAATTGTAAAACAAATTTTATAAATAATAAAAGGTATTAAAAAACAAAAATTAACAATGTTTTAATGATTCCTTCACTATATTTGTTTTTTAATATAACGGAACTTGTTATTTTTACTTGTAGAGTTCTGAAGATGGTCTCCCATCTTTCCCGAAAACATCGAATGTGCGATTTAATAAAAAATTAAGTTTTTTGGAAGAAATTAATCAGCCCAAAATAACATAAACATGAAGGACGATAAAAATTTATTAATAAGTAAAGAAGGTGGGGAAAAAGTAAGAAAGCAGAAAATGACTTCCGTATTTTTCCCTAAAACAGTGTTGGTTTTCCCAGTCAGGGAGAAATTGATTTTTCAGATAAATGGGGGGAAAGGGTAGGAATGAAACCTACATTATATAAAAGCCCATTAAATTATACATCGATATAGTGAGTTTAATCAAAATCATTAGAGCTGTTTTTGAGAAAATCATAAAAAGGAGCAAAATGCATGGTATAAAGTGGCTCTTCTGGTTAGCTGATTTTAATGAAAAAGTTGCTGTAACATCTCGGGCATATGTTTCTCTTAAATATGAAATTTCAGTTTCATACGACTTTTCATTTTTGCAGTGGACTTACCAGACACACACACACACGCACAAGCACGCGCGCGCGCACACACACACACACACACACACACACACACACACACACACACGCACGCACACACATGCACACACACACACACACACACACACATACACATCAAAATAGATTATATATTATTTATATGACAAAACTTACAGACAATTGATCAAGAAAGACGACCATCCTCTCCTTATTCTTCAATATAAATGGATTAACCACTTCCATATATGGTTCTTTACCACCAAATTCGACGAGGTTAGCCAGATTCTGAAGGCATTTAGCTACCATGATCAGTGATCTAGCAGCCATAGGAGGCGCAGGTTCTGAAAGAAATTTATTTAATTATTATAAATAAAAGTATTTTTACTGGAATACACTAATTAATTAGTGTATTTTACAATGTTCCATTTTTATTTTATTTTTTCCACCCTGTTATCTTTGGATACCTTTAACAGAATTAGGGATAATTAAGTTGGGAGGTACAGTCAGTTTTTCTCCATGTACATCTTCCATCACTGTTCTTACTATTATATAGGTGATATTTCAAGAATTAAATTAGGTTTTTTTATCCTGTATCATTATTATAATCATAAGCTAAATTTCATTGATTCTTTGTATGGTAGTATTAAGAATTTTAGTCATTGTTGTGAGACCCTGTCCATAAATCGGTACGTACTTTCCATTCTACTTTTTTTCTTATGTATTTTCCATCCTACCTAACCCCCATCTACCAAACAGTACCTAGTTTCCATTCTCCCACCATGCGGTACGTATCTCCACTTACTTCATATTTTTATGTTTCATATTTCATGTAAATTATTGATACCTGTGTAAATTTTGTTTAGTGAACTTTTTTTTTTTCTGTATAACACTTTCATTATTATACTGTAGTCATTGTATTTTAATTAAGTTTTTTTTTTTACATATACAGTTCTTTTGTTATATTTTAATATCGACGTTCTCTAGCTAAATAGGTTATATAATATTAGGGGTACTCACTACGTTTGCTATAGCATGCTATTTGTGTTATTTTGCTAAACCCGTCGAGTTTCTACAGTTATTTCCTGTATAAAATTGATGGGTTTAGCACAATAGCACAAATAGCATGCTATAGCAAACGTAGTGAGTATCTCTATTGTATGTAATGTCATTGAAATTGTATTCTTTTGTATCTTTTTAGCCCTGATGATGACCCACAAAGAGGGTCGAAATGTTGGCAAACAATAAATAGTTGAAACTATTTAGTTATTTCATTTAATGACCGCCACCCGGACTAATTCCTTCCAGTAATTCTCAACGGTCAACTAATTACATCCACAATGATAAAAAAGTATTTTTAATTAAGTAATTTATTTTAGCTTTATAAACACTCAGTTTCCAATCGCCCACCATGCGCCCTGGATGGTGACCCACAAAAGGAGATCGAAACGTTGGCAAACAATAAATAGTTTTAATTATTTAGTTGTTTTATTTAATTAATTACGGTCAACTAATTATATCCACAATAAAAAATGCACGGTGAAATAAAATTATTTGTATGCATTGGAAGTTAATATTTATTGAACTGGGAAGAAACAAGAAATTAACACTGAAAGCAATTTTTAATGTTATTATTAGACACTTTTAAGTAGAGTTCATGGATGCTTTTGGATACCACAAAAAAAAACTTCATTATAAAAATATAATTGTCGACTATTTTACAATTGATTTTTGAAAGTTTTCTAAAAATTATTTCAAAAGAATGAGTTTACCTGAGATCAGATTGAACTGCCTTGGATTGAGAATGGCTGGGCAAAGGAGTCGAAGAAATATAAATCCACTAACCACCCTTGTCCTTACGAATCTCTCGTGTGGCCATTTTCCCATAACAGACTTCTGAAGGCATCCGCAAATATATCTTACTGTTCTGCAAAATGAAACACAAATAACATTTAGTAAATAATATTAAAATTATTAAATTTTTTTTTTTGGCCGGAAATTAACTTACTTAGGACATGCATCGGCTGACATAAATATTGAAAGAGTAACTTCATCAAGTACTTGCAGAAGAAACTCAGCATTAGCGCAGGCATCATCTGGAGTCTCCATCTTATTTGGGTTTAGCTGTTGGTGAAATACTTCATTACAGAGGGCAATTATTATATTTCTTACTAATTTACACTAATCATTGTAAATAAGATAATGGATGATATAAAATAAATGATTTTTAATAAGTTACATGTCAACTTAAATTAGAAACTGTCACCTAAAAAGTTTTTACAAAAACACACCATAGAAAATCACTAAATAACAAAACCTGAATGTTATTCCCAGAGGTATATTAACCTCTTCACACACATCTGTGGACATTTAGTTTTTTTATAATTATAGTTACTGTCATTACAAAATTGAACAAAAATTTTATAAAAATTTAATCACTGCAGAATCCTTCGATGAGTGAAGTAAACATTTTTTGATTTGACTGCACTGGTGATGGTTATTTCAGATGTACGGTTAGAAGTGTGAAGTAACTTTTCAGCAGTCAGTATTGTTGGATTATTTGAACAATACTGGTCAAATGGTTACTATTTGATACAAATAATATCATATACATTAAATATATTAAGTTTTAATAGTTTTCAGGTAGATGACAAAGAAATTTCCTGCAATTTTTTCATTTAATAAGAAATCACCTAACATACACATATGTGACAATTACCGTTCTTGGTAATGTTTTTAATAAAGGCATCAATAGCTACCACAATGATAAAAATGGGTTTTAATCATTAATAATCATTAATGATAAAAGTTTCTGGTCATCTGTGGTTGCTGGGCAATAAACAACTGAGCCTCAGAAAAAAAAATGTTAATGAAGTCAAAACACAAGGTAGACCCATTTTCATGTTCAATATGTGAACAACTATCTAAAAATTCCAAAAACTGGACCTAAGTTGATCCTGAAAAATCCTCCAAGATGCCACGATAAAAATTGTTTAAGAAAAACTTGTTAAATTTGTGAAAAATTTGAAGAGCCTAGAATGTACAATTTCATTAATTAATTACGACTATCGTTTTGCCGCCACGGATGAGGACTTTATTTTCTTTTGTAAAATGTTATTGTTTAGCCATTTTTCTTGCTTCTTTAATTCTAACATAAAATGAATAAATTGTAAAAATAATTTTTTTCTCCCCATAAAAAAATTGTTCCTGAAGAGGTTACGTTGTCTAATAAGTTTCCTCATTGAACAATATGTTATACCTGTTGTTTCATTTATTGGATTTTTTTTTTTTTTTTTTTTTTTTATGCATGACAACGCTCGGACTACACACCGAGACTGTATACAGCAATATCTTAATGTTACACGAATTCAGACTTTAAAATGGCCAGCTCGTAGCCCTGACTTAAATCCTATTGAATATCTCTGGGATAAACTTGGCAGACATGTGAGAAGAAGAATTAACCCTCCTGAAAACTTACAGAAGCTAAGAACTTCTATAGTGGAAGCATGGGAGGAAATCCTGCAAGATTTAACAAACCTTATTAGAAGTATGCCTACAAGACTCTAGGCAGTAATTGGAGCAAGAGGAAGAAATTCCCGTTATTGAAAGTTGAATTCAACAGAGGAAAAAACATATTTTTTTGGAATATAAATTTTTGTCAATTTTTCCAAATAAATTTTTTTCTTTTGTTTCTTAATCTTAATTTTACCTTTAAATCATCGCAAAAGAATACTATTTTATAAAAATGTTGATTTACTTCACATTAATTTCACAGAAAAAAATAAAATGTTTTTTGAAGTGCACCACTTTTTTTGTGGTGCAGTGTAAAATCAATAACCGATATTCGTTGTTAAAGATTGATTTAATGTTATGTTAGCCATTCTGATCTATTAACTTCTTCTTCCTCATTATGCCATCTTTCCAAATTTGTTGTCACTTATTCACAACAAATTCATCAAGGAAAAACAAGTCACAATATATTCTTTTACTTGTTTGGTATGTCATGTATATGAAGAGTTTTGGTTGCTGCTCTATAGCAAAATGTATTTGAATATAATTATATTTTATAAGTGCTATTGATAAACTGAATAGCAACTAATTGACAAAAACTAGGTTTCATAAAAACAAGTACAAAAATAGAATAATTAGCAATAAACAACAGAACTTGTATTAGGTCCCACATGGACTTGAAATTTAGTATTGAGAACATTAAATAATATTGTAAAATGTAAAGTAATTCTAATGTAAAAACTATGATTACATTTTTAAAAATTATTTCTAAAATGAAGGGAATGTAAAATACCTCACAAGACTGTTTCGCTTCAAGTAATTTATAAATTATATCTTGAACAGCTGATTGTAAGAATCCTGTACAAACTGATTTCATGTATAAATCCATCAGGGTTGTAGTGAGCGATGCGGCTCTAAACAATGTTGAAGTTTCTTCTTCTTTTTCAATTTCAGCATCATTTAAAGATTTCAAGAGATCTGCTTCACGTTTTTCATGCCTGTAAATATTTTACATGATTTATATTGTAAACATATTATAATACATAATATAATATTGAAATGGACCAACTTAGCCTAGTCTAATGTATACTTGACATAGTACTCTATGGATTCAGAAGATACTAAAATCTTATATAGAGAATCAGAGGAATATGATCAAGTAAATACGAGAATGAGGCAGACCTGACTGACTTGTTTGAAGAGAAATCAGCATTTTATGTTGCAAGTGAAAAGATACTGAAACCTTATTTGTGAAGAATAAGAAAATGAGCATTGAAATAGTAAATGGGGCGTGGGGTGGATTAAAACGTATAAATCCCAGTTATGGACTTTATTCTAATAAGAGAGTTCTTCGAATTCCTCTTATCCCAAGAACCATACAAAAAAAAAAAAAATTAAAAAGTAATTATTCAGAGACCTAGATAAATTCGCCTTTCTAAAAATGCCAAAATCAATCACTTAGGCTTTTAGCTACCATGACCAATGATCTAGCAGCCACAGGAGGCGGAGTAATTATAAATAAAAGTATTTTTACTTTTGTGGATGTAATTAGTTGACCGTTGAGAATTACTGGAAGGAATTAGTCCGGGTGGCGGTCATTAATGAAAACTAAAAGTTTCAACTATTTAGTCGTTTCATTTAATGACCGCCACCTGACTAATTCCTTCCAGTATTTTTTCTTTTGCTTACCTTTATATGAAATATATAGTAAGGGAAAGTATTGCAATCGTGAAAATTTCAAATTTTCAATGGAAATACACGTTTTAGGGTCCCTTGAGTCGAAATAACCAAGTCCTGCATAAAGGTCTGTGTGTCCGTGTGTTTGTGGTAAGTTCAGCACAAAAACAATAAGTCCTATAAAACTGAAACTACATATTTAAGATGGCTATATGCCTGAGATGTTACAGCAACTGTTTCATGGAAATCGGCTGGCTAGAAGTGCTACTTTATGCCACACATTTTGCACCTTTTTACGATTTTCTCAAAAACGGCTCTAACGATTTTGATTAAACTCGCTATATCAATGTAAAATTTAATGGGCTTTAATATTATGTAGGTTTCTTTCTGATCAAAATCAATCATTTAGGCTTTTATTGGTATACTTTCACCAAGCAATTTATAAGTATATAATAAAACTGGACGCACCAGCTCTGAACTACAGCTTTGCTTATGAATATTTCATTTGTTAATATTTAAATTTACATAAATGCAATTCATTCTAAAAGCAGATAAAAATATGTTTATCATTGCTATCAATCAATGTTACTCTTCTAACTATTTTTATATATAACGAAAAAGGCGATTATTTGGTGCGAGATACTAATTTTATGTTGTCAAATTCAGAATAGCATACCAGAAGAGGTACGTATTTCCATAATCACTTAAGCTTTTGAACATAGAGTTGTATATTCTCAAAACTCCTTTTTACAAATAAATGTGGACTAATTTCATTAGTGAGTGAAGGCTTTTCACCTAAAAATTCATTTTAAAAATCCTAAACAATTAAAAGTGTTTCCATGGGAACCTATCTACACACAAAACATTACTTGAATATATTGGTTATAGATTCAGAATCTTTGATACTGCTAATCAGATTTATATGATTTTGTTCAGTATTTGTTGATTAATTTTCAAATGATTACCAATATTATTCCAGTAGAAGTGTAGTTATTGAGTTATTCAAAAAACATTTTTTTTTTTTTTTTTTTTTTTGCAGAATTCTGAAATTTTTCAACCACCTGAGGCAAAATTTTCCCAAACTTATTGCATATCTATAGGATAAGAGAAGGAACCGAAAAACAAAACAGAAAAAAGTACCTGTACAACCCATAAATGGTCTTGGGCTCAGTACCTATAGATTCCTACTGTTTCTAGGGCAACGACCGTGCAATGAGATGATTAGGCCGAGACTGCACCCAGCATTTTCCTCATTTTCGAATACTTAATAGAGCCTCGGTCTGCCCCAGGAGGGTCTCCATACCCAAGAGTTGTCCCCCAAATGAAACAACAGAATAAATAATATTCTGCCAGAGCCGGGATTCGAATATAGGACCCAGAGAACAGTAGACTAGTGTCCTATTCACTAGACCACGCCTCTCCTTAGAAGAGAGGACCCCATAAAAATTTTAGCTTCAAAATTTATAGTCATTTTTGTTATATATTTAGTTATGACTACATGATTAAGTGAGAGGTAACTCGCTTTTATAGAGAAAGATAAATAATAATTTAATGCTAAAATTAATTATGGATACAATTTTTGAGATATGGAGTCTGTTATATCTGTGCTGAATATGGAGTAAATTTCCTGGAATGTCGATAACATGAAAGTTTATGTAATTCTAAAATGTAAAATTATAACCAAACATCTTATTGATATTCTATTTAACTTTAAAATAAAGGAGAGAAAAGCATTACCTGAATATTCTTAGCAAAGAATTGGCCAGAGGAACCCTATCTAAATGGCATACATCGGCCAATGCTCGAACAACTTCCAACGATGGGTCCAGTATCAATTCTTGAATCGGAGAATATTCCTCTCTTGGCATGATGAGGTCATGAAGGTAGCGAAGTCTCAAACGTAAAGAGCCCCATTCGCCCATTGGCGTCACACCAGAGAGGCAATACCAATCCTCTACCTGGTAATATTAAAAAGAAATAATTAAATCATAAAAAAATTAATTGAGCTTATGGCAGGAAAATATTGATACTTCAAATCGGTTAAATAGTAATAAAAAATTCATTTTTGTAACATAATAGTTGCACCATACATTATCAGAAGAGTCTAAAGGTGGGCCTATGCTGCCTGTAAACTAGTAACATCTAGTGCCATTTCTGATTACTTTACTCATTTTTATTCAATTTTAAAATTAGTTTTCTTGGAATTATAACTAATTAGATCATATTAATTTATTTGAGTCCAGTTCACTCACAGAAAAGAAAAACAAACCTCCAACAGACCCTTTTCAGTCCAAGTCAGGGCCTTACCGTATTTAATTATTGTTTAATTAACTGCAAGAAGTAACTGGTTGTATTTATTGTATATACAGTCGTAAAAACCAATAAAATATATTTAAAATAAATTAATTAGAATTAGTTTTTTCAAGAAAAATAATTTATCATTCCAAGAAGCACTGGTATATTCAGATGGGAAAAATTGGTTGGCACTAGTAATTACTGTAAAGTTGCTGGCAGAACAGGCATTGATAGCCTTTGTTGCGAATTGAACTTAACTGAAACAAAGTTAGGTTAAGCTAAGTAATGATGTTTATGATTCAGAATTTGTAAGAATATTATTTATAGTTTTAAGGTTGTTTTGTTTTAATTTTATGAATTGTTTCATTTATATATTAAAGGGATATCGTTTATAGTTTTTCCAGTTAATAAATATAACACATAGTATAAGCATATAAGTTGAATAGTACATGTATAAACATATTTGCTGTTTATACGAATGAAATTCCTGATATAATGTTCCTTGCAAAGTCCTTGTGTTGATTTAATGGAATTATTAATGTTCTTTGGCCAGACCAGCCTTCAGCTTCAGCTAACAGAGCTAAGCCATAATACTCAATAAAAATATTTTATTTTTTTCTAATTTAAATAATCCAATATTAACTATACCACAGCTTCTAATTTTAACATACTAGAGGCTTGCTTAAAAGAAAAAAAAACAAAACATAGTAGATCCTTTTCAAAGATTGACAGAGCTTTTCTGTAATTTAAATTAATACACCTTTAATTAAATAAATCTCATTTATTTATAGTCATCTGGTTAAGTAACTTAATCTATATTGTTATATTTTCTCCATAGTTTGAAATTTAAAGAATAATCGATTTAGATAGAGCAAACTTTTTCATAACAAACATAGGACAAGGGGCTTGTCATGGTTTATAGGAATAATATAGTCAGATATTAAATTATTTTCTATTTTGAAGAGTTTGAATTAAAATTTAACTCAAATATATGAAATTTCTCTCTTTAAAAATATTTTATTATTAATAATAATAAAATATCTTGCCTCATCTTCAGGAATATCACTTGAAATATGATCATGTTAATCCAAAAATCATTTTATACATTAAATCATCATTATCTTCTATGTTCTATTAACTTCGCTACACATATTTCACAATTTCTTTTCAACATTAAATTACTTATAATTAAATTAAATATAATTAGAATAAATGGCATTGGAGATCACTCACTATTTTGGTGACAACAATAATGTTAGGTCTACTGATAATGTATGATTTGGTAATAGTGAAATAATTCTTATTTTAAGACATCTCTAGAAATAAAATAATAATATAAATTATAAGTACTTACAGTGCAATTAACGAGTGGGAAATGCTATAAAAAGAAACAGCATGAATAATTAAACATTTACCAAAGAATCAGTTCTGCAAGAAATTTGGTGTGGTGTCGTAATATAAATTAAATGAGGAAAATTAAAAAAGAAAATGCATGTTCTAAAATATTAGAATAGAATGAAGTATATGTACAGCAAGAGTAATAAAATCAACTAGTAAAAACTAAAATTCTTGTATTGAATACAAGGAGAGTACAGTCCACTATGTATGTCTGTCTAACACAAAATCAAAATTAACACAAAAATCAGCAAGTATATTTCCCAAAATTAATTTGTCTATGAAATAGAGCTGGAAAAAATAATGGAAATTTAATACATACTGATTTTCATGTTAGTCTGCCTCAAAATAGTCGGAAAATAGTCGAAATGGTGAAAAGCCATTGATTCGTTCAAGAGATAGAGCCAGAAAAGTGAATGAAAATTTTGGGAAAAATACATGCTGATTTTCGTGTTAGTGTACCTCAAAATAGTCGGAAAATGGTGAAAATCCATTGTTTGTTCATGAGATAGAGCCGGAAAAGCGAATGGAAATTCGTGGAAAAACTATATGGTAATTATGGATCAGGCTACCCCAAAATAGTTGGAAAATTGTGGAAACAGTGAAAACCCATTGTTTTGTATACAACATACAGTCAGAAAATTGAATGAAAATTAGCATAAAATTATATGCTAATTTTCATTTCAAGGGAAATTTCGGAAAATTTTGATGATTATTATACAGCAAAATTGTCCAGAAAACTTTTAATTTAAGAAAATGTATTAAGCCAATCACTCACAGTGTTTCATAAAGGTTGAGATAAGACTCGAGTCTTTTGTTGTGAGGCTATATGGCTGGAGCCTTTTAGCTGAGGGTTCGAGCTTTGAGAGCTCAGGCTACGGCTCAAGCCCTCTGAATCTTCAATTTTCGAGCCTTATTTTACAACACTAGACTGTAGTTTTTATCCTCAAAAATGTAACACATTGGTCAATTAAAGTTGGTGTTCTTAAATAGAAAATTTGTTGACGATTTCCTGATCAGAAATTTAATGGAATTTTTTTTTTAATGTAAAATTTGTCCCTATAATCTGCAGTTGAGGAGTTGCATTGCTTTTAATTTAAAAAGTCATGTTTTGCCGACACCTTTTAAGTGCAGGGCTTTTTTCACGAGCTCTAGCTCTATAGGTGTTGCTCCGATCGAAAACTGGATGAATTTCTAGTTCAGAAATTTAATAGAAAACAGTTTTGTTATATAACATTTTTCGCAAGGACCTACCATTCAGAAGCTAATTACTTTGAACGAAAAGAGCCACCAATGTTTAAATTTACATAGATAATTTTGTTTTTCTTTCTTACTTTACCTCTGCAAAAGCAGTCAATTACAGATAGAAATATCTATGATCTATTGTTGTTCCTAGTCAGGGAGAAATACTAAAGCCATATTCTTTTATTTAATTGAGAAATAAAAGAGTTAAAAATAAACTAATCATTGGAAGTTCAATCACCAATTTCTACAGAACACTTATAAATTAAATAAATCCTATTTCAAAAAATGAATTAAACTAATCCGATACGGCATCAGAGTTGTTAATTTGAAGATATATTATTTCTTACAATAGCACTATTTCTTATAATAATATTTATTACAATTTCACTTTGGTTAAAATATCCAAAAAAATACTGATAATATTATTTGTTTTCAAAATGTTAATGGCTAAACACTTGACTCCTCGTCATAAATCAAATTATAGGTAGGAAATTGAATGAAGACAATTATTAAGAGAGTTTATGAAATTCCTATGGGCTATTTTTTTTTTTTTTTTTTTAAAAAGAACATTTTTGTTGGCATTTTAGAATAAGCTAATTAAATATATAAGGCCTGAAAGGATTCATTAAGTTATTTTTATATTTTAGCTATTTTTTAAATTTATTATTATCAAAATTATTAACTTTCCTAGTAAAGGTAACAATTAATTAGTTACCTCATCTCCATTAGTCAAAGAGGACAACTCGACTGTGACTTCAGCGATTTCTGTATCTTTTGATCTTTTTCCTTTATTGTAGACAGTGATCGTGAAAGTGATGACATCTGGTGGCACGTCACTAAAAAAAAATCAGAAAATAACTTAAGTTGAGTAACATTTATTCTTTAAACCTCGTAATTATCTAGAAAATGTTTACTCTAAAATGAATTCCTCATCCCAGAAAGGCTCAGGTCCGTTTTTCACCTTTGTTCTTGCAACTTTAACTTGATTAAGCGAAATGACACAAAAAGGATTGGCACAAACTTGTAAGGAATTCTGAAACAAAAGATTTATTGTTTTAAAATATTAAAAGATGAATGGAGTATAAAAACAAATAATATTAATGGTAAGGTAAAAATATAATTTATATCATGTAAAATAAAGTAAAATTGTTTAGATTTTAGATGAATGCTCAGTTGAAAAAAAAAAGGACTGTTTTTAATAAGTTGATGTTTATCAATATTTCTTTCTCACTCCATTCATTCTAATGTTATTATTATTGTTATTTTTTTAATCATAATACTATACTGAATTATTTTTGAAACATTATGTTTCTTGAGGAGGCTTTCTGGCATTCTTTCAAATAAAAATTCCATTGAGCTATTAAATTTAAGTAATTCTTAGACATTACTAGAAAATAAAATTTGCAGTCCCCAAAACGATGTGTGTGATAAGGGAAGTTAAACAGGAATATAACCTTTTATTTATTGTTATTTTATTTTTTAAAGTCCTAGTGAATTCATAAAATATGAACCGAAACATCCACACACATTAAAAGTAATTTTTTACTTTCACTTACCTATACATGGAATATATAGTAAGGGAAAGTATTGCGATTGTGAAAAATTTTTAATTCCAGTTTTCAACAGAAATACACTTTTAAGAGTCCCCTAAGTCCAAATGACCAAGTCCCGCAAAAAAGGTCTTTGTTGTGTGTGGTAAGTCCGTAAACAATAAGTCCTATGAAACTGAAATTTCATATTTAAGACAACTATATGCCCGAGATGTTACAGCAACTTTTTCATCAGTATCAGTTAACCAGGAGAGCCACTTTATACCATGTATTTTGCACCTATTAACGATTTTCTCAAAAACGGCTCTAACGATTTTGATTTAACATGCAATATTGATGTAAAATTTAATGGACTTTAATATCATGTAGGTTTTATTCTTATTGAAATAGTCTGACAGGGCTTAAATGCGATATTTTAAATTTTCTACCTTTAAAGTACCTTTAATTTTGTATATTATATGAATTGACCATATCATCTGGTTAGCAAATTTACAAAACCAATAAATACATAAGATGAACGAATTCAATATCCAACAAAAAACTGCAAAAATATTTTTTTTTTAGCAATTTTTTGTTTTTGAACATAAGAACAGTAATATAGATGTATAATATACCGTTAAAAAGCTAAAGATTTTAGAAAAAATATTATCTGATACACGGAATTGTAAAGGGTAATAGAGAGTGATGAAAAGCCGATAAAACTAACTGTTTCGGGTTCCCAAAAAGGGAAATTCAGGTTGACCGTGTTGGGCCTGTCAAAGAAGCAGAGCGCTCCAAGTGTTTCATTATATTATATGGGTTATATAATAAATATAAAGGAATAGCCAGGAAAACCAGCCTACAAATCTCCTCTGAAAACACAGAAGTGATGACAATGGATTCAAAATACAAGAAGGCAGTCGACACCATATGTGGAAGATCAGGGTAACGCAAAAATTCTATGGACACATGATGAGGATAAGCCATGAAAGGTTAAACTGGGAAATCTTTTGGCAATTCCACCAGTGCAAGAACATGACGGGGTTTTCAAGCAGATCAGGATTGGCATGGATACAGTAGGACTGAAGGATTCAGACTGTCAGGATAAGAAACCTATAGAAAGTCACTTAACGATATAAAGGTCTTTGTGAACAAAGAAAACAAAGGGGTTATGCGTCAGAGGAAAGAAAGTGCAGACACACAGAGCTAATGAGGAAAGTATGGAGTATGAGGAAGTAGAGAAAGAAAACCTAACATTGATATTCGCATGATGTTTAAGGCCTTTTGGCGTTAAAAAAAAAAAATTATTTATTTTTCAAATGTCATATTTATATGCTAATATGATCAAGATATTCTTTTAAATTTTGTTTGACTATGAATAAACTATTGACAATAAGATCATAATGATTTTGCTTTGTATGTTTAAACATTCTCATGCAATTTAATTTTTTTATAATATTTACAAACATCAATATTTTAGTGTCAAGAGAATTTAGATATTCATTATTTTAACTTTATATACCGTAAGAGGTAAGTGTTAAGACATAGCTTATCAATCATTTCGTTACTCTTTTCATTTGCTACTGATTTTAATTTGATTAAATACTGAAATAACGATATAAATATCGATATTTTTTTTGTGCCAATATTACATCAGTATCGATAACTGTCACAGAAATTTATATCAATATCCTATCTTTAGTGGGGAGCGGCGGGTCTAGCTTACTTTGACTCAGGGTCCCTAAAACATTTATTTCCAGAGGAAATTTAAATTAGAAAATGTTTAAGATTGCAATATTTTCCCTTACTATTCATTTCACATATAGGTTAGTGAAAGGAAGAGTCACATATTTTTCGTATCTCCTAATACTACTGGTAAGATAACCCTCAGAATTGAAACTATTGTCATGAGGCGCACAATTTAAGTAGTTATTAAAAGTAACGAACAGTGAATTATATACCAACAGTGATAAAAATAAAATTAGTAAATCAAACAATAATATTCTTACCTATGAGCCTCAAGGATATGCAACTGGAGACATCGTAACTCCCGTAGTCTTTGCACCTTCGGAGAGCGAGTCATCTGAGCTACGCACAATGGCTTTATAGCACTAATCCAATCCTAGGATCAAACAAATAAATAAAAATAAAAAAATCATTTATTTTTACATAAACATACTCCAAATTATTACATTATGGTTTATTATTTCCTAATAACTATATTATAGCATTATAATTTATCATATTATATACCTATGTAGGAAATTCATTTTTTAATGAAATAAATATTTTTCGATTAGCCTCAGTATAATGAAGTGACATTAAATGAATTAACAGACAGCTAAAGTAAGATGAACCAGCTACACAGTTTATTAATATTCAAGAAAAAATAGCACTCATAAGTTCAAAATTTAGTATGCTATATCTCCGCTATTTCCTTTGTTTTTTAAATTCCCAATTGTCATGATTTGAAATGACTTTTAAAATTTTTCCTCTACTCTCAAAAATAACCGACCTCATTCTAATTTCTTTCATTTATTCTTAAAATAATCAATTCACCATACCATGGTGTCCTGATTCTAAAACTGTACATTTCTTCTTTATCTTCAAAAATAACTGAGTTATTTTAATTTATTTAATTTTTATTTCTTTATAGCACTATTTACTTCCTTTACAATAATTGATAAAATACCTACAGGAGAAATAAAATGTTATTGATTAAAACATTAAAATATTATTGAGTTATTGATGTAAAACATATTTAATCAGCCACCATTTTGAAACTAATCCGCTGATACTAATGTTGAGGATCATTGTTAGGTTACCTATTTTGTTTTTGCCTAATTTGGAATGATTGGTCCAGCAGTTTTGAAGGAAAGCTGGAGACGGCTTCCAGCAGAAAAACAGAGTTTTTAAAATTAGGATTCTACATATCTTGAAATGTAAACCTCAAATTTTAAGTGGGAGTTTATTTATGTTTTCCTTGGTAGATTACAAAGGTTAGTTATTGAAAAAAATAAACTAAAATTAATTAAAGTTATAATTAAATTATTTATTACCTGAGCTATATCTCCATTTGTCGCAGAGATGTATGTAGTCGTAGCCAAACAAGGCAATGCACGCTCAACTATTTGAAAGCAATTTGGCCTCTCGAACACACTATCGTGAACTTGATACAGGTAAGCACATGATAGGTCAATCAAACCTTTTGGTTTAGTTCTCTATTCAATAAAATAATTGATATTTATAAATTGATGTTCAATAATAATAAAAAAATTTAAAATCATAATAATAAATGGTACCTTAGGATTATCGTAAAACATCAAGTGAGTATCGGTTCCATCAACAATGAGGACAAAATACATAGATTTCCATTTTTTATTTTTCTCACTTTTTTTACACAAGTATCCCTGCATCTTGATTCCTAAATTAAAAAGAAACATTATAAATAAAATGTTTAGGCCT
The DNA here is from genome assembly GCA_023052935.1 of Piezodorus guildinii. Classification (NCBI taxonomy): domain Eukaryota; kingdom Metazoa; phylum Arthropoda; class Insecta; order Hemiptera; family Pentatomidae; genus Piezodorus; species Piezodorus guildinii. Next base: position 140,279,562 of record CM041293.1, read on the forward strand.
AATAAAAAAATAGATAAATAATTGTCCTCTAATTAAAAAAAAGTTTACCTTTTATCTTCTTAAGCCCAACTTGTTCCCTGCACTCCCTTAATGTCGCATATATCTTCTCTGCATGTTGCACTCCTTTGATTTTACAGGACCATCGCTTTCAGACATTGTCTATAAAATTAGTAATAAAATACTTATTAATATACATTTACGATTTTGTTCCGAAAAATTAAGAAATCAGCTTGCAAAGAAAATTTTTAAGGAAATTCAGAGAATAAAAACCATTCCTTGAACTGCTTAAGAAAGGTATTTTAGAAGGTAATGCTAAATCAAAAATTACTTTCCACAAATAAAAAATATTTGGAACTTTTTTTTTCATCATTGCAATAAAGAGTAAAAGTATTTTGAAATGAGGGAGAAGAAATTTTCAAATCGTAAGTGAATTGTCTATTATAGTTCAAGTATACGATCACCTGTGGTGAAATGGTTAGCATAAAACTTTTCTGTGCCCAAGGTCACGGGTTCAAACCTGGCAGATGCCCCTGGGATTTTTTAATAGGAGTAGAAAATCCTCAGTCATGCCATTTTTCGGAGGTGGTCCCGAGCCTGTGCGACGTCAGGTGCTAGTTAAAGATATCAATCCTAATTAAACTTTGAAAGGCAAAATTCAGGACTCCTACTGTAGCATCGTCCGATAAGCCATAGTAGCATGAAATGACGTTAATAGAATAAACATGTCTAGCTATAGTCTTATTTGAAGAACATCCATTCAAAGTAGGCACCCATCAAAGTAGGAGAAATATATCTGTGGCGGTCGTGAATAAGTGGTTAAGTCAAAATCTTTCATTTTACAGGTGGGCGGCTTAAACTTTACATAATACCCAAAATAGAGTATTAACATACAGCTTTCTTTCCACCTAAAATTTCTTCCACCAAGAAATTTCTTTAACCAATTTAACACGACGTTGGAGACGGTCTGAGGGAGCGATACTTGGAGTTAACTCATTTTTTATATAACTCGAGTTATCCAGTTTTTCACGACCGCGACAGATATCAAAAAGGTATTATTTAGAAATTATTGATTACAGGCCTAAAAGAACTGCATATCCCACAGATGTCATAAAAAATATTAGTAAATCAATATAAAGAGGGAGTATTACACTTGTTTACAAAATTCAAAACCCATTTTTCTTTTAAACCTATGTAAAGAAGATGATTTATTTCAACCAAAAATAAAATTACAAACCTCTTAGATAAATAAAAATACTGTGGGTGACAAAATTTAGAAGACAACTAGGGTCATCATTATGTGGTGCTATAATGGTCTGCCAAATAAGTGTTTTGTAGAGGTACGTTTTAAAATGTTTGTTATTCGACTATGGATTTTGAATTTTTTTTCATAAAGTTCACCAGGGCAGATAAATTATTTTAACTTATTGCAACCACAGACAAAATAAAAAACTTTCTTCTCCTTTTTTATCTGAAACTAGACATTTTACATATCTTTATACATATTATATATTCAAAGCACTCTTTCGATGGGCACCACTTTGAAAAACCTCTACTTAAACAATGCAGATAAGTTCAAATTGAATGCTGATAATATACATCATATCAAAGTATGACTTAAATTTTCTCCATATAAGGCAAGAATTTTGCCTTAGCTCATGGCCTATTAGAAATTTTGTCTGCTCGAAAAGAAATATTGCATTCTCATAGAGAGAAATTATCCTCTATCATAGTGCTATTATTATTCATTTAAACTATTATTATCAATTTTTGACAAACAATATTATTTATTTAAAAGTGACAACATAAACTAACCCTGCAAACTGGTTGTAGTAAAGTGTGCCCTTCAACTATCTGCTCCTTACGGTAGCGATTGATAACAGCGTCTAAACACTCAAACGTTCTTCCTCCCATCAGGTAGCGCACACCTTTCTTCTCAATTCTAAATCTCTGTATTTGATTATTGATATGGAAAAAAAGTGAATAATCCCCAGGAGAATTATCAGATGGTCGGACAAGAAAGCTTCCTGGTCCACCTAAAACAATAGAAAAAAGTCATATTTTATTTCTGTATTAATTTTACTTCTATTTGTTGATTGACATGAGAAGTAGTCAGATTCTTTGGAGTATATTAACATATCAAGAGGTATATTCCTAGGGACTGCCTCGACCCCTTTGGTCTTGTCTAGCAATGGCACCATTGTTATCTTCATTACATAAAGAAGGACATGGGTATAAAGTAAATTTAAAAGAATCCACCATGGCGATCAGTCATGGCTTCTACAAGGATGATTTGAAACTTTACGCAAGAAATAAATCTCACCAGCAGTCTATGGTGATGACGGTGGCCTATTTTAGTGACTCAATACAGATGTCACTTAGTATAAAAAAATGCGCAATTCTACATGTGGTGAAAGGAAAACCATTTACTCCTGAAAACATTTTTGATGAAGAACTATGTTAGAAGCATCTTCATAAAGAAGAAAATTTTAAGTATCTGGGGATAGGACAACATGAAAAATAGCAAGAAAGGACGTGAAACAAAGACTGACAGAGTTATTAAAAAAAGAGACTTAAGACTATCCTTGCCACGCACTTATCATCAGGATCAAAAATAAAAGCTATAAATACCTGGATTATCTCAGGCATTTCTTATAGCTTTGTAAATGTAAAGCGATCTACAACAGTGCTAAAGGAATTGAATAGACTAATACGTACAAGAATGACTGGATCAGGAATGCATCATCCAACTGCATCCACTGCCAGGCTTTACCTCTCGAGAAAGGAAGGTGGGAGAGGTCTGAGGAACATCGAGGAGGCGTGCTGAAGACAGGAAATGATGCTAAGCCAATATTTTAAACAAAGCGAGCCACTACTGCACAAAGAAATATGCAATCTTGACCATAATCACACTGATCTACAGTTGGGCTCTCAAATTGCTGCACCCAAAATCATTACCGACTGCGATAAGACTGGATAAATGGAAGTCTAAAATACTGGAAGATTTTTTCACCACCTCCAGCAAGCAAAAATAGATAAAGAACTTTTTAATACCTTGCTGGTTAGAGGATATTCTTCCCCAAAACGGAGGGCTTTCTGATGGCAATCCAAGATCAGGTCATACTGGCGGCATGTCTTAAAACAACAGAATCTATCCGACAAGTGTAGGCTCTGTGCAAGTACGTTCGAGTATATTCAGCACATTACTGGCAGAAGCGGTGCACTGGCTGGGACGGAACACCTCAAGAGGCATGACGATGTAGTCAAGGTCTACCACCATGCCATTGGTTTAAAAATAAAGTTCTTAAATGAGCCAATGCCATATTATTAATATAATCCTAAAAGCCTTGTCCAGAATGAAGGAATTAGGTTGTAATAGAACCACTGACCATAAAGTGGCTCACATGCCTGATAACGCTGTGATTGATAATAATCATAAAACTGCCGAGATAATTTATATTGCTGTACCTACCTACTGAAGGGAACACTAACAATCTGTGCAGAAAAACCCAAAAGTACCAGGCTCTTGCAGCTGAGTCAAAAGAACACAGATTCGTCCAATGATCAGTGTTCAAACCCAAGCCACTGAGATCAGACTTAACACAATCCTTCCATCGACACTTCGACCTACCATTCAGTGGACTCATCTCTTTTTGGACGAAATATTCTACACAGTACCTTATTTTCGAAAACCTTAAGACATTATTCATCCTTCAAAGTAAGCGGCGATATAGTAGATAACAACTCATAAATACTATGATATATCTAAAGATAAAATATAACATCTAAAAACTAATTATAAATACATTTTTGGTTTGGTAATCTAGTTACTACAGAAATTGTTTCGATTTAAATCCTTTTTAAAATGGAATTGAGTAAAAAATGGTGGTTCACTCTAGGAATCATATCCTAGTTACCTTTTACCTTTATGCCTATTGCTAAGAATCCTTTCAGCTATAATGGTGTCTTGAACTCATAAAAAAAAAATTAAATTTAAAAAAAAAGCTCAAAATATTAAAATTAGGCATATCCTTTGAAATAGTAAAAATTGTCCTTCAGACACCGACCTCAAGTCTGGTTTATTAAGTATTTTTACTTTAAACACTCTATAGTTGACTTGAACCTTTATATCAAATGTTTAAGGATATTAAATAGGTTTTTCAAGAGGTGAAACAGGATATCGTTCCAAGGAAAACCTCATATAGGAAAAGTAGAAAGGAAGAGGTTGTGCTAGGAAGGCTAAGAATAGCCTTTACACACAGCTATCTAATGAGAGACCTGGAGTAGTAACCACCAAATTTTCAATTCTTCAATAAAAATATCATGTAAACAATCATTAATATATTGATCAGTTAACATATTGAAAAATCAGTGAATATTGAAAATTTAAAAAATGCATAAAAAAAGGCTGACTACTCACACTTAACCAACATGTCAACGGCTTCACTTTTAGTAACAGAGGGATGAAACCAATTAAATACGGTGTTTGGATCTATGCTATCATCAAGATCGTCCACGAGATCTCTGAAGATCATCCCTTGCTCTCCAGTTCTGTGGGCTGTGACCCACAGCCAACCGTCACCCATATCATTATGCACGAAAAATATATCTCCTTTCTGAAAGCTAAACATTAAAAAAAATAATAATAAGTAATGAAATTAATTTTTGTGGAAGAAACATGTGGTCATGATTAATTAAATGCTTTTTCATTCTTCCACGATTCATTTTACAACAATTTTATTTTGAGTTTTTTTTTTTTCAATCTCAGGACTATCTGTCAACAAATGATGGTTTCTATCATCTATCATATTAGTATCAATTTTGTCATAATAAATTTAAATTATTCACCATATAAAAAACTTAACTTAAATAGTCCCATATAATATTTATTAAATAATATTTTGCTATTTATGATAGAGTTTTTATAAGGTGAAAAAATTTCTAATGAAATTTTAATTCATGTTGACCAAGTTAAACAAATGGATAATAGACCATTGTTCATTATGTCTCCAATGTTATTTTAAAGTCAACTTCTTTAGGGGTCAATTGTTAATACTTCTGAAATAATTTGAATTATATGTATTTTTCAGAAAGATTGTCATTTCTTAACATGGGCAACAATCCAGCTACTTCTTTATTTTATATTATAGTTTAATGTCTTATTTTAACAACTCTATTAAGGAATATTCGTAAAGAATGAATTCAAAAATAGTAAACCATCAACACATTTATACTTTACAACTATGATTATAAATATCTTTTTTAATTTAATTGAAAAATATCAATCATGATTTTTTGTTTAATTACCTTCTTTACCTGATAAATCTTTTCACCTCTTAAAAATATTTCAATTAAATTAATTTAATTTAAATAATTTATTTCTATGAACTAACGCTCAATACTTCAAAACTACTATCGTCAGTTATATAGTTTTAGTTAAATTATATATTTTTTTTGGCATTAATTACACACTTTATTAGACAAATAAAAGCTTTTAATCTCAAATTGAGTCATAAATAATATTAACTCTGATTGGAAATGATTCAGAGCTAGCTTATTTCTAAGATATGATTACTCAGGAGCGAAAATTGATCTGTAATTAGCATAGTATTGCTGTCTTAGTAATCAATATTATTTACTTCTGAGACATTATTTATTTAAGTTTCATCTCTTCCTATCAAGTCTTCATTTTATAGACCACATTAAAATAGAAAATTAATGTAACTCACAACATTTAAAATAATGATGAGAAATAAAAAAAATTTAAGGTTATTACAAAATAAAAGGTAATAATTCTATTAATCATTCATTCCTGAGGAATAAATTCAAAATACTATATGTTTCAGGATTGCAAAGAAATAACAGTTACACCAAAGCCATAATTTTAAAATTTAAATAATAAAATTAACAAAAAACAAACTTCCATTGATATCCTAAATTACCTTAACCATTAAAACACATAAACAGTTTTATTTTTTATAGGTAGGTAGGCAGGGGAGGGGTTTTAGGGCGATAATTTTTTATAGTTTATGCAAGATGATTTGAATGAGATCACACTCTATCACCAGGTTTTTTTACCAATTATCACTCTTTATAGAGACTGTGTGAGTCCAGGAAGGTCTCATAAGAACCCTGAATCAACCCAGAACATAACATATTACAGAATAACAAAATTAACCCTAATATAACAGATTCCATTGGTGGGAACTGGGCCACAAATTCACCTTAATGTTCTACTCTTGGACTTTTACTGTGAACCGGGTAATGTCCAGCATTGGAAGCATAAGTGAGAACTGGTCTTACCAGCGTCTTGTACAATTGCACTTTTGTATTTTGAGAAATGGATCTGGCTCCTCAAATGCTTCAGTAATCCTAAGTAGGTATTTTATATCCCATATTATATTATATCCTAAGTACTAAGTAATATTTGCAGACATGACCCATTAATGACTTTCAGCTTGTATATCATATATATCTGGAATCTGGAGGAATGCTGAACTAAGAAGACTTTACAAGAAATCAGACATTGTGAGAGTAATCTAAATAGGTCGGCTTTAAGTAGAATGACCCAGAATCAGATTCCTAGGATGATCCAGCGAAGCAGCCAGGTCCATCTTGAAGACCCAGAATTGGAAGGCGTTCGCAACCAACAGAGAAGACTGGATGACCAAACAGCAGGAGGCCTTAATCTACAGGAGTTATTAAGTCATGGGTGATGATAATATAATATGATAAGTAATAAAATGGAATAGATAATTATCCCGTCACAACCTAAATCGAACAGGAACCAAACACTAAGTTTAGTAGAGCCCCAGCCATTGAGTCAACCCTATGTCCTATATAGACCATATATAATAAGATTGCATATTAAAGTTAGCTAGTAACGAGTTTTAAGATTCAGATATCTAAAATAAATTATTCTATGAACTGGCATAAAGGCTATATAACACAGCATTTAAGTACTGTCATACTTGCAAAATTTAATGAGAACATATATAGGGAGGGTCCTTCTAAGTGATTTTCATTCTTTTTAACTTGATTATACCAGTAATCCAACGCCTCATTAGAATTAGACATTTATTCAATTAATTTTGCATGTTTGCCTCATGCAATATTAAAACTTGAGTTGCTAAAAAGTTTGGTAATGAATTTAAAATATTAGAGAATAATAACAGTTGATTGCCTAATTTTCAACAATCCTAGTAATTCCCAGACATCTTCTAGATATAGGAACCTGAAAAAATTAATACAGTTGTAGATCTTGAAAATATAGGATTAGGGTCAGTCCTCACTATAAAAAAAATAATAAGTAGCTTAAAATATTTCAAGACTATAACAGATCCTTTTTCCACCAAAAAAACAATATTCATATTTTAAACTTTTGTTCCAATCAGCTTTGAAATTATTCAGTCATAAATTTCAATTTAAGATACAGTAAAAAAAAAATGCAATTAATATAATCCAAAATAATGGAAGAATAGCGTGCTCCAGGTAAAATATAAGTAGTTGGTTGGGAGTGCAGTCATAGAAAAACTTCAATTAAGTGAAATTAATTTATTGTACCGACGACTTGGCTTACATTGCCGTCCTTCATCACCAACAAAACTTCATGACATGGCCTTCTGAAGAAACAGAACAGTCTTTAGAAGAAGACCCTTCATCTGAAGTGGTACATTTTTTTTTTTTTTATTAATATTTCTCATTTCTTATAAAGTTTTGCTTTAAAAAATAATATATTGTAAATTAATTAATTTAGTAATTAAAATACAGATTGACCAATACTTTATATTTAAAATAAATATGTTTTCATAAATTAAAAACAAAAATTCCTTCAAACTTTTAAATTTATTGAATTGTTCTTCCGGTAAAAAAAATTACATATTTTATTAAATTGTAGATGTAATTTTATTCCATAAATAAGTAAATGGAAGGATTTTATTCTTCACTCGTTTTATAATTTTGTTCATATTTTAAAATTGTTTTTAAATCACAAGATACAGACTGTGCTGGCGACAAAGACAAAAGAATTTATTTTAATACTCTAGCTCAACTACAGTTCTTCAAGGTTTGTTATACGTAAATAACAAGTTAGGGATTCATCAGTCATTAATGATTAGGAAAACTAACTAATAGGTTTTAAAGTAAAGGATAATAAAAATTAAAGTAAAATAAAAAATTGTCTTAAACATCACATAATCATTTAAAAAATTTCGGGTTTTTCAAAAACAATTACATAAAAACAAAGATAGCATTTCTAAATAATCTAATTAGCAGGATAAAGTTTTTAAAATCTTTTAACTAGAAAACTAATAATCAAAACCATAAACTAACGTGTATAATAACAAAAATGTTTTCAAGAAAATATAAAATCATCCTTACAATACCTAATCATTTATTAAATTACTAAATGAAAAATTAACATCTAACTAGCTGTAAATTAATTACATTTGAATTGTCATGTCAGAACAGATAAATAGATAAAATATTATTTTATTTTCTGAGTAAATTTTAATTTTAAATCCAGATATCAAAAGGAACATCTATTTCTACCCACTCACTGATTCACTGGGCTTATCTGACTCAGGCAACTTTGCGTCAATAAAAAAAAGGCATAAAGATTACTTCTGTGCTTATCAATAAAACCAAGTAAAAATAGATTTCAAAAAGTAAACGAAGTTCAGCAAGAAATATATAAACATTTACCACATACTAACCATTAACAATGTAAAAAAATAAAATAAAGAGTACATTGTATTTATATAAAACTAAGGAAAATTTTATTAATTTCATAACTCCAACAGTATATTTTAAAATTAAATTACCATATTTAATATGGTTATAAGCAGATAGAAACTTGATACTAGTTTAATATTTAATTCCAAGACATGCAACATTTGGTTTACTAAATTTGAAATAAAATTTTGATTGAGACTCAGTAAAAGTATTAACAATTTTGATAAAAACAACCAAGTAAATAATAACTGTATTGATGAACCAAAAATACTAAAATAAATTTTATGATAATTAATATAACATTTTTATTTATATTGATTAAGTTAATTAAAGGACCCTAAGTGAATAGTAAACAATAATAAAAAAAATAACATTGTATATTATATTCTCTAAAAAATACCTGAGTTCATCAGTGTCTGGCATTTTTGTATATGGCAAGATGGCAACAACTCTTTTCTTATCATTAACTGGTTCAGGAGGTGGCACTGGATGAACAAGCCTTTCTCTCTTGAGAAGATCTGAGCAGTTGGTATAATACCCAATAAGATCAGAGAGGGAATAGAACTGTCGTCCACCAATGTAAAAATCACCACAAACAGCAGTGATTCTTCAGAAAACAAAGAAACATTAAAGACAAGAAAGTGTTAATTAAAACACTTAGGACAAAATAATTTTAATTTTGACATACCGAAAATGATTTATACCAGTTTTTCCTAAGTACGAAAGTACATAGGAGCCTGGCTTTCTATCGCTCTCTCTAACAAGGTAACTTCCCATTTTAGCAGCTTGACATAGTCTTTCTTCTGATGTGTAGCGATCCAGCCTTCCATGATACCATCTGAAAGTTGAACATTCAATGTCAAACTATCAATCCAATGTGCTTGGTAATACAATGCTTGTCACCATGCCAAATGGTGCACATCAATAATGAAAACAAATACAACTAGCAAATATAGTAAAAGAATAAAAATCTAATCAGTGAATGATCAATATGATACAATGAAACTAAACATCAACTCTTATCTTTCAAGACATAATCAATGGCTAACAAATCATTTTTTTAATTGTTGTCCCTTGTCATTAACATACTACATAAGGTTCATCCAGTTATTTTAAAAAGGGTTAGAATAAACATCACAAATGTGTTAATGTCAACTAACTGTGTTTCTGGCGGAGCGTTCGGTACAGTTTCATTTCCGACAATTTCTTCTGGGTCGGCCATAAAAGGATCGAATTCGTCAGCTATTGCTCCATCGTGCCCTTCTTCACTGCCGGTACTCGGGGAACCGTGTAATTTTTCCTTGGACATGATGTTGACACCACAACCACCACGGATAAACTCTGCCATGTTCGTCTCCTAGTATCACATAGCCATAGCGATAAGAGGAGTGAATGGACCTAGTCATGAAGTACCGCAACTTTAACACTGAATGGTCACATTTGCCCAAAGCAACAGCAGATGTCAGCACGGTTGAATCAATGCAGTAACATATTTCCTCCATTTTTCAAAAATTATATCTTGATCAATTTATGTGACAAGTGTTATATTTCATTTGTATTTTGACATATATAATTCAATTTATGTCCTCGAATTGATTTATTATTATCCTAAATATTTCTCCTCACTTTAAACAACAATAAATAACGATTTAGTTTAACGAAAGCTATTCGAATAGGCAGTGTACATAAAATTAATAAAATTAAATAGAAAAACTAAAATTTAAATATTTTCGAATCTCAAATAGTCGGTTTGATCTTATAAGACGCTGACCTAGCTCTTGGGTTCAGAACACAATAGACAATCAAGATTTTATTAAACTAATCTCATTCACAACAATAATAAAGTTAATTTAGTAGACTTCAACAAACTTAGTAGGTACTTAGGTAAAAAACTGAGGGGAGAGTTACCTTGGCTGTCACAAGATTTTGTTTCATTTTTTTCCGTGCTGAGTTGGCTTCATACCCTAAATGAGCACTCAGTTCGTCTCAAAGCAGAGTAGATTTATTTTTATTAATTGATTATTTAAAAACGTCTTAAAATAAAAGTCAAATATTAACAACGCCTGAAAATAAGGTTTCTTGTGAAAAAGGTCACGCGAGTTACGTTCTATCCAAAGTTATGTATATTTTAAATTAAACATATAACTTTCGAGTATTATGGATCCATAAAAAAAAATGGCAAGTAGCCTAACTTGGTAATGGGGGAAAAAAAAAATTCAAAGTTGGTAACTAATCACATGAAAGAGATTAATTTTTCACTGTTCATCGGTACAATGGACTAAGCATCCTCATCTCAGAGCATCTTATTATAAAATACAAAAATTTTCTTCTAAGTAAAAGTTTTTCGCAGTTGTTATTTCGCTCAAGAGAAATTATTGTCATCTTCTCAGGCGTTGATGGCCTTCGGGTTTTACGCCTGAAAGTTCAAAAAAAAAACAAATTAGCAGCAATAAAGATTACTTTCCATGACCGTGAATGGCGATAGATTTAGGGACCGTCAGAGCAGTTCAAGAGGCAAAACGTTTCCTTACGGCCTGAAAATTAGGTTAGCTGAAGCTGAGCCTTTGTACAACCTGAGGTGTGATTGCTTTATCTGTATGTCTCTACGTTTCCATTTTGAGGACTTAAGCTTCTCGGTACGGCACCAACCGAGTCTTTTTCGAAGGTGTTTATGTAAGTGTCTGAACATTAACATTAATGATCCTCTTCTTCTATGAACGAAATTCCATGAATAAAAATAATTTGCAGGAATATTTCGTTCTAAGGAGTATATTTTCAAATTGGTCAGTATAAGTGAGGTGAGTTCGGGCGCTCTCGACTACTCTGTAGATCAAATATTAAAAAAAATTAAAAGTTTGCTTCAGGATTTCCGTACAATGTTAACCATTGCTAATATCAGCTGAGTTCCCATCTTGATTATTGACCAGTTGGAAGTCTAACCAAGAACATCAAGTAATCCATTAGAACTCCTTCATACATGAATATTTTGGATCGTATTAGGCTCCTAGATCACTCGCTTGTGAAGGCCTTAGTTCATTAAAAGGTTTACACAAAATCATCAGATCTTGAACCTACTTTACCTGCAGTCTGAAGCTTTCTTGAAAAATCCATCACACCTTAAAAAGCGGACTTTTGTTTCAAGCATCCACAAACATAAAAGTATCGTTTTGATAAGGAATAACATCTTTCCAATAGCCATTTATTGATAGAAAAATATACAACGGATTTTATGAGAATAAATGAACCATATCATTCAAGATAGAAAAAAAAAAATACCTTGCTTGTCCATTCATGTTCGGTCCTGTTAACCCGAAGATAATGGTCAGGAATTCGTTGGGCACAATCAGTCTCACCATACTTCGGATTCAATACATATGCAAAACTTGCGGTTGACAGTGGTCAATCAATATATATTCTTAGTTATAACCTTTAAATTAAATGTACATATCATAATACTTGTGCGTACACCAAGGCTGAACGTTCTTCATTTCAGCCTCTAAAAGCATACTCATAAATGGAGAGTAAGAGTTTGATAGAAACATATTCAAAACTTATATTTCTAACCACATACACGATTTTTTTCATTTATAAATAATAATCGTCGTTATCAAATCTTGCACACAGCATTGTCTAAATTCAGCAATGACTTCATTCCTTATGAAATTGCTTAATGCTCAGGTACGTTTGGGTTCACTTAGTGGAAACTATCCAATTTACACAATCTATCTATATTAAGATCTCTCATGATTAAAACAAAAAATAATAAGATACTAAAACTGGGTATTGCTAAACAGATACAACTATATTTATATCAATCCTATTACTACATCTTATCAATATGGCCCATTCTGACTAATTTTATTGACGATTTTTCAATGTATAGAATTTAGACTCACTATTGTGGGAATTCGTTAATTGTAAAAAACTGTTGTAAAAGAAATTAATTGAATGAAGTTTTAAGCTAACGATTTAATATTCAAATAAATCGCGAGGAGTCTGTCAAATATCAAGGACTTTGATAAGAAAAGCATGGGGCAGTGTCCTGGAGGTTCTTCAATTGTTATCCCAGTTCTATTTATAGTATTTTTTAGCCGGAGTGTGTTTTCATTTTGTTTAATTTGAACCGCTTTAATTGGTATTTTTGATCAGTGATATTGATATACAGAAATGAAGAGTAACTTGTATTGATTTTATATTATGTACAGAGTTCTTAAAGTGAGTTCATTATCTTATAACAGCTATCAGGCCTTTCATCCTCATTTGTCATTTCTTCATGGTCATAACTTAAAGTGCACTTTGTGCAATAAAATTGGAAGACATCAGATAATTGGAGGTTTGAATATTAATTAAAAAATATTCTCATGATAGTAAAATTCCTGTTTAATGGCTCTTTGAATGATTGTGGAATTTTTGTACCAGGAAATGTCTTTGAATGCACTACAGCTCATTATTCCACCAACGTTTCTACCAACCCATCAGTAAGTAATCCTAATAAAAAGAGGAAAAACTTGAAAAGGAGCAAATATATTGAACTATTAGAAGGTAAGAATCTATCAATAGTGTAGTTTATTTGTACTCCTATAATTTATTAATCTTAATCGAATTTTAGTATCCAAAAATCGAACTAGTGAAAGAAGAGCTAGGGTGAAAACTCTTAATGCTCGAAGTTGGTCTAAATTGCGTGAATTTGAGGATATAGTCAACCAACCATCTATAGAAACTATCCCAGAAGTTGAACATGACTTTGATGGAAAATCAATTGAAATTCTTGAAAATCAAGAATCAGTGGAGACCCTCACAGAATTGCAAGATGAGCCTAAGAAAGAGTATGTAATGTTTGCATTGAATAATTATAAATGCTTATGTATGTGCATAATTGACTGAGTTTCAATTAGGTTTTTTACTTTCAAATGTACCTATCTATAATGAAAGAAAAAAAAAGTTATATGTAATGTTTCTTTGAAATGTAGCTATCAATTTAAGTATTTTTACTAACAAAAAGTGTTTATGTTCATAATGCACATATATATAATAATATATATATATATATATAATATATATATATATATATATATATATATATATTTTTTTTTTTTTTATGAATCTATGAAATGTTGATTTTGCGGAATTCTTCTATCTTTTATAAGACTTAATTATTTTAATTACTAATTGTGATTTTTTATATTGTGTTTCTTAGTGCAATTTAACTTACATTATCACTACTTAGTACTTTAGCACTTGATAGCATTTATTGTCCATTGAGCCTATTAGTTTAATTGTATATTTTCGATTATTCTCTATCTTTGCCTAAGAAATTATTCAAACTATTAATCATCTGTGTGATTCTGTAATGGATTAATTATTATTTATATTAATGTAATGGAAAACGAAGATGAAGTATTAATCAGTATAATTGTCAAGTAATGTTTTATTTGTAGGGTTAAGAGCAATTCAGTTTACACAAAGCTTTCAAAAAAGAACAAAGAAAAGTTGACAAGATCTAAATTGCTGGACTTGGACAGTTTCGGCAAAGAAAAAAGTTTTAATTCATCTCTAGTCAGCTATGTAGAACTCTGTGTAAGTTTTTAGAATGTTTTTTTGTTGATTAAAAATTGCTGTCAGTTTTGCTATATTAATGCTATGCTTGACCTGATGATGACCATGATTTATATTCTTCTCTTGTAAACCCTAAACAAACCTGTACCACTATAGAGATTAGTTCTGTTCCTAGGCCAATGGGCATGCAATGAGGTGATTAGGCCTTGATCAAGCTTAGCTGTCAGGTCTTTACCCCAATTTTTAGGGTGCCCACTTTATAGAGGCTGGGTCCCAGGAGGATCTCCTTATTCTAGGGTCACCCACCAACTAAATTAACAGAATAATTAATGTTTAGCCACAGTCGGGATTCGAACCCAGGACCCGAAGAACAGTAGACTGCTAGAACACACCCGCTCTCTTTGATTGATTAATCAATTAATTATTACTTTGTGGACGTCATGTAAAATGATTTCGTATATGCACATGTTACTTTAGCCTGTTGTTATTCATTATGCATCCTGTTAATGTAATTTTGCTTGTATAATTTGGCAGTTTCCATCAGATCCAATGTTTAGAAAATATGTTTCCTTATATTCTGTACTGAAATTAGTTTTGGTTTTTAATTCCTACATCTTTAAATATGTATGTTTATTAGAAAAATTGAAATTATTGTAAGAATTTATCTGAATTCAATTAATTTTATTTCAGATGAACTGTGGTTTCCTCAATCGTGGTTGGTTTACTGTTCTCTATTACTTGAAGAACAATAAGAAATTACTTATCAAAGATGAAAGGGTGTTCAACATTTTAATGGAATGCTGTGCCAAGAATGTTAGTATTAAAAATATTTTATTATTCCACTTTTTTTTTTTAAGGATATGGTAGTAGTTTTTTTTTGGGGGGGGGGTTTAGTAATATGTAAATTAATTCATATTTTTTAGGGAAATATCGACAAATTGATGGAAATCTGGAAAACTATGGTTGAAACTGCTAAAATCAAGCCAACAGCAGTGTCGTTTGCTAGAAGGTTAGTATTTAATTAATTTTTATATTTTAGTTTTTCTTAATTATTAAATATTAAATTGATCATTGGACACTGTGTTGATCAAGTATGTTGGGACAGCTCCCTCAGACTTTTCGAATCAAAAGTGGCACTGTTTTGAATCAGGCCCATGAGAACAAGCTGACTTTTACTCTGTGACAAATACACAGATTAAATTTTAGCCTTCCCACTGAAATGGTTTATCTGGATAACTTATCCTTACCATCATAATTGATTTACCTAAGTACATTAAATCCATATAAAATAAACAAACAAATTTACTAGGATAATGTATTTAACATGTTATTTGTGATTTATTATACATGGATATATTCTGAAGTCAAGGTTTGCATCAAGGAGGAATTTACATGCCAGAAAAGAAAGTCACTATTAGGCTTCATAAATTTGAGAACTTCTAGGAGTCTACTTATCTGGGACCACTCAAGATAATAACCTTATTGTTGCGATTAGAAGAAGTATAATAGCAGCCAACAAATGCTACTTTGGGTGAAGCAGAAGGATTCCTTCCAAACAAAGCAAGCTCCTTCTTGAAGCTGCATCCTGTACTTCTTTATGGATCGGTGTTGGGCAACTTCAAAGGCTACCCGAAAGGAACTTCTTATTTTTTAAATAAAATTTTTCTGCTGTGCTTTTGGAGGAGTGAAAGTTGGAGAGGAGTGGAAGCGGTGCACAGACCAGGACTTATGCAATGCTTTCGAGGAAGCTGATGTCAAAGCAATGAAGTTAAGGCGCTTGAGGTAAGCAGGACACACAACAAGGATGGCAGGTTGAGAAATGTCTAAAATATTTTTTACACAGCCAATCTATTGAACAAGAAGAAGAGGAAGACTGAGCTGAGATAGTCAGATGGTGTAGCAGGAAACACTCGCAGCATACTGGAAGTTAAGAACTAGATAGCGTTGACACAAGACCATGACAATGGGAGGAAACAGTTGGAGGAACCAAGACGTGTTACAGATTGTAGAGCCGTGAAATAATAAGTGTTTCAATGACCATAATCTTCCCTTACTAACCTCTCCTATTGTTTGTTCATTATAAGATTTTAATTTAAATATTTAATTTTAAATTGGAGACTTTCTTTGGTTTCCTTTTTAAAATTTATATTTCTACTAGGAATATTATAATATAATCTATTCAGAAACTTGAGAATAGAATGCATTTACGTTATAGAAGTTAATTTGTTGGCTTATGGAAGTATTTCTACTATTAAAAAAAATCATGAACTGAAAGAGTTGCTGAATCAGCTATATGTAATACTAGAGTAGCCTGGAAAAATGTTAACCTCATAAGCAATGGTTATTTATTTAGATGTGTTTTTGTGGCCATAAAACAGTCAAAACAAGGGTTATCAACTGGGCAGTAAAATAAACTATTTGAGCATACAGAAAATATTTTAATCTTTGCAGGTTTGAAACGATTGCAAGGAGTAAAAAAAAGGAAAAAGCTCATCTTCTGTCATCGACTATGAGGTTGATGCGTGATGAAGTAAGTTTAACTCCTTTAGAATCATATGATTTTGTTTTTATTTATAAATTGACACCATCGCTAAATTTTCTATTAAAAATAAATAGGCTTCAAATTTGTTTTAGTATACTTTATACTATATATGTAATAGCTTCAATAGCAAATATGGCCTATTACCAAATAATGATTTTGTTAGATTTTGGTTTATTTTTATCAGGAAACAATTTATTTTGCAACTTTTTATTTCAATATCTAATAATTTATATATATATTTTTTTATTATTATTTTTTTTCTGCAAACATGCACTATTTTAATTTTAATTTAAGTACTCAGTTACTCTAATATATTTTTCAGGGAATATCATGTAACGATATTT
Organism: Piezodorus guildinii; assembly: GCA_023052935.1. Classification (NCBI taxonomy): domain Eukaryota; kingdom Metazoa; phylum Arthropoda; class Insecta; order Hemiptera; family Pentatomidae; genus Piezodorus; species Piezodorus guildinii. The sequence continues at coordinate 140,296,734 of CM041293.1, forward strand.
TCGAACAAACCAAATGGAAACTGGACTCTAGGGAAGTAGTTCTTACAGCTATTAGAGCTGTTCAGCCTCAGTTTACACCCATGATAAAAAATCCTGAAACTGAATACAATTGTGCTCTTGTCAATCATCTCAACGAAAAACCTGTAAGTTATTTGTGTTATATACCATTTTTATAATATAAGTTGCATATTGTCATTAAGAACCATGAGAAAATATCATGAAATGTATGTACTTTAGGTTTTGTATAAAATTTTCTCTTATACTATAATTATTCTGGAAGGAATTAGTCCGGGTGGCGGTCATTAAATGAAACAACTAAATAGTTTCAACTATTTTATTGTTTGCCAACGTTTCGACCCCCTTTGTGGGTCATCATCAGGGCGCATGGTGGGAGAATGGAAACTAGTCTCCCACCATGCGCCCTGATGATGACCCACAAAGGGGGTCGAAACTTTGGCAAACAATAAAATAGTTGAAACTATTTAGTTGTTTCATTTAATGACCGCCACCCGGACTAATTCCTTCCAGTAATTCTCAACGGTCAACTAATTACATCCACTATAATTATTCTGGTATTCTTATTAATTTACAATCTACATTTAATTTAAATATCCCAATTAAAGAGCTCTCTACAAAATGATAATTTCTGTTCTGAAAGTACTCGAAATAGTAAAGAAGTATTACTTTTAATAAAGGATTAGATAGATAAAAGTGTTTTATTTACAAATCTTCTTTTATCTTAACAATATTTATAGAACATAGACTACTGGCATCAAGAAATAAATAAAGATGTACGTTATTTATTTATAAGAGTGGAATAATCAACTTGAGCTTTGTTTCCCTTAAAGAAGGAACTGAATATAAATATGGCTTATCTGTCATAACTTAAAATCCTCTGAAGCTTAAAAATTTGAAAAAGAAAAAAAATTGAAATTTCACCCATAAATATGCCCATAACTCAGTTATTTTTTAAGATAAAAAAATATATGCTTAGAGTTTTAGAATCAGTAAAGCACGATAAACAAAAATAAAAAAATTATAATAGTTGTAATTCAACCAAAAATTGGTAATTATTTTTTAAGATGAAGACAATGCGATGAACAAATAGAAACAAAAAAAAATCTTGTATGGTCAAGCTACAACTTGAAGTATGTGATCTCACAAGAGATGTGATTCCCTGATAACTCGGTTATTATTCAAGATAAAGAAATTTACAATTTATAATGTAAGGAAATTTATTTGAATGAAAATCGAAAAACAAGGAAAGGAAATATTTACAATAAAAAACCTTTGGAATTGACCAAAAAAAAAATTAATTTTGAGTGCCTGTTAAAATATGGATATATAGTACACAGGGTTTGTTATACACACTATTTGTGTGCATGTAAAAGTCTGCCTTTTATCCATGAATAGACTCAGATATTACATATCATTTGACCAAGTCATATGTCTATTTGTTAAAGAAAGTTGGGGAATGGAATGAGGTCGTCTCTTTGTAAATAATATTGCTTTAGTTTTGTCTTGGTTTATCTCGATTTTCCATTTATTATAAAATCATTCAATTTTTTTTAAAACGTGTTGTAAAATGCCGTATCGTCTGCGGATTATGATTTTTATACTTTGTATGTGTTGGGCATGTCGTTAGTAAATAAAATGTACAGCGTTGGGATATAACCCTGCCCTGAGGAAGTCCGGCTTGGGGTGTACGTAGCGAGGAGTATTGGCCATTAATAACTACTTGTATCATCCAGTTAGATAGAAAGAATGAATTGTTGTTGACTGATGCCTTCCCAGCTCACACAACCACCCTAAAGAAGGCCTATAATTTAGGCCGAAACGTCGGCACCAATAAATGAAGCTTACTCTTAACTGTGTGTTAAATTGACTGCACCCTGAACCAACTTCTCTCATTAATTTGTTGATTATTTTATTTATTACATTTTTGTGGGCGAAAAACATCATAATCGGTTATCATCGCCCTATTTCAATATTTACATTGAATTGTACAAACAGAGTTCTTTTAATGCATTTAGAATTTTGGAATTTACATCTTCACGGTCGCATAATACTTCTGTAAGGGAGCGTGGTACTTCATGCTTTGCCATAATTCTCGTGTAATTTGGACATTCTTCGATGATATGTTGATTATTTTATTTAAGTTAATTTCTATTTTTTTTTTTTTTTTTTTTTTTTTTTTTTTTGTACGATTCATTTTAATATTGTTGATGCTTACGTCTAAATTATTTTTTTTGTTTGATTAAGAAATAAAGGCAGGAATTTTAGGTTATAATATTTTTATTGATATTGGTTGGATTTACTATTACTTGTTTTGCTTCAGCTACTGATCATAAAATAATATTTTGAAAGTGGGATGCCCCTTTTTCTAGACCTATATTTGTTGTCAAGGGAAGCTCTTTTTGCAGTTTTTTATTTATTATTTCCTTAAATTTACCCCAGTTTATTTGTGGGGTTAATTACTATGGTTGTGATGAACTTGAAATTTTATCTGATAGACTAACGGATTGTGATCAGAAGATAATTCGGGAACAGAAAGGATTTTATCTGAGATGTTAATGTTTTTAGATGAAATTAAATCTATTTTACTGGGTTTCCTGGAGTTGTCTTGGGGAAATAAGTTGTTTTCTCGGGTGCATTTATTTTTATAGTATGTTCAATACAATAGTCCAACAATACTGATCCACTTTGATTATTGTTTATACAATCCATGCAAAATTTTTGGGGTTAAGGTTCCCCATGATTACTATTTTGAGGTCTAAATTAAAAAGGTTATCTAAATCTTGAAGGATTAATTTTTTATAAGGAGCTTTGTAACATATAACTATTGTCATTGGGTATTTGTGATGTTCAATTTTTACTGCTATTGCCTCAATGAGTTGTAAGTTAGGGATTTTTATGCGGTGATGTTTGATGGATTTGTTAATGATTAAATCCACTCCTCCTCCATGCCTGTTTCAGTTAGCTCTGCGTACTACATATCCAGATATTATTAACCTCTTAGTATAATTTAAATGAGTTTCTACAAGACCTGAAATCTGAGCAATATTAGATTTTAAAAATTCATTTAATTGTAATTCCAGAGAGTATCAGCTCTATATAGTTCTTATCATTTATATAATCATTGTGATAATTTTTATCTTCTATTTTTTCTTTCAGGAAAAACTTGTCTCACCTGCCGAATCCATGTTTTCTTTAGGTGAGCTCAATAATTTATTTAAGGAGCAATTGGAAATGGAAAAGAATACTTTTGTGAAAGTTAAGTCGATCGAAAAATCCAAGCCGGAGAAAGATACTGTGTATTGTGTAAGTGATTATTTTACTTCAGTATTGGGTAATGTTTTAACTATGATAAAAAAACCTTAAGTATTTTTACTTTCACTTATCTATATAAGAAATATATATTAAGGGAAAGTATTTCGTGTAAATTTTCTAATTCCAGTTTTCAACGGAAGTACACAGTTTTAGGGCCTCCTGAGTCCAAATAACCAAGTCCTGAAAAATAGTGTTGTGTGTGTGTGTGTGGTGTGTGTGTGGTGTGTGTGTGTGTGTGTGTGTGTGTGTGTGTGTGTGGTGTGTGGGTGGGTGCGTGCGTGCGTGTGTGTATGAAGTCTAGCACAAAACCATATGTTGTACAAAACTGATATTTCATATTTAGGACAACTATACGCCCGAGATGTTACAGCAACTTTTTCATCAAAATTGGCTATCCAGAAGAGCTACTTTATACCATGCTTTTTGTACCTTTTTATCATTTTCTCAAAACGGCTTTAATGATTTTGATTAAACTCGCTATATCAATGTAGAATTTAATGGGCTTTAATATGGCGTAGGTTTCATTTTGATTGAAATAGTCTGATAGGGCTTGAATTCCGATATTTTAAACTTTCTTCCTCTGAAGTATCTTTAATTTTGTAGATTTAAAAAAATTAGGCAAATCATCTTGTTAGCATTGATAAATAGCAGCTAAATATTCAAGTTGAGTGAATTTGATAAACAACTAAAGGAGAAAACTGAACAAATATTTTTAAATGCAATTTTTGTGTTTTTGATAATAACAGTAATATAGACATATAATATACCATTGGAAAGAGAAAGATTCTAGAAAAAATATTAGCTTATACACAAAGTTGTAAAAGGTAATGTAAAGTGACGAATGGGGAATAAACTTATTACTGATTAACAATTTAGTATAGGCATATTGTTTAATCTAAATCATATGTTTCCAACGAAAATGAATACACATTGTATTAAAATTAACTTCAAATATTTGGGATTTGAATGAGGAGAGAGATGCAGCTTGGTGGATATGAGTAGGTAGAGAATTCCAGAAAGTAGAAGAGTGGACAAGGAAGGAACGATCCAAAGATTTAGTTTTACGGGTGGGAATGTAAAAGTCAGAATGGCGGGATCTTGTTTCAAGTGAGTGGATTGAAGATTTAATTAGCAGGAGACTGTGGATGTAGGGAGGAATCTGGGAGTTAATGGTTTGGTAAAGGTATGATCCTAGAAAATATTGTCTGCGAATTGGGGAAGGAGCCACTTTAACTCTCCGTATTAATGAGTCACATGAGACCTCTTCGGAGTACTGAGTTCAAATCCTAAAAAATATGTTCAATACCATTACAATACTTTCTATTCATCCCTTTTTACTCAGTCTGCTGGTATTCCTCTAGGCAGTATTTTTTACAGCTGATATCCCAATACATCCAAAACACTTTCCTTTCTACCTGTGCTGATGACACTTGTGTTATCAGTTAATAATGATCCAATTATTGTCTCTCAAAACCTTACAATCCCACATCGCAGATCTTGAGGTATGGTGTCATAAATGGAGAATTAAAATCAATTCCAATAAATCACACAAAATTACCTTTACCCTTTTTCTTAAACCTATGACATCCTATTGCACAGTGTCCTTTCATAACATTCTGCTTGTCCCAGTTGAACAGATCTACTATTTAGGACTCCTGTTTGACAAATGTTTTACATGATCTGCAAGTAAGACTAAAAAGACAAAAACTTTTAAAAAGAAAAGCTCACCGTTTTTGGTTACTTCAACACTTACTGGACAGACGCTCTAACCTTCCACTTATCTACAAAAGGCTCATTTACATGTTCATCATAAGGCCTATCTGGACTTATGGAGTTGAGCTTTGGGACCTTACAATCCAAAATCCTCAATGTACCTTACTTTGTCACAAATAAAATCATCCATAACGACCTTAAAGTTCCATATGTTTCTGATTTGGTATGAACCAGGTGTCACTACTTTCATGATAAACTCCAATCCCACTAGTAGTGGAATCCTTGCTTTCACTTTAATTCCTCGAGGTATCTGTAAAGAAGATGGCCTGTAGGCCTTCTTGTTTGGATTTCCTACTGGAGTGCTGCCAATGGGTACTTTCTCCACATGTTTTTTCAAGTATTTTATCATATAGCGTGTTTACTTGTTGTATTATAAAATACAGTTGTAAATTTCAATAAATTCATTTAAACAAATTCAAGGAATGAACTAAACATTTTTTTGGTGATCTAAAAAAAATGTAGTCATAATCTGAAAAAGCTTTTGCAAGGATTCAAAACTTTGGTTCTTAGGTTACATAGGAGTCTGTCTTCTCTGACGTTGAAAACACATATTATTCAAAATTTACTATACATCTGCATTACGGAGATTATATATTTATTTTTTAAATTTTTATATTGTGAAACAACTTTGAAGTCAGTGGGATAATTTTTTCATGTTATAGAGGAATGCTGTAGAACAGCTGGAGAAGGAATGGGAGAAAGCAATATCCGCCGGTTTCCACAAAGATTTGATTAACATGTCAAACCTTCAGCAGAAGTTACACAGAACACGTTGTCCTATAAACATTTATCCTTACCTTACAGTTTTGGACAAAACAGATTATGTTGAAATTATAAAACAGGTAAGATATATTATGATTTATTCATTTATTGAATTTTTCCAATCAATTATTTTATTTTTTTTAGTTATATTTTAAACATATTTAGGAAGTGCGTAAATTAGCATCAGGGTCTGAAACGTACAGTTCTTCAGTTCCTCGCCTTTGCCGAGCTTTAGGAAACATGGTTAAATTAAGGTAAGTTAATCTAGTCACTGTTTTGATAGAATGTATTTTACAACAATTTAGTAGCTGCTACTTTTACAATTAAATGGTATTCTATGTGATGGTAGTGACTGACTTGTTTGTGCTGATAAGACGCTATTGAGATTTTACCTTACCATCAATGTATATATAATAAATACATAACAACAGCATCAATTTGCCATATACACTAGCGATCAAAAAAATCGGCGCACCTAGATTTTTATCAATAAATATATCTTAACGAAAGCATTACACATCCTAGCATCTATTTTTCATATCTTATCCAAAATTAGCACATTTCACTTCAATATTATGTTAATAATCTTCTGTAGTAAACAATAAATAGATAAGCGTTCCTAAGCAAGACTGCATCAGTAGATAATGAGACTTTAATGTTACAAGTTTTCTTTCATAAAGTGCTTTTTGTTTTAATTTTCTTTTGTGTTCGGTTGTTCTTTAATAATTTTCTTTTAATAAAATGGTGTTACAAGCGACGAAAGTTGCCAGAATAATTGCCTTGGTGGACGAAGGTAGAAGTCAACGTTAGGTGGCTAGAAAGTTTGGCATACCAGAAACAGTGTTTCGAAGGGCCATTCAGAGGCACCGGAGACGGGACTTTACATGAGGAGGCCAGGATTAGGGTGCCCCAGAACGACTGAGCCAGCAGATGACCGTTTCATCATAAGGCAATCGTTAAGGAACCGTACACAGACACCTGTAGAAACCGCTTGTTGGCTGAGAATGGCTCGCCAGGTGAACGTGTGTGCTCAATAAGGAGAAGGCTCGCCGAAGTGAATTTGCCCTCCAAGGTCCCAGCAACAGGTCCTCAGTTGAGGGCAGCTTGCCGAAATGCTCACCTTCAATTTTACCGAGAACAAGCTAACTGGACTGAGCCTGATTGGGCCTCTGTTATGTTCAGTGACGAGTCAGGTTTAACCTGTATACTCAGGATGGCCGAGTAAGAGTATGGAGAAGAAGGGGGAAGAAATGTTTTACATCTCTGAAACGGTGAGTTACGCAGGTGGGTCAGTTATGGTTTGGGGAGGTATCACATCACAAGCGAGGACAGACCGTTTCTCAATGCAATTTCGTACATTATGGACGTTCTAGAGGAATGTGTGATGCTTTTAAGCCTTTCATTGGCTACAATTTTTGCCTAATGCATGATAATGCCTGGCCACACACAGCAAATGTAGTGACAGAGTACCTGGATGAGGTCGGCATTCGTACTCTGCCGTTGCCAGCTCGATTTCAGATCTGAGTCCTATAGAACAGCTATGGGACCAGTTAGGGAGGAATGTCCGTTGGGGGACAAACCCTCCAGCTACCCTACAGGACCTCAGAACAGTGATAGTGGAAGAGTGGGAGGCCATTCCTAGGAACGGGTAGCTATCCTCATTGAAAGTATGCCTGGGAGGATTGAAGCTGTCATCAGAGCCAGAGAAGGGAATACTGAGTATCGAGGATGCATTTTTTTGTTTAATCTAAGTTTAAAAATGTAATAAGTCAATTTTTTAAAAAATGAATATTTAGCTTTTTTATTATTATATTTTTTATTATGTTGTTTCTTCTTCATTTTACTTTTGTCTCTTAGAAGCATATAGTATATACTTTGCTAAGAAAAAAATTGAGAGGTTTATTTTGGTTTAACAAAAAGATATTTACAAAAATTTAGGTGCGCCAGTTCATATATAATATATATATATATATATATTTATATATATATTTTTTTTATTTATTTGAAAATGATATCTTGTAAATGTCTACCTCCAGTGTCCAAACACTGACAGAGCCTTTCCTGGAAGTTATCCATGACTCTGTGAATCTTATTCAGAGGAATAGCATTAATTTCTTCAGTGATGGCAGCCTTCAGTTCATTGATAGTTCGGGGACGATGGTTGTACACCTTTTCCTTGAGGTAATCCCAAAGGAAAAAATCGCATGGGGTGAAATCAGGGGATCTGGGGGGCCACCCAATGTCACCTCGCAAAGACATAAGAAGGCCGGGAAATATTTGCCTTAAAAGTTCATTGAATGATGAAATGTATGGACAGTAGCACGATCTTGTCATAGCAACTGCATGTTATGGTGCGTCTGACGGCGCCATCCCCACCATTCCACTCCTCCAGTGTTCGGGCATTGACCTTGTGAAATCGGAAAGTTCAATATGAATCACCCTGTATACTAAGTTGAATGGATTTGATAACCAACTAAAAGAGAAATGAGCAAAAATATGTTTGAATGTATTTTTTTTTTTTATATATAGAACAGTGATATAGATGTATAATAAACCGTTGGAAAGCCATTAGAAAAATATTATCTTATTCAAAAAGTTGTATAAGGTAATAGAGAGTGATGAAAAGCAGATAAAACTGAGTGAATGTTGTAGATAATAATACAATAGATTATATAATATAATCTGAAACATATGTTTAACCTTTTTGCAAATCTAACTTTATTTAAAAGTACTTAAGTTGGTTTTAACTATAGAGGTAAGTGAAATTTGTGTGGAGCACTAACCAAATTTTTATAACCATAAATGAAATAATTTGTTCTTTATAATATAATAATAATAATGTAATATAATTTATTTATTTCATGACTTAGTTGCATTTCCTTTTTTATTTATTTTTTTTCTGCCTTAGGTATGATATTAAATGCCAGTCCTCAAATGGTAGTCTCCAAAAACTAGAGAAGGTATTGGATTCTTATTCCAAATGGTATTTAACTCCTGATTTAGACGGACTTGGCTACAACCCTCGTCATACGTGGCAAATTTTAAAGAGTCAACATTCTAAAGGACCGACTTTGGTAAGTTTAACTAGCAAGGAGATGATCCCAAATGTGTATCACCGATTCTGATGAAAGTTTTTTCGGTAAAACTAGATATTAAACCATTAAATTCTGCAAAATATCAGGGGCCAACACTCCGCAGGAGTCGTGTGAAAAATTCAGAAAGTTTTGGTGTGAAAAATACATTTTCTTTAATAAATCTGGTTCTAGTAAACATAGAAAAATAAGTTTAGTGTCAAAAGTACCCTATTTCTAAGCAGAATAATTTAAAAAATAAGACATTAAAATATTTAAGTTTTATGCTTAGTAATAACCTCAAAAATATAAATATTCTTGTAAGAACAGTACTTCAATAAGGTTTCTTAAAAACTGGGTTCCTCATTCCTAAAAAGGAATCTTAATTTGAGCACAGTTTTATAAGCATAAAACTTAGATATTTTAATGGTTTATTTTTAATTATTCCGCTTTGAAATAGGGCAATTTTGACACCTAACTTATTTTTCTACCTTCACTAGAACCAGAGATATTAAATAAAATGTATTTTTCGCACACAAACTTTCCAATTTTTTTTATGCGGCACCTGGGGAGCATTGACTCCTAATATTTTGCAGAGTCTAATGGTTTAATGTCTAGTTTTACCCAAAATAATTCATACAAATTGGTGAGACACATTTGGGATCCTCACCTTGTAAGTAAATAATGTAAGTTTCAAATATTTCATTTTTGAATACAGTGGAATCAATATTATTGTGGTTTTTTAATTGAATGATCCATTAAAAAACAATTTTTTTTTTTTTTTTTTCGGTTGGCGCACCAGGCCTCGGTGCCTTAAGATCCATACCACAATTTTCTAGGATATTTTTATAGGGTAGGGTCATCACACCCTACGCCTATTTTTGTCAATAGCCAGTATATTGGCGTGTCTCACAAACCTTGGGGAGAGGCTCTGAGTGAATCCCCCATTTAATTTCATGCTTGGAAAAGTCTTCCCGGAACTGGAAATCAAACTTACAACCTTTGTCATGGTAGCTACACAGTCTGGCTCTCCCTATCATGTTGAATTATTTGTATGATAAAATAATTTTTGGTTTTCTCCTGAACCCCTGAAATTTTTCTTTCTTGTTACTCTGAAATTGCCTGTAATGGTTTTTTTTTGGGGGGGGGGCAAGGAGAAAATAAGATTTAAAAAGAAAAAAAAAATCAATATATGTTCAATCACCAAGTATTCAATTTATGTCTTTATGTATATTGAATGATCATGTACAAAACCCTCAAAACAATTTATGGAACTTGTGTTTTATTTTAATTAAAATTGTATTTTATTTGTTTTATTACTTATTGTAATGGGTTAATAAGATCTTGTAGTGCCAAACTCCTGTGTGCCTCCTTCAGGAGAGACTTTTGTCATGAAAATTATGTCATTAAAGCTATATTATTATTATATGATCATCTCTACTTGGTGGGATATCTGTCCATAGATAAATAAATTAAGTATTATGCTTGTTTAATCAGAAAACAAACAAAACAATCATTTAAAGAAAAAAAATCTACATTAATTTAAACTTATTTGAACTTAAAAAGCTTTTTAAAGAAATTTATACATGTATATTTAAATAATTACATTGTGTATTGAAATATTTAGAAGAAGTTGATATTTTTTCAATTGAAACAATATTCTTTGTGCATCACCTTCGGCAGCTTTGAAAACTTCCCAAGTTCTACAGATTTGTTTAAACAATTTCTTTTTTTACTTTATGAAATATTTGATAATGAAATTAATACATAATCGGTTGACCTCTAACTTATACAGTTACTGTTCTGTACATACATACATACATACAGAATGGACATCTTACAATAAATCTGTTAATTTTTTTCAACTTGATTAATGAATTTGCAATGTAATCATGTAGTATATTTGTTTATGTTGATGCTGTTTTTTTCTATAAATGGTATATTTTATTCTATTATCTTTAATTTTTATTTTATAAATCTATGGTTATGTATCAGTTTATTAAAATAATATATTTTCTTCTGCATTGTTTTAAGGGCATTGATTCAGAACCATGGTCGATAGCTACTCTGATCGCTATTGGAAAATTCCTATACAATATTATATTGAGAGATATCAAAATAGATATTAACATTTTGAAACAAAACAGTAAGAACAAGTGAGTATTATTAACAATATAAAAACAATATTGTAGAAATTACTACATTTTAATTGTACTCTATACAGCGTGTCTCATAAATTTTTTCGTCATATTGTGAGAGCAGATATTAGACCTTAAATGGAACAAAAACATTGGAATGTTACCCATTGTCCAATTTTCAACACAACAGGTTGGGAAAATGAAATTTAGGGATTTTTGCTGTTATCCATGGTTTTCATTGAACGAAAAAAATCTCAAAATTTGATTTTCCTCCCTAACTGTTGAAGATCAGACTATTGGTCATAAGTACTTTTTTACTTTCACTTACCTATATATGAAATATATATAAGGGAAAGTATCGCGATCGTGAAAATTTTTGAATTCCAGTTTTCAAAGAAAATACACGTTTTAGGGTCCCCTGTGTCCAAATGACCAAGTCCCGCAAAAAGGTCTGTGTGTTGTAACTCTAGTCGTATGGAACTGAAATTTCATATTTATTCATATATATGCCCGAGATGTTACAGCAACTTTTTTTAATAAATTCGGCTGACCGGAAGTGCTACTTTATACCATGCATTTTGCACCTTTTTATAATTTTCTCAAAAACGGCTCTAACAATTTTGATTAAACTTGCTATATGGATGTAAAATTAAATGGGCTTTAATATAATGTAGGTTTCATTCTGATTAGAATAGTATGACAGGGCTTGAATGCCGATATTTTAAATTTTCTTCATCTAAAGTACCTTAAATTCTATAGATTCTCTAAAAGTTACTATATTATCTTGTTACCATTGATAATTAACAGCTAAATATGCACTTTGAGCGAAATCGAAATTCATGTTGACCGTGCTGCATCCTGGCGGCTTGTCAATGAAGCACAGTGCGCCAATTTTGTTTTTGAACATAAGAACAGTCATATAGACGTATAATATATCGTTTGAAAAAGAAAGACTTTAGAAAATATATTATCTTAAACATAAGCTTGTTAAATTGAATAAAGAGTGATAACTAGCTGATAAAACTAACTGATTATTTTAGATAATAATATAATAGAGTTTTTAATTAAACACATGTTTCTATTTTAATTCCATTTAATTAATTCTTTAATGGTTTCACTCGTTTTTATCTCTAACTGTATTTGGAAATTCTTTAATCAATTTTAAAAACGGAGGTAAGTGAAAGTCGTGTGTTGCTCGCACCAGATTTTTTATTTCTCTTGAGGTCTAGTATCGGCACCAACAGTATGACTAGACACATATTAAACACATCTTTTCTTTTTGCTCCTTTTTTAAAATTCTTGCCTCCTCTCATCCTTGATTGGCCAACGAAGGTAGGTTTGTTTTGCACCTTTTTAAAGCTAATTAAATGAAGAAGTTTTTCTGAGGTTGGAAAAATTTTAAATCTAACGATAGAAGAGTAATAGCTCCTTGAAATGTCCGAATATTCTTAAGAATATTATAATTTAATTTTCTGCAGAATGTTGTGCGACAATTACTTTCTTATTTTGATGATTTGACTTCTTAACCTTCTGGGAAATTTTCTCTTCTTTCATTTGGTACCACTTGTATTTCTGTGCATGCACATCATCAAACATTTTTGTTTGAGTTTTTCTTGTATTTTTTCTTGTATTATATCAGCCAAAAAAAAAACAACTCAAAATTTGATTTTCCTTCTTAACTATTGAGAATCCGACTATGAACTTTTTTGTTCCACTAACTCTCTAGTATCTGCTCTCACAATATGACGAGACAATTATGAGACACCCCATAGTTTAGGGCACTGTCTTGTTGGCTACAATCTAAAGGAGGTTTTTGGTCTCCTCTAGGAGCATCCATTTCATAATAATTAATTTTATTTTTAGCATTTAAAATCTGATCATCTGAAAAATTATTTCATACCATATTCAAAGTCTTAAATATTTTTTAAAATCATATTTTTTATAGGTGGAATAATCAGAAGTCAGTCTTTTTCTAAATATTTTAATTTTGCTGACGTTTTGGCTTAAACTTGTGAGTCATCATCAGGGCTACAAATATTAGAACAAAAGAGATACATATTAATGTGATAATGACAAGTTTTTGAATGTAGTACAATGATAACATTTAAAATAAAACAGAAAATATATCTTCTAATATTAGAGGGGCCTCGATCCAGCGCTGCCAGTTATCCCGGTCTCCGCTGAGGAAATATATCAACATACTTAAATATTATTTAAGTACATTGATATAATATTTTTTATAATATAATATTATTGATAACATAATATTTTAGTATGTTGATATATTTTCTGTTTTATTTTAAATGTTATCATTGTCACTACATTTAGAAAATTTTCATTTTCACATTAATATGTATCTCTTTGGTTCTGATGTTTGTAGCCCTGATGATGGCTCACAAGCTTGAGCCGAAACGTCGGCAAAATTAAAATATTTAGAAAAAGACTGATTCCTGATTATTCCACCTATAATAGTTTCTACAGTTGACCATGCATCCTCAATTTAAATTATTTTTGTTTTCTTGGGGGGAGGGAGGGAAATAATGCATTTAACATTGATTTTTTTCCTATGTTGCAGGCATTTCCTTCCAGCTTTCTATACTTTATTTAGGTACGAATCTAAGCTTAGTGTTGAGGAAGTCAAACCACACCCTATTCTCTCACGACTGTACAAGGGAGCTTGTTCTCCTCATTTGTATTTTCCAGTTACCGATCTGCCAATGTTGTCACCACCATTGCCATGGCATGAGCCATCCTCAGGTGGCTATCTCATCGCCCGAACTCCACTGATCAGGTAAGATTCATGTGTTTGCCATATTACCATTGTTAATAATTAGGTCTCCTTTTTAAAAATGATTACAGGATTAGTAACCAAAACCTTCCACTAAATGGATTATTCTCTTTTTCTGTTTTAGACTTCCTCATTCAGCAATATTGCAATGGGAGAGGCTGAGAGAAAGGCCTGCCAATCTGCTCTACCCCTGCTTGGATTCTCTTAACCAGTTAGGATCAATACCGTGGAAAGTAAATAAGCCTGTAAGTTTTGCCAATATTTATAATTTTAAGTATCTGGTGGTATGAAGTGTGAAAATATTATTTTATTAGTAAAATGAAACCTAGACGATTGAGATGCTTGTTTTCAAGAAGTATTGGGTTATCCGGATAATAATGCAGGATTTTGAGGTGTTTTTTTTAAATACCTCTCTATATAATACGTTTACTGGATTATTTATTTGTATAAATGTCAATACTTATTAATCCTCTTTCAAACAATAATGTCTGTTTACATCTATAGCATTTTGCTGCTCGGGAATAATTCAGTCATTATTAAGATGCCTACATTTGATATCCGTATAGTTTTGTTATACGCATTGAAACTCAGTAGGAAGGGATGGTGAGAAGTATTAATCAAGTCTGGGACTATGGTAACATTAATGAGTGCTCTGTCCAACGTTTCAGGAGGAGTAATATACACCATGGTATAGTATAATGATGAAAAGCGGATAGTAATAAGTAATTGTTGTGTATAATAATTTCTATTAGATTATTTAATCTGAAACAAATGTTTCAATCGAAGCTCAATCAATAGTTATTCAACCGTTTTTTTATTTCCAAATTTATTTTAAAAGTTCTTAAAGTGGTTTTAACAATAGAGGTAAGTGAAAGTTGTGTTTCATGCACCAGAGTTTTTTATTTTTAAAATAAAAATAAGTTTGCCAAATAATTTTTTTTAAAAAGATTCTCAATTCATTGTTTATTTACAGACATGACTATTATAATTCTGTTACTCTTCCTTCATGGAATCCATTTTCTTGATCCATAAATCTTTTAAATTTTATAATTGTGTGCTCTCCGGTTGTATTCCTCTGGAAAATAAACATAAGCCAATATATTATGATTGTAAACAAAAAAAAAAAAAAAAAGGTGAAAGATGATAATTATATATATTGGTCAGTTGTATGGAGCTAAAGTATTTTTTATTTTGTTATTATAATTGTAAGTAATTTGTTACCATGTGAAATTTGATCACTATCTAGTGTTGTTTTAATTTTTTAAAATAATAAAATGGCATAGAGAGACCCTCCTGGTTCAACTAGACTCTAAAAGTCGGTTAAAAAAGTCTGAGGATTGAGCGTGATTTTGGGCATAATCACTTACTTGCATGTCAATGGCCCAGAAAGAGTAAGAGTACTAACTCTATCTGTACTGAATCTAACACCCTTCATGGGTTGTAGAGCTACAGTTTTTTATTTAATTTTTTAAATATTTAATCAAGATAAGAATGGACAAGATGGTATACTTGGCTTTATAATCATAATGATTAAGAGGATTCTAGTTATAATCCTCTATAATAGATTCTATTTGTAATAGATTTTATTTATTTTTTACAAATATTACAATTTGTCTCAATGGAAAATAATATTATTGTTATAAGATCACATTCATACAATATTTACAGTTTAAACAAAAGAAAAGTCAAATTATATAAAATAAAATAAATAAAGGTATATAATAACAAAATTTATAAATTAAATAAATACTAGGTTAAAAAATAAATGAAAACACTCATATATAATATTTACAATCTCCTGGAGAATGGGGAAGGGACACCTTATGAGGCTTGTCTCCCTCACTTGTGGAAGGACAAGCAGATTCCAGCGCCTCTCTCAGCCACCACACTGGTGAGAGCGGAAGCTGAGTGAGAATGCCATAGTCACAAACATACCGTACATGAGAGGAGAAGTTGACCAGTGATGGAACTCGAACATAGGTATTTAAAAAATGTCTTGGGGCCACTGTCGTTTCAACCTTCTAGGAGAGTCATATGGATGAGTGAAGCTGGATAAGGATTGTGTTTGAGGATTAGAATGATGAACGAGGTTCTGATGATGGAATTTGAAAAATTTACATGGAATCAGGTCTAAAATAAATGGAACATTAAGGTCGTGGTGCAAGGTATAGTTGGTGACATAATAAAGAGCATTTGCTATTGTTTGGAGGACTTTGGATTGAAAGGATTGCATGTGTTTGATGTTAGAACCTTTAGCTGTCCCCCACAGTTCAAGTCCGTAGGTCCAGATAGGCTTCAGTATTGTCTGGTAGATTGACAATTTGTTATCAGCAGTAAGCTCAGATCTTCTATTGAATAGTCGGTATATCTGTCCGAATCGTCGGTTGAGTTCATGTCTTTTAAGTCTTGTATGTTGGTTCCATGTCAATGTTTTGTCTAGTAGTAAGCCTAGACAATTGACTGTATCTGAAAGAGGAATTGGTATTGAGTTGAAATAAACTGGTGGGCAGGAGTTTCGTTTAAGAGTGAAGGTGACGTGTTTACATTTGTCTTCATTCACCTTTATACACCAGTGCTCGAAAAGGAAAGGTGTCTTTGCAGGTTTAAGGATGCTGTTACAGGATCAGAACTGGATGATAGGTTGGCGGTGTCGTCTGCAAATGTTACCAGAAAGGTATCAGGATGAGTAGGAATATCAGCAGTGATGTAAAGGACGGTTCCCAAGAAGCTGCCTTGAGGAACACCAGCCTCACCTGGATAAAGGTTGGAAAATTCTACACCACAGCAAACTCAGTTGGAAGGGGCGGTTTGAGAGATAGGTACTTAGAATGAGGTATAGAGACTTGGGTAAATGGATTTTCAGCTTGAAGAGTAATCCAGTGTGCCATGCCCAGTCAAAAGCTTGCACTGTATCCAGAAACACACCAGAACAATACTCTCTGCATTTAAGAGCTGAGGAAATATGGTCTACCACTCGGAGTCCTTGTTGAACTTTGGAATGCTGAAGACAGAATCCAAACTGATGGGAAGGAAGGTTTTGAGATTCTAATATGGGTAGGATTTGTTTAAGTAGGAGCTTTTCAAAGATTTTTGAGAGAATGGGAAGTAGACTAGTAGGTCTGTTAGATAAAGTGCTGTTGGAATGGAAGGTATGCTTGGTTTTAGGAAAAGAATGATGGTGGAATGTTTTCCTAAGAGAGGAGAATAGGTGGTGCGTAGGATGCAGTTGTAGATATATGTAAGGAATATAATAAATAGCTTTCTGTGGAAGTTGTCAAAGGATCTGAGGGGTAAGGAGGTAGTGTCCAGGAGATTTACGGGGGGTCAGTTTTTGGAGAAGATATTTGATCTCAGAGGGATTAATAGCTTTATCAGGTAGGGAAAGTGGGATTGGAAGTCTTGCACTGTTGTGGTATAATTGATGTGGGATTCCGGGTGAGGAATGAATATGTTGGTGAGGTGTGTGGCAAATTCGGTGAGGATTTGTATTGGAGTTCTTAGGAGATGAGACAGTCCAGGCAGCTTATTGAATGGCAGTGGTAAAGGATTAGAGGGAATCATCGAGGTCATCTGGTATTTCGAGGGTCATTTTGAGGTCAATATTATTGATCAGGATTTGGCAGAAAAGGTTCTTAACTTTGTCAACTACAGGGCCTCAGATGTATAATGGTGGGATGGGTTTCGGAATAGGAGTTAGAGATACTTTTAGGATCAGTGGACTATGGTCTGAGGATAGTTCATTAAGTGTGCTCCCAGAATGAAATGATTTCCTAAGGAATTCAGGAAATATACGAATTCTGTGTTGGAAATGGAACGCTTGGGAGGGCAATATGCTGATGTGAAGGTTACTGGAAAGGAAAAAGTCTTGATTACTATGGCTGTGGCTTGTTGGAAATCATAAGTGGGAAGTGGGAGTAAATGATGAGAGAGGGATTGGTAGTCAAAGGTAACAGAACTGGCATGGGCTTTGCCGTCTGGGTGGTCAGTACAGTATGTCATGTATTGCGGTATTTTGAAGAATTGTTGAGTGTTAAGTCTAGTTTCAGTGATAAGTGATCGACTGTTTTGTCTTCCAATAATGCTCAGTTCCTCAGTATGATTTCCTACACCATTAGCATTCTAAAGGAGATTAGGTGAAGTCCTTTAAGGAGTTTTAGGAGGTAGGGATTAAATTTGATACTAGTGGGAGGAGTGATATTAGTGGCATAACAAAGGATTTGATTTCAGAGATGTAGGATGTCATTAAACTAGTAAGATCTGTGATATTTGATGGAGGAGGGATATAAGAAATTTGAGGTTGATGAGTGTTTTGAGGATTAGGGAAACTTTGAGGAATAGGTAGATTTGGAATGAATTGAGAATGTTGAGGCAAACGTTGTTCCATTTCCTTTGCTTCATTACTCTAGTTAGTTCCCACCTCCAAGCAAGTGGGCAAATGATACATTGTAATCAATAAATATCGATGGTTCTCTTCTGGGTCTTGAAATTCCAGCTCTGTTCCTTAGATGTTTATATATTTGGCATTCCATATATTTGGTATCCCTTGTAGTTGGCTGGATGGTCCTTGAGGCACAGAGCACATACTGCAGGTGATGACTTCGGATTTGTGCATTCTCCTGACTTATGCTGTTCACTACATTTCACACAACATGGTATGTGTTGGAAAAAGGTTTTAATATGGCCATATGTCTGACAATTGTGGCATTGAAATATTTCTTTCTTCTTTTAAGGTTTCTCAACTTTTACACTGATGTAATGTAGTCTTCTGAGATCATAAATTTGTTTTACTCCTGTTGATGGTTCCAAATCTACAAACAATAAGGATGGAGGAACTTTATCTTTTAATACATTGATTACTTGGCACACTTTATAGCCCATCTCAATCTATTTCTCTTTTATAGCTTCTTTTGGTGTTGAGGATATTTCTTATCACTAACCATAGTGCTCTCTCCTGGAGTAACTGATAAGTATGAAAATCAGCTTTGATATCGGTAAGATATTTAACAATCTTTCTTTAGGTTTTGGCTATGTCAGAGGATATTTTTGTGTTGTTTGTTCTACTCATGCACGAGTAGCTTCCAGGGCTCTTAATTTATTTAGTTGTGCAAATAACAGTTGAAATTTGTTGACAAATATGGGGGGGTAGTGGGTCCCTGGGTATAGGGGTAGATTCCATGTCTTCTTTTTCATTATGGAAGATTAGGTGTAAAAATAAGAGATTCATCTGTCATTCCCTGAGAGGATGTGCCAGGTTGGGGTTCAGAATTCCAAATGGTACCTGAGTTGGGGTTCAGGCCAAGGTTCAATTACAGTTATTAATTTTCATTCAATTACATTTTACCAGTTAAAATAATAATAATAATTGAAATTTAACCTAATTGGTAATGTACCACTTACCAACTTAATTTATATTAACAAAAATAATACAAAAAAATGTGAACTTAAACAACTATTCACAAATATATATACACGCATATACAATCAATTATGTAAAGAAAAAGAAGAGATAAAAACAGAAAGATAATGAAGAAAAAAAAGGTTCACTGAAAATGTAAATGTAAAATGTTTGTTTTCTGGATTAAATAAAAAATAAAAATATATCTATTTATCTAAACCCTACTCAAATATTCTATTATTATTGCCACAAATTATATATCCATAGATACAATTATAATTTTGAACCAATGCCTGAAATTTTATTCCCCAAATTATTTAAGGATTAAAAAATTAAATATTTTCATCAAATACATTAAGAAAATGTTGACAATCAAATAACCTTATCTCATGATGTATGTACACATGATATATATTGAATTGTGTTCACCTTTTTTTGGTCCGATATTTTATTTTCATCCAATTAGGATTCGATACTTCCTCTTCTGAATGGCTTTTCAACATTCCTAAAACCTTCATGGGAATAAGCAATATTATGCCAATTGTTATTCCTATAGAGAAAGCAGTGAAGCCAAAAATAGCACCAATTAATGCTTTACGGTAGTTCACATCATTTCGGCAGAGGTGTTGCAACACGAGGGGCAGAGACCCTGCAATTCCATGTATGGTCAAGATATTGCCATAGTCTTCGAGAATTGATGATCTTATCAATCGTGCTACTGCTGCATACAATATAGTCGTGCAGAATGCTGTGATAATCGACTCAAAAGGTTTGAAGCACGACACATTACTGATCACTGCAGCCAATCCTCCTTGAAGAATCCATACTGAACTCCAATAGTCTACATCCTGTTTAGCAAGTATAAAAATAATGAACATCGTGAGCATTCCCGTAGAAACAGTGTATAAATTGTTGATTATATCATTGCTCATCATAAATCCTACCATGACAAATAGGTAACCTAAAAAACTCGCTGAGTGAGCATTGATAGGCACTGAGCTAAGGTCCATCTGTTTGATATTCACCACTCTTTGTCCAAATATGAGTGAAGCTATAAATGAGAAGCCAGCTGGGAGTACATGGACTACAGAAGTTCTAGTGCTGTCTTCAAATTCGAACATTGCTCGTCCTAAAATGTTCAAGTTAGTCCCGGTCGTAATGAGGTTCATCATTAATGGCTGAATTAATGCCGATACCATTGAGCTGACCAGTAGGGCTGTAGCGAAGTGTGCCCTTCCGGCTATACTAATAGACATTAGACCCTCGCAGAAAATCATCGATCTCCAACCATTAATTATACTGTTTAAATCAATATCTGTACCATTCATAATCCATCCACTGGAAAAATCATTTATTCCTTTGATCCAACTGAGTCTGTAACCGAAACACAGGTAGCAGAAAGTCGATACCGTAATGCTCATGATGTGTTGGATTGTTATCAGGTTTACATCTGTTGATGGGATAATATTTACATGAATTAGGAGCATGCCAGCACGAGCCAGAAGTATTATCAATATTTGTAAATGTTCTATTGGGTGTTCCATTTTAATTGCTAAACTAAATCCTAATTAACCTATCACTATTTGACTAGATATGCTCAATAATAAATGGTTCGTTTATGTTATCCAAAAACATGTGGGTACATTTATTTTTAGTTATTTCCAATTCAAGTTTTTATTTAAAAATGTAACATTATATATCCAATCCAATCATGTATTTTTTTATAGTTAGAAAAGCAAGTAGTATCAAAATAATTTATAATAAGAGGATATACCATGTTTCACAGAAACAATCCAAGTTAAGGTTAAAAAAGTATCAAGTTTTATAAACATCTGTTATTTCATTAATTTTTATTATTGGCTGTAGTCATGCCTTGGTTATATTGCCTGTATTAAATTTTTAATGTCTATTGAGCATATGATATAAATGGCATATTTTTTTTTATTATTAATAGCCATTTAAAATTTCCTACTGGAGTAATACCATTGGGTAGCCATGGGTATCATTTCCATCAAATTTACTTGATATATTTCTCAATACTGTTGTAAATATCAGTAAATGTGTTTAAAATACTTAATGCTATTATGATTACCATACTAATAAGTATGGTAGGGATCACTTGTAGCTGGGTGGCTAGCGTAACAGCCTCTTATGCTGAAGGTCACGGGTTCAAACCCGCAGGTGGTCCTAGGATTTTTTAATGGGAGTAAAAAATCCTTAGTTACGCCGTCCTTCGGAGGGGACGTTAAAAGGTGGTCCCGAGCCTGTGCGTTGTCAGGTACACGTTAAAGATCCCTATCCTAATAAAACCTGGATAGGCAAAATTTAGGACTCCCACTGTAGCATCGTCCGATTAGCCATAGTAGCATAAAGTGACGTTAAATAAATAAACAAACAAACAAATAAGTATGGTTGTTTCATCACCCAATCTGACTCACGTTAGAGACTTGGATAGGGAAGATGTAGAATTAAAATTATGCCAGAGTACTCCATGTGTCATGAGAGTCGAAATGTGTTAACTAAAATCAATAAAACAAATAATTTAACATTAAAAAAAAAACACAAAAAAACTAGGTATATTTTATTGAAGAATAAACATAATAAAATATCTAAAGAAAATAAAATACAAAATTAATAAAGATATAAAAGTACTTATGACAATAAAAAAAAATTCTTTGGTATGAACAATTAACAAACTGCGGTTCAATATAGAGTGGAAAGATCTTGTAGTGTTGTGCATAAGAGAAGTCAGTGAGGAGAAATGAACTGATTCGATACATAACATGATCAACGGAGAATGAACTTGTATAGGGTGACTGTTGACAACTGGAGAATGATTCCGTAAGGAATATGACAAATGTAGACTGTAAAATGTACTCGTACAGAGCCCCTGTAGATAACAGCGCAGAAAGAGATTGATGCCGGCCGGCCATACACAAATGAACTGAAACTCTTAGAACATAAAACATGCACACTCTGCCGTCTTCCTTTGTTTTAAATAAAATAATTTGATTCATAACAGAAATAACTCAAAACTAAACTATAATTTAATTAAATATTATTATTAATTGCAGGATATAAATAAACAGAAATTGTACTGTATTGGGTTGGCAAGTCCTTTAGGTAGGTTTTTCAGGGTGAAATAAAACAGTGTATTATAGACATAAAATTTACTTCAATCTACAATAAATTGACCATTATTTATATTTCCTATCTTTCCTCTAACTGCACAATGCCATATTCATAGAATGTCTGGAGTCAATGAAATTTAGTAAACCAATTTTGATGGATGAATTCGGTTAAGGCATCATCCTCATAAACATTACAAACATTTTCTATGAACTTCTGCTGCATGCTTTTTATGCAGCTTTTTTAAAATAATACAAAATATGCCGATAATGAATGATATTTACTTCCATATTCACATTGCAATAGCAAACACAATACTAAGCTAGTTTAACAAGAGTTAACAGATATAGTTGTAGACATATTACTAACAGGATTAACAGTCAGCCTTTGATCGAATAAGAAGTGTATTATTGTAGGGACATAAAAAAAAAAAAAAAATCTGGTTCGGGCAACACACGACGATGTTAGTGAAAAAGTTGCTGTAACATCTCTGGCATATAGTAGTCTTAAAAATGAAATTTCAGTTTCGTACGACTTACCGGTTTGTCGCTAGACTTACCACACACTGACACACAATCTTTTTTTCGGGACTGGTTATTTGGACTCATGAGACCCTAAAACGTGTATTTCCGTCAAAAACTGGAAGTTGAAAATTTTCACGATCGCAATACTTTCCCTTACTATATATAGTAAGTGAAAGTAATAAAAATCAAAAGGATTTATTTGCCAACCCAATACTAACAAAACAAAAACAAAAAACTTAACAAGATAAATTTAATCTAACTAGCTGACCCCGTAAACGCTGTTCTGCCATATAAATTTCTAGTGAATATTTTATAATTCATTCCTCTAATGTACTTTTCATTTTGTAGATTCAAAAAAAATAACCATGTGATTTAGTGTGAAGAGCAAAAATATTTTTTAAAAAAATATGTTTTGTATAGGGACACCAGAATTATTTAGCGGTATTAAATATACTTTAGGACCGATTGTCATACCTGCCAAATATACATGTAAAATTTCATAAAAATCTGTCAAGCTGTTTGGGAGGAGTATGACTGTAAACAACGTGATACAAAATTTTTATGTATTTGATGACATATAAATATAATAATGAGATTCGGGCCAGAACACATTTAATCATATTTTCATGATTGGTAAGTTCCACAAGATAAGAAGATATTTGAACCTTGTCTGAATTTTTCAGGTTCTTGATACTGTCATAAAGTTGTTCAACTCAGGCGGTCATGAAAAGCTTGGTGTTCCTTGCGTGCCACCATCTCTGACGTCCTCGAATGCACCCCGAGCAATCACAAAAGAGGAGAAGTACGAGGCCCTGAGGGCTCGGATGTTGGCCAAGAGGAGAAGAGCGGAAATGTATTCTTTGTGGTGTGACGCCTTGTACAGGTTATCATTAGCTAATCATGTAAGAATTTAATCTTTCTAACTTATTATTTGATATAATATATCTTCTCTATTTTTCTAGGTAATTCCCTTTCTCATATTATATTTAATTTATCATTAGAAGGTTATTCAGAGAAAGAGGTTGGAATCTGTGTAGCATATCAGTTCTAGAGTTCGCTAATGATGTGGTGATTCTTAGCCTACATACAACTAAATGAAATAAATTGATTAAAACCCGTAAAAAGGTGGAGCTTGAATAAGATATAGAAAAGACAAAATATTGGGTTGTTTCACATGAAATGTCCGTTTTTATAGTTTCTGAAATACATAAAGGATTTTGCAGGTCTCTGTTGTTTTCTTCTGAATGTTTAAAGTAAACAGTTACTAATCCTCTACCTTGGTATTATAAACATTAGCTTTCCAATCAATTACTCACTTTTTAGTATACCTCCAAATATGAACATGGAAACACGCGATTTTCAAGTAATATTTTTGTACCAGTTTAAACTTGGCCATTCAGCAGCTGAGGCCGCTAGAAATATTTGCAAGGTGTTTGGAGCAGGGTGTGTTAATGAACGAACCATTCGCTGTTGGTTTGCTAAGTTTTCAGCTGGGAATACCAACTTGAAAAACTTGCCCCGAGGAAGACCTCCGTCCCTAATAGATAACGATGTCCTCAAACATACAGTAGAAGGAAAC
Organism: Piezodorus guildinii; assembly: GCA_023052935.1. Taxonomy (NCBI): domain Eukaryota; kingdom Metazoa; phylum Arthropoda; class Insecta; order Hemiptera; family Pentatomidae; genus Piezodorus; species Piezodorus guildinii. Next base: position 140,321,223 of record CM041293.1, read on the forward strand.
CCCTACCAAACAGTTAAAGGACTCTCATCACAACTAAATGCATCTATTGTTTCCAGACATTAAAAGTGTATTGGGAAAGTAAAAAAGTTCGATACATGAGTACCTCATGATCTCACTGAGTGGAGTGGCAGCAAGACCCCATGTTTTAAAACATACCGTGCAAAAATTGAAAAACTGGGCTACAAAGTTCTTCCGCACCTAACCTATTCTCCCGACTTGTCTCCAACAGATTACCACCTGTTCAGGAATTTAGACAACTTCGTGGTGGAAGCCATTAAGTCCATTTATCAAAAACCAAAAGGAGTAGTAAGGCTGAACAGACAGGAGTCTGATGTCTTCAGCATAGCAAGGGGGGTCAAACAAGGGGACAGTTTAAGCCCTTTGCTATTCTTGCTCTATATGGATGGTGGCCACCATAAGCAAACGAAGAACGGAGAGGACCTTCCTGGGCCGTAGAAACCTTTGCCCAGTGGTGATTCAACTTTTCTACTTCAACTAGCAAAAGCAAAATACTTCAAGTGGGAAGACAAGAGGAAGATTTCCATATATACTGTAACGGAGAAAATGGAAGTGGTTTCGGAATACACCTACCTCGGCACAGTAATAGAAAGATCTGGGAAGTTAGACTCAGAGATATCAAACAGAATTAGGAAGGCAAATGCAGTCTTCTATCAAATCTGCAACATTGTAATAGGGAAGCGAGAGGTGAATAGAGGTGTTAAGTTCCATATCTTTAAATCAGTATATTTGCCCATACTCTTGTATGGAGCTGAAAGCTGGATATTGACAGGAGAGCAGAGTCACAGCTGCTGAAATGAAGTTTCTGCGAAGAACAGCAGGAAAGACAAGAAGAGATAGTGTCAGGAATGAACGGATACGCCGGGAACTGGAGGTTGCGCCATTAAAGGAAACTCTGCAAACCCGTCAGTTGAAGTGGTTCGGCCACGTCATTATAATGGAGGAACACATAGACCCATTAAAAACCATAGATTACGTGCCAGATGGGAGAAGGCCTCGGGGGCGACCAAGGATGTCCTACCTGGAGTATGTCGACAAACTTTGCAGAGGAAGAGGGAAGGATCTTCGCCAGGCCAGAGACCTAGGGGGCGGGGTGGCCGAGCGTGTTAGCGCGCGTTGCTGCGAGCACGCGTTGCCTAGCATCAGATAACCGAAAAGTGAAAACCAAATAATTACGAGTTCGACTCTTGTGCTGGGGGATTTTATCTCAGCATATATTCCCTCCCCGCCCTCACTCCCTGGCCCGAGAGAACCCCCGTATAGCCTTCAAAGGCAAGGTAGGGGTGAGAAAAAAAAAAAAAAGGCTAGGGACCTAGCTGGGGATAGAGAAGATTGGATCCGGTGGTTAAACGCTCCCCTACGCTGATACAGCACGATAGGGAGAAGCCAAAGAAGAAGAAGTCAAAGGAAAACTTTTTGAAAATGATGATCAAGTGAAAAGTGTGTTTTCAGATTTTGTTTCACTTCAAAGCTCAGAGTTTTTCAGTTCAGGGATAAAAAAATTGGTGTCACGGTAGGAAAAATGTGTAGAAAAAGAATGTAAATACTTCGAATAAAATTGTCTTGTTTTCATATTGTATTTTTAATAAAAATCCTTTACCTTGAAATTTCATGTGACACAACCCCATTTAACAGTAGAAATGGTGACTATTTCAGTGATCTGGATACATCAGGGATTGTAGTACTAAAGGTTTATGATGAAATGAATGAAATGAATGAAATGAAATGAAAAACTTCTTTATTATCCTGGGACTAAAGTCCCTTAGAATAAAATAAAATACATAATTGATGACCGGAACAGTGTGGTCATGATTTAGAATAACAAAATACTAAACTAAAAAATTAATTAATATATGTACATCTTTACAAGTCAGACTTTCGGAATAAGAAAAACAAAAAAAAACAAAACAGAAATAGCTGGTTCATCAATGATAATTTGAGTAATACAAACACACAAAAAAAATAATAATAATAATAATAATTGGTATTTATAGCATCTGCAGTTTGAAGTTATTGTCTGTTTGACTGGGTAAGGAGAAGGTGGTTGAAAAGTAGCGATTTGAAGGAGGAAGCAGTACTTGCATGACGGATCTCAGGAGGAATAGAATTCCAAAGAGTGGTTGCTTTGGCTAGAAAGGACTTGTCAAAGGCAGCAGTACGGTGAGGAGGAGGGTAGAGGTCAGAAAGACGGGATCTAGTAGAACGGGACTGAATTGATGATTTAAATTGAAGGGATTGGAAGATGTAGCTGGGACGATGAGTTCTGATAACCTGGTAGAGGAAGGAGGCTAGGAAATACTGGCATCTATAACGAGGATAAAGCCACCTTAACTCGGTGTAATACTGGGTTATATGTGTGTCTCTGGTGATTCCGAATACAAACCGTATTACACAGTTCATAATACGCTTAAGTTTTGCTTCGAGCTCACCTGAAAGTCCGCTGTACACCTCGCATCCGTAGTCAAAGTGGGGAAAGACAAGGGAAGAAACAAGGAGTTTACGAATATTGAATGGTAGGAGGTGATGGAGGCGACGGAATTGCTTTAGGGTTGTTATGGTTCGGCGGGATATTTGGGAGATGTGCGGTTTCCAAGAGAGAGTTTGATCAAGAGTAATACCTAAGTTCTTGACAGATGAATGAAAAGAGATAGGAGTATTGTTTAGGAAAAGGTTGGGGGAACTGGGAAAGGATTTAAGGAGAGCAGGTGATGCTATCAGGATGGCTTTTGTTTTTTCAGCGCTTAGCAGGAGTTTGTTGCTGTTTGACCAAGCACTTATATTATTTATGTCCTCCTGAAGTTTAGAGATAGCATCAGGAAATTCATTTGGGGTAAAGGAAATATAAATCTGAATATCGTCGGCATAGAGGTGGTATTGGGAGTGCTTGATGGAGAGCGGAAGATCATTTATGAATATGGAGAAAAGGGTAGGAGATAACGAGGAACCTTGGGGTACACCTTTTGTTAGTGGCAGTGAGTCGGAGCGGGGTTTATTGGGAACTACAACATACTGGGAACGGCCGGTAAGGAATGATTGAAACCATTGAAGAGCGCCTGTGGATACTGGGAGTCTATGGAGTTTGGTTAAGAGGATATTATGGTCCACAGAATCGAAGGCTTTGGAAAAATCTAGCAAAACAAGGATAGTTATTTTGTGCTGATCTATGGCCTTGTGAAGATCTTGGGAAATGTGGGAGAGAGCAGAGTGAGTAGAATAGCCAGGCCGAAAACCAGACTGGAGGGGGTTCAAAAGGTTATTTTGCTCGAGGTAGAGGGATAACTGAGATTGGACCAGACGCTCTAAAGGTTTAGAAAGGTTTGAAAGGAGAGAAATTGGGCGAAAGTCATTAGGAGATACCGGATTTGAGTTTTTCATCAGTGGACGGACCAGAGCGGTTTTCCAGGAAGTTGGGAAGGTTGCACTGTCTAGAGAAAAGTTATAGATATGATATAATATTGGAAGGATGGAAGGAAGCGAGGCTTTGATTAGTTTTACTGGGATGTTGTCAGGTCCGTAGTCATTGGTTCGGGATTTACGAATAGAATTAAAGAGGTCCTCAGGGGTGATATGGGAAAAAAAGAATGAATCCGGATTGAAATGGTGCATAGGAGCAGGCATCGGCGTCTGACATGATAAATGAGAGGAGCAGGAAGCAAAGTGGGTGTTAAGATCATCAGCGGAAATAGGAATAGGTTGGTTGTGGGTGTGTTTTCCTAAGGATAGTTTACGCAGGATTGTCCATTTGGTTTTGGAGTCGGAAGCACAAGATAAGGATTGCTGAAAATATTGGGATTTAGCTTGGCGTATCATGGATTGGGTACTGTTTCTGAGATGTTTGAAGGTGGAGTAATCACTAGGAAGACGGGAGCGCCTGAATCGTCGCCTTGCAGCATCCCTGTGCCTCATACATTCCCTAATTTCTGGCGTTAACCAAGGAGCAGGAGGGTGTCGGATTTTCTTTGTGATAAGGGGAGCATGGTTGTCTAGGATATTATGGAGATGACAGGTAAGGGTTTCAACCATAGAATCTACGGTCCTAAGCGAGTATATGGTGTTCCATGGGATAGCTTCAAGATCTGGCGCCAAGATTTCAGAGGAAAGAGTGTTAAGGTTACGAAAAGAAATGGTTCTTGGGAAAATAGAGTGATCGGAAGATTATAGGATATCTGGATAAGGTCGTGAGCAGACAAGAACGGAACAGGATGTTGAGACGAGGCGAGGAGTTTATCAGCAGAATCCAGAACATACAGATCGAGCCAGGATTCTGAGGACTGGGTGTGGTGTGTGGGATTATATGGTACAATATAAAGATCGAGAGAGAAGAAGAGGTTGGTTAAGTAGGCATGGTCTGAGGAAGGCAACAATAGGTTGGTGTTAAAATCCCCAGTGAGGATGATATTGTTATAGGATGGGATTAGATTGTAAAGAGTGGATTCGAATTCTGTCTCAAAGGGTACTCTGGGAGGGCGGTATATGACTCCAAATAGTAGGGAATGTGAAGCTGTGGATATTTCGGCGAAAAGGTATTCGAGGTGAGGGCAATCGGAATGAGGTGATTGAATGAGTTGTTTGGATTTGAGGCTGTCATGAACAAAGAGACCCACGCCGCCACCCGTTCGGTCATCTCTGTCATGACGGAGCAATGTATAATTCGGAAGGGAAACTTGCGATGTCGGAATTGTAGGTTTCAGCCAGGTTTCAGAAACAGCTATTAAGTGATAAAAGTTATGGAGGAAAAAGTCATGGAATTCATCAATATGGGCTAGGAGTGACTGTGCGTTGACGTGACAGGTTAAAAGGACATTAGTCATGGGAAAGGAAAATTGGAAGTAGTGAACCAAGATGGTGGGCCATGAGAAAAGGGGAGCGAGGAATGAGAAGATGAATAAACCTGCAGTGCATTGACATTATTTGTGGAATAAGAACTAGAAACATAAACATTCTTAGAAAATAGAAATAAAACAAACATAATATAGAAAATCAAAAAGGTTTTTACAAATTCAACAGCTGTTAGTAGTCTGTACATAGCGAATAAAAATAAAATAATTATTACTCTTGTTGAGTTAGATAACAAAAAATTCCCGTATATTTGCGAATAAAGAAAAAAAATTGCATTTTGTCTTAATGTTGAACAAAAATAAAAATAGCTACAGTAATAAAGAAAAAAATAATGATGAGATGAAAATCGCGAATTAGTGGTTAAAAAACGAATGGTCGAAAGCCGATGATCCCGAAAGGTGAAAAGTAGTCCCTGATGTCAGTCAAAAACTTCTAAGTCAGAAGGCGAGTTGATGACTATTACTGGTTGGCCATCCGCACGCCGACATTTCACTTTACCATCATTAAACCATGTGTATTTCAATTTGCCGGCGGCTCTTCTTTGCCGGGCCAGCCAGTAAAGATGCCTGTTGGTCGGGGACATCGCCTCACCCAAGAATATTTTATGGACATCGTTTTCTTGCCATCCTAGGTGGCGAGTAGAAAAGTCTCTGACAACCTTTCTCTTCCTCACCAGCTCATCCCTCACAGTCTGGCGCATAAAACGGACCATTAGTGGCCCAGGTACATCATCTTTCCTAGACCTGAGCCTCTCAACATGGTCGATGTCTTCCACCTCCAACTTAAGGCCTAGCCCGGCTCCGATGCCTATGATGACCAGAAAAAAACAAAGGGTATATCCCGGGTAAGGTAAATTTGCCTCCCAGGGCTTTTTTTGACTCAAAATTGGGGTTCAATTCGGTGTCTAATAAAAATAATTCACCTGCATTTTTAGCTTTTTTATTCATAGTGGTTTTCACGATATTTTTAAAAACCTCTTTTTATTATTATTTTTGTTTATCATGATCTGATTTTTTTTTCAGAAAATGTCTTTTATACTCCTGTATACACAGAGATTTTTTTGAAGTGGTGGAACATTATAAAAAAAATAAAAACTCTGAAACTGATTTTTTTCTGAAATCTTGCATTTAACTTATATTTCTTATTATTAAAAAATGTGTAAACGATTATTTCTTACCAAAAATTCAGTATTACATTACTTATTTATTTATTTATCCCTTCCTGGCCTATATGGCTACACGGGATTTGGCATCAGTTCTTTACAGAACTGATACCCACAGGTACTGGAAGTTACGGAAGTGGTCTTCTGTGCACTGGCCTTCTTCTTCTTCGAACACCAAGGTTGAAGTGTGCTGGACCCAAGGCTGTCTTCGAGCCATAAATGAACTTGAACCAAGGGAAGTTTATTTCACTCACTAATTGTGAAAACTCCTCCTCAGTGATGACGAACAGTACCGTGGCTCTTATTAATTTGGCTCTAAGGGAATCGAATGCAGTGCAGGTTGTGACCACATGTTCGGCTGTCTCCGGGACACCGCAGGTTGGGCGTTGGGGGGTCGATATCATGGCCAAAACTATGTAGTTTAGCTCAAAACCTCCCATGCCTTGTGAGGAATTGTTAAATTATTTTCAAGATTGATTCAGTATATGATGTATTCATAGTAACTGAGCAAAATTGAGCAGCCGATCCAATCATATGTATTATTTTTATTTTAGGGAACCTGGTCCCAGTTTCTTTTCCATCGATCTAATCCCAAACTTTGTTTTCTTTTCAGTTCAGGATCGGATATTCTGGTTGCCACACAATATGGATTTTCGAGGAAGAGTCTATCCCTGCCCACCTCACTTGAACCACTTGGGTTCTGATCTTTATAGGTCTCTTTTGGTCTTTGCCCAGGCTAGGCCACTTGGGCCTGAAGGGTTGGATTGGTTAAAGGTAATGTATACGATATTTGAAAAATATATCTATCAACCGGACTAATTATTCTTATGAACATTCAACATTATTCACATCATATTGTAAAATTTCTCCCTTGATATTTTTCAGATCCATGTAATAAATTTAACGGGTATAAAGAAAAAAGAATCTGTTCAAAGCAGGTTGGATTATGCCAATGAAATCCTTCCAACTATTCTCGATTCTGCAAACAAACCATTTAAGGTTAGTCTTCATCAAATTTATTCTTTTGATTTTATATGGTATATGTCCAGAAGTATTGGATTGTAAAATAAGTTCATAGCATTTTTCAATATTTTAGTTTAACCCTCTTTTTGTTTATAAAATCATGTTTACTTGGTCAATAATGTTTACATATTCTAAAAAAGGATTAGTTAAGGTGCCTTTAGGCGTCAGTTTCAATCAAGAATCCTTATCTTTAAGTGGTATTTTGCTAATAATGAAAAAGAAAAATATTCGTTTTCGTCATTTAATGATATTTTATTTCTGATAAGGAAAATCTGCTGCATAGACGGTTAACAAAATTGGCAGTGTGTATAGTGATGATGCCTTAGGAGAAAGCACTGTCCATAAGTGGTTAGCTTGATTCAGATCTGGAAATTTTTACTTGGAAGACTGTAAAGCACTTGGGACGTCCTTCAACTGTTGATTATGACCAAATTCAAGCATAATTGATCAAAAGTATTCAATTTTTTGATTAACTGAAGTTTTTGTAGATGTTTATTTGTTTAACATCACTTTATGCTAGTGTGGCTAATCAGACAATACTGCAGTGGGAGTCCTTAATTTCGCCTGTTCAGGTTTAATTAGGATAGGGATCTTTAACGAGTACCTGACATCGCTCAGGCTCTGGACCACCTTTTTACGTCCCCTCCGAAGGATGGCATAATTTAAATTAAATTGTTTAAATTTTTGGCTCCCATTAAAAAAATCCTAGGACCACCTGCGGGTTTGAACCCATGACCTTTGGCATAGAAGACTGTTATGGTAGCCACCAAGCTACAGGTGTTCTCAGTTTTTATAGAAATCACCAGTAAAAAGACGATATGAACTTCTTTTACAACTCAATATATTTGAACGATATATCGATACCTACTTCAGAAAAAATATGATATCTGGGACTCTATTCTGACAGATAAAACAAGTGAATTATTGATTTAGGCTATTATTCAAGCTACTTGACTAATCAAAATTATCCTTGAACATCAAAATTACTCTCTAATTAGTACTCATAATAACTTAATGGACATACGAGATAGAGTTATGGGGCTCTGTTCATTATAGGATCCTCTTAGTCCAAATAACCAAGTCCCGCAAAAAGGTCTGTGTGTGTGTGATAACTCCCGGGCGAAAAAGAAAAGTCCTATGAAACTGAAATTTCAAATTTAAGACAACTATACCCCCGAGATGTTACGAAAACTTTTTCATCAAAATCAGCTAACCAGAAGAACCACTTTATACCATGCATTTTGCACCTTTTTACGATTTTCTCAAAAATGGCTATAACGATTTTGATTAAACTCTATATATCGATGTAAAATTTGACGAGCTTTAATATGATGCAGGTTTCATTCTGATTAAAAAAACTCTGACTGGGCTTAAATGCCAATATTTTAAATTTTCTTCCTCTAAAGCACCTTTAATTTTGTTGATTTAAAAAAAGTTGGAACATCATCTTATTAGCATTGATAAACAACGGATAAATATGCAAGTTGAGTGAATTTGATTTACAACTAAAAGAGAAAAATGCAAACATTATGCAATTTTTGTGTTTTTGAACACAAGAATAACAATATAGATGTATAATATACCGTTGGATAGCTAAAGATTTTAGAAAAAATATTATCTAATACACAGAATTGTAAAGGTTAATGGTGAGTGATGAAAAGCCAATAAAACTAACTGATTTTTGTAGATAAAAATATAATAGATTATTTAATAAAACACATAACACTTTTACCATGTACATATTTTTTTTATGTACATATGTATTTGTCACAAACCATTAAAGGCCAGCAGTGCAGACACACTGACCGTTTCTGCGAAAAGTGTGGTTTTTCACTGTCTGGAAATTTTGTCCATTTTTGACGCGCTCTAACAGCAAACGGTTGGTCTCACCAAAAAACTTTTCAAATTGTAGTAAATTATGTTAACTTTAATTATGCATATAGATATAGTAAAAAAAAAAAAAAAAAACAGAATATATGCCAAAATTTTTGCAAAAAGTGTGAAAAAACCTGGTTCTGGGCATAATTTTTGCCCACAAACTTCAGATCCGTTCAGCAATCCCCAAAACATAAATTTTGAAAAAATCAGAACTGTGACAAAACTTTCCTGTGAACTCCATTTTCAGAGCTAAAATGACTAGCCTACTTGTTCATTTTTTATTCAATGCTGTTGAGACAAAAACAAAAAAAAAAGTGTGACTTAATTCACTTTGTGGTATTTCAGACTTCAATCTTATGTTGACTATTTAATTTTTCAGAAGGGAGCTTGGTGGATGGAGAGTGAGAAGCCTTGGCAGACGTTGGCTACCTGTTTTGAGATACGCAATGCTTTGAACCATAAAGGAGGTCCCGAAAACTACCCCTGCTCTTTCCCAGTTCACCAAGATGGCTCCTGTAATGGTCTCCAGCACTATGCTGCGCTCGGCAGGGATTCCTCTGGAGCGGAATCCGTTAATCTCTCTCCTTCTGATGTACCGCAAGATGTGTATTCCTGTGTTGCAGCTATTGTAAGTGAAGTGCCATAGTTAAGCTACATATTTAAACATTTAAAACTTGTATTTCCGTTATTTACCGAACGAGAAAAGGTTTGCCACTCTTGAGAATATTCAGAATAAACAAAACTAATAACTCGTAAAAACTAATTAGGATTATCTGGAAATGAGGCTGCTGACAGAGCTGCAGTGTCAACACAAACAGTGAAAGTGAACGCCAAGGTACCCATGATGGATCTCTTAAGACTCAAAGAAAGAAAAAAATAAAAGAATGGCAAGTTAGGTATGACTGGGGGTCGGAAACAAAAGGGGGAGACTACTATGAGGTGCAACCAGCTGTGAGCCTTATTCCATGGTTCGCTCGGAATCAGCAATTTAAATGCCACAGTAGAGTACAAATCGTAGTAAGATTAACTACGAGTGTACAAATAATTACCTTGCTTTTATGGGATTAAAAAAAGATGGAAAATGTGAAGTCTGCAGACAGCTAGCATTTAGGTGCAGAAAATATGAGAGAGAATGCGAGTATACACTGGAGGAAGAGACTGCATTTTTAAAAAACTTTTTAAAGAGCACTTGGCAAGAATTTTTTGTTTTTTTCACAAAAATAAGTATTTATTCTGCCGTTTCAGCCTTTGGGCATCCTTGTGGTGGAGAGACTCTCCTGGGGAACATCCAGCCTCTATTAAATGGGTGCCACAAAAATTGTGGCTTTGTACGATCTTGGCCTTATCACCTCCTGACATGGTCGTTAACCTAGAAATAGTAGGAATCTTTATATGCTCTGAACCAAAGACTACATAAGTTGTAGTGGTACAGATTTATTTATTTATGTTATTTATATATATCTTGTTCTTCAGACGCTAAAACTTATAATTTGCTGACACAGAACCAATTGTGAAATATGAACAATAAATAATAATGTCATCAGATTTATGAAGATTTTAAACCTTCATTAGGCAGGCCATGCTGCTCAAATGAATAATTACCAGGTCACAAAGAAACGTTTGGAAGAAAGAATATATATTTATCCATATCAGGAAATTTAACAGGAAAATTTATCCTCTTTATATTAATTCACTTCATTTATATCTTGTAGTAGAATCTGAATAATTTGTATGAGTATGCTCATTCCCTGATAATCTCCCATTAATCCTCATATAAATGGCAAAATTTAAAAAAAATTCATATTTTTGGTGGCGGCAATGCTTGTTATGTGATAATTTCACTATGGGAGCCCGTGGCTATGTGCCTAACTTGCTAGTCTACCAAGTTAAAGGTGGTGAGTTCAAATCTCATCCATATCCGGTCTTTTTCAAGCATATGGGAGGCCCATCAGCTAACTGATGGCAACTCACAAAAATAGGTAGAGGGAGTGATGACCCTTCACTACAGCATACCATACCATCAAGAAATGAGATGTTGACTCCTTGGAAACCATATTGCATGAGCAAGAGCCTTTGCAATCTGTCACACTAAAAAAAAAAAAAATCTTTCTATCTTTTATAATTTCCTTCTGATGTACTTATCTTTTTTCTTCTTTTCTGTTGTTTCAAATTAGGTCGACAGAGAGCGAGCAAAGGATGCTCAAAGTGGAGTAGAAATCGCCCAACACCTTGATGGATTCATTCGAAGGAAAGTAATTAAGCAAACCGTGATGACTACTGTGTACGGAGTCACTCGTTTTGGGGCCAGATTACAAATTGCAAAACAGTTGAAGGGTAACCATCATATTTTTTTATCATAATTATATTACATAAGATAATTTAACAAGTATCATTTAATTGAAAAACAGTATGGTTCTTTTGTTTAGAAATTAATGTTGGTTTAAGGCTATGACTCCTAACTATACATTTTAGTGATGGTTTTTTTATTCGGTAAGGTATCTCTCTACAGTTTTATTACTTTTATTTCTAGATCTTGAAGATTTTCCGAAGGAACATATCTGGCAGGGATCTCACTATTTAGTTCGTAAAACTTTTTACAGTATTGCAGAAATGTTCACTTCGACTCGAGAAATTCAAGTGAGTATATTTTTTTAACAGTTGATAATCTCTTAATAAAACTAAGAAAAGTTTTGCTTGTTTAGATTAGCCAAAATAAATCTGTTTTATTATTATATTTAAAATTAAACTATTTTCTTCTAAAATCATATATTTATTATCACATTATTTCAATATTATTATTTGACGTTTCAAAGTCTTTTGCTTCATTTTCAAAATATTGCATCCAAATTGCTTCTTGATTCTCACTTAAAATTGTTTTAAGTTCGTATACTAAAGTTTTTCTAACAATTCTTGTATGGTGTTCCAACTCCATTTTATAGATTAATATATATTAAAATAGAACTATTCTCTTGTTGGCATATTTTGAGTGAGCATGGATGCAATATTTTGAAAATGAAGCAAAATAATAATATTGCAATAATGTGATAATAAATACATAATTTTAGATAAAAATAGTTCTATTTTAAATATGATAATAAATATATACTCTTTGTATATAGTAATTTTAATATAAATTAATCCATAATATGGAGTTGGAACACCATATTAGAATTGTTTAAAGAACTCAAGTATTAAAAATTTAAGTAATTTTAGTGAGCATCAAGAAGCAATTTGAATGCAATATTTTGAAAATGAATCAAAAGACTTCGAAATGTCAAATAATAAAGAAATAATGTGATAATAAATATATGATTTGAGAAGACAATTGTTCTATTTTAAGTATTATAATAAATATATACTCTTTGTGTGTAGTAATTATAATATCAATACATTTGTATTTATTTATTCATTTTTTAGGATTGGTTCACTGAATCTGCTCAACTGATAGCTGGAATAAGAGGTGAAAACGTAGAGTATATTACACCATTAGGACTCCCTGTTGTGCAGCCGTACAGCAAAAATGTAACCGTTTCCAACCCGTCTGTTGCAGCTTGCTCAGGAGTAGTTGCTCACGGTGTAAAACATGACAAGTTTGAGTGAGTCTTTGTCTATTATTGCCTATATCATTAGATCTTATGAAAACTGAAACTCCTATGGGTATTTTCAATTCAAATTTAGGATCGGTTGTGATGTGATACTTTTAGGCAGACATCCTTGAGAAAAATTAAATTAAAAAATGTGTACTCAAATCTCTCAGAATGATAGTGTGTGCTCAATGTGGTTTGAGGAATGGGAGGTTAGGAGAAATAATTTCTTCTGTCTTTTTTTCTATTATTTTTTTTTTTTTATGGAGGACGATTAAATTTTATGTAAAGAAATAATAGAACGTTTCTAAAAAACAAATATCTGATATATAATATTAGTGAAATTTGGAAAACCGGGTTTGGTACCAATAATGATTCTATGAAACTTAAATTAACAAAAGAATGGTATCATTAGATTCAGAATTTTATGGAAATGAAGCCAATTACACTCTTAAGTTCTTAATTTGATTACATTAAATAATATTATGAATTAATATATTATAATAATATATATAATAAGCAATAATTATATCAATTTTGTTATATATTTTTTTTTTCAGACCAAATATGAATGAATTAAAAAAAAAATTTTATTTTCTTAAAATAAATAATTTTAAAAAAAGTTTCTTAATAACTAAAATTTTAGAATTTAGCATTAATTTTAAATTTAATTATAAACTAGATTTTTTATTAAATTATTAAAATTTTTATAAAATTAATAAAAACTAGATTTTTATTTAAAATTAATTAAAAACTAGATTTTTTTATTTAAAATATTAAACTAATTTTTTATTAAATTAATAAAAATGATTTTTTATTAAAATGATAAACTAGATTTTATTTAATGAATAAAAACAATTTTTTATTAAAATAATTAAAAACTAGATTTTTATAACTACTATCAAATTATTGTGCCAACTAGCTAACAATGCATTAAATTGTCTCTCCAGTAAAATGGGTATTTTGGACATCTGACTTTTTTACTGCTCCCAAAAAATAAATGTTGGATTTTATTTATTTTTCTTGAGTAAATAGTAAATTATCTTTGTTTAAAAACCCATAGAAAAAATGTTATAGCCTAAGCATGTGAGACATCATCATATACAATTTCCAGATAATTAATTTTCATTCAGAAATAATGAATACCTTTATTATTAGTTTTATTCTTCATCATGCATTTTATATTCTATGTTTTTTTTAAATTTTACCGAGTCCTTATAAAAATTTTCTATATCGGTGGTTATTTGTTTCTTTTTTGGTTGAAAACAAAAAAAAACAATCTATGTTTCAGGAGGCCTAATGTAATAAAACAAAAGAATGCATTTCCACCAAACTTCATCCATTCCTTGGATTCTACTCACATGATGCTGACTTCGCTGCATTGTCAAAGAGCTGGAATCACTTTTGTATCTGTGCATGACTGCTTTTGGACGCACCCTGATACTGTTCATATAATGAACAAGGTATTTATTTCAAATTATCTCAATAATATAATATATTGTCCTACCAGGTATAAGTCACAACTGTGAAAAAAAAAAATCCTCATATTTGTAAAATAAAATATTATTTAAATGAAAATCTAGCAAGGAGAGGATCTTAAATCTGTCTCACTGTTTTTGATGAAATTACTTTAAGTAAATTTTTAAATTTTTTTTAGCAACTCCTGTGGAGTGTTGGACCCTAATACTTTGCAGAATCTAATGGTTTAATACCATTAGACTCTGCGAAATATTAGGAGCCAACACTCCCCAGGAGTCGCTTACAAAAAAATCGGAAAGTTTCAGCACTAAAACACTTCTTCTTCTTTAGCTCTCTCCTTGTGCCTTTCAGCGTGGAGATAGCCCAACCCAGGATCTCCATCTCTCTCTGTCTCCTGCAAGAGTCTTCATCTCGTGCAGTGTATTGCCTCTCGCTTGCCCCAACTTGGTAATGTAGCCATCGTAGCTAAGCCTAGGCCTTCCTCTAGGTCTGGTGCCAACTGGTTTTGCCTCCATAAATTTGCGTGGGTCACAATTCTGGCTCATTCTACATACATGCCTGTACCATCTCAACTGTCTCTTCTCCAGGGTCTCCTTCATTGCAAGAATGTTTAATTCTTCCCTTATTGTTTCATTCCTGATCCTATCCCTGCGGGTTTTGGAAGCCACTCTGCGCAGGTATTTCATTTCTGCCGCTGTTATACGGCTCCATTTGTTGTCCGGGAGTACCCAGCTCTCTGCTCCGTATAGTAGAACAGGCATGTATACGGCCTTAAATATGTGGAGCTTGACATCTTTTTTAACCTCTCTCTTTCCTACTACTGTGTTGCTGGTGGAATAGTAAATATTATTTGCTTTTCCTATCCTGTGGGATATTTCGGGTTGTATTTTTCCATTCCGCTTATCACAGTTCCAAGGTAGGAGAATTCATTTACCACTTCAAGCTCCTCGTCGTTGCACATAATGTGGATTTGTTCGGGCTGTCGTCCCACTTGTAGGATCTTGCTTTTTCTGCCATTAATAATCATACCTTTCCGCCCTAATTCTGCTTCCCACTCTATTAGGGCTTGTTGGAGCTTAACGCTAGAGTCAGTAATAAGGACTATGTCATCGGCATACACCATTACTTGTGCCTGTATGGTTCTCATATTCCAATGACCAATCACCGCTCTTGCTGTTCTTCTCTTGCAAATCTTAATTATTTCATCCATAAAGATGATGAAGAGTAGAGGGCTGAGGCTATCCCCCTGCTTTACTCCTTTTGCCATCGGAAAGCTCTTTGACTCGAGACCGTTAATTCTTACAATGCCCTTTGGCGCCTGGTATGTTGATTTTATAGCGAGTAGCAAACCCTCAGGCACGTTCTTTACTCTCAGGGCGTTCCATATTTCCTCTCTAGGTACTGAGTCAAACGCAGCTTTAATATCCAGAAAAGCAAGGTATAAGCTTTTATTTCGATCCCAGGCTTTCTCTATTATCATCCTCAAAGCAAAGATATGGTCTTGGGTTTGGCGTCCATGGCGAAAAGCTGCTTGCTCGTTTTCCAGATTATCTTCGACTAAAGGTCTCAGCTTCTTTTCTAGAATCGAGGTATATATTTTATATACGATCTGTGAGAGACATATTGGTCTATAGTTAGCGCATTCGCTTGTGCTTTCCTTCTTATGGATGGGTATAATAATGTTATATTCCCATTCTTTAGGAATTTTCTTTTCCTCATAAATTTTTTGGAAAAGGTTCTGCAGTATCTTAATCATCTCCCTTCCGGCGTACTTAATGAATCTGGAGTTATGTTGTCCCTTCCTGCTGCTTTTCCAAGCTTGAGCCTCTCTATGGCCACTTCAACTTCTTCTTCCCAAATAATATCCAGATCTTCATCTTGTTCACATGCATTGGGAATCGATTGTTCAAGGCTTGCTTTTTGCTCTGCAAATATTGTGCCATAGTGCCTTTCCCATCTCCCTAGAATGCCAGCGGTTTCGGTTAATAAATCTCCATTATTAAAAACACATTTTATTTAATATCTCTGGTTCTAGTGAAGGTAGAAAAATAATTTTGATGTCAAAAGTACTCTATTTCAAAGCGAAATGATTAAAAAGATAAGAAACCATATTAAAAGTATAAATAAAAATTATGTACTGGAAATATTTATATTTTCAGGAACTTCTTTATTTTTTATTTTATTATTATTTTTTTTTTTTTTTTTATGAACTATTAGAATTAACCTAGGAAAAAAATGTATAACCTCTCCTCAAACTTTAAGGTTTCATATTTCATGATACTTATAAAAGAAATATTGAATGAAAAAAATAATCAATCTGTTCCTCTTGCATGGGCCTTTCTTTGAAACTATAGAGACAATTTTTTTCTTTTTTTATTTTGATTCCAACAGGTGATGCCATACTATGGTTTTCGGAACTAATTGTTAACATCAGCTGTTTCGTTAATTTTTTTCACTTTTTGTTGTTAATATTCAATAGGTAATTGAATTCTGTACAAAACAAAAAACATTATAATTATATTATTATAAGCCTAGATAAGATGTTATTCTCCATTCTCCATAGATGTAATCCTAACTGGTTATCCTTTATTCAGTTCTTTGATTTTAAATGTTAGTTAATTGTTACAATTTTTGATTTTGATATACACATGACTATCTAAAAATTACAAACAATTTTGTAAGTATTTGAAATTTTTTCGACATGTTTTTTATTGTTCTTGTTACTTTATTCATTTCATAATAAATATGAAAAATGTTATTATTATTTATTTTTTGCAGGCTTGTCGAGAACAGTTTGTTTCACTACATTCTCAACCGATTCTTCCAGAGCTTTCTAAATTTCTTATTTCAAAGTATGGATTTGATGAAAGGTAATTATAACTTTTTTATAGTATAGTTTAATTTAAAAATTTTCCACTTAAACGTTTCTAATTTAATATATCTGATTTCATGAAATTTTGTTTAAAAAATAATTAAAATCAGATAATCAATTGGGAGGAGGGTTATAAACAATTGTTTATTCCATGTGGAATTATTCTATAATTATTAAAATAAACATTTATAATTATTTCCTTAAAATGCTATCTTAAATCTTGTAATGTCTCTTCTGGAAGGTTATGCTTTTAATATGTATGAGCATTTACTGGAGTGCCTGTCTACATTTTTGTAGATATGAAGAATTTTTAGGGCTGTCCGATATCATTTAAAGATTTTGACTGATACTGATTGTTGGAGAGGAACACAGGGGCATATTTTTTATAATTAATAATTTTTAGTGATGATAATATTTTAAAATAAATTAAATACAACTCAATATCATCTATACTATTTAGATTCAACCTGAAATAGCAAACTTCTTGAAGATATATCCTTTTATCAGTTGTGGTACAAATATTTTATGAAGAATAAGATGGTTGAAGTGGCAGACAAAATTATTAATATATAGTGACAAACTCTTTATATAGTTGTAATATAACTATTATATTATAACTTTATAGTAGAGAAGGTATTTTAGGGCAATAAATTACGAAATTATTTCATCCCTATAACTATATAATTATCATAATAGCTAGCCCATAATATAACTACTTATTATATTAAATATTTTTGTCACTATATTTTAATCATTTCGACCGCCTCCCGAACCTTCTCATCCTTCCTATTAATCACACAGTCAACTATTAAATATTCAAAATACAAATATTTCTTTGAACCAACTATGCTTTATTATTTATTTAAAAGAAATAAATGTTTTTGTATTAATTTTAACATTTTATGACTTTGATTACAGTATGGTCTGCGAATCACATCCAGAAATAGTTATTAAAGCGATGAAGAAACTTAACGCCAAACTAAGAGCTATTCCAACTACTGGAGATTTCCAGCTTGAAAAAGTTCTAGATTCTGTATATTTTTTTAGTTAATGTTACTGCAAAGTAGATATTTACCATTGTAAATAATATTTTTACTTCAGCTGTTAATAAATATAGTTTTAAAAAGAAAGAAAAGTGTTTTAAAAACTTCATTTGACCCGTTTGCCCATTATTTTGAAATCAAACTGGTAAATAAATTGATAATTTATAATTTTTTCCAATAATTTATTGAGTAATATTTTTGGATGAATAATAAAGGCAGTTTGTTTGGCATTCATGACTAAGTCAAATATATTAAAAATCTAGTGGGGCAACACAGCTTTCACTTACCTCGACTGTTAAAATCAATTTAAAAACTATTAAATATACTTCAATTTGCAAAATATTTGAAGTTGATTTTAATAAAACGTCTATTCATTTTCGCTAAAAACATATGATTTAGATTAAATAATATAACATATAATAATATATATAATATATTATATATATATAATATAAAAGTTTATTCCCTATTCGTCACTTTATATTACTTTTTACAACTTTGTGTATCAGATAATATTTTTTCTAAAATCTTTCTCATTCCAACAGTATAGTAGTATAGTATATGTCTATATCAATGTTATTATCATCAAAAACACAAAAATTGCATTAAAAAATATGTTTGTGCTTTTCTTCTTTAGTTGGTGTGCAAAATGCATAGTATAAGGTTGCTCTTCTGGTTAGCCGATTTTGATGACAAAGTTGCTGTAGCATCTCGGGCATATAGTTGTCTTAAATACGAAATTTGAGTTTCATAGGACTTATGGTTTTTGAGCTAGACTTTTTTTGGGACTTGGTCATTTGGACTCAGGAGACCCTAAAACGTGTATTTTTGTCGAAAACTGGAATTAAAAAATTTTCACGATCACAATACTTTTCCTTACTATATATTTCATATATAGCAAAGTGAAAGAAACTAGTTATTTTTTTATTATGCAATAAAAATTTCCTTTAGGTTGATGCCAGTCTTTCCTTAATGTATTAAACCTGATGTAAGATTCTGATTCTACAAGGTTGGTCTACACCTCAGAATTTATATAGCTCTTTGGTAATATTCATTTTAGAGGTTTCAGAAATCACATTCTCACATTACTTAGTCCATTCGTGATTTAAACTAATATAGTTGTGTACTAATCTGATTGGCACATTATTTCCTGGCATTTAGGTAGTTTAGAACTTGATATATCTATTGACTTCACTTTAACATACACTGTTAACATGTTCTTTCACTATGTCATTGTACCTTAATGTTTTCCTCAGTAATGGCCATTTCTTTCAAACATTCAAAACCTTTCTTCTGCCAACTGAAACATGCAAAAATGCCTATAACGTTTCTGTTTCTTTCTTTGCTCATTCTTCTGAAGCATTAATCTAACTAAATCATTACGCCATAAAATTTGATTAATATTTAATAAATATTTTAGAAGAATAGGTCAGATTTTTGCTAGTGCAGAATAACATCATAAAATGTTTTATGTAAATAATGGTGCTTTAAATTGTGGAATTTGAAAATCTTCGAAGTACTATGTTAGCAACATTTTTCATCTTAATTTTTTCATAATAAGTTAGGTTTTTTCTATCCGTAAGAACATAACAATGTTCAGAAAAAATTCTCTTCAGTGTTTTGAATCTATACATTTGTATATATTATCTGTATTATAAATGATACTATCAGTTAGGAAGATAGCAAGTAAAGAATACTCCTGTTTTTTATTCTGCTGCATCAAAATATCATTTTTTGAGATTTAATTGTTCTATATTAACATTTTCAATTAAGCTATATTACTTATAGAACCAAAATATTTAAACCACTCTATGGCACAATGGCTGATACATTTAATAGTTTGTAATAATAAGACCTCAGAGACATAGCTTCACAAAGGATTTAATTTCAAGTATTAGGCATAGAGCCTTGTAAGCACTTATTAATACATATTTGGTCATACATTTTTATGAACAGAGGAGAGTATTTGCCCATCCAAATCATTCGATTGGAAGAGCAAATGAAGAATATTGATTTATTCTTACTTACACTTACTATATATAGTAATTTGTCCTTGGTACACCGAAGAGGTCTCACGTGACCCATTTATATAATGAGTTGAAGTGGCTCCTTCCTTCTATCCGAAGACAATATTTCCTAGGATCATATCTTTACCAAATAATCAACTCCCAGCTACCTCCATATATCTACAGACTTCTGCAATTTAAATCGTCAGTCCACTCCCTCCAAACAAGATCGCGCCATTCCGACCTTTATATTCCTACCCATCGAACAACAACTTTTGATCATTCCTTTATTGTCCGCTCCACTACTCTCTGGAATTCCTTACCTACTCATATCCGCCATGCTTCTTCCCTAACATCATTCAAGTCCCAGCTATTCCAGTACCTACTGTCATCCCAAACAGACGCTCAATAAGATATTTCAAATAAAAAAGAAAATCTGTTATTTATTGTTTATATTTTTATAAGGATCAATAATGAATCAAGTTCAATGTTTAGTTTTGTTTAATGCACCAGAAGTTATTATTTATTTATTTTACTCTTTTGTTTTATTATATCTTTTCTTTATGTATCATTGTGAATAAGAAATTATTATATTCCTTTGGTCTTGTAGCCAGACACATTATATATCTTAATTGTACATATGAATTGTTCTTAAGGGACTTTGTCCCAGAATAAATATCTTTTTCTATTCTATTCTATTCTATTCTAAGGGGAAGTATTGCGATCGTGAAAATTTTTGAATTCCAGTTTTCAACGGAAATACACGTTTTAGGGTCCCCTGAGTCCAAAAAACCAAGTTCCGCAAAAAGGTCTGTGTGTGTGGTAACTCCCGGGCGGAAACGGTAAGTCCTATGAAACAGAAATTTCATATTTAAGACAAGTATACGCCCGAGACGTGACAAAACTTTTTTCATCAAAATGAGCTTACCAGAAGAGGTACTTTATACCATGCATTTTGCACCTTTTTTCGATTTTCTCGAAAACGTTTCCGACGATTTTGATTAAACTCGCTATATCGATGTAAAATTTAATGGGCTTTAATATCATGTAGGTTTTATTTGGATAAAAATGGTCTGACAGGGCTCAAATGCCGATATTTTAAATTTTCTTCCCCTAAAGTACCTTTAATTTTGTAGATTCAATAATAATAACAAGATTATCTTTATAATTGTAATTTTGTATGCAATTTTTTGTTTTTGAACATAAGAACAGTAATATACATGTATGATATACTGTTGGAAAACTAAAGATTTTAGAAAAAAATATTATCTCATTCACAAGCTTTTAAAAGTTAATAGAGTGTGATGAAAAGCCGATAAAACTAAGTAATTATTTTAGATAATAATATAATAGATTTTTTAATAAAACACATGTTTCTATAGAAATTCAATTTAATTAATTTTTAATAGTTTCACGTATTTTTTCATCTTTTACTGTATTTAAAAATTCGTACATTGATTTTATCAACGGAGGTAAGTGAAAGTCGTGTGTTGCCCGCACCAGATTTTTTATATTTATAAAATTTAAAATATTGGTAACAAAAGTATTAGGAATAAATGGTTGCCTGGCTTTATTATTATGTTGGCTTTATTATATATTGCTTGGCTTAGCTATATTAATGCAGCAATAATATATGAATATCCGACCATTAAATCTTTTTGTATAATTACACATTCCAGTATTTAATTTACTTATTAAATAATTATTTGTTGTCAAATATTGTCAATAAAAAAATTTAAAAAATTTTCCTTCAGGGCTTTTTCATTTAAAAATCACATTTTCCTTTTTAGTTGAGCCTGCAAATGTTTAATCAAAGTGAGAAGGGACAATTTAGGTAGGGGTTTCCAGAACTTTTAGAAAAGTGTGCTGCGACCGAGTCTAAATAAATAATAATGAATTCCCAGAGTTATTGTCATGTTTGGATTTAAAAGTTGATTTGATCTCTATTTTTCTACTACTTTTGCTTCTGGCTTTTCATAATTCAAAAATTCATGAATCATCCATATTTTTGTCCATAAGTCCAAGGTTACCATCCTCATAAGAAAACAGTCCTATCACAGACCGCTCTACATGATTTAAATCTTTTGTTACTTTAAAATAATTATATAAAATAATAGTAATGACAATAAATGGGAAATGAATTTTTAAATAAAAATTAATATTATTTAGCGAATACTTTTGACACTTACTGTAGAGTACCTAATATGATATGCAAATATAAATCAATTGTGATAAATACAGAGAAAAAAAAACACCATAAAAAAAAGAAAAGAAGTTGGTAATATTAACTGAAGAATTAGAACATAACATTCATAAACTATATGAAAAAATCTATTATATATTTCATTTCAAATATCCCTTTTTCCAGATTCAAAAATTTATTAACATAACTTTTAAAAGATATAATTTGTTTTCCTTTTAATTTCATCTTTTAAATCTCCAACTTATTTCTTATTGTTTTTGCATTTACTTTAAGGCAGTGTGGCTATATTAATTATTTCAAATAAAAATAGTTTAAGTTATTTCTGAGAATTTACACAATAATTACAAACCAATATTAGGAACTTAATAAATATTATTCAACATCGAAACAAATGTGAAGGAAGACCTTAGTCTTGGACCATTTAGAATTCAAATTAAACTAATAGAAGATTTTATTTAATAATATATTCTTTAGCATGATACAAAATTTGTATTTAACTTTTAGGTTGCTCTATATTCATTTAATATTCCTAAGATTAATATAAATATGATTTTAAAGGTAAGACTACCATAGCAGTATTATTAATAAAAGATATATTTCCACCCGAAAACGTCCTTGAATAGGTTCAATATACCATTCTATTTAAATATAAACAATCAAAGTTACAGAATTAATAATTTGTAAAGAATAATTTTTGTTTACACTTCAAGTAATATTATTGACGCAAAGAGGATGTACCGGCGCCGTGGCTTAGTTGGTTAAAGCGCCTGTCTAGTAAACAGGAGATCGCGAGTTCGAATCTCGCCGGTGCCTTCTTTTTCATTTTTACGCCTTTGTATTTTTAATTATTTCTAACATTAATTAAAATTGTGACTTAATTTGAAATGTTTTGAGTATCAGACTGCAATTTAATTTTATTACTGACTACCCTGAAATTTTGGACAGTGCTCAAAAGTCTAATAATAGAAAATCACTCACTGGAAGCGATCTTTATTACCAAATTTAATAATAAAACTGTGAATAAGAAAAATCAGAAAACTCATTATGTAAATAAAATTAACAACTTCTAATATAGCATTTGTAATACCAACAATAGATCCTAATTAATTAGTAAAATTTAAGAAAATTGGTAACTTAATAAACAAACAAATTAGCTCAAAATATAAATTTATTATTGATGAAATTCGGATGACAAATAATTTAAAAGACTGTTGAGACAAAATGCAGGATAATTCAAAACCTATAAAATACAAACTTAATCATTTATCACAATTATTTTTCCTGAAAACACTATTACCTTGGGAAGACGGAATTTCTCATCGTATAATTAAACTAGACTAGACTAAACAAAACTAGAGACTGATATGATAATATTCTGATTCAGATCACAATAAGGGTTTTTAGGTTCAGGCATCCTTTTTAAAAATCTTCCAATATTCGATATTGAATCATAACACAAATAAACTTTTTTTTTTGTTTAGGAACTAATACCAAATACTCATATAACATGATTTAAAACCAAATAACGACTCGAATGCTTTAGATTTTCTAAGACTTTAATTAAGGAAAGAACTAGGAAGTCAAGAAATAAATCTTCAAAAAATTATGTTTTTTGTTTTAACATTAATTTAAATTTTAAAATACATTAAAAAGTGAAGTTGAAAGGTTTTAACACAAAGGGCTCAACAAATCGCTGAAATGCTGTTAATGTTAATGCATTTACTTAATTATAAATTGTATGCTTTATTAGTTATATATAAAAGAAATAATTAAATTAATCATTTTTAGCTTCATATTTCCTTTATTTTCAAGATTGGCGAGACATAGTCGATAAAATCTTTGATGAGGAAGATGGTTGGGATGCGGTCATCAGAAAAGTGTTTAATGTGTGTACATTATAAAGAAGTACTTATTTAATTGTGTGCCGACGTTCGGCTACATTGTGGGCTTCATCAGTTTAACACCGTCTCAGAGTCACCCTGATGAAGGCCCACAATGTAGCCCGAAACGTCAGCACACAATTAAAATAAGTACTACTTTTTAATGTGTGTTACCGCACCCCCAACCACCTACCTCATCTAATATTTTCAAGGTCAACTAAACTCCATCATTATAAAATCTTTAATCAGCCATATTTTTAAACAATCGTGAACCAAGTAGACTGAGGGAATTCGATATGAGAAAGTTAATCACAAAGTCGACGTGATCAATTTTTCTTTCCGGAATCCATTAAGAAATTTCATAATTCAAAATAATAGTAATTTAATAAATTACTATATGCCTCCACAAACTGTAACTCGCGCGATCGACGTTCTGGAAAGCACTAGGCAAAGTTTTTCTCCTATACCCTTCTCACTATAGCATCTCAGAAACAATCTATCTTTATCATGTTATTTACACAAATAACAATGATTTTAAGCTCCTTCATATATTTTCTAATCATAGTTTTCTAAATCCAAAATCTTAAATTTCTGACTTTACTTGTGCCCATCAAGAATTTATATTTAGTTATATTTAAACTAATAAACCTCAAAACGGTTTTTGCTTTCAGATGAACTAGATAATATTGAGAGGTCAAAAAAATAAATATATGTATTGCCTAGCTTCCAGAAAACGCAGGACTGCCAAGTGGCAGTTTGAGGCCTTTCTTTATATTTTTCGTCTCATGAAAAGTTAGTTCACATTTCAAGAATATTTCTAATATATCTTGAATTGCGATTTATTTTCTTCTAATTACTATAAATGTACATATTAACCTTTTGCGAACGAGAGGCGTCTCTCATTTGCCAAAGCTTTTCGTGAGACAGGACGAGTGGAGAGTGAGGGGCGACAGTTGATGTATATTCATCTTTCTTTTATCTCCAATAAATTGGATCGCACTACCCTTTCTTAAAAAGATTACTGAGCTGCTTAGGATCTAGGATGTGTGAAATAATACGCCGTATCGTAATTCTCGTAAAGATAGTTTCTTGTATTGATAGTTATTCTTGTAAGGTTTAAAGATATAAATATTTAGTTTTAAACATGTAAATATAGATAAACAATCCAAATATAACGCTTTTAAAAGATAATTTATATGTAAGATAATTTTATTAAGTTAAGTTCTTGTAAAGATAGTCAGTTTCTTATATAGATAGTTATTCTTGTAATTATAGTTTTAAAGATGTAAATATACATAAAAAATCGAAATATAACGTTGTTTAAAGGTAATTTATGTATAAGATTATTTTATTGCATTATGTAGAAAATCGCTTCGTCCTGCTACCTCATCCGGGCGAAAAAGTTGTCCGCAAAGTGATAACATTTTTATTTATTTTATTTCATATAATAAATGCATGTGTTTGTATTAATTGATCCACTTACATATTACCTGATTAATTCTGTGCTCAGATGGCAAAATGGTTACTTTTTCTAGAACTGTGAGTCTTAACATTCTAGAGAGTCCATTATTTTATGCTTAGAAGGTGGGTGGGCCATTTATTTGTACAAACAGAATTGTTTATTCATAAAATTAAATAAAAACTCTTATGAATTTTTACTCCTTTCTAAACATTAACGAATGGACACTCTCGAATATGACGCCTCTCATTTCTATAAAAGTGACCTGTAACATTTTTCCACCTGAGGCCAGAATTTTTAATTGTAAAAATGTGTGGCTATATTTCATGTTCAAAAACAACTTCATATCAAACTGAATTTTTCCCAATGACCTCATTGGGAGTGCAGTCCATTACTGGAAGGTTATTTAGTTGTTGATGTACATTTTTCTTTAAGTTACATTGTGGGATGTGTTGTGAACTTTATTTATCAATTTTATTCAGGAGATTGATTTAAAATAAAGAATATTTAAAACTAAAATTTATTTTTTTTTCTTCAATTTTTTTTTTTTTTTTTTAAATTAAATATAAACAATTCTTCAGAAAATGGAAAATTCTGAAAAAAAAGAATCACTGGATGATTGGCAAAATTTTTTAAACCACATATCTTCGAAAGCTGAAGAAACTAGAATTATAGATGAGGTGAAAAAGGGACAATCTTTACGGGAAAAAGTCCAAATTTGTTATGATACGGACTTTATTTAGTAAGAAATTTACTTTAATGAAATATTATTATTTTTAAATTGCTCGGCTTTTAATATAATGGTTTTTAATAGTGATGGGTTGAAAAAGTGGCTCTATCTCTGCCTTCAAAGACCCATAGCTTCCAAAAAGTCGTCAGTTGCTGAAAAGTTCAGATTGAAAGGCAACACCTCTACTAAAACTAATGACAAAGTAACATCACTACTTTGTTACAATAGATCTCTATTCTATGCTCCTAAGGACTCTGATGAAATGCGATCAGCATATGGTAACAGGTCTTATGTATTAATGGAAATGAAGCATTACACGGTAAATACGTTAATTATAAATAACATTTAAAATAGTTATTTTTTCCTTTTTATATTCAGAATTTAAGTGGTCTATATATATATATATTCATTCCCCATACATAATAATTTTGTAATGTATGCATGTATAATTATAAAAATGGCTGCAATAATAAAATTGTTTTATAAAAGTTAATAATCTCAAAATTATATAAAAAAGGAAGAAGGTGGTCCGAAATGTGGTAAGAAAATAAAATGAATCATCTAATAGTCAACCTTTGAAGTACAAAATGTTTTACCAACGGAATATAACAAATGTTGAAATTTGTTCAGTTTACTTTGGCTGCTCAAAGTCTTTTTTTAAATTATTACTCAACATTTCATTCACATCAATAATTTATATTTTAAAGTCAAAACATGATTAAATGAAGTAAATTATGATTAATATTTGTTAATATTATTGAATCTATTATGTGTTGTTTAAATGGATTAATATTTGATTTTCTGAAATATATCTTGGGTACTGTAAAATGCAATATTTGATAAAATAAACTTATTTTTGCACTCTGAATATAATGCTTCCTTAGTTCATATGCTATTAAAAAAAAAGTGTTTAGTTATTCTTTGCTCTTCTATTCACTTTTTTCGTGCCCAAATGATTTTAGGTATTCATTTCAATTTTTTTTTAATTTAATTTTTAGTTTCGATATCCTTAATTTCCTAAATAAAGGCAGAGAGGCACTTTCACTTCACACGTTAAATTCATAATCCTTAATTAAATCTTAAGTATTTATTGTAGTATTTTTTGTCACAATAATAATTTAAAAACTAATGGTGCAATGTGAAGAAATGCAAGAGCATACAAATGAAGATGACACACTCTTAGTCGACATCTCCGTAGATGAATTGGACTATGCATTAAGGAATATGAAAAATAGAAAATCACCAGGGCCAGGAAACATACCAATAGAATTAGTCACATATGGACCTTTTGAACTTAAAAAGGCATTGGTTAAGCTTATATGCCTTTATATAAAACAAGGAACAGTTCCTAGCAAACGGACGGAGGTTCATATAACTCCCAATCACAATAAAGGAAACAAAAAATTGTGTTAAAACTACAGAGGTATCACCGTAACGAGCAGCTTGAGCATGCCATACGGGAGGAATATCAACAATAGGTTAATGAAAGAATGTATTAATATGATACCAGAGGAACAGGCCGGGCTTAGAAGTGGTAGATCATGCATAGATCATATATTTACTCTCACACAGCTTAAAGAAATTTAAAGCTTATAATAAAGAGATAAATTGATATATGTTGACCTCCAAAAAGCCTACATACGGTCCCTCTCAATAAACTATGGGGTGCATTGGAGACCACAGGTGTAAGCCGGTACATTGTACGAGCTATAAAAGGCTTATATCCAAATGCAAAAGCAAAAGTCAAGCTAAAATGTGGGTTAACTAAAACATTCCCGATCACCAAAGGTATTATGCAAGGACTGCTCGCTCTCCCCTCTGCTGTTTAATATATATAAGAAGAAGAAAAAAAATAAATTTTATTCTAGGACTTCTATCCCCTAAGAATAACAAAAAAGTACAAAAGTGAGTATTATGTCTGGCTTAAAAATAAAAACATTAAAAAACAACTTAAGGTTATACTTATATTATTTATAAAAATAGTAAATACTATTGCTTGATATATATGAATACTACTTACATTATTTATAGTGTAGTAAATATAACGACAATAGAACATTCATGTATGACTATATAATACTAAAAACATGTGCATACTGAGATACTATGATTGAACCTCACACTAATATCGTAAAATCATAGAAAAAAAAGTTTTTGTTAACTTGAAATATGACTATTATTCTTAATTTTTTGTACAATTATTCGGAATACTGATTACTGAGGAGATGATGGAATAATTTGTTTTTAAATGAGGTTAGGGAAGATACTTTGCGTATAGAGGTAGGTATGGAGTTCCAAAGTGAGGTGGCACCCGAACTAAAGGATTTTTAAAAAATGATGTTCGATGAGAAGGAAAATAGAGGTTAGTGGGTTGGGATCTTGTGTTAAACGAATGTACTGATGAACAAGGGATGAGTAGGTCAAGAATGTAGGATGGACTTTGGGTGTTAAAAGGGCGGAATAGGAATACTCTCAGGAAATACTGTCGGCGAGAAACTGAATTGAGCCACTTCAACTCGGCATACCTGTCGAGACGCTGGAGCGTCTGGGGACTCCGAAGATGAATCTAATAAAACATTTCATTAGCCTTTCCAATCTCATCTCAAGTCCACCAGACAATCCACCAAAAACTAGACAGCCATAGTCAAAGTGGGGGAAGATGAGAAAGAAACAAGGAGCCGATGAACTTTGAACGGTAGTGCATCACGCAATTTTGAAAAGAGTTTAAGAGAAGCGATTGAATTGCAAATGATGTTGGAAACATGGTTAGTCCATGAAAGATTTTGGTCGAAGACGACACAAGATTTCTAACGGTATTATGGAAATGGATAGGTAGTCCGTGAATTACAGTAAGGGATAATAAGGGAGGGAATTAACGAGATGTTTAGAACCTATGATTATGCCTTTAGTCTTATCAACGTTTAATCTTAAATCATTCTTTAATGCCCATGCGTTGATACTATCTATGTCTTCTTGAATCTGACGGATCGCCTCAAACATCTCGCTGGGATCCAAGGAAAGATAGATCTGAAGATCATCGGCATATAAATGATATTGTGAATGATGAATAGAGTCAGGTAGATCATTTATATATAAAGAAAATAGGGTTAGTGAGAGCGAAGATCCTTGTGGAACACAAGTAAAAGTGAAGAGGAAACTGGGTTTATCAAGGATAACAACTGTTTGGGTACGATGGATAGGTAGGATTGGAACCACTTTAAGACACTGTTTGATAAGGATAGCTTTTTGAGTTTTGAGAGTAAGATATTATGATTCACCATGTCGAAAGCTTTGGAAAAGTCGAAGAGTACAAGGATTGTGATTTTGCGTTTATCTATGGAAGATTGGATGTCTTGAGTAATTTTTAATTGTGTTGAGAAGTGAGTTCGGAAACCAGATTGGAGGGGATTGATAATAGATTTTTGCTCTAGGTAGGTGTTAAGCTGTGAATCGACAATTCTTTCTAACGGCTTTGAGAGATTGGAGAGGATGGAAATCAGTCTGAAGTCAGAAACTTTTGTGGGAACTGAGACTTTGCTAAGTGAACGGATTATAGCTTTTTTCCACGCTGTTCTAGCAGAGAGTAATTATAGATATGCAAGAGAATCGGGAATATGATAGGTAGACAAATTTTAATTAATTTTACGGGAATTTGTTCTGGACCGTGGTCTGTCGTTCTGGATTAAGGACGGAGGTGAACAGATCTTCCGGGTATATATTCATGAAAAAGAATTTTTCGGGGTCGAAAGACGTTTTTGGAATGCAGTAAGAAAAAGAAGTTTAGATAGGATTGGCGAAGTAGGAGTTTAATTGGTCAGGGGATACAGGGTAAGAGGTACATACCTTTGACCTCACAATGGAATGATTTTTGATGATTTTCCATCGAGATTTGTGATCCGGGGCTTGCGATAATGAAGAATATATTGAAGAATATATAATATATTGAAAGTATCCTAAGCCTGTGGAAGAGAAGTGTAATGGTATGAGAATAATCTTAGACAATGAATGCTCTATAATCTAATCTACATTTACCGACAACCAGGTCATTATTGCTAATGATGAAGAAGACTCAGCATTTATGATGAGGAAGTTATTAGGAATAGGAAGAGGCCTGGAAATCAGCAAATCAAAAAGTGAATATTTGGCAATAAAAAAAATGGAAACGCAAAAAAGACATCAATGAGAAGGTCATCAGAGGGAGAAAGGCATTACGAACGAACACTAAATTCCGTTCTGTGGAGAAAGGATGTACTGCTCATTACAAAAAAGAGGCTCTTCCATGCATTCGTCGAAAGCAGAGAGAAAAGAGTTCTTTGCATACACCATATGGAAGAGGAAGAGAGGTAGGCCGGAAAAGAGATGGATGGAAGGGCTGCATGAAGCTATGGCGGCTTGGGGCCTCATGGAGGAAGATTATAAGGACAGAGAGAAATGGCGGCTAGGACTATTAGGAAACGACATATAACATTTAAGTTGTAATAAAGTCGTTTTTATATCTGTATAATTTAACAATTACAATAGTTTTAAAACCTTCTTGTGACCGATAAGATCTATAATATTATTAAGATATTTCTCTTAGATTAACTTTTTGTAGATAGTGTGTTTTGTGGGCTTTCTTAAATTAATTGGACTTATCTCAGGAACCTTTATACAAAACTATTCAATTGTTTAAAAAAAGAAATCATGTCATAAAAATGAAGTCATAATGAAGAATCATGATTTTCAATTTATAAATAGTAGGGATAAAGGTTTGTTTTGAAAATATATTATAAAATATCATCAAAGTGTTAATGGATTTCCTTTTGTTTTAGTTTATATACCATTATTTAATATTTATAAAAAATAAAATGAAATCTTTTTAACAGTATGCCTGCAAAACATTTGGGATTTTTTTATTACAGAAAACAATTATATGTTAACACTATTTATTATTTAATATTATGCCATTTATCTTTTAGCTCCTCCTTATACCCTTTCTTAATGGTCATTATTTATTTACCATAGGAATGTATTAAAGATATCGATAGAGCAATAATGAGAAACCAGCCTGATTTGAGGCAAATAAAGTTACTTGCTCGAAAGGCTAAAGCACTGATGGCTCTCTCTAAATACTCTGAAGCAATTGAAACTCTTGAAAAAGCTATTTCTCTTAGCAAAAACTTCAGTGACGATTCTAAGAGAAGTTAGTTTATTTGTTATGCTGTTTGAATGTTGTATACAAAATTATAAATTTGTTACCTTATAAATCTGTTTTACAGAATCACAAAAAGTATTAAATGAAATAAAGTCATTATTGACACAAATTCCTTCCGATTATAAAGAAATTGAAAAGCTTCTTCCTCATGAGAATGATTCTAATATCATGAAGGAACCTAAGTTTAATTTTGTCGAAAATCCTAATTTTGGAAGTGCTTCAAAAGCTCTCAGTTTATCGTAAGCTCTATTGGTTATTTTTGGTCTTTTAATTAATTAATTAAATCTTTATTAATTTGGTCTATTAACATCTCTCATGATTTAATATTTTGATTTTGCAGTGTTATTGAATATTATTCTATTGTATATTTATTGATATTTTTGTTAATATCACTCTAATTAATGTGTTCTATAGGAGAAGTGCTGGTAAAGGAGACATGTTATCGCCAATGACGATATTAAAGTTGGTGATATTCTCTTTCTGGAGAGACCGTTCGCTTTTGTCGTGCTTCCAGAAATGTCTGATAAATACTGTACTTATTGCTGCAAAGCAGTTTATGTTCCTGTACCGTGAGTCTGTCTTATTTTTTATAGTTGAGAAAAAGATTTTGGTTGTACAAAACATGAAAAAGATAGAGGCCTACAGAGTGTCTAGCAATTCAGCTCAAAGAGATTCCCTGACTTTTCCATATTGTAAGATGTCTTTTACCTGGCCGAATCTCGGTGAAAATCGACAAAACAAAGATAATTATAATTAATATACTACTACATACTAGATTAAAAATATATATAATGACTAATTACTTTACGATAAGATTCAATTATATCTACCCGACACCAGCTGAAATTATAGTTGTTTAAGTTGACTTAACAATGAATTATGATGAACTTGTATACTGCTTTAGTAATAATTACTATTTACAATCTGACTACAAAATATTTACAATCAATATATCTATATAAAATTTAAGAGCTTTTCTTTAATGTTTGAATCAACAAGTAGGCATATTGGAACTTTTGTCTGAGTGAAGAAGAAACAATGTTATTTAGGGACCATTTTCCCTGACCAAAGAACAAATTTCTGACTTTTTCATATGTTTTTAAAATCCCTGACTTTTCCTGATTTTCCTTGTTGCTAGACACCCTGGGCCTAATAAAGAGTTTTTTAAGAGAGGAAAATAATGCAAATCAGGAATTCTAAGCTACCATTCTGTTTATTCCTATTATTGAAATACTAAACTGCTGTATTTTCCATTAAAAAACAAACATTACAGTTTTCAAAACCTCTTTGTCAAAATTTAAATAGAAAATTCCCTGATGTTTTTAAAACAAATTAATCACTTTCTCTTTTCGTAAATTTAGTTTTATTACACTTTACACTACTTCTTTCCTTATAGGTGCGAAAATTGCCCGTTAGCTTGCTTCTGTAATGAATCGTGTAGAAATTTAGCTCAAGAAAGTTTCCACAAATGGGAATGTGGAGGCCTTGAAGTTTGCTATAGTATTGGGATCGTTCACTTGGCTTTAGAGTCGCTCTCTTAGGGATGATTGATGAGAATCGGGAGAAGTACAATGAAGTTTCAGATCTTGTGTCTCACCTTGATAATAGCACTTCCGTGGATGCATTCAACTATGCAGTTGTGAGTATTAATAATTCTTATTAAAATTGTTCAATCTCTAAAAGTAATAGTGTCAGTTCACTTAATCAGTGATGTGTTTTGATATCACTTTATATGTTTTAAATTAGAAGTTACTATATTGGTCTTAAACAGGATTATTATCAATAAAATGTTTAGTTATAAGGCCTATTTATTTTTATATATTTCACAGTGCATTTGTCTTGATATAGGTTTATGTTTTAAAACATTTTTTTCTTATAATTTTATATAAAACTAGTTGAACTGGCAAACATTGTTCTGGCATATCAATTATTTCTAGTAAATAATTTGGTTGTTAAATAAAAATAGGGAATGTATTGCTAGTTTTTGGGGATGGGATCTGTGATAGAAAGAGGATTGGAGTGCTGTATACGAGGACTGCCGATAAAAAAAATCATAAACACCTTCCATTTATTTTATCAATTCAATGTATTTCATTAAATAAACAGACATATTCATTGTTTGATCTCTTAAAAGATATATGTAAAGTGGAAAAATGTAATTTATTTTTTTATCTAAAAGAAGAGAAATGAAAATAAAGATAAAGGTTCCTCAATTTTTTTGTTCGATTCCATGTGAAATAGCGTGGTACTTCACAATGGAGCATTGTTCGTGCAAAAAACACTGAAAGTACCTGTATGATTACACAATTTGAAAAATTCGGTGAGTATATTTGTTGTGGATTTATTGCACACTGAATTGATGTCTTATTGGTGAAAAATATGTGCTGGCCGTTTTCAAGATGGAGGGGTTAGTCTATAACTGCTGGGTTCCATTTATGAATGAAAACAAAGATATGCCAAACAGCTTTATTGGAGCTGATGTACTGGTCATTTTGGTAGCCCATTAATGAATCCCATTATCAGAACAGGAATCACATTGTAAATTATTTTAATTGGACTGTAGATCAAATAATAATAACTGTTTGGATACATATTATCAAACAATATTAAAGTCTCATAAAGTCTTAACCATAAAAAACTAAATTAGATCTTAAGACTTGCCCAATTTCTGCTGTCCATCCAATCTCAGTTTCAAATGGGCACATCCTATGGGCTGATGGGCACATCAGAAGCTGGAACTTTGTACATCTTTGATTTTTCCAAATTTAAATCTTGAGAGATCATAAGCAAAATAGAGCTCAGATGGCTGTTTATTTTATGTGTCGAACTGTCTGAACCATTTGACCCAACTACTCGAATAAAGGTCAAATATAAACAAACACCCAAAATCACAGTATATTAATAAATGACATTCAACATATGACCTGAGCCTGTGGCACCACTCCCCTTCATTCCTCGCAGTCTGCAGCCAGTTTCCTCCAATTGCTTATCCCCTGCTTCCTCAAGTCTTCCCCCAGATCGTCCAACCATCATTGTCTGAGTCTTCTTCTTTGTCTTTTTCCTCCTGGTGTACCATTCAGCATAATTTTTGGTGATATACTGAAACTAATTCTTTCTAAAGTACCCAGCTATCTGAGTCTGCTCTTCTTAAGAACACTAAGAATATCAAACTACATCATATAATTCCATTAGCTCAATGTTGCTCCGGATTCTGATCCCCCTATGCTGCTCTATGACAGCTTCAAAGATCTTTCTTAGTTCTCTTCTCTCCCAGACCAGTAGGGCTCTCCTGTTTTTCGCCGTCATAGTCCAAGTCTCACAGACAAACAAAACAACCGATCTAATCACCATTTTTTATATTACAAGCTTACTTTTTCATTTATAAACCATCTTGCCTTATATTTTTAGGCTTTCAAATCATTGTTTTCTATCACTACTCCACCCAGGTACTTAAATTTATTCAGTTATGGAAGGTATCTTTTCCCAGTTGGACAGTACCCCCTCTCTCTCTGCTGCATTGGGATGTTTTATACCTTTTCTGTGCTTATCATGAGTTTATATTAAATTATCTATATCAAAGTTTGTATTTGTTACTTTAAAGATTTCATTCTCAGAAATATTTGTACATAATATTTAAGTTATTAAACAATGAATTAATCACTTACTAAACCTGTTTCTGTTCTTACAGACAGCTACTTTATTGACTGTATATTTTGAAGAATATACTAACTTTTTGGAAGGACCACAGAGGAGAGATAAGCTGTTGAATTTTGGAGGAATACTTCTGTTGCACATCTCTCAGTTGATTTGTAATGGCCATGCAATAACAGACATTGAGTCTTCGTGTGATTCTGTTTCTGATCTCTTAATAGAAAATCAAGTGCGTGTCGCCACTGCAATATATCCCTCAGCCAGTATGATGAATCATTCCTGTGATCCAAGCATTGTAAATAGGCAAGTATTTTAATAATTTTCATTTTTTTACTTTTATTTTAAATATTTTCTATTATGTGTTTAATTACTTTGATATATGATATTTATAATTTTAGCCATAAATTAAATTAAATCTTAATTAATGCCATCTTTAATCTAACTTCTATTTCAATCTAAACCGTGCATTTTTGATGATGAAGTATTATTTTATATTGGTTTTGATAATTGATCTCATAAAAAATTTTATTTTACCTGTTAAATGCAATAAAAAAAGGAAGGCTAAGAAATCTGTAGAATGGATAATAATAGAATGAATAACAGCCTTTTT
Organism: Piezodorus guildinii; assembly: GCA_023052935.1. Taxonomy (NCBI): domain Eukaryota; kingdom Metazoa; phylum Arthropoda; class Insecta; order Hemiptera; family Pentatomidae; genus Piezodorus; species Piezodorus guildinii. Next base: position 140,356,854 of record CM041293.1, read on the forward strand.
GACTATTTTACAAATGAAAAACCAAACCTAAGTGGTTTACGGATATTGATAAAGCACTCAGAAGCTTAAGAATTACAAAAGCTGTTATCCAGGACAGAGGCACAAGTGGAATAAAATGAATGTACAGTGGAATGTTTCTAGAAAAATAAAAATTATCCAAACCAGCTAGAAAGTGAACAGAAGAAAGGAAGGAACGATTAAGAATCGGAATGAAAATATTCTGGGAAAAGAAGAAATCCAGATTATGCAAAACGTGATCCTTAGATGATCAGAACGAAAAAATGATAAATAAAATAAAATGAAACAGTATAGAATTAGAATTTTTACATTGTTGTTAGTATAAATTCTTTTAAAATTCTTGAGGTCAGTATTGTTATATTTTATATATATATATATATATATATATAAAATGAAAATCATGAATAAATTTGGTATTGTTTTATTGAAATCTTCTTCCAGTGGCGCGACAGGCCGTGTAGGCCCTGGACCTCGCGGTGTAAACTCCTGCGAGTTTACACTTACGTTTCACGATGCAATTTTTTTAGAGTAGGGTCATCACTCCCTACGACTAAATTTGTGAGTGGCCACCCTTTGGCTGACGGGTCTCACATACCCGGGGGAGAGGTTGTGAGTGAATCCAAATTTTTTTAAATCCTTATAAAAGCCCCGCCGGGACTTGGATTCGAATTCAGAACCTGTAGCATGAGAGACTAGCGCGCTAGCCACTCAGCCATGGGCTCCCCGTTTTATTAAAATAATTACTCATAATTGATTCAAATTGTTTATAATTTTCTAGTTTATAATATATGAATGATCGTCATAGTACTAAGTCAAAAAAGTAATTGAAACTTATTCTTATTATTATTATTTATATTTACATTTTAGAGGCTAAAAAAGTTTAAAAACATAACATTTGTTAAAATATTGGACCATCTTTTTTTTAGAATAAGATTTAATAACGCACATTTGGATGAAATATTATTAATATAATCAAGCATAAAAGTTTTTGTTGTGTGTACAAATCAATTTATTAACTGTTTTATTATTTTATATAACAAAATTTGATTTTTTCCTTTCAGTTTTTTCGAATCTCTCCTAATTGTTAGAGCTTCGAAGGATTTGAAAAAAGGAGATGAGGTGTTTAACTGTTATGGTAAGATAAGCTTATTTTATTATATCATGCTCTAATAAATCTTAAAATTGTTTAACCCATTGCCGCATACTTTTAATTTGTTGATCGTGCTCAGAAACACATTTTTTTTATTTGTTTATGACTGCCAGATAAAATTGAGTGTAATTTGTATGTTTGGAAGTGAAAATTATCACATTTGGCCACAGTTTTTCTAAAAAACTATTGACTGCTATAACCGTCATTTGCTCATCATATCATTTTTTCTCTTGCTGGAGCAAATGATGGCTAAGACTGTTGTGACGACTATATGGCATTTGCTTTATTCCTATGAAAAAAAGAGAGTACATAGATGTAAACTTAACACAAGAAAATCAGTTTTAAACAAAATTAGCATTTGTAATCTAAGTATTTTGCTTTTAAAATAGTAAAATTATAAAATATTAAAAATGAAATAAATATTAATTCTGGAAACAAATTACATACATACAAGAAAGCATGAATAATGAACAATTGTATGCGTTAGTACACTGCGTACTAACACGCTGTCCTTTTTCTATTTGATTAAAATGTGCATGATGGCTATGGCCCTCTTTTGCCTACATATCGCCAAAAATCGGATGGCTATAGCCTTCATTTGCAGCAACGGGTTAAGTGCATAAATTTAATATTAATAACACTTGTTTATATTAACTGAATAACAAATTTTGGGACTGCCGAAGAAGAGGGAGCACAGATGATGTATACCCTGATAACATTATTGAGAAGATGATGTGGAATTAGTTGTTGATGAAATCCGTTATTTGTTGATAGGAAAAGCTACAGGACCAGACGGTACAGCCCCAGAATTCATTAAATATGGGGGAAATGAAATGAGGAAGTGCCTTCAAATGATTTTCCAAAGAGTTTGGGACTCGAAGCATTTACCACGAGAATGGGAGAATGACATCATAGTGCCTATAGACAAAAAAGAAGACCCAAGTGAATGTGGGAAAGATAGGCCGATCTGTCTATCCTGTCGTATACAAGAATATTAGAAGGGAGGCTGAGGCATATAGTTGACCAAGATTTGGAAGAGGAGCATGCCGTATTCAGACCTGGTAGGTAGACCCAGGACCACATATTTTCCCTCAGAATGATAGTAGAAAAAGCATAGGATCGTATCAAGGCAGTTTATCTGGCACTTCTGGATCTGAGGACAGTCTTTGATTCAGTTCTGAGGCAAGAGATTTAGGACGTGCTAATTAGAAGAAGTGTGCCAGCAAATCTGGTGAGCGTCATCAAATGAGTATACCAGGACCCAAAAGGTTTAGTGAGGCTAAATGGTCAAACATCTCAACCTTTTCACTTTTATAAAGGAGTAAAGCAGGGGGACAGCCTCAGTCCTTTGCTTGTCATCCTTTTCATGGATGAGGTGTGAAAGGTTTGTAAAAGGAGAACTCCAAGAGCTGTGGTGGGATACTGGAATCTATAACCAGTGCTTGCTCAGGCTATGATCCATGCAGACAACTTAATACTGATTGCGGACTCCCAGGAAGTTCTCCAGACATCACTAAATGAATGGCATGAGGATCTCCGGCTAAGAGGGTTGAACATAATTTCAGCTAAAAGCAAAATTATGTGTGTGGGAAGGAAAAATCTGGAGTCAAGGATATTATGTGACGATGAACCCCTAGAAACAACAAACATCTACTCATATCTTGGGACAGTCATGAACAAAGATGGTAAAATAGAACAGGAGGTTCTAAATCGGGTGATGAAGGCTAATGGACTGTATAACCAGATATCCAAAACTATCATCAGAAAACATGAAGTTAGCAGAGATGCTAAAATTTGGAAATTTATATCGGTTTTCCTTCCAGTACTTTTATATGGATCTGAAAGCTGGACAACCCTTGATAAACATGCAAGCAGGATGACAGTAGCTGCAATGAGATTCTTCCGAAGAATTGTTGTCAAGACCAGGAGGGACCATTTAAGGAATTACAGGATTTGCGAGTACGATCAGTGTGACTTCCTGGAAAAAGCGGCAATTGAAGTTGTTTGGACATATCTGCTGAATTAATGATATCTAAAAGGGCAGGTGGTTTTTGAAGCCAGACCGGATGGAAGACATCCTGGGGACAGACCCAGATGTATGTACTCTGGCTACATTAGGAAACGGTGCAGCAAGGGAACTCACCATCCCAAAGATGAAAAGCATTGCTAAGGACAGATACCAATGGGCTCGGTAGACCAAAGTGGCAAGTCCCACAGGAGTTAGAGGAAGAACAAGAAAGAAGTTTATATTAACATTAGGCTATAATAAAAGAAAAAAAATCTCTTCCTGGTGACCCATAACCATATACTCCATTGGGAACCACATTATAGAAAAGTTTTTGTGCAATGAACTAAGGTCACCTTCCACAGGAATCAAAGAGATTTTATAAAAAGCCTACCGGGAGCACACGTTAATGCAAAATAATCGACGCTGTATTAAAATATGTGAAAAATAAGTAGAATGATTGTGTGATGGTTTGTTTGACTTGGTCGGTGTATTTGACAACATTGGACATATTGTGAGCTCGCTTGGATTGAGAGGTGTGTCACTGGATCTAAAAAGTGTATTGTCCGCTCTCCTAACAACTCCCACTCAATTAGCGAGATCAAGGTGCTAAGTGGAGTGCCCCAAGGCAGCCTTCTTCGCTGTTCAACCTGACCCGAGATAGATACACTGTCAATGGGAGGCTCCACTCGTTTGAAGAATGGGCCAACTGTAGGTGACATGGAATTGGTGTTTGGCACTGGCCCATTGTCCAGTGACTGTCAAATGTACCCCCTGATGCCCTGATGATGCACTGTTCTAATCCACATTCAACTATTCAGCCGAGGTGGCTGAATGTGCTGAGAGATTGGGGGTTGATGAGGGACATAAGAATGTGAAAGCTCTTTTGCAGATGCTATGAGAAAACTCGTTTGAAGAATGGGCCAACTGTAGGTGTCATGGGATTGGTGTTTAGAACTTAAAGAGTCCCCGAAATCCAATAAATTTATAAATGAAAAGCAAATACTTTCGGGGTCTGAATGGACCAATGCAGTCAAGCTGAACATCAATTATGCACCTTTGTGTGGGGTTCCAGGTGTCAGCGGACAGGGTAGAGATGCTGGGTCCCTCTGTCGCAAATGCAACAGAGTTTGAAACTCCAGTACACGTGCTGGGAAAATGTCTCAACAACTCCCTCCATATTTTTCCTTATCAAAGCTATTTAGAAGCAAGCTTTTGAGCCGCTCCACCAAGTTGATGCTATACAAAACCCTTGTAAGACCAGTGGTTACGTACGGTGGAGAAACGTGGATCCTCAACAACAAAAATGTGGACCTGCTTGATAGGTTTGAACGGGTAATCCTAAGGAGAATCCTGGGAGCCGTATTTGAGGATGGTCAATGGCGGCGGAGGAAAAATAAGGAATTGTTTCAGCTCTACCAGGATATCAGTATCTCCTCTCATATTAAGATACAGAGGTTAAAATGGATTGGGCACGTGATGAGGATGAATTGTGACAGGGTTGCAAGTAGAGTGTACAGGAATGTTCCGGATGGCCGGCGCCGGCGTGGCAGGCCGAAGGGTCGATGGAAGGATGGTGTAGGGAAGGATCTTAGACAGCTCGGGATCTCTCTGAGACGAGCTGAGGATCGAGAAGGATGGTTGGCGACTGTTGAGCAGGCCAAGGGCGGCCTCATGCGCCTGTTGAGCCAGTAGAAGAAGAAGAAGAACTCCCTCCATATAACACACTGTCACCACCCAGTTAAGTATGAATTTATGAGGCTCCTCAAAGAGAGGAACTTCAACTGCATTGATTCATTCACTGACATTGTGGTGTTTCATAAGACTGAGAAGTCAGCAATCATTTTGGATCCTACAATAAGATATGAGAGTAATGACCTCGATCAAGCGGATAAGGTGGAAAGGGAAAAGAAGGAAATTTATGACAAGTGTATCCCTTTCCTAAAGGAGAAGTTCTGCTAGGACTTCAGGAAGAGAGAAGGGCCTTTGGTTCGGAGCTTGTGGAACTGTGCCAAACTCAAAGAGGAGCTTCTTAGAGAATCTCGGTGAGCATATTGGGAACATAGCAAAGATGGCAGAAAATATAATATTGGACTCCTTAGGTATCATCCACCACCACATGCATGGTATCCGATAGGTGCATGTAAACATGAATGTATTTTTACTATCTAAAGATTAATGTGCAAATATTTTGTTGTTTTTCTTTAAGAAGTTTTTATAAATATACAAAAAAAAAAAAAAAATTGATATAACTAAACTGAAAAAAAAAAATGAAATAATTTAATCATAATAATAATAATAAAAAATAATTATATTAATACTATTCTTAATATAGGAATTAAAAAAATAAAATACTTCTGATGAAATTATAGTATGCTGTGTAGTAAGCAACCCAATATAGTTGGGCAGTACTACTTTATAAATAAAGTATTTTCTCTCTTATTTGAGCTATACTGACCACATACACACACAGAATTTTTTGCGGGACGTGGTCATTTGGTCTCAGGGAGCAAAAAAGTTTATTCCCTATGAAAACACAAATTTGAAAATATTCAAGATCCCAATACTTTCCCTTCTTATATATTTTGATATATAGATAAGTTAAAGTACCAAAGAAGACAAAACTATTGATTATAATTAATATTAAAAAATTAAAGATTGAAATTTAGTTCTTCTTGATTTTTCTCTTTGATTCTAATAGGTTGGTAGCCTGTAGGATTTTATGCTTAATTGGTGTTGTTAAGAACATTAAACACTCAATAGAAAAAGTTTTTTCTTTATTCTGTATTTCTAATTTGAAGTATTATTTATTACTTTCCTTCAAGGTCCTATGGTACAAAAAATGAATTATGAAGAGAGGCAAGAACTTTTAAGGTCTCAGTACATGTTTGTCTGTGATTGTGAAGGCTGTGAAAAGAAAATGGGTCCAGTATCAGACAGTATAATTTGTCAATATTGCTCTGCTCAGCTGTTGTTCGGTTCTAAGGCATGTAAGAATTGTTCTAAAGAAGTTAATGTAGAAGCACTGAAATCGGAATTTGACGCTGCAAAAAAAAATTTTCAAGAAGGTTTGTAGATTTAAAAAAAATATATTATAGATACATAAAATAATATATTATACAAATTAATTACAAAAAATATATTATATATACATGAACATTTTTTTCTTGTTTATTTATTTATTTATTGTGATTATTTTTAAGGATCAAATTTGTTGGCAAGTGGAAAGTTCTCAGAGGCTTATGAATTATTTCAAAAATCATTTTCCTCATATCAGAAACACTGTCATAAAAATCATCAAAAGAATTTAGAATGCAGGGATAGACTTGCTCGTGTCTGTGCAGATATGGGTAATTTAACTTACATTTATATTATTATATATATATATATATATATATATATATATATATATATATATATATATATTTACTATTATTATTGTTGTTGTTGAAAAATAATTTATCAGTTTTGGAAGTAACCATTTTTAGTAAGGTAGTTCATGAAGTAATACAAAAAACTTTGGTGTAAGCAACAAATGACTTTCTCTTACCTCAGAAGTTAAAATCAATTTAAGAACTATTAAATAAACTTGAAGTGGAAAAAAAGTATTAAGTTAACTTAAATAAAAAAATTATTTACTTTCATTGGAAACTTGTGATTTAGATTAAATAATATTACAATATTAAATTTTTACATATTATAATCATTGATAAGTTTATGCCCTGTTCATCACTTTACATTACCTTTTACTACTTTGTATATAAGATCATATTTTTTCTAAAATCTTTAGTTTTCCAATGGTATATTATACATCTTATGTTGCTCTTATGCATAAAAAACCAAAAACTGCATTAAAAAAATATTTTTGCTCTTTTCTCCTTTTGTTAGTTATCAAATTCGTTAACTTTTTTATTAAGCCACTTTTTATCAATACTAAGAAGATGATATGATTAATTTTTTCAAAAGTGCAAAATTAAAGATACTTTAGAGGAAGAAAGTTTAAAATATAGGGATTCAGCCCTATTAGAATATTTCAATTAGAATAAAACCTATATGATATTAAAGCCCATTAAATTTTACATCAATATAGCAAGTTTAATCAAAATCGTTAGAGCCGTTTTAAAAAAAATCGTATAAAGGTGCCAAATGGATGGTATAATGTAGCACTTTCGGCCATCTGATTTTGATGAAAAAGTTTCCATAACATCTCGAGCATACAGTTGTCTTAAATGCTAAATTTCAGTTTTGTATAACTTTTTGTTTCCCCGCTTGTACTTACCACATACACACACACACTACTTGTTGCGGGACTTTGTTATTTGGACTCAAGGGACCCCAAAACGTGTATTTCCATTGAAAACTGGAATTCAAAAATTTCACGATTGCAATAATTTCCCTTGCTATATATTTCATATATAGGTAAGTGAAAGTATTAAAATAATTTAATCAGGATATCCATCATTTTTAATATACAAACTGACAGTGTGCCTCCCTCAGGGCTAAAAATAAGTAAATTATAAGAAATAACTAAAGTAAAGTTAGAATAAAATAGAAGAGGTAATAGAGTAAGTAAGTATTATTATGATATGCGTTTAGTTAGTATCATTAAAACTTATAATACAAATATTTTCCAGGTCGAGAAGAAGAATCATTTGAATATATAATAAAAATATTGCTTGTATTGAAGATATGTATGGGGAGACAGCTGTTGAATTAGGTCAAGAAATCTTAAAACTAATGACTGTCGCTACAAATATATATAACAAAAATGAAAAGAAACCCTCTAAGAACAGGTATAAATTTAATTTGCATAATCTTTATTATGGAAGACTGTGGATATGTTGTGATTTCGAATCCCAGTTCCACCTCAGGACTTTTTCAAGCATATAATTAAAAGGGGATTCATTCACAGCCTCTATCCTGGGTATGTGAAGCCTGTCAGCCAATCGGTGACCACTCACAAAAAAAGCTATAAGAATTGATGACCTACCCTTTTAAGATTCATCGTGAATCACTATGTGGTCACCGAGGAGGCTGCATTGTAAGACCAAAGACGTGGTCTATCACCATGTCAACTGAAAATAATGTTTTCTATTGGGATGAGTAAAAAAAAAAAAGATAATTTTTTTTTAATACTCAAGATATTTATTGGCATTTCTTTCTCTTTTAGTTTCTAATGTTATTGTTATTTTAACCCTAATAATATATTAAATAATTTTTTAAACATAATGCCTTCCTGTGACATTCAGTTTTTTTTTAGGAATTCCTTCAACCAAAATGACACTAAGTTAGGATATTTAGGTCTTATTGGGGCACTATTGGAAACAAAAATTTACATCCACTGAAAACAAGTGTTTAATAGAGAAAATTGAAGAGGAACCTCACCTAAACGAATGGACTATAAGAAGAGGAAGTTAAATTTGATAGAGGCGATACAAGCTTACAAAGGCAGCCAGGCTCAGAGCACCCTTTGGTTATGGACAGAAAGGCTCTACGAGATGAAATTGAAGATAATCCTACAAAAGCACTCGGATGCTTCCCTTAAAACTTGAAGTTTCTCAGTCAAGAGTGAATCGTCACTTACACCAACTGGGAAAAAGTGAAAAGATTATGAAGAGAAGTTTCCCACGATTCACCCAGATGCAAGCCAAAATCCACGTGACAAACGTTTCTTCAAAAGAATTGTCACTTGTAACGAAAAGTGGATTTACTGGCACAATCCTAACACATCAGGACAATGGATAGACCAAGGACAGCCAGCTTTACCGGTCGTTAAGAGAAGCTAATTTGAAAAAAAAGACCATGCTATCGGTTTTTTTTAAATTTGGAAGGAGTAATTTACTATAAGTTTGTGCCAGATGGACGTTCTGTTGATTCAGTACTCTACTCAGAACAGCTGCAACAGATGTACGAAGTTTTGAACAGGGGATACCCGGCTTTGGTGAATCCGAAGAAAGTTTTGTTCCAGCAAGACAATTCCCAGCCACACACCTCCCGATATATGAAGCAGAAACTTGCTGAGATGGATGCCTTAGAACTTTTACCGCACGCAATATATAGCCTGATCTTGCACCATCAGACAACTACTTCTACAGATCTATGGCTCACTTCCTTAAGGGGAAAACTTTTCGTACATTGGAGGAAGTCAAAATTGATTAAGAAAACTTTTTCAATTCAAAACCCAAAGCTTGGTGTCAGCAGGGAATTGAACAGTTGGCTTCTACACTGCAACAAACCATTGAGAATAATGGACTATATTTTGATACCTAAAACTTATTTGAGGTAAATAAAAAATCAAGTTAATTTTAATACTTAAAACGGTCATTTTTTTACTCATTCCAATATTTTTATTAAACATTATTGTTAAATAAGAGATACTTAAACTAAATAATAGACTTGCTGGATTAATATTATTATTATCTGACTTACTATTTATAAAATCTTCATTGCAATCAACATGTTGCCCGACAGTATATCTTAATAATACTCCACTTATCCCTGTTGAACTGATCCATTACCTTGTCGAGGTATAGTTGTTATAATGGACAAGAAAAAATATCAGAAGGCCTCGACAATTGCGTATTCATGCAAGGAGGAGAGTTTAATGGAGATGGCATTTAATGAATTAGCAGAGAGGACTGGTTAGGACGGATTACACTCTGTGTGGTACAAGCACGCCAGTAGTGTCTCATAAAACAGTTATATCGGTATAAATAGTTACAGTGACATTAATTATTAACAATATACAATATTATTGGATATAGCGTCTTCTTATATTTGCCGGTAAGGTATGTGGACGCCGCTGGCACTATCTGTGAGCAAGCGTGTGTAGCATCTGCCACAGGACTCCCCTCCTTGTTGATGGAGTCAGTATGGGATCTTGAAGGAGTTGTCTTGGTTGGTTGCCCTGCCTATGTTCCTCTGTTGGAATCCAGGTCTGCGTTTGGGGTGAATGTCTGCCGATGTTCGGAGTCATTAGTCGCTCGACGAACTGCAGAGTTTTCTTATTTGGTGGGGTTTGGAGCAGTGAGTCGCTCGACGGACTGTTGGTTCTTGTTTGATGTTGTTCGGAGCAGTGAGTTGCTCGACGAGCTGTAGATCCTTGTGTGTTGGAGCAGTGAGTCGCTCTACAACTATGGATTCTGGTGTGTTGGAGCAGTGAGTCGCTCTAAAACGTTGGATCCTGGTGGGTAGGAGCAGTGAGTCGCTCAACGACCTGTTGATTAGTGAGAACCTCTAGTCGCCTCACAGACTGTAGTTGTTAGTATCCCAGTTGTGTAGGGAGTATATTGTGCTCAGAAGGATTGGAGATGCATCTTGTTGCCGCTTGGTGCCAAGTTTAGGCTGCTAGGCTGGATGACTTCGGTGTTCCGCTGTGGGTAGAGTCGAAGCATCTGGTATGCCGCTTGCAGGCTGAATGTCTCCGTGTACCTCGTTGATGAGCATTTGTACCCTGCGCCGAGTTAGTGCCAATGTGGACATGTTTAGGCGGTGAATGCGGTACAGTTGATTTGATTCAGCTTCCTGTGCGAGTTTCTTTATTTGGAAATTCTGCTGGAGCTGTTGTCTAGGGCTAATTGCCTCTGGTTAGTGATGACGACCTATGGCCGGTTTACCTATGGTAATATGTCATCCTTTTCGTGAGTGTGGGCCGGTTGGCTGACATCTCTTGTAGAAGTTGGTATTCTTCAGGCTGTTTGGCGCTGAGTTAGTAGTCTGATTTGGTGCAGCTGTCTGAGACCTCCCGTAGGTCCATAGGGAGTAGTTCCGGACGTGCATTGGTTGAAGTCTAGCCATGGTATCATGGTTGTGTTGATCCATGAAGTAGTCAGGCTGGTTGTTGAAGCTGGCCACGTTGACAGTCTTAGCTGGTGCCGCTTCAGATGTTGGTGGTCTATCTGCGATGTTGAGTCTTGATTCCTTCTTCTCTCCTTGTTGGTTGAGTTTTTGGCTTCCCTATCCGTGCTGTTACAATTTTGTGCTGTTACAATTATTTGGTTTTTACAATTTTGTTTTTGTTTACAAAAGTTTATCTGACAATATTCTCTTTACATTTTTACAAGTCAGTTTCAAAAATGATTACAATTTTTTCATTTTTTAACAAATTACAAGTTTTCAATTTTTACAGTGTTACTATTTTACATTTTATCAGTTTACAAAAGTAGGTGACAGGCTGTGCTGATCGTTATTTATTTTCCAGCACTTCTATTTTTTTTATACAAACCTTAGTACACCTTTACAATTTTTTGTCTTTTTTATACAATATTATGAACAAGTTGGGGTAAAGGGTAATAATTTACACTCATAATTATACCAGTCTCTTTTAAAATCATGCATTATGTAACCTCTTTGAATTTCAATTTAAATTACTCTCTTATAATCTCATGCACTGTAAATATCGTCTGACGACTATTGGTCAAGTCAAGACTTTAATTATGTCGGGCTTAAAATCACATCGGATTTTTTTTCACATCGGGCTTAAAATCACATTGGATTTTTAATCACGTCGGGGTCACCACTTGTCGAGGTATAGTTGTTATATTGGACAAGAAAAAATATCAGAAGGCCTCGACAATTGCTTATTCATGCAAGGAAGAGAGTTTAATGGAGATGGCATTTAATGAATTAGCAGAGAGGACTGGTTAGGACGGATTACACTCTGTGTGGTAGAAGCACGCCAGTAGTGTGGGTTAGGAGAGAATTCACCCTGCGTGGTAGTAGCACGACAGTAGCGTGGATAAGGAGAGAATTCGCCCTGCGTGGTAGTAGCACGACAGTTGCATGGATAAGGAGAGAATTCGCCCTGCGTGGTAGTAGCACGACAGTAACGAAGGGTAGAAGGAGAGAAGGTACAAGACCGCCACAACCTTATATTCCATCTCGTCTAACCTCTTACATTGAATCCTCATTAATAGCCGAAACAACAAGAAATTGCATGCATGTATCGATTAATGTTACACTTATTTGATAAACATTCAAACTTCCAACTTTCATCTTCTATGCATATTGTTAAATATATTAATATATTATAAATATATGTATATATTAGTTTGTGTTCCATGTGTGTATAAGTATGCAAAGATTTATTAATATTTTGCATTGTTCATACATTATAATGAAACTAGCTGATACATAAGCAATTATTTTTTTTCTAAGGGTTCTTGATCATAGAAAAAAAAAAAAAAATTCATTTCATTTACTACAAAAAACATCCATACATCATTATTATAAGGCCATTTTAGACATAAGGAAATGATCTATGTGAGTTCTTAAAACTTTTCAATTTCTCCCGAATCCGATCCTTACAATCCCAAACCGTAATAACTCCTGTTATGTTATTGTCTACATTGAGGATTTATTTATTTCATAATGTCTAATAAATCTTACTTTGAGTAATCTAACCAATCAGTGAAAAACTTTACCATAGTCCTGTCTGTACCTGCTTTTATTTAATTTCTATAAATTAATTAATTTTGTTTTATTCGAATACAGTTGATGCATCAGTTTAACGTTTCAGGAAAATTTTGGAACGGTGTATTAAACTTGGACATAGAGGCAAGTTCATCTTGGAGTTGTCATATGGAAATTGGCATCCCAGATATAAAGATTTCTGCCAACATCTTGATTATTTATCTTTGGCCCTCAACATATAATATCTTTATAGATCTATTTGTGATAAATTTATTTATTTTGCCTTACCAATATCTATTATGTACGTTAATATTGTGATGAAATTGAATATGTATATTTTAAAGTTTGATACAATTACAACTGTTAATGTTTTTTTGTATTAACTAGATGCTTATTGTTTTCTGTATGCAATGAAATGTTGTGAAATATATGAAATAAAAATAGAAAGAATTTTTTTTTAAAGTGTAATTTGTTAGACATTTCCCATCTGCGCCCAGAATATTATTTGTATTTTAAAGTAAAAAAACAATGAAAATAAAAACTGTAGGCATAGTAAGGATCTGTTCTGTTTCTATAAGGAGGTGCAATGAGGAAACTTGGCTGAGATTAGGCTCATTTTAATGGGAAATATAAATATATTTTTTATGAAAAAGGTTAATTTATTTTGTCATTTCATATTTGAGAGCAGTCTTCAAATATGAATCAATAAGATTGTTTTAAAAAAGGTCAAGATGGTTGGTGAATGGAGGTTATGGTTAAGATATTAAACACTTGAGGTGAAGTTTAATAACTTAACTTTTTAAGCCTACATTTTTTTTTCTGTCTATAGAAGAGCATTGCAACCATAAGGGTCTATTGTGCGCCATAGTTTAGAAGTTGAATGATCAATACATGAGTTTAGTTGCAATTGCAAACTTTAAAAGGCTGTCATTTGTTATTCTAAGCCGTGACCACATTGTTCCGGTCATCAATTAAGAAATAAAGAAGTTTTTTCATTTCATTTCATTTATCAACCCCTATATCAATAAAAAACATAAAAAGTAAATGTTAGTTAATATAATAGTGAGTGATAAAAAATATGGTTAAAAAACTTAATCACAAGACCCAAAAACACAATTATCAACCCCTATAATGATAAAAAATATTAAAAATAAATTCGAGTTAAAACATGCGGGAGCGAAAAAACAAAACAATAAAACTCAAAAAACAAAATTATAAGACCCGTTAACACATTTATCAAACCACTCATCCCCTCTAAAAAATCAAAATCAATAATTAACTTAAAATTAAATATAAGATAATTAATTTTTAAAAAATTTAGCCCGTTAAAATCAGTACTTGATATCAAATATATAAAAAACAAAAAAAAAATGTTGATAGGATATGCCAAAATTATTATAAAAGACATAATTTTATTAATATATACACATAAAAATATATACACACGTCATATCAATCACATCTGAAACTCTTAACAGCGACATATGCAGACGATACTTCAATCAACAAAACAATTACAATTAAAACACCACTTTACACAATTCCATGACTGGTGCAAAATTTGGAAAATTCAAATTAACCAATACAAATCCCAACATATTACTTTCTCTCTTTGACATAACACCTGCCCGCCAGTATATCTTGACAACATCCAAATTCCACAGACAGACACAATAAAATATCTCGGCTTGACATTCGACAGAAGAATGACATGGGGGGGGACCACACATCAAGAACAAACAGATAACGCTAAACAAAAGACTAAAACTTTTATACTCTCAAGACGTTCAAAATTATTATAAAAAAAATTAACTAAACACTTACACTTACCTACTGAAGCCAATTTGGATTTACGCCTCACAGATATACGAGACTGCCAAAAAAACACGCATATGTAAAATTCAAATTTTTCAATCCAAAACTTTCAGAACTATTACAAACTCACCATGCATGGTACGTTAGCAACACTACTTCAAATGCCAACAGTCAATGAACAGATTCGGGGGATAGAGAAGACTGGAGATCTTTCTTGGGACTGGGTCGCAACACCAGCGCTTTACAATAATAGCTAAAAGCAACGATAACACTCTATTTTTTTAAATAAAAAAATTGGCAATTTTATTATTATCCAAAGAGCCTAAGTATGTGAAATCTGCCCAAGCGTATATCAGAACGGAATTTACATCATTGATTCACACCTAGGAAAAACCACCTTTTGCAATTTTTTAGCTTTTTCATCCTTATGGAGTTGAGAAGAAAAAACAAAAAAAGTTATTTTATATAAATTTCTATTATAGAAGAGTAATTTAGGATATGATTATATCAATTGGAACATTCTCTTCTAATTATGTTTATATGTATTTATTTATTTATTTATTTTTCTTGTGCACTTGCAACTATCATGTATATTAAAAAAAAAAAATGCAAGAAACATTAATATGTGATAGTGAAAAGTTAGAATTTGATAGAATTACTATTCATATATATGAACTTAATGTGAATAAATTATAATATTAAATGACCTATATTAAGATAAAATATGGAAATAAATATAATATTGAAAATCTGAAGATGAGGCATAGGATACCTCGAAACGTAATAAGATTTATTTTTGACATGTTTTGATAAATAAATACATATAAACATAATTAGAAGAGAATGTTCCAATTAATATAACCATAATATAAAAAAAGTTATTTTTTTCTGAAGAGCTCAACCGATTTTCACGAAAAAAATACATGTTATGTATTTTCAAAAATAGTTTCAAAAATGTTTTTGTTCCACGTGTGCGTTAAAAAACATTTTTTTGCTCTTATGTTGGATCGCACCTTCAATTTTCTGCGATTTTACTTCATCGGAGTTTCCTTTTTAATACATTTTTTTAAAAATTTTTATCTCAAATCTATCCCATGATGAAAAGAAATAAAAAAACTCTACTAAACGGATCAACCGACATTCACGAAGAAAAATGATCTTAATTACTTTTTATATTAAATATTCTTTAAAAACACTTTTGTTTTTTTTACTAAAACGTAAGTCGAAATATTTTTTTTTAAGTTTAAAAACACTTTGAGGCGAGATCACTTGTAGCTGGGTGGCTAGCATCACAGCCTCTTATGCCAAAGATCACGGGTTCAAATCCGCAGATGATCCTAGGATTTTTTAATGGGAGTAAAAAATCCTTATTTATGCTGTCTTTCGGAGGGGACGTTAAAAGGTGGCCCCGAGCCTGTGCGATGTCGTTAAAGATCCCTATCCTATTAAAACCTGGATAGGCAAAATTTAGGACTCCCACTGTAGCATCGTCTGATTAGCCATTAGCATAATGGGACGTTAAATAAATACACAAATACACTTTGAGGTTATATTCGGATTGGTACTCCTACAATTGTTTCGTACTTTATTTCATTGGAGGGTCCTGCACAATAGATATTTTTTTAAAAAGTTGATCTGAAATGTACCTATAGTTAAAAAAATCCAGGTTTTTGTTAGCTCTCTGCTGTCAGTAGTAACCGGTCACGTCGTAAGAGTAGGGTTCGTAAAGTCATTAGATATTACTTGTAAACTATGCACCTGCATATTATGTATTATACCTATTATTATAAACATCTTCTATTGGATGTAATATTTTTTTTTACTTGGATAACAACAACATAACACTATACGCTATATTTATGTAAAACGTAATATAGCTACAACGATTTTTTTATATTATTAGGATAAAAGTGTAAAACTATTCAAAAAGTTAATGTAAAAAGCTATGATGTCAGACTTGAATTGAATGTTCGAAAAAATCACTATCTTTATCAACCACTGGAACAATTCTCATTTTTTTTATTAAACGTTTAAAACTATTCATTCATCAGATATCATCTACTCGTATTAATCCAAATATCCCGAAGTTGTGAAAAATACTGGTATTTTTTATTTTATTTTATTTTTTATGAGTATTCCATAAAGTCTGACATCATAGCTTTTTAGATTACTTTTTAAATACTTTTACACTTTTATTATAATAATATAAACAATATATATAAATTATGATCATATCAATTGGAAACGATCTCTTCTTTTTTTTGTTCATATGTATTTACTTTTTTTTATTTCTTATATATTTAGAATGCATGTGTTTTAGAGTTTTGTATATAATGTATATAATTGTATGTAAATATGTGATATATGAGGTTATGTATGTGGTTTTGTATGTGTGCATATAAATGGGTATATGTATGTATGTGTGTGTGTGTGTATGTGTGTATATATATATATATATATATATATATATATATATGTGTGTGTGTGTATGTGTGGATGCATATGTTTATGTATATGATGTATGTATGTATCTGAATTTGTATATATGGACGTACATTGTATGTGTGTGTGTTGTGTGTATATATGTATGGATGTGTGTGGGGATGAATGTTGTGTGGGTTTTAATAACTGACCTGGGTAGAAGTAGTATTGTGATTGTTTGAAAACATTGAATGGAGCAGGAAAGCAATAGATAAAGACCAGTTGAGTACACATTCAAATACACAGAACAAATTGATATATGTGATGATGAAATATTAAGATTTGATATTGTGATTAAAATATATTTTTTAATGACCTATATTGTATAAAAATATGGAAATGGATGTAAGTATATATAAAATGTTATACATAATGTAAATAGTTAAAATATAAATTATTTCTAATTTATAAATAATATATTCTTAATATGTATATAATTGGTTGAAATATTTGTACAATTATATTTTAGATAACATTGAATATCTGAAGATGAGGCATGTGAAGCCTCGAAACGTTGTAAAGATTGACATGTATGAATAAATAAATACATATGAACAAAAAAAAGAAGAGATCGTTTCCAATTGATATGATCATAGTCTAATACACTCTTCTATAATAGTGATTGATATAAATATATATAAAAAATAGTTGTAATTAGTTATATAAATATAGTATTTTTCTTGCATAAATACAGCATATAGTGTTTTTTTGTTATCCTAGTAAAAAAGAAAAAAAGAAAATTACATCCAATTGAACATATAATAACAGGTATAATACATAATAAGTAGTTACATAGTGTGTAAGTAATATCTAATGACAACGATCCTACTAGTGACCATAGAGCCCAACTCTTCATGCGTGACCGCTCACTGGTGAGAGAGCTGACAAAAAGCTGTTTTTTTTTTAATTTATTTTTCACCAATCGGTAAATTTTAGATCAACTTGAAAAAAATATATTTTGAGCAGGACTCTCTAACGAAATAAAGTAGCCAAAAAGTTGTAGGTTTACCAATCCAGCATAACCTAAAATATTTTTTTAATCATTAAAAACAAATTCGACTTACTTTTAAATGAAAACAAAAAAATGTTTCTAGAAACTATTTTAGAAAACCATTAACATATATTTTTTTTCGTGAATGTCGGTTGAACCGTTCCGGAGAAAATTTTTTATTTTTTCTATTTTTCACCCTTACGATAAAATCGAAAAAAAAAAAAATGTATACGGAGGACCCTCCGATGAAGTAAAGTTGCAAAAATAAGGAGGAGTACCAATCCAACATGACCTTAACATTTTTTTTTTTTTTAATTCAAGAAATGTTTTTGACACACACGTGGAAAATCCCTGACATATTTTATTTTCGTGAAAATCGATTGAACTGTTCAGGAGAAAACAACTTTTTTTGTTCTTTCTTTCTCTCTCCACAACTTGCCTGCCATAAGGATGAAAGGGCTAAACATTTGCAAAAGGTGGTTTCTCACAGGAGTGAATCAATGGTGTAAATTTCGTTCCGATGTACGTAGGGGGCAGATTTCACATGCTTGTTCCGCTAGGTCCTTTGCTCCAGTGTCAATAAATATTAGAAATGCATTATGCATAATAGGCCCTCCGAACCCGAAGGTTCTATGCCGAACTACCAATCTTTACCTCACAGCTCAATCCAATTATTACCGCCCAAGCCCTCCTCCCACCTACGCCTCGACAAACCTTTTGGACGCCTAGCTTTATTATAGTTTTAGAAATTTGTTATTCATTAAACCTAACTAATTTATATGCTTATTTGAGCCCCCGCGATGCCACCACCTCATTCATACTATATTTGTAGCTTTAAATGTGCCCTTGTACTTTAGGCTGTTGAATGAGAAGTTTACAGTGAGAGCAGTTGGGTATGGTCCTTCCTCATGCCTCGCATGTTATCGGCCTTTATTCATTTAGCTCTTTATCCCTTCACTGTTGACATGCGCGGATAAGTATATGAAGAGAACAAATATGACACGTATCGTGACTAATGGAGATGCCAAAGATTGAAGTGTTATTCTATTATGAGCCATAAAGCAATTAGTTAGTGGTAGCGGAGAAGACAGTTCGCCGAAGACGCAGCGATCCAAGGCCGCGGGTGGCTGGAGGAGTGGGGGAGCTTGGGACGTCAGTTCTCGTCGGGGCTGACTGGCTCCCAGTGGTGAGGCATGAGCCTAGCCACCAAAGAGAACGGTTTGGCGGTATCCGACTTCAAGTTACCCTCGCCTTCCGACCTCTGCCTCGGACAGATCTCCTTGAAGAACTGCAAGGATGCCACCATAGGCACCAAGATAGATGGAAACGTCATCGTCAACCAGTACTTCAACGACATACCTCTGGACAAAGCGGCTGCTGAAGGACTAGCCTTTACAGGTAGGAGTACTTTCTATAGAGTCCCATAGATAAGCCGGAAAATATGTCATAATATTTCATTGATGTGGGCCAAAAGAACTGTCTTACGAGAGACAGTAAATATGAATGTCTGTCAAACTTGATCATTGAGGATCAATTTCTTTAGCTCAAGAACTCGTCGGTTTGTGTTAAAGATACATGGTATATTTCATAGTATTGTTAGGTAGGCATATGGTAAAAAAACCCCAAAAAAAAAACAATTTACACTTGCGTAGGCGTCCGAGAACGCTGGAGTGCTAAAAACACACTTTTTATATGGTACATACTCGTGTTGATGTAATAAACACAAAAAAAGCAATAAAAATAATGAAAATTTGGAGATCACCAGGGATGTAGTGGGTAGCATAACAGCCTTCTAAGCCTAGGATTGCGGGTTCAAACCCGGCTGAAAACCCTTGAATTTAATTTTAAAAAACCTGTTCCTTTACAACACATGAAGGGTCCTGGGCTCAGTACATATATATAGGTACTCGTACTGTTTCTAGGCCAGTGAGGTGATTAGGCCGAGATTATACTCAGCAGCCATGTCTTTCTCCATGTTTGGGTACCTACATTATAGAGGCTTGGTGCGCCCCGTGAGGGTCTCCATAGCTCAGGGTCGCCCCACGGCTGTAAAGTAGAATAAATAATATTCTGCCACAGCCAAGATTTGAACCTGTGGTCAGAACAGTAGACTGCTCTGTCGACTAGAACTCGCCGCGCTCTAGGTTTTGTTTAAGTGAGTAAAAAAATCCTTACTTACGCTGTCCTACGGAGGGGACGTAAAATGTTACGATGGTCAGTACTCGTTAAATATCCCTATCCTAATTATACTTGGATAGGCCAAATTTACGACTCTCCATGCAACCAAATAATGATAAAAGTTATTTATTTTTTAATCATCCACTTTGGGGTACGTTGGATCAGTTAATATTATTTTAATTTATTTTTTTGTGGATTCTTTCTTGCGTTTTCTAAAATGTTTCCTCATTCTGTCTGACGCTGCCCTTTTCTGCTACTGCGATACTACTGTTTTTCATCTAGTTTTTGTTTTTATCGGAATATTTTATTCTTATCTTTTAGCAACTTTCTCATAAACAATTCATTCAAATCTAATTCTTTCAAATCAAATTGAGCTTGTTTGAAACAGTTACATTTTATTTTATTTTTTTGAAAAAGTCGAAAAACTGTTTTGTTAATACATTTTCATACATTTTGCATAAGTGTGAAAACTAATTATTTATTCAGAATTCCAAGGTGCTCCGATTCATCTGGAATCCTTCATGTTGCAGACCCTAAGAATCAAACATAGAAATTCCGCATTTAAACCCTGTTTGAGTATTAAACATAAGATAAAGAGAAAAAGTTTCAAACTAAATGCTACCCATGGATTCGTTGCTAATTTATCCTTCATATCTGTATCAGGCAGGCGTAGTGATTAGGAAATGACGTTTGACCTTTTCAAAGCTTTGTTTTGCATGCAAGGGCGTACGCATAATAGTAGTCCTTAGGAGATCATGTATGTTATAAATATGTCATTTTCCACATTGTATATATTATTTTGTAAAGATGAACTCTACTTTCACTAACCTCCCTTTTAGAAATAGATAATTGAATAAACATAAACTTGATAAAGGAATTATATTGTTTCAATCTTTAGAACCTTTTTGGAGGAAATCTTAAAAAGATGCAAAACTGTCGGTGTAAAGTTGTACTTCCGGTCTGCCGATTTTGGTAAAAGAGTTGCTGTAACATCTCAAGCCTAGTAGACTTATATTTGTTATTTTAGTTTCGTTTTTGTTTTGAAACTAGATTTACTATACTCACAAACCTTTTTGCGGGACTTGTTCATTTGAACAAAGGGGACGTTGAATCGTATATTTCCGTTGAATAAAGATAATAAAAACTTAAGTGACAACTATATTCCTGTGACGTTGCACCAACTTTTTCACCAAAGACGGCTGACCAATCATTAAATAAATCATTCATGATAGTAGGTACGCTTATATGTAAATGTGTTTATTAATAATTTTGTTTCATTTCCTCTCAAAATAATATGCACAAGTGTTGTGTAAGAATCGGGTTTGCTTGGACATTAAAGCAGACACTTTCTCAAACATTAATAGGACGCCAAAAAGTTGTAATGTTGGTTTTTATACTCAGTATGCGAAAAAGATTATTTAATATTTAATTATGTCATATTTATAAAAATTTATTAAAATTAATTTATAAAAAGTTCGATTCAAAAGTAAATAAGGTATTAAAATGCCAAGCTGTGTATCTTAAAATCAATACTAACACTTTTGAGCCGTTAGCACACTTGTCTTAGATACACTACAGTTAATATTCAGCTCAAATCTCTTATCACGTAATTAATAATTAATTAGTGTGATAAACATGATTCCTAATTTTACTTTCACTTACTATATATAGTAAGGGAAAGTATTGCGATCGTGAAAATTTTCGAATTCCAGTTTTCAACGGAAATACATGTTTTAGGGTCCCCTGAGTCCAAATAACCAAGTCCCGCAAAATGGTATGTGTGTGGTAACTCTCGGGCGGAAACGGTTAGTCCTATGAAACGGAAATTTCATATTTAAGACAACTATACGCCCGAGGCGAGACAAACCTTTTTTCATCAAAATGAGCTTACCAGAAGAGACACTTTATACCATGCATTTTGCACCTTTTTTCGATTTTCTCGAAAACGGTTCTGACGATTTTGATTAAACTCGCTATATCGATGTAAAATTTAATGGGGTTTAACATCATGTACGTTTCATTCTGATTAAAATGGTCTGAGAGGGCTTAAATGCCTATATTTTCAATTGTCTTCTCCTTAGTACCTTTAAGTACCTTTAATTTTGTAGATTCTATAAAAATAACTATATTATCTTGTTACCACTGATGAAAAACAGGTAAATATATAAATTGAATAAATTCGATACCCAACTAAAGGAGAAAACAGAAAAAAAAATTGTTTATGCAATTTTTCGTTTTTGAACATAAGAACAGTAATATACGTGTATGATATACCGTTGGAAAGCTAAAGATTTTAGAAAAAAATATTATCTCATACACAAGCTTTTAAAAGTTAATAGGGAGTGATGAAATGAACATAAAACTAACTGATTATTTTAGATAATAATATAATAGATTTTTTAATAAAACACATGTTTCTATATAAATTCAATTTAATTAATTCTAAGTTTTCCTTTGACGAAGTTGTCTAAATTCCTGAACAGGTGGTAATCTGTTGGAGACAAGTCGGGTGAATATGGTGGGTGCGGAAGAACTTCGTAGCCCAGTTCTTTCAATTTTTGCACGGTATGTTTTGAAACATGGGGTCTTGCTGCCGCTCAGTGAGATCATGAGGTACCCATGTATCGAGCTTTTTTACTTTCCCAATACACTTTAAATGTCTGGAAACGGTAGATGCACTTGCATTTAGTTGTGCTGAGAGTCCTTTAACTGGTAGGGGTTTCCTTCTACTGTATGTTTGAGGACATCGTTGGCTATTACGGACGCAGGTATTTTTTGGGGTAAGTTTTCCAAGTCGGTATCCCCAGCTGAAAATTTAGCAAACCAACGGCGAATCGTCCGTTCATTAACACTCCCTTACCCAAACGCCTTGCAAATATTTCTAGCGGCCTCAGTTGCTGAATGGCCGAAAACTCGTACAAAAATATTTCTCGATGTTCATATTTGGAGGTATACTAAAAAGTGGGTAATTGATTGGGAAGCTAATGTTTATAATGCAAAGGTAGAGGATTATTAACTGTTTACTTTAAATATGTAAACATTCGGAAGAAAACAACAGATACCTGCAAAATCCTTTATGTATTACAGAAACTATAAAAATGGACATTTCATGTGAAACAACCCAATAGTTTCACTAGAATTGGCCCTTCTATTGCAGCTGTTAATAGCTTCTTAGAACCAAACTCTACCAAACAAATTTTATCTATTCTATCTCCCTTGATTATGGCTCTGAATAAACAGAACCAAACCCATTTCTTATTTAGTGTTCATCTGTGAGTCGTATATTTAAGACAGGACATCGTATGTCGGGTCAGCTAATTTTTTATATAACTTGTGATGCAAGGACCTACAGTTTAGCAGCTATTTTGATTTGGTAAAAAAAAAAACGTTTGAAACTCTTAGTTTGTCTACTGATATAACCTATAACTATAATTTTTTTCTGCATGTGAAAGAAGTAGATTATAATAATAATAATAATAATAATAGGCTTAGCGAACCCGAAGGTTCGATGCCGATACCACCAAATTCTGACTACACAGGCTCGTCCAATGTTCACCGTTCAAGCCCAAGCCCCCGAGATCAGCCTTAACGCAATCCTCCCATCGACCGAAGTAGATTATAGATTGACATATCTATGATCTATTGTTTTTTTCAGTCTAGGAGAAATTTTTTTTGTAGTGAATTTTCTTAATTCAATATACATATTCGTTTTATTATTATTTTTTATTATTAGTATATTTAATGAACGTTTCGGGCGCTGTTCCACATACTGTGGGTTCCTTGCCAAAAAAAATATCAAGACTATTTTTTTACAACAGTTATGTATTTAAGTATGTAAACCGTAACAATATTTTTGCCTCTAAATGTGTTTTGTTTTTTTAATGTAAAAAAAAACAAAAAAAAAACTAGGTTCCTTAACTATCATTGATTTACAATATAAAGGAGTATGAAGGGAGATTAAAATTGACACCATAAATGTTATTCTTATCTTGACTGGTTATAATTTATTGCATTAAATAATGAATGAAATTCTATTCAAAACTAATCCATTTTTTTTTCTAACTTGTGATTCTTAAACATCGTCACTTTCGGAGTTTATTTTTCGGACAATGGACATTTTTAATTATTTGATTTTATGAATTTTGTAAGGTATAAAATAAAAATTTGAGAGAGGTTCTAAATCAGAAGGTCTCCGGGCCATTTTCTTTTCAAACGTTTCGGAGGTTTAAAGCATTAAAAGAGAAGAGGCAAGGAATGAACTAGTGGGTTAAATAAGAATAGAGTTTGTCATGAACGGAATAGTACCTCGTTCGGTCCACATCTGTAACATATAGAACAATAATTTCATCACTGATAAATTTGCTGATATCCCTATTCATCCTGATACTGTCCTCACTACATACGCCGACGACACATGTGTGTTATCCGTAAACAAAGGCCCAACTATCGCTTCCCAAACCCTCCAGTCTCTCATTGCTTCCTTTGAAAAATGGTGTCAAAAGTGGAGGATCAACAAACCTAATTCCACTCACCTCAGTTGAACAGATCTGGAACCTTGGACTGCATCTTGACAGACGACTTACTTGGAATCCTCACACTAGACTGAAACGACAAGAAACAGCTCGCAGATGTCGTTTATTACAACATTTACTTGACAAACGTTCAAAACTTCCCACCTACTTCAAAAACTAATTTATATTACCATACTTGGGCCTATTTGGAAATATGGAATTGAACTATGGGGACCCACCAAGACATCAAATTCCTCTCGCATCCAATCCTTGCAATCCAAAATACTTTGAAAAATCCTAAACGCCCCTTACTTTGTCACAATAATATAATCCATAAAGACCTGAATATCTCATTAGTTGCAGACTTAGCCCTAATTAAATATGCTTCCTTTTACCCCAAATCAGTGGTCTACCCAAACCCATTTGTCCACAACCTTTCATCTCCTTCTATTCCTGATTATGCTTCCAGGCCGCTGAAAAGACGACGGCCTCGAGACCTATTTATCTGAATAATCTTTGAAGTGCTACCACTGAGTAGATTCTTCTCACGCCTATCATGTCCATATCTCAACGTTCATATTTACTTGATGTATTTTTTTGTTAATACAGTTGTGAATATAGCATTTCCAAGTCAATTGTAACCTTTTCCAAGTCAAATGTAACTTTTTCCAAGTCAAATGTAACCTTTTCCAAGTCAAATGTAACCCTTTCCATTTCAAATGTCACCTTTTCCAAGTCAAATGTCACCTTTTCCATTTCAAATGTTACCTTTTCCAAGTCAAATGTCACCTTTTTCTTCACTTCTAGCCTTAAATATTCCGTTTTATTTATTTATTTATTGAAAAATAATTAGTTTAATTAACATTATGACTTTTTTTAATAATTTTGGCATATAATAATTGATATTTTTTTTGGGTCTCTTAGATATTTGATATCAAGTTCTGTTTTTTACTAGCTAATATTTAAAAAAAATAATTATCGTCTATTTAGTTTTAAGATAGTTGTTGATTTTGATTTTTTGGAGAGGAGGGGTAGTTTTTTGGAATAATTAATGTGTTTTCGGGTATTATAATTAAATTTTTCGAGCTGTATTTTTTATCGCTCGCGTGCATTTTAACTCGCATTAAATTTTAATGTTTTTTATTGATATAGGGATTAATTAATGTGCTTTCGGGTGGTTATAATTACGTTTTTTGAGCTGTATCTTTTATCGGTCATGCATATTTCAACTCATATTTACTTTTAATGTTTTTTTATTGATATAGGGATTAATTATTTTGCTTTCGGGTGGTTATGATAAGGTTTTTCGAGCTGTATTTTTTTTACTCGCGCTTATTTTAACTAAAATTTACTTTTTATGTGTTTTATTGATATAGGGATTAATTAATGTGCTTTCGGGTGGTTATGATTACGTTTTTCGAGCTGTATTTTTTTTGCTCGTGCTTATTTTAACTAAAATTTACTTTTTATGTGTTTTATTGATATAGGGATTAATTAATGTGCTTTCGGGTGGTTATGATTACGTTTTTCGATCTGTATTTTTTATCGCTCATGCGTATTTCAACTCGCATTTACTTTTAATGTTTTTTATTGATATAGGGATTACTTTATGTTCTTTCGGGTGGTTATGATTACGTTTTTCGAGCTGTATTTTTTATCGCTCTCGCTTATTTTAATTAAAATTTACTTTTTATGTTTCATATTGATATAGGTGTTGAAAATTGTGTTTTCGGGTCCTATAATATGTTTTTTTTAGTTTTATTTATTTATCGCTCCCGCGAATTTTAACTCGAATTTACTTTTAATGTTTTTTATATATAGAGACATAATTAATGTGCTTTTGGGTGGTTATGATTACGTTTTTGAGCTGTATCTTTTATCGCTTATGCGTATTTCAATTCGGATTTACTTTTGATATTTTTTATTGTTATAGACGTTTGTAATTATCTTTTCGGGTCTTGTGATTACGTTTTTTAAGCTGTTTTTATTTACGCTTGCTCTCATTTCAACATGCATTTGCAGTGGTCTTTCTTTGTTTTTGTTTTAGGGGATTCTCATAACGTGTTTTGAACTTTATTCTTTTATGCGCTTGGGAATTTCTACAAACCGTAGGTATTATGTTATAATATGATGTAAAAATTATTTATTGTTTTTTTGCAGGATCTGATTACATTTTTGATTTGGACGTTACATCGCGATTGCGCATTCTTCTAGATCACTTTTCATTTAAGTTAAAATGTGCACTAGCTATAAATAAATGTCATAAACTCTATTAGCATTCCCGAAAACACTATAAACGATCCCTCTATCGAATATTTATGAAATAGAAAGAGTAACTTAAAATGAGTAACAATTTTCAACACCTATATCAATATGAAACATAAAAAGTAAATTTTAGTTAAAATAAGCGAGAGCGATAAAAAATACAGCTCGAAAAACGTAATCATAACCACCCGAAAGAACATTAAGTAATCCATATATCAATAAAACACATAAAAAGTAAATTTTAGTTAAAATAAGCGCGAGCGAAAAAAATACAGCTCGAAAAACGTAATCATAACCACCCGAAAGAACATTAAGTAATCCCTATATCAATAAAAAACATTAAAAGTAAATGCGAGTTGAAATACGCATGAGCGATAAAAAATACAGATCGAAAAACGTAATCATAACCACCCGAAAGCACATTAATTAATCCCTATATCAATAAAACACATAAAAAGTAAATTTTAGTTAAAATAAGCGCGAGCAAAAAAAATACAGCTCAAAAAACGTAATCATAACCACCCGAAAGCACATTAATTAATCCCTATATCAATAAAACACATAAAAAGTAAATTTTAGTTAAAATAAGCGCGAGCAAAAAAATACAGCTCGAAAAACCTTATCATAACCACCCGAAAGCAAAATAATTAATCCCTATATCAATAAAAAACATTAAAAGTAAATATGAGTTGAAATATGCATGACCGATAAAAGATACAGCTCAAAAAACGTAATTATAACCACCCGAAAGCACATTAATTAATCCCTATATCAATAAAAAACATTAAAATTTAATGCGAGTTAAAATGCACGCGAGCGATAAAAAATACAGCTCGAAAAATTTAATTATAATACCCGAAAACACATTAATTATTCCAAAAAACTACCCCTCCTCTCCAAAAAATCAAAATCAACAACTATCTTAAAACTAAATAGACGATAATTATTTTTTTTAAATATTAGCTAGTAAAAAACAGAACTTGATATCAAATATCTAAGAGACCCAAAAAAATATCAATTATTATATGCCAAAATTATTAAAAAAAGTCATAATGTTAATTAAACTAATTATTTTTCAATAAATAAATAAATAAAACGGAATATTTAAGGCTAGAAGTGAAGAAAAAGGTGACATTTGATTTGGAAAAGGTAACATTTGAAATGGAAAAGGTGACATTTGACTTGGAAAAGGTGACATTTGAAATGGAAAGGATTACATTTGACTTGGAAAAGGTTACATTTGACTTGGAAAAAGTTACATTTGACTTGGAAAAGGTTACAATTGACTTGGAAATGCTATATATCTATAATAAATTTTTAAAAAAATTATAAATTTATTCGTGAAAAATTAAGAAGCCTTGAGAATTTCGGATTTGATACGTAAATAATTCGATGGTTTAGTTGAGCCCTAAAGCTCAAACCCGTAAGTCCTAACGCAGGATTCTTTAATATAATCCCTATATAACAAACTGTTTACATTTACTGCAATATTGTTTGTTTGTTTATTAATTTAACTGTGATGGACGATGCTATTCTCGGAGTCCTAAATTTTGCCTATTGGGTCAGTCCTAAATATTATCCAGTTTAATTGGGACAGGGATCTTTAAGGAGTACCTGACCATCTATTTACATTTCCTCCGAAGAGTCAATTACGGGTTCGAAGCCGTGAACTACGCCACAGGTGAGACCATATTGGAATATTAATTAGTATAAATGTCAACTTTTATTAATCCTCTTCCAAACGATGACGTTACTTCTGAAGCGTTTCGCTGCTTAGAAATAATTTAGTTTTTACTAAGATACCAATGCGTAATATTCGTGTAAATTTCTGTTCTGAGTTTAATCTCAGCTGAACGGGGCCCAGGCAGCCAGAAATATCGATAAAGTCTAGAGAAAAAGATGGTAGTGGAAGGTCTTACACACAGACGATGTTCTTTAGTTGATTATAAAACTCTGCCACATTCGCCCTACTCTTCGAACCTCTAGCCAGTGGTTTATTATTGTTTTAGAGACCTGGACCACTCCTTACGTGACAAAAAATGTAGTGGCCAAAGTGAATCATAAAACAAATTTTTACAGTTTATCAATTCTAATGATTTGAAATTATATTCTGAGGGAATAGAAAAGTTGCCAAAACGTTGGCAGAAATGTATTGATAGTATTGGATACAATTTGAATTAAATAAAACAGTTATAAATCTTTTTGGTTTATCATTTTCAATAATGAGCCTTTGTAATGGACCAAACCCCCCCATCCTTAAAATCTGAGCGAATAATAAAATAATCCGTTTGTCCGCCGTACGACGCCCACGGCTTTTCTTTGAAACTACTTCACCGATTTTCGAAGTGAATTGTGATTGAGAGGTTAACCTATTTTTATTGAAACTCAGCATACCAACGATACTAGCACATCCAACGATGATCCTAACACCTAGACGTTGATAACCACCAATTAGTTTTAAAATAGTGGCCGATTAAATATGATTTAATTCAATAACTAAGTTATTTTTAAGATTTAAATTTATTACAGTTTTTCAACCGAGAAACCGCGAATAATTACTACAACAAAAAAATATATCGATATTTTATCCATTAGTACGACTATAACTCAGCTATTTTCTAAGATATGGAAAAAATTGTATTGAGTTTTATGATCAGGACACCGCGACGAAAAAAAAGAAAGATTGGAAACAAATTGAAATCTAGCCTATTTATATGCTTCTAACTCTGTTATTTTCGAACATAGAGAATAAATTCTATGGAGTTTTGAAACCAGTACGCCGCTATTAATAATACAGTTATTTTTGAACATAGATAAATAAATACCAATTAATTGGTAAATATCAAAAATTAATTTAGGTGTTAGTGCTATTTTGTAGAGAATTAAATGTTTTATGAAACAAAAACGCTGCAAATTATTACACATATAATATGGTTATTTCCAAGTAACTTTATTAAGGTATAACTTTCTATATAGCTGTTAAAAGGCAATTAACTAAAATGAAAAGCAATATATAATCCAAAGGAAAATGGCATATCACCACTGATAATTTCAAAACGCAATATATCTGTTAGTTCTAAACCAATTTCAATGATTCTTTTTTCATTTTGTATGAAATTTAATTCTCTATAAAATAGTACTAAGGGCTAAAGTTATTTAGGTATAGGTAACTATAATTTTGATATTTATATTTTAATTAGGAAAAACAGATTTCTTTTTTAATACGTTATTCGAATTAGACGTATCTTGAAACGTAAACCCTCAAATTTTGAAGAGGGGTGATTTGTTTTATTTGTTTGTTCGATAACAAAGTTTCATTATTGAAAATAATAAACCAAAAAGCATTTATACTAGACTTCCTTACTATTTCCTTTTATTTTCTTTATATTATTATTCAAATAAAATTTCCTGATTCCATAACACCTTATATTTTTCTCTATTATCAATAATAACCGGGGTTATCAGGGAATTACATCTTTCATAAGTTGTTGTTTCACCTTAAAGAGTATTTTTTTAATTTTTCTCTTTGTTCATCGCGATGTCTGAGTTATAGGCGTATTTATGTGTAATATTTTTTGTTTATTGGGATTGTTCGCTGTTTTTTTGGTTAAAAAACATTAATAAATATTTTCTCTATCAAGCATATATATATATAGACAAGATAATTTTTTTCCTTTCCCCTTTTTTGTTTTTCGCGCTTTACTGATTCTAAAAAACTTATTTTTATCTATCTCCAAGAATGACTGAGTTATGGTTGTATTTATGGGTAAAATTTCAAATTTTTCTCTTTTATATAATTATTATGTTTAAAAAATACTAATACATTTTTTCTTTATCTTAAAAAATAACTGAGTTATTGAATTAAATAAGTTTTAATTGGCCGCTATTTTAAAAATAACCTACTGTTATTAACGAATAGGTGTTACGATCATCGTTGCATGCCCTAGTATTTTATAAAAAAAAAATTGTTCAATAGTTAAGAAGAAATGCCGCAGACGGCGAACAAACGGATTTTTTTTATTCGTTATTCGGGGTTTACTTATCTTGAAACGTAAACCCTCAAATTTTGAAGAGGGGTAATTTTTTTGTATTTTTTCGGTCGATTAAAAATAATTAACCACAATGGATCATTAAAATGGGTTTATAAATAGCAGCGGTATATATTGTTTAGAAATTAGCAGTGATGATTGACCATTGTTTTTCATATTTGAGACGTTGATTTCCAAAAGGTACTATATCCATTCTAAGAAATTTTACAGGAAGCGCGAAAATCTCTCATTACTATATTATTAAACCAGCTAATTTGGGTCTTTTTGCCTTAAAATTTAGAATTATTTTTTTACTATAATAATAACATCATATTAAAGTTATGAAATGATTTTTTTTAGAATGATTTGGAACGAAAATAAATGCGTAATTAGTACTTTTAGAAAATGACCGCATTTCTAAATCACGTTTTTCAAGGACTTGAGAATTCATTAGATAACATCAAATAGAATATTTAGATAAAACTTAATGATGAGAATATAAATATGACAAAAAATTTCGTAAAAAATGTCCTTTAGTAACTTTTGGTAATCAACGTCTCAATTGTTAGTTGCATTTAAACAGCTATCTAAACAGTTATACCCTAATATAGTTTTTTAGGAAATTATAAACCATTGTGCAATAATTTGCGGCGTTTTTACTTTCACTTACTATATATAGTAAGGGGAAGTATTGCGATCGTGAAAATTTTCGAATTCCAGTTTTCAAGGGAAATACACGTTTTAGGGTCCCCTGAGTCCAAATAACCAAGTCCCGCAAAAAGGTCTGTGTGTGTGTGGTAACTCCCGGGCGGAAACGGTTATTCCTATGAAACGGAAATTTCACATTTAAGACAACTATACGCCCGAGACGTGACAAAACTTTTTTCATCAAAATGAGCTTACCAGAAGAGGCACTTTATACCATGCATTTTGCACTTTTTTTCGATTTTCTCGAAAACGGTTCCGACGATTTTCATTAAACTTGCTATATCGATGTAAAATTTAATAGGCCTTAATATCATGTAGGTTTTATTTGGATAAAAATGGTCTGACAGGGCTTAAATGCCGATATTTTAAATTCTCTTTCCCTAAAGTACCTTTAATTTTGTAGATTCAATAATAATAACTAGATTATCTTGTTAACGCTGATGAAAAACAGGTAAATATATAAATTGAATAAATTCGATACCCAACTAAAGGAGAAAACAGAAAAAATATTTGTTTAATGCAATTTTTCGTTTTTGAACATAAGAGCAGTAATATACATGTATGATATACCGTTAGAAAAAATATCATCCCATATTAAAAGCTTTTAAAAGTTAATAGAGAGTGATGAGAAGAAGATTAAACTAACTGATTATTTTAGATAATAATATAATAGATTTTTTAATAAAACACATGTTTCTATATAAATTCAATTTGATTAATTCCTTAATAGTTTCACGTATTTTTATCTCTAACTGTATTTGAAAATTCTTTCATTGATTATAAAAATCGAGGTAAGTGAAAGTCGTGTGTTGCCCGCACCAGATTTTTTATTTTTATTTTAAACAAAAATCCTGCTTTATTTTCTAGGCTACACTATAAAATTGTCAAAGAAATGAGACTTCTGTAGTTAAATGGATGGTTTGAGCGTTTGCCTAGAAAATGTTGAAGTACACGAAAAAAGAGCATTTTGTAAAGTCTATTTAGTTTTATTAACAATTAACCTTTGACAAGTCCTTTCCAGCCAAAGCAACCTCTCTTTGGAATTCTATTCCTCCTGAGATCCGTCATATAAGAACTGCTTCCTCCTTTAAATCGCTCCTTTTTAACCACCGTCTCCTTAATTAAGTCCGGTAATTAATTCTGTATTTGTTAAGGGGAGCCCGTGGCTGAGTGGCTAGCGCGCTAGTTTCTCATGCCAAAGTTGTGAGTTCAAATCCCAGTCCCAACGGGGCTTTTATAAGAATGTAATTAAATGGGGATTCACTCACAGACTCTCCCCCGGGCATGTGAGACCCGTCAGCCAAATGGTGGCCACTCACAAAATTAGGCGTAGGGAGTGATGACCCTACACTAGAAAATGCATCACGAAACGAGGGTGTAACCTCCCACGGAGATTACACCGCGAGGTCTAGGGCCTACACGGCCTGTTGCGCCACGGGAAAAAAAAAAAAAAAATCTGTATTTGTATTTTGCTCTTAAGGGACTTTAGTCCCAGGATAATAAAAAAGTTTTTTCATTTCATTTTTCATTAACTTAAACAGAAAAATATAATAATGGTTATTGATGTTGCTTTCTTACAAAATTCTTGATAATATTTATCGAATAAATGTGAAAATATTAATAATTAGTTCGATATTGAAATAAATTATTACATATCCTGCACAAAATGCTAAGTATTTTTCCACTAATCATTAAGCTTTACTGCTTTTTAACCGCAGCATTTACAGATAGAACATTTTTATAGTCTTATTTTATATTTGTTTGTATATGTTATATGACGGTTTATTTTTAGCGTTTGCGTATGGCTTGCATTTTGATAAGGAGTTGATAGATAGAACATCTGCCAGTATCTGACATAGGAAAAGACGCGTTTAAGAAAGTTGGAAAATATAAAGAAACATTTCTCGTTTTAATCGACGTTTATTTATTTACTTATTTAACATATTAAATGGTTTGTCGAGAATATTTAGAACAGAGAAGTTGACAATGAAATTGGAAAACAGTACTCTCACTAAAAACTCTTGGACTTATTACACAATGGTTTATTTTACTTCAACTTTCCTTATAGCTTCGTTTTAAAATATGCATTAAACCTATAACTTGGCTAATGAAATGAATTTAATTATCTTTAAAATATTCTTGTTTGAATACTTGATGATTTATGTCCAAATATTTATAATTTTCTCATAACTTCTTTCCTGTTTTTTTTTTCAGAGAAGAAAATGCAAATACATATTTTATTTCCCACATTTTGTTTTCACATTATACACAGATCGCCTGAGTGCAAATAACTAAGTCCTGAAAAAAGTTTGTGTGTATGTGGCAAGTCTTACGCGCGAATGATATGTTAAAACGAGAACAGCCACTTCATACATTGCATTTTGTACCTTTTTATGATTATTATGATTAATAAAGGAATTTTACCGATTAATGAAAAATGCTGAAAATTATTACACAATGGTTTATTATTTCCAAATAATTATACGAGGGTATACTTGCGTTTATAGCTGTTTAAAGACAATTAACTTATATGAAAACCAATAAATAATTCCAAGGAAAACGATCAGTCATCCCTGCTAATTTATAGACGATATAGGGCTGCTATTTCTTATAACCGATTTTAATGATCCTTTTCTTGTTATATAGAAAATTTAACTCTCTATCGAATAGCATCATCAACTGAATTAATTTTCGTATTCATTAATTTTTTTTACTAATTATTATTTATTTTAAAAATTAACTGAATAAAGGCGTATATATAGGTGAAATTTCTTCTTATTTTCTGTATTATAATTAATAGCGGTATACTGATTCTAAAACTTTTTAGAATTTTTTCTTTATCTTAAAACATAACTTAGTTATAGCCGTATTTATAATTGAAATTACAATTTTTTTTCTTTTTTTTTTTAATAATTATTCGCCTTTTTACTTTCACTTACCTATTTATGAAATATATAGTAAGGGAAAGGATTGCGATCGTGAAAATTTTTGAATTCCAGTTTTCGACGGAAATACACGTTTTAGGTATTGGACTTAGGTCCTAAGTCCAATTAACTAAGACCAGAAAAAGTTCGGTGTGTTTGTGTGTGGAACCTGAAATTTCATATTTAAAACAACTATACGCTCGAGATGTTACAGCAACTTTTTCATCAAAATCAGCTAACCAGAAGAGCCACTTTATGCCATGCATTTTGCACCTTTTTACGATTTTCTCAAAAACGACTTTAACGATTTTGATTAAACTACCTATATTTATGTAAAATTTAATGGGCTTTAGTATCATGTAGGTTTCATTCTGATTGAAATAGTCTGACAGGGCTTAAATGCCTATAATTTAAATTTTCTTCCTCTAAACTACTTTTAATTTTGCACATTCCAAAAGATTAACCATTTCATCTTAATGATACTAATAAAGGACGGCTAAATATACAACTGGAACAAATTTGATTGCCATCTAAAAGATAAAAGATAAAAACTATTTTTTAATGTAATTTTTGTTGTTTTTTGATTTTAAGAACAGTAATATAGACGCATAATATACCGTTGGAAAGAGAAAAATTGTAAGAAAAATATTATGTGATACAAAAAGTTGTAAAAGGTAACCTTACAGCATAAGTGACGAATAGGGAATAAACTTATTACTGATTAACAATTTAATTTTGTTATATTATTTGATATAATCATATGTATCCAACGAAAATGAATACACGTTTTATAAAAATCAACTTACAATATTTTTCAAATGAAAGTAGTTTTTAAATTGATTTTAACAGTCGAGGTAAGTGAAAGTCGTGTGTTACCCGCCCAGATTTATTTGGTTAAAAAATGCTGCTAAATTTTTCCTCTATCTTCAAAAATAACTGAGTTATTGAAATAAATCATACTTAATTGGCCGTCATCTTAAAACTTATCTGCGAATATCGCCTATGTGTTAGGATCATCTTTGGTTGCGCGAGTATTTTTGTGAAAAGTTTAAAATAAATCGGTGAAGAAGTTTCGGAAAAAAAGCCACGTACGGTGGACAAACGGATTTTTTGTTATTTGTTATTCAGATTCTACGTGTCTTGAAACATGTCTTCAAATTTTGAGGAGTGGAGGGATAATTTTTTTTTTTGTTGTCAATTACAAAGGTTCGCTATTGAAAATAATAAACCAAAGAATTGTGATTAATAGAAAGAGAAATCATTTCTCAGATACAAAAGAAATTTCTGGAAATATACACGAACGGTTAAAAAAAAAAAAATAAATTAAAAAAAATATCATAAGGTTTCAATCGAATCTATATGTTATTTCTATGATACATTAAAAATTAAAAAAAAAAAAATATATGCATTGAAATTTACAACTGTATTAAAATAAATGTGATTGACAGAACTCCAATAAATATTCTAAAACAGAAGGTCTCGTGTCCAAGGTTTCCATCTTATTTTCTTACGTCTCTGAGTATTATGAGGAATCGCAGAACTATGGATTGAAACCAGTGGATTAAAATGAGAATAGAGTTAATCATGGAAAGAATGGTATCTCGATAATATATAGGATAATACATTCATTATGGACGAGTTTATTCATGACAAAGGTGTATTGAGGATTTTACGAAGGATTTTAGATTGTGATGCTTTGAGACGAGAAGAGTTTGATGGTTTAGTACAGCTACAAAGGCCAACTCCGTATGTCCAGATTGGCCATATGATTTTCATGTAAATGAGCCTTTAGTAGTTAGGTGGAAGATTAGAGCATTTGTTTAGTAAGCTCTGAACTAGCCGAAAAAGGCGCTCAGTGGAAAATATGAATGTTGTAGCTGGACAAAATTCTGAAACTTGTCCATATTTAACCGTTGGGATCCCAGATTACGGAAAAAAATATGGAAAAAAATTTCTAAAAACTAATTAATTTTTTTGACATGATTGGCGAGCGCACAGTGGTCAAACATCAAATTTATTTTGCTAAAATCTAAAACTTTCCCACATTTTACGTTTAAAGTTCCAGAATACGGCAAAAATAATACAAAAAATCTAATTATGGCTCGGAGTTGCTGAAACCTGCCAATAGATGTATTTTATATCAATTAGGAAAGTCTTCGAATTATAGATTGGAAAACTTATGATTCGGAGTGTTGTGCCTGAAAAAAATTATGTGTCACCCAAATCGCTAAAATTCTTTCTAATATTTAAAGACTAGAAGGATTGATGAAACAAATGCCACAAATAAATCCTTGGGCTAATTTGGGGGTCATATAGTTTTTCGTCATTGAATAACGGCATACATTTACAAATTGCTAAATTAAATCTACAGGTAGATTGCAATGTATATTCAATAAAAAGTAGAAATATAATGTCTTACCTGTCTCAGAAATGTCCATTGTTAAATAAAAGCAAAAAGACTTTGCGCTAAACACGCCTTAAACACAATAAATGACCATCAAATAAAGATAACCCCACTGCCGGTTATTAGGCACTTGTGTGAACAGGAATGATTTACACATTTACTATTTATTTGTAAACACGGTTTGGCGAGAAATATTATTATTAAGTATTTTGCCACCTAATAATAAAAAGGTGAAGCACTGGAAAATTCCAAACTTTTGACTTGGCTTTTGTGCGCTGTGTGCGGCGTTAATGGAAATTTTAGATGATTGATTTAAAATAATTTTTGTTTTTCCCATTCATTCAAATTTTACTTTCACTTATCTATATATAAAATATAGGCGGAGAAAGAGAAATAGTTCCGATCGTGAACATTTTAGCAAACGATCAAGACCCGCAAAATGGACATTGTCTGTGTTTGTGTATACGTTGTAAGTATAGCTCAAAAATAATAGATTGCATGAAACCTAAATGCCATATTTCAGGAGCTTATATGCCTGTGATTTTACAACAATTCTTTTTCAGAAGGAGAACCAGTTTCTACTATGCATTTTGCAACTTTTTACGATTTTCTCAAAGACGGCTCCAACGATTTTCACTAAACTCGCCATGTCGATGTAAAATTTAACTGGCTTTAATACCATGTTGGTTTCATTTTGATTAAAATAGTCTAGCAGGATTTCAAGGCCGATATGTTAAATTTTCTAGAATTATCCAGCTAAATATATAAGTTTAACGAATTTGATAACCAACTTGCAAAGAATTATTTAATTAAATATTTAATCGGGAGTCAGTCTTTTTCTAAATATTTTCATTTTTAAATATAATAGATTAATAAAACACATTATTCTATTGAAACTCAACGTAATTACTTCTTTGACTTTTTTTTTTTCACTTGCACCTACCTTTGTTCCTATGTATGAAATATAACGTAAGAGAAAGTATTTCAAGCGTAAAACGTTTTAAATTCCAGTTTTTAACGAAAATATACTTTTTAATAAAAAGGTCTGTGTGACGCCCGAGATTTGACAGCAATTATTTCATCATAATAGGCTAACCACAAGAGCCACTTTATACCATGCATTTTCACCTCTTTACGATTTTTTCAAAAATGACTAACATTTTGGATTAAACTCGCTACATCTATATAAAATTTAAAGGGCTTTCATATCATGTAGTTTTCATTCTAATTGAAGAAGTCTGACAGGGCTTAAAAGCCTAAATTTTTACTTCCTCCAAAGTTCCTTTAATTTTGTATATTTAAAAAAATTTACCATATCAACTTGTTAGCTTTGATAAATAACCGGTAAATATATAATTTGAACGAATTATATATTTAACTAAATGTGAAAAGTACAAAAGTATTTTAATATGTAATTTTTGTGTTTTTCAACATTAAAACAGTAACATAGATTTATGATATTCCGTTAAAAAGATAAATATTTTAGGAAAAATATTATCTTATAAACAAAATTGTAAAAGTTATTGGAGAGTGATGGAAAGCCGATAAAACTTGTTGACCATAATATAATAGATTATTCAATAAAAAAACATGTTTCTATCGAAACTCAACCTAATTAATTGTTTAAACTTTTACTTTCACTTACCTATATGTGAAATATTTTTGAATTTCAGTTTTCGACGGAAATACACGTTTTATGGTCTCCTGAGTCCAAATAACCAAGTCCCGAAAAAAGGTGTGTGTGTCCGTCCGTGTGTGCATGGTAAGTCTTGCGCAAAAACGATAAGTTGTACGAAACTCAAATTTCTTATTTAAGACAACTAACTATACGCCCCTTGATGTTACAGAAACTTTTTCATCAAAATCAGCTGACTGCGAGGTCTACTTAAAAATGGCTCTAACGATTTTAGTTAGACTCTTTATATCGATGTGAAATTTAATGGGAGTTTTTTTCTTTGTCCACCCTTTCTTCACCTTTGAAGGCTATTCGGGAATTTCTCGGGCCAGAGGGTGAGGGCGGAGGATATGTTCCGCGATAAAAAGCCCCTCTAGCACCGAGAATCGAACTCGTAATTTTTTTTTCACAGGTTTTGGTCATCTATAGTGGCTAGGCAACGCGCGCTAACCAACTCGGCTACACCGCCCCCCAATAAAAAAATTTAATTTAATTGGAGTAAACAATCCTTAGATATGCCGTGCTTCAGAGGGGACGTTAAAAGGTGGTCCCGAGTCTGTGCCATGTCAGGTACTCGTTAAAAAACCTTATCCTGATAAAACCTGAATAGGCAAAATTTTGGTCTCCCATTATAGCATCGTTGGATTATCCATAGTAGCATAAAAGTGAAGTTAAACGAATAAACAAATAAATTCAATGTGAAATTAAAATGGGCTTTAATGTATTTTTTTTTTTTATGTATTTTTCATTCTGATTGAAATAGTCTGACATGGCTTAAATGAAGATATTTTAATTTTTCTTCCTCTAAACTACCATTATTTTGTATATTCTAAAAGATTAACCAAATCATCTTAATGAAATTGATAAAAGACTGCTAAATATAAAAGTTGAAAGGATTTGACGACCTTTGAGTTGGATTTGATTTTTTATGTATTTTTTGTTGTTATTTTAATAATAAAAACAGTAATATAGACGTATAATATACCGTTGGAAAAAGAAGGATTTTAGAAAAATATTATCTGATACACAGAGTTGTAAAAGGTAATATAAAGTGACGAATGTGGAATAAACTTATTACTGGTTAATAATTTAATATTGTTATATTATTTAATCTAAATCATACGTTTCCAACGAAAATGAATACACGTTTTATTGAAATCAACTTCAAACATTTTTCTAATTGAAGTATATTTAATAGTTTTTAAATAGATTTTAACAGTTAAGGTAAGTAAAAGTCGTGTGTTGCCCGCACCAGATTTTATTGATCTCATTGTTTGAAAATTCTTAAATTGATATTAACAACAGAGGTAAGTGAAAGTCGAGTGTTGCGCGCAAAAGATTTTTTTTTTTGTTAGGTGGCCAATATGTTCCCGTTCTATCAGTAATGTCAGTACTTGACCTAGATGATGTAGCTGTTTTCATATTTCGCATATCCATAACGAGATCTCCTCATATTATTTTTCAGTGCAGTAAGGTCCCTCAA
This sequence comes from Piezodorus guildinii, assembly GCA_023052935.1. NCBI lineage: Eukaryota > Metazoa > Arthropoda > Insecta > Hemiptera > Pentatomidae > Piezodorus > Piezodorus guildinii. Next base: position 140,396,901 of record CM041293.1, read on the forward strand.
GAACAGTTAAAATTATTCGGGAAAACCCGAAGATGTGCACGAGGGTCAAGGAAACACTGATAAGATTCTATTAAATTCCCATCCTCACTCTTGAATATTTAATGTATACGACTCAGTTCAAATCCAGAATCCCTTATTTTGTTTCAGGAATTTTAAAAGAGAACTGAAAACAAACGGGAAGAGAAATAATAGCTATAATGTAATAATGTGTTGGATCATTTAAGTTTTTATTACTTTTATAATTTCTCTCTCTCTCTCTCTCTCTATATAATATATATATAATAATATATATATATATATATATATATATATATATATATATAATATATATATATACATATATATATATATATAATATATATATATATATATATATATATATAATATAATATATAATATTATTATATATAATATATTATATATATATATATATACACATTTTTGAGTCCCCTGAGTCCAAATTACCATCTCCCGCAAAAATGTCTTTTAAAGTTCCTCAATTGATTTTTACAGCTTTGAGATTTTGGTTTATTTTCAATTATAAACATTTGTAATCGTCCGAGAAAAAAAAAAAAAAAAAAAAATGAGGTCTTAGGTTTCAAAATGCGTAGAATCCGAATAACGAATAAAAAAAATCCGTTTGTCCGACTACTGGATCGAGTTTTTTGACTTGGCCCAAAAATACTAGAGCATTCAACAATGATCATAACACCTAGACGTTGATTAGTTTTAAAATGGCGGCCGATTAAATATTATTACCTCAACAACTCAGTTATATTCGAAAATATTCTAGAGAGTTTTAGAATCAGTATTAATATAATACCGCTATTAATTATATAATTGAAAAAAAAAATTAAATTTTATCTTTATATATATATATATATATATATATATATATATATATATATATATATATATATATATATACGCTCTTAACTCAGTTATTTTTTAAAGATAAATAAATAACAATTAAGAAAAAAATAACAATTCTTTTTTAGTTGTTTGAGCTATTCGATAGAGAATTAAATTTTCTACAAAACGAAAAAAGAATCATTAAAATCACTTTAGAAATAGCTTTATATTTTATTGCTTTCCATATTAGATAATTGCTTTAAAAAGCTATATAAACATTTATACTCTAATATAGTAATTTGGAACAAATGAATCATTGTTTAATAATTTGCAGAATTTTTAAATTTTGTATACTCGGTGGTCTTAGTTATATGATCGAGTTGCAAGAGGCTTTACTTTAGACAATTTTTTAAATTACCTCCTGACTCAGCTTCTGTTTTCTGCTACCCATTTAGCAGTGCCTATATTTTTATAACAATTAGAACGGACTTCTTAGTTGTGTGAGAAAGAAAAATAAAAACAAATGAAACGAGGAAACCCCATGACTAAGTTATGCGTCAGGAGTTGGTGGTTTTTCTAATGCACTCTCTATGTAATGTCAAGTCCATTATATAAATGCGCTATTTATCTCAAATATAAATAATTATAAAAAATGTGCGCACAACACACGACTATCACTTACCTCCGTCATTTATATCAATTTAAGAATTTTTAAACAAATTTAGAAACGAAAATAATCTTTTAATGAATTATAAATCCATTATAATTAACATTTGTTTTATTAAATAATCCTATAATAATATTATCTACGGCAATCAATTTGTTTTATCGACTTTTTATCACTCCCTTAACTTTTACAATAGTATGTATGAGATCATTTTTTTTTTCTAAAATCTTTAGCATTCCAACGGTATATTATACTTGTATATTACTGTTCTTAAGTTCAAAAACAAAAAGATGCATTAAAAAAATATTTTTTCTGTTTCCGTATTTAGTTGGATATCGAATTCGTTTAACTTATGTATTTACCTGTTTTTTAGCAATGCTAATCACATGATATGGTTAATTTCATAAAATCTACAAAATTAAAGGTACTTTAAAGGAAAGAATTTTGGAATATCGGAATTTAAGTCCTGTCAGACTATTTCAATAAGAATAAAACCTATATGATATCAAAGCCCGTCCAATTCCACATCGCTATAGCGGGTTTAATCAAAATCGTTAGATCTGTTTTTGAGAAAATCGTAAAAAGGTGCAAAATGCATCGTATAAAGTGGCTCGTCTGGCTAGCTGATTCTGATGAAAAATTTTCTGTAACATCTGGGGCTTATAGTTGTTTTGAATATGAAATTCCAGTTTAATAGGAATTTTCGTTTTTGCGCTGGACTTAACACACACGCACATAGAGATCTATTTGCGGGACTTGGTCATTGGGACTCAGGGGATCCTAAAACGTGTATTTCCGTTGAAAATTGGACTTTGAAAAATTTCACGATCGCAATACTTTCCCTTACTATATATTTCATATATAGGTAAGTGAAAGTAAAAAAGTAGAAACAAATAATTTATTAACAAATTTAGAACATCAGGTGATAATTTATATTTACGATTCATGAGAATCAAATATAACGATACGTTCATAAAGTATAAAAAAACATTTAAAACAAAGAAACTGGAATATATAGGACAACATTTGAAAAAAAGCAAGAGCTAAAAGGAAAAACATTAAATTTTTTTTTTTGTTAACCGGCACGAACCCGCAGGTAATTATTAATAGAAAGTAAACTATAAAGCTTCTAGTTAATTTCTATGGTGGTAGATTTCTGGGCGATTTTCGTTATGAATATTTAAACTTTTTTTAATGTTTTTTGTTAATAAAGACTTTAAGAATCTGTAATTTTTTTTCTTATCTCCTTTATTGTTGAAAACATCAATAACAAAGAAAAACAATGTTGCAAAAGGAAATTAGTGCAACAGTACAGGCCTTATCCGAATCTATAAAAGTTCAAGCTTCATGAAATTAAATTATGAAAATAAAGTTAAATTATCGGAATAAAGATGATTCATTAATTTTGGTTCATCAAGATTGTTGTGGTAATTTTTTTAAAAGGAAATTTCCCGTTTTAATAAGATATCTTAGGTGGAAATTTTTATTAAAAAAACAAAAAAAAAACTGTGATGGACAATGATAAAAGAAACTAAGAAGAACAGGTTAACCAAAAAAATATTGAGAAATTCGAAATTTCCGATATTGGTCTTATGTCCAGCGAATGCATAGGCTCGCCTCATTGTGCGGCGGCTGTGATGAGGTTCCTGAGGAGGACAATTGAGACGTTGATTTCCAAAAGGTACTAAAGGACATTTTTTACGAAACTGATTTTTTTAAATATTTTTAATCTCATCACTTTTTGTAATCTAAATCTTCTATTTTATTTATCTAATGAGCTCCAAAGTCCTTTAAAAAAAAACGATTTAGAAATTCGGCCATTTTCTAAAAGTACTAATTACGCATTTACTTTCGTTCTAATTCATAGTAAAACATTTAATTTCAAAACTCCAATATGATGTTATTAATGTAGTAAAAATACAATTCTAGATTTTAATGCTAAAAGACCGAAATGAGGTAGTTTAATAATAAAGTAATGAGAGATTTTCGCGCTTCCTGTAAAATTTCCTAGAATGGATGTACTTTTGGAAATTAACGCCTCAATTGGAAAACCAGAAGAGATAGTTTCCGAAATGAGAAAGTCAGGGAAGAACTATGGTATGCCATATTCATGAAATAATGGTAAATCGTCAGCTAAGGTGGTTTGGGCATGTCTGTCGCATGGAACACCACAGGGACCCAATAAAAACAATGGAAGTGAAACCGTTAGGCATGAGGCCCAGAGGTAGATCCAGGCCACATCGAAAATACATAATCTAGTTACATGTATTGTACTTGCTAAGTTCATATAGCGCTGTTAATCTAATAGTATTAATATAAACGTTTACGGATTATTTATTAACACAAGACTTCCTCATTACTCTTGTGTTTACCGTGTTCTTTAGTTCTTATCTCATCTTTATTTCCTTTGTAAGATTTCATTTTATATTTTATTACGGTAGTATATTTTTTATACTGCATACTTAAACTTTATTTCCTTGAGAGTCTTATTACAGCTGGTAAAAATATCTCTGTTTTAAGAAGGATGTAATGATAAAATAATCACACCTATAATATATAACAAAATATTATTATTGTGTGTAAATTATGAAAGTTCTTGTTCAATAATTTTGACAATTTGTAAGAAAAGATGATAAAAATTTTAATAAAAAATGAATATTTTTGCATATAATGTATAACTTAATTTTAATGGGATAGTAATAAAATTGACTATTTCTGTAATAATATAAAGTTGATAATGCAAAATTTGCAATACAAATAAAAATATGATTCTAGTAATCATTATTCCGGAAAAAAATGCTACCACTCTCCTTCGAAGGATATTGAATTCAACACACAGAAAAGGCCGTAGTTTTATATGTAGACCAACGGCAGTGCAATTAAGTGACAGGAGAGATCACACTAAATTGTCAGGTTTTCCTCCCGATGTAAGAGTATCCACTTTATTAAGAGTGGATAATTTCTTGGGCCTCTCGAGAATGTAAAAAGATGATAAACAATTGTTGTGGAGCAGAGAGGAAATTCTCAACGCCAATTATTTCAATATTCCACCCTATCGCAAACAATTGGGTTGCGAAATAATTTGGTAGGGTTTTTATTGGTAATTTAAATAAAAACTTCAGATTCTTGTAAATATTTTTATTTATTATTAAATATCGTTTTGTTAACATTGATAAAAAACAGGTAAATATATAAGTTGGACGAATTTAATATCCAACTAAAGGAGAAAAAAAAAAAAAAAAACCTGTACCACTACAACCCATGAAGGGTCTTGGGCTCAGTACATATAGAGATTCGTACTGTTTCTAGGCCAACGGCAGTGCAATGAGGTGATAAGGCCTTAATCACGCTCAGCCGCCAGGTTTTCCCCCCATTAATTTGGGTACCCACTTTATAGAGGCTGGGTCTGCCCCAGGAGGGTCTCCATACCCTAGGGTCGCCCCCCGACTGAATTAACAGAATAAATAATATTCTCCCACAGCCGGGATTCGAACCCAGGACCCGGAGCACAGCAGACTAGTGCTCTATCCACTAGACTAAAGGAGAAAACTGAAAACAATATTTTTGTAATGCAATTGTTTTATTTTGAACATAAGAACAGTAATATAGATGGATAATATACCGTTGGAAAAAATATTATCTTTTACACAATCTTGTAAAACGTAATAAAGAGTGATGAAAAGCCGATAAAACTAACTAATTATTTTAGATGATTATATAATAGGTTTTTTAACAAAACACATGTTTCTATAGAAATTAAATTTAATTAATTCTTTATTAGTTTCAGTTATTTTTATCTTTAACTTTATTTGAAAATTCTTTGGTCGATTTTAAAAATGACAGTAAGTGGAAGTCGTGTGTTGCCTACTCCGGATTTTTTCTTGTAAAATACATTGATAAATATAATGAAAATAAAACATAACAAAAATTCTATAGATATACCTTCTTTAATTCCAAACTACTAGCGCACTGATACCCACTTTTCCGCAAACTTTCATTTTATTCTATTATAAATATATATATTATTATATAATAGAATATATATAGGATATATATAATAGGAATAGGAATATTAATAGGAATATATATATATATATATATATATATATATTATATTCCTCCGTAGACCGTCAGAAGCTATATAATATCATGATTGAACAGGGAATACCTAGAAAGTTAGTAAACCTAGTAGAGATGTGTTTGTCGGAAACATTTCATGAAGTTAGAATCGGTCATAGTTACTCCGAGAGATTTGAGGTGCGATCTAGTTTGAAACAGAGTGACTCCCTTTCACCTGTTTTGTTTAATATAGCTTTAGAATATGTCATAGAAAAGGTGATGTGTACCGAGAAAGGCTTAAATATGGGTGACTAGATTCCGGTTTTGGGGTATGCCGATGATATGGGTACTGGTAGGTGAAGACACGGAAACCATACAACTAAATACAAGTGTGTTAATAAAAACCGGTAATGAAATAGGACTCGAATTAAATACCGATAAGAGGAAATATATGATTGTATATGATAGTAACGTGGCAGCTTACTTTGAGGGATGAACAACGGCTTAAGGTTTTCGAAAATAAGGTACTGCGTAAAATATTTGGTCCGAAGAGAGATGAGGGCACTGGGGAGTTTAGAAAGTTGCACAACTCGGAATTGCGGAACTTGTATCCTGTGAATATAATTGAGTTAATAGCTTCGCGGAGACTCATATGGGCGAGTAAAATTGAGACGTTGATTTCCAAAAGGTACTAAAGGACATTTTTTACGAAATTGATTTTTTTACATATTTATATTCTCCTCATTTAGTTTTATCTAAATCTTAAATTTGATTGTATCTAATGAACACTCATGTCCTTTAATAACGTGATTTAGAAATGCTATTAATTTCTTAAGATACTTATTACACATTTAGTTTCATTCTAAATCATAACAGGACATTTCATTTCATAACTTTAATATGGTTTTATTAATATAGTAAAGAAATTATTCTAAATTTCAATGCGAAAAGACCCAAATTAGCTGATTTAATAATATAGTAATGAGAGATTTTCGCGCTTCCTGTCAAATTCTCCAGAATGGATATAGTACCTTTTGGAAATCAACGCCTCAATTGTTGAGCTCGGCGAGGAACGGATTCCGAGAAAGTTGGTATTCGCTGATCCGACTGGTAGGCGTCCGAAACCTTCAGGTTCGGTAAGCCTATTATTATATATATTCCTCCAAGGCGCCAGAAAAGAGGATGGCTTCGAGACCCATTAATTTAAATAAGCACTAAAGTGCTACCGCTAGGCAGTTTCTTCGCTTGTTTCAAGTCCATGTGTTCAATGATCAAATTTACTTATTGTATTTTTCTTGTATATTAAATTGATAAATATAATTAAAGTAAAACATAGTAAAAATTCTATGCATAGGCATACAGACAGTGTTTTGAAAAATCGACCCAAATGCGCTTGCCCTCTTTAACGAAAATCCAGCGTACGACCTTGTAATTTATCTTACATGCTTGCATTTCATATTTATGTATACTCTAATAAATTCTTGCAAGTTTCGTTTTTGAAAATTGTTTATACTGATAGAACTGCGAAGGCCTTGGTTTAATGGCGGTGTAGTTCCGCTTTTCGAGGTCACAATACGATTTTAATATCTAATAAATCGCTACAGAATATGTATTAAAAGTGTGAAATGTCATTTTATGAGTTGTATTTGATGGGATTTAGAAAAAATTAGGGATTACGAAAAATATATAGGTACAGGACAACTAAGCCTTAACTGAGATTTGAGAATGAAAACAAAGTTTGCATAAAAGCAAAGCAGAATATCTGTCGTGCATGGCGTTTGAGATTTTAATTTTAGGATACTATTTTAATTAGTTATATTTAAGAAAGAATAAAAATATTGAAAGGAAATGCTCAAAAATATATGTACATTTATCAATGAGATTGGTTTAACTCAAGTGTATCCGGTTTTCCATTGATTTTGTTATCATTATTTTGATTTCAATCATTTGATATGATTAAAATATATACCACTGTCTCAGGAAATATAACAAGCTAAATATTGAAGTACTGATCAGTTATTTTTGCCTTAAATATTTCAAAACACACTTATACATTTTTAGTTTGGTTAGCAATGTTGTTAAGGCTTCATGTTAATTTATATAATGAAACAACTGGTTCTAGTGTTATTAATTTGGTATGTCTTCAAATCGGTTGATAGGATGAGGGCAGCTCTTGAAAGGCAGTAATGTTTAATTTTTTATAATTCTAAAAGAAAAGTTAGTCTCAGCTAGTAAACTTCTTATTACGTAGAGGTATAGTATTAGGGATATTAGGGAGATAATTCGTTTTAAACATTTCTGAAAATGGCAATTACCAATTTTCGAAAAATTATGTTAAAAAAAGAACAATGATCACAATATAGAAATTTCTGAAACGAGTAGTGCATAGATAAGACTATTAAAAAAAATAAAAAATAAGCGTGAGACTCCGTTGTTTATAACGTGCTAATAGTGTCTGTTGATATTAATTAGTAATTATTGATTTCGTAACTATTTTTCTTGCTCATCATTATCTAAGTTTTTTTTTTGTTGAATGTATTAAAAAAAAATCACAATTAGTAAATTTTAAAGAATATTTTTTTAACAGCGAAGATCATATAAATTATATATGATATAAGATATAAATTATATTTAGGGGTCACCCATAGCGTAGTTGCTAGCATAACAGCATTCTATGCTAAAGGTCGCGGGTTCAAACCTGCAGATGGCCCTAGGATTTTTTAATGAGAGTAAAAAATCCTTATTTATGCCATCCTTCGGAGGGGACTTTAAAACGTGGTCCCGAGCCTGTGCGATGTCAGGTACTCGTTAAAGATCCCTATCCTAATAAAACCTGGATAGGCAAAATTTAGGACTCCCACTGTAACATCGTCCGATTAGCCATAGTAGCATAAAGTGACGTTAAACGAATAAATTATATTTATCATATAAGTGAAGAACAGTTATAAAATTAATTCCGGGACCAGCTGAGTCCTGCTTTTCAAACTTATGTCACTTTAACTCGTTATTAAGTACCATGATTGGTATTAGTTTTATAATTTTTCCCGAATAATTTTGTCGAAACGATAATCTCATGATCGAAATTTTTACAGATAGTGTAATGAATAACTATATTAGAAAAAATTATCAAAGATGAATATCTTGTTCTTTATGATTCGCTAAAAGTCTCTCTTGGTTTTCTTTTTATCAATTTTCGAGAATTTTACAAAACATCTTTTTTACATTATTTAGGTAGTGTGTAGTGATGACAAAATATATAAAGAACGTACCCGTCATATTGTTATTTGGGTTTGATATGTGCAAAATTAATAGTGTTAAAGAGCTTTTCCTCAATTTATTTTTCAGCCGCGAAGCTGATTAAAAATAGCTGCAAAACTATAATTATGTGCTAGGAAAATGTTTTATTCACGTTTCGGAGGATAGAGAATAACTGTAGAAATAATAAAAATAATAATTCAGGCAGTCATAGGGACGGCCGATAGAAGTTAATTTTTTTTAACTTCAACACTTGAATTTTGTTGGAATGAAAAGTACGTTTGTAAAAGTAGATTATGTTTTGAATAATTTTAAAACGTCATCACCCTGTAGAGATATATCATCTTGAAGTATGTCATCTTAATCTGAATGGGACTGTAGACTGTAGGAGTTGAATGATAGACTGTAGAAATGGACTTGCCATTTCTATCACGGAAATTCAGACATTTTGGAATATGCTTTATAGTTATTTCAAAATATTGACCTATCCGTGAATGAATTAAATTAGTCGCTCTTTTTACTTTAACTTACTATATATAGTAAGGGAAAGTATTGCGATCGTGAAAATTTTCGAATTCTAGTTTTCAACGGAAATACACATTTTAGGGTCCCCTGAGTCCAAATAGCCAAGTCCCGCAAAACGGTCTGTGTGTGGTAACTCCCGGACGGAAACGGTAAGTCCTATGAAACTGAAATTTCATATTTAAGACAAATATACGCCCGAAACGTTACAAAACCTTTTTCATCAAAATGAGCTTACCAGAAGAGCCACTTTATACTTTGCATTTTGCACCTTTTTTCGATTTTCTCGAAAACGGTTCCGACGATTTTGAATAAACTCGCTATATCGATGTAAAATTTAATGAGCTTTAATATAATGTACGTTTTCATTCTCATTAAAATGGTCTGAAAGGGGTTAAATGCCGATATTTTAAATTTTCTTTCTCTAAAGTACCTTTAATTTTGTTGATTCTATAAAAATAATTATATTTATCTTGTTACCACTGATAAAAAACAAGTAAATATATACATTGAATGAATTTGATACCCAACTAAAGGAGAAAACAGAAAAAATATTTTTTTAATGCAATTTTTCGTTTTTGAACATAAGTACAGTAATATACATGTATGATATACCGTTGGAAAGCTAAAGATTTTAGAAAAAATATTATCTCATACAGCTTTTAAAAGTTAAGAGAGAGTGATATAAAGCCGATAAAACTAACTGATTGTTTTGGATAATAATATATCAGATTTTTTAATAAAACACATGTTTCTGTAGAAATTCAATTTAATTAATTCTTTAATAGTTTTACTAATTTTTATCTCTAACTGTATTTGAAAATTCTTTAATTTATTTTTACAACCGAGGGAAGTGAAAGACGTGTGTTGCCTGCACCAGATTTTTTTGTCTCTGCCGTTGACTTTTTTGCCTTAATTTTCTCTTCATCTTGAATTTCGGCTTTACTATTTGAATTATTCTCTGTTATAGAAGATTGATCCATCTATGAAAAATTAAAATGGATGTTTTATTTTCTTATATCATTACCGCCCTACAGTGTCCTTTAATAATATTCCGCTTGTTCCAGTTGAACAGATCCGCTACCTAGGACTTCTACTTGACAAACGTCTAACATGGAATCCGCACACAAGACTGAAACGACAAGAAACTGCTCGTCGCTTTCGGTTACTTCAACACTTACTTGACAAACGCTCTAAACTTCCACTTAACTACAAAAGACTCATCAAAAGACCTATCAGGACTTACGGAGTTGAGCTAAGGGGCACCACTAAACCATCAAATTTCTTCCCGTCTTCAACCCTTACAATCCAAAATCCTTCGAAAAATCCTAAACGCTCCTTATTTTGTCACGAATAAGCTCATCCATAAAGACTTTAATATTCCCTTTGTAGCTGATTGGGCCCGAACCAGGTATCAATCCTTCCATGACAAACTCCACTCCCACTCTAACCCACTAGTTTCAATCCTTGCTTCCTCTTCCATTCCCGACAATCCTCTTAGGCGTGAAAAGAAGATGGCCTCGAGACCTTCTTGTTTAGATTGATTACTAGAGTGCTGCCAATGGGCAGTTTCTCTTCATGTTTTTCATGTACACTATATTTTATCAGCATATTTACTTGATGTATTCCAATATACAGTTGTAAATTTCAATAAAGTATAAATAAAAAAATAAAAATACCACCGTTTTTTTATTTTTATTTTTTCCTATGGGACGTTTACTCTTCCCTTTCTCCTCAACCGTTATTGGTAATTTGTTTGTTGATGTAAAAATTTGTTGATTAGGCTATCGCATTTTTTTTTCTTATCTCTGTATCGCTTACACATAATTTTATTTTATATATTTTTCGCCTTTGAATTGAATATGCAAATATAACCAGATTTTTGACCCAAAGGATCTTCCCTCTTTCTTTCGTCCATTTAATTTAATGAAAAAATGAAGATATTTTGAAATATGATTATTTCTTCGCTAATATTATAAAGATATTTTTCTTGAGTTTAATTGTCAAAGGTTAACATTCAAATACACATTCTCCTAGAATGAGTTCTATTAGTTCAAATCTAATCATCATCTGAGACATATATTGGAATGTATGTAAGTGTGCAACACAGCGATGACCTTAGTTTCTCTTCCAAGCAAACAAAAATAACTTATGTTTTAATTAGTAATAAAATATACATTGGAATTAATTTTTTTTTCTTTTTTTTAAATTGATTAATTGCTATTTACAACTATATAATGATATACATCTAGTAAATGAGATAAAAGATACAAATGTCATGGATTCACATGTGGGATTACTACCCATTGGCAGCTCTCCAAAGACTATGTTAAACTAGAAGGTCTCGTGGCCATCTTCTTTTCAGATGCCTCGGAGGATTATCAGGGATTGTAGAGGAAGCAAGGACTGAAACAAGTGGATTAGAGTGGGAATGGAGTTTGTCATGAAAGGAGTGGTACCTGGTTCGCGCCAAGTCAGCATCATAGGGAATGTTAAGGTCTTTATGGATGAGTTTATTTGTGACAAAATAAGGAGCGTTGAGGATTTTTCGAAGAATTTTTGATATCAAGGATTGGAGACGGGAAGAATTTGATGGTTTAGTAGAGCCCCAAATCTCTACTCCATTGGAATTAATTAAAATCCATATTATTAAAATGTATTTCATTTTCAAATGTCATATTTCTATTCTAAAATGATCAAGATATTCTTTTCAATTTCGTTTTACTATGATTTAAATATTGATAGTAAGATCATAAATGGTTTTCGTATGTTTAAATATTATGTTTTAATAATATTTACAAATATCGATATTTTATTGTCAAGAGAATTAAGATATTCATTATATTAACTTTATATACAGTAAGATGTAAGTTCTAAGACATAGTTTATCTACCATTTCTTTAATCATTTCATTTGCCACTGATATTAATTCAATTGAATACTGAAATAAGTATATTATAAATACCGATATTTTTTTGCCGATATTACACCGGTATCGATAGGGTTCACGAAGATTGATATCGATATCCTATCTCTAGTAGACAGTTTTTTTTTTCATATTCATAATTTTTTTGTAAATATTCATAATTTTTTGCAGCAGATTTTAGAAAACTATGAAAACAATACTAAAAATCTACGTAATATTGAATAATATAGTAGTATAATTCTATAAATAATAATATGTAGAACTCTAGAGCAAAACAATCAGAAACCATAAAGACCCAAATGGTCTGCAGAAAGAAAAGAGAAGTTCAGCCCAAGAATGAGACAATACTGGCTAGAAAAAAAAGAACAAGAAATAAAAAAATTGAGTCATAAGTGCTTAGCGCCTTCCTTTTAGGAAGATATCGCATTAATAATAATTATAATATCGTAGTGATATTTTACTTAATTTAAATAAGTAGTAGTATTAATGTATTACATAATTACAATTGGTTAATGATTTCTTGTATAACAGTTTAAAAATATTTTTGCTAAAAATTAACGATTATTCAAAATAACGTGCTTGGTACGAATGTGATTATTCATTCATAAATTTGATTAATGTGATTGCATATTGGGAGAAGTTAGTTCAGGATGCAGTCACGTATAGTCTTAATAAACTGGTGCCAACGTTTCGGCCTAAATTATAGGCCTTCTTCAGGGCGTTTGAACAAGGCCTATAATTTAGGCCGAAACGTCGGCACCAGTTTATTAAGTTTATATCTTAATTGTGTTCTTTTGACTGCACCCTGAACTAATTTCTCCCTCTTATCCACACAGTCAAACGTTCTCACTTCACTATAATTGCATATTGTTTGAAATATAGAATTTATTTGAAATAATTTGAACGATGAAAAAGGTGGGTTGTTTTTTTGTGTGTGTATATAAAGTAATGATAGAATGATTAGGTGATTTTTAGTTACTGATCATAGGTATTTATTATGTACTAATTGATGCATTTTAAAACAAGGTTCGAAAATTTTTATTTCTTATCTCCTTTATTGTTTAACGCTCAAGTAACAAATAAAACAATATTGCAAAAACAAACAATGCAATAGTACAGACCTTATCAGAAGGAAGAAAGGTACACTACCTTTGAGTCATTACATGAGGTATTATATACGTTCGGAACTTGGTGATTTGTACTCAGGTTTCCCTAAAAAGTGTATAATAGGTGAAAACTTTAAAATTTTCATTATCACAATACATTCTCTCACTTTATCTATATATTTCATATTTAGGTAAGTGGAATTATAAACATTATGAGAATATTTATGAGATACTAGCTGTTGCCCGCGACTTCGTCTGCGTAAATTTCTGTTATTATGATCGCTATTAAGAAGTTTTTAAAAGAATATATTTTAAAGTACTTCTGCGTAAATGTTACTTTTAATTTTATTTTCTTGTGGCAGAAGAACATACTGAGTTTCTCCGCAACCCGATCTTGACAATAGTTGGCCCTGTGAAAAGCAGTCTTGACGTAAATCGATTTCTACGTGTTAAAACGTTTGCAACTGTGATTTATTAATTGTTACGGCAAAAGATAACTTGAAGGGAAATTGAATTATTTTAAAATTAAAAAGTAAATCATTTGGAATTATTGGGATACGAGGTTAATTTTCCCCATTTTCCACCGATTCTTTACTCCTATTGGTCGTAGCGTGATGTTATATAGCCTGAAACCTTCCTTGATAAATGGACTATCCAACACAAAAATAATTTTTAATTCGAACCATTAGTTTCTGAGAGTAGCGCGTTCAAACAAACAAACTCTTCAGCTTTATAATATTAGTATAGATGAGAATTCAAAGCGTATGTAAGAAATCAAAATACCTAACGCACTTCATTAGTTATACTGGATAATTTTTTTTTGGACCAGGAGAACTTTCTTAAAAAAAAAAAAGTTTTAGTATTTATAAAACGTTTATTCCGGCGAATCGGTTATACCATTCCGCATAACACCCACAATGAGGTAATATTTAATTGCTATTTGTTCAATTCTTGTTATTATTATCAGTAAAAACGCTGAAAATTGCTAAAAAAGGGTTTATTATTTCCTATTAATTATATTATATTATAATTTATATAGGTGATATATTTATATGTGTAGGTAATTAACTTAAAAGTATAGTATTCAATTAATGAATGACCTTAAAAAAGACAAAATCAATCAACAGCTACAAAATCAATTTATGTTCAAGGAAAATTGGCAATCATAACTGCCGAGTTCGAAATGCTATATTTCTGCTACTTTTCAACCGATTTGAATAATTCTTTTATTTTTTTTGTTGGTAATTTGATTGCATTACTTTTTCTCTTAAAAAATAACTGTTTTTTGAAAGCATCTGCTATATCTACTAAATAACTTTTAATTAAAAAAAAAACCAGCTAATTACTTTCTTCTGATTCTGAAATTTTGTTCACCTTATCTTCAACGATGACTCACAGGGAGAGAATCTCTAAAATGTGTTTCACCAATGTTGATGAATTTTTCTAAGGTAAAACTAGGCATAAAATCTTTAGAATCTGCAAAAAATTAAGGGGCAACGCTTCCCAGGAGTCGCGTAAAAATATCGGAAAGTTTGTTTGGTAGAAAATTAGGTTGGGTGTAAAAATCACCCTATTTTAAAGCAAAATAATTTATAAAATCTGGGACACGCAACACACGACTTTCACTTAACTCCATTTTTTATATCAATTCAAGAGTTTTTAAGCAAATTTATAAACGAGAATAAATTGTTAAAGAATTATTTATTGATTGGAATTTAATAAAAACATGTGTTTTATCTAATAATCTATTATATTATTATCTAAGACAATCAGTTTGTTTTATCGGCTTTTCATCACTCTCCGTTATCTTTTACAATAGTATGTATAAGATAATATTTTTTCCAAACTCTTTAGCATTCCAACGGTATGCATGTATATTTAATGTTCCTAAGTTCAAAAACAAATAATTGCATTATAAAAATATTTTTACAGTTTTCTCGTTTATTTGGATATCGAATTCGTTCAACTTATATATTTACCAGTTTTATAGCAATGCTAATCAGACGATATGGTTAATTTTTTCGAATCTACAAAATTAAAGGTACTTTAGAGGAAGAAATTTTGAAATATCGGAATTTAAGTCCTGTCAGACTTTTCAATCAGAATGAAACCTACATGGTATTAAAGCCCGTTCAATTTTACATCGATATAGTTTAAATAAAATCGTTAGAGCCGTTTTCGAGAAGATCTTAAAAAGGTGCAAAACGCATTTAATGAAGTGGCTCTTCTGTAAGCTGATTTTGATGAATAGGTTTTGTAACGTCTCGGGCTATTTTGTCTTAAATATGAAATTTAGTTTCAGAAGATTTAGTTTACGCGCTGGAATTACCACACACTGACCTTTTTTCGGTACTTGGTTTTTGGACTCAGAGGACCCTAAAAGTGTATTTCCGTTGAAAACTGAATTCGAAAATTTTCAAGATCGCAATATTTTCTCCTACCGCATATTCCATAAATAAGTATTAAATAATTTAAGTTTTATGCTTGGCAATAACCCTAAAAATATAGATGATCTTGTCAACACAGTACTTTTAATTAAGATTCCTGGGGAGCATTATATATCAAGCAGGTTCGGACTCTCTACTTACATATCACGACAACTTACACGGACATATTGACACAGTAAGATACATGGCCGCCACCGACATACCTCACAATATTCGTCGAAGGTTAAAAAGAAGTTGGATGAGAGATCTCCTGACATAAATGCGAAATAGGAATCAAGCCTGGAAGAGATGCCACTGGAATATTATCATATCTACCACGCCCAAGATTGACTCATACTCCATCACATTCGCTAATGGTAAACTTCATAACAACTGTGAAAAAAAATATACTGGTAAACCAAATTAAATATTTTTTATTGAAAAGCTATTCAGCTACCGCTATGTGAAACGTAATGTACTGATAATATTTATAATTAACTTAGACACTTCTTTTTTTTTTGTTTTGGTGCTACGCATTGAAGATTTTAACTATGAAACACCAAAATATGTATTGGAGGGTCACTTGTACTGGTGGCTACGTAACAGTCCATGCTAAAGGTCACGGTTCAACGCAGGTGGTCCTAAGGATTTTATGGAGTAAAAATCCTTAGTTACGCGTCCTCGAGAGACGTTAAAGGCCGAGTGTGCGATAGGTACTCGTTAAGATCCTATCCTAATAACCTGGATAGGCAATTAGACTCCATTGTAGCATCGTCGTGCCATAGTAGATAAAGTGACGTTAGCATGGAGGCTGTACGTAGCACCAGCTACAAGTGATCCGGTAAGGTGCAGTTTATATATACATGTACATAAAATAATACATATACATAAATATATATATATATATATATATATATATATATATATAGTTGTTATACATAATATATATATATATATTATATATATATATATATATATAAGTTTTATTCATATATATATAATATATACATATTTATATTTATATAATTATAATTAACTATATCTATCATAAATTAGTTTATACATATATATCATTTGGCTTAATTGTTTTGCAGTTTAGTTTATTTTCTATTAATGCATAAATAGGTTAGCTCATTAATAAAGAATTTTGAAACGTTTTAATTACTTTACCACAGCCTAAACAACTCATACCAATGAATATCCTTAGGCGGATTGTGTCTCGTTAGGAATGCGCTAGTATTCAATCCTTATAGGATTTTGTTCCTTGTTTTAAGATTTCTTTAAAAATAATATTTATTGGTATTTACAATTGTACAATAAAATACATTTAGTAAATGTGAAACAAGATTTATTGTCATGATTCACATGTAGGGATACTAACCATTGTCAGCTCCTAAAAACAATGCTAAACTAGAAGGTCTCGGGGTTATTTCTTTTCAGACGCCTTGGAGGATTGACAGGGATTGTAGAGGTAAGCAAGGATTGAAACTATGGTTAGAGTGGGAATGGAGTTTGTCTTGAAAGGAGTGGTACCTGGTTCGCGCCAAGTAAGCAACATAGGGATCATTAAGGTCTTTATGGATGAGTTTATTTGTGACAAAATGAGGAGCATTGAGGATTTTTCGAAAGATTTTTGATTGTAAGGATTGGATACGAGAAGAAATTGATGGTTTAGTAGAGCCCCAAATCTCTACTCCGTAAGTCCATATCGGTCTTGCCATAGTCATGTAGATGAGCCTTTTATACCTAAGTGGAAGGTTTGAGCGTTTGTCTAGTAAGTGTTGAAGTAGTCGAGAACGTCGACCAGTTTATAGTCGTTTCAGTGTTGTATGAGGGTTCCAATTAAGACGTTTTTCAAGGTGCAGTCCTAGATATCGAATCTGTTCAACCGGGACAAGAGGGGTGTTATTGAAGGATACTGTTGGGCAGGATGTTATAGGTTTATGCCAAGAATAAAGGTTATTTAGTGGGATTTATTGGAATTTTAAGATCTTAATAACACATTTTAAGGATACTTGGTTAAGGCCTCCTAAACATGGCACATGAACTCAAGAATTCATTCCTCATTGTGAAGGTAAAAAATGACACTTATAACCGCAACTCATTTATTTCTGGGCTAAAGGACGCTAGGTTCAATTGCCTGGATTCATTTCTTCTAGAATTTAATGACCTACAAATTTTATTCCAGGAATTTCGCCAAAAAAGTTAGAAGCTGATGATGCCGTTTTTTAATGATGCGTAACCCACCTCACCCACCCTAATATAGACAGTTAGACTTAAGTTATTTCGGACAGCTTCTTGTATCGGGAAGAGAGTTTCTATATTAAAAAGTGTCCTTTTTAGTGTGGTAATCCTAGTTACCAGTGATTTATTTCGATTCGTATTCTTTTAAAAGGAGAATCGAGTCAAAAATGGAAGTTCTCTTCCATTTTGAACCGTATCCTGGTTACAATAAATGTCAATTGTTAAGAATCCTTTCAACGAGAATGGCTACTTTAATTTTGAATGAAAAAAAAAATTAAAACAGTCCTTAAAATATGAAAATCGGGTATATCCTTTGAAATAGTAAATTAGTCCTTTTCGGGCGTCATTAAAAACATTTTCGACTCTAGCTCCTTAACCATGCAGTTGGAGACATACACAAAGGACTTGATTTAAGGTCCTTAATTTGTTTCAGAAGTCTAGGCAATTGACCCTGAAACACATATGTATATGTATAATGAATTTTTAAAAAAATAGTTAAAAAAGTGTTTATTTATTCAAATAAAAACTAAACAAAAAATTGTTGACTCATTCGACCTTTCTATGAAATTCATTATTTCTCAGAAGTCCCTTGTTTCCTTTGGGATTGATTTCTCATGTGAATTAATTCAAGAATTAATCGTCTTATTTATAGCTACTTCATGGAAATACAAATATATTTCATTATTTGATGTTTATTTCCATATTCATATTATGTAAGTAAAAACTTGATGTAACAACAAAAAGCACTTAAGACGGTTTATAGAATATAAAAATATATTAAAATGAGTTTTTTTCTCTTTAGTTTACCTGTATATGAAATATAGTAAGGGAAAGTATTGCGATCATGAAAATTTTGGAATTCCAGTTTTCACTGAAAATACACGTTTTATGGTCCCTTGAGTCCAAATGACCAAGTCCCACAAAAAGGTCTGTATGTGTGTGGTAAGCCTAGATCAAAAGTGATAAGTTGTATGAAACTGAAATATCATATTTTAGAAGCGCATATGCCTGGAATTTTTTAAAGAAAATCGGAAAACCTAAAAGAGCCACTTTATACCACCCATTTAGCATCTTTTTTACGATCTTCTTGAAAAATGCTCTTACAGTTTTCATCAAACTTGTTGTATCTATGTAAAATTTAGTTGAATTTAATATCTTGTAGGTTTAATTCTGATTTACATAGTCTGACGGGCTTAAATGCCAATATTTTAAATTGTCTACCTCTAAAGTACCTTTTTTGGTTCAGGGTGCAGTCAATTTAACACGCAGTTAAGTTTACGTTTAATTGTGTGTTAAATTGACTGCACCCTGAACCAACTTCTCTCATATATACAGACAGTCAACCATTGTCACTTCATCACTTTAATTTTTTATATATATATATTTTTTTTTTGAAGTGCTACCACTGGGTAGTTTCTACACAAGACATTATTACGCCCATAAGTGTCAATTAGCCCATTTACTTGTTGTATATATTGTATGTACAGTTGTAAATATCAATAAAATATTTAATAAAAAAAAATATATATTTTTTTATATTCGAAAAAATTGACTGCATCATCTTTTTAGTATTAATAAAAACGGGTTGAACGTAATTGTGATACAACTCAAGGAGAAAAGAACAAAACATTTTGTTAGGTAATTTTTTCTCGACAAATGAGGCATAAAACTAAGTGACTATTGATCATAACAATTTTATATTGTTATAGTTTTTATTTTAACTTAACTGAAGATACAGTGCTGGTCGAAACTTTGAGACCACCTTTGGTTCACATGGGATCACTTGTAACTGGGTGGCTAGCATAACAACCTCCTATGCCAAAGGTCACGGGTTCAAACTCGCAGGTGGTCCTAGGATTCTTTAATGGGAGTAAAAAATCCTTAGTTATCCCGTCCATTGGAGGGGACGTTAAAAAGTGGTCCCAAGCCTGTGCGATGTCAGGTATTCGTTAAAGATCCCTATCCTAATAAAACCTGGATAGGCAAAATTTAGGACTCCCACTCATCAGGACCCATTGTCCGATTAGCCGCAGTAGCATAAAGTGACGTTAAATAAATAAACAAATAAACCTTTGGTTCACTGGTTTTATCAACTCAAATATTATTTAAAAGTACTTAAGTATATTTTAGCAATGTAGGTAAGTGACTTCTAAATATTTAAGTCGCGAACTATAACGAAGTTTTTGATTATTTCTTAATAAATTATTATGCAATTTTTATCACAACTAATTTCTTATCTTCCACTTTTAACATAAAAATAGAGATAGAACGTGAAAATAAAAATATATATTAAAGATTCAAGATAATTTATTTAACTTTTTTTTTATAATATATGAACTTTGAAACGCCTAGTCCGTGATCATATATAGTAAAATGTTTTCAGAGTGCGAGAAATATTCATACTTTCAAGTATATTTCACAAAACCTTTTTGTTAAATTGACTCGTTCACATGGATAGTATACGTTTTAATTAATAACAGAATAATATTTATAATAATAATAGGCTTACCGAACCCGAAGGTTCGATGCCGATACCACCAAACTTCGCCTGCACAGACTCGTCCAATGTTCGCCGGTCAAATCCAAGCCCCCGAGATCAGCCTTAATGCAATCCTCACATCGACGCTTCGGCCTACCTATCGGACGCCTACCAGTCGGTTCAGCGAATACCAACTTTCTCGGAATCCGTTCCTCACTGAGCCCAACAACTTTACGCGCCCATTTGAGTCTCCGCGATGCTATTAACTCAATTATATTCACAGGGCACAAACTTCGGAATTCCGCGTTTTGCAACCTTCTAAACTCCCCAGTGGCCTCATCTCTCTTCGGACCAAAATATTTTACGCAGTACCTTATTTTCGAAAACCTTAAACCGTTGTTCACCCTTCAAAATAAGCGGCCACGTTTCACGTCCGTAAAGGACTGTCAGAAGAATAATAGTTTCATAAATTCTAACCTTTAAATTTTTAGACAGAAGCCGCGAGCTAAGTAACTTAGCAACTAAATAATAACACGCATTTCTCATCTTTAACCGTGACTTTATTTCTTCCTGGATTTCATTTTTTCTTGTTATCATTGAACCTAAATACTTGAATTTCTCTACGTGTTCAAAAGTAAGCCCTGATATATCAATATCACCAAGATCGCCACCGTTTCTGCTACTAATCATATATTTCGTCTTATCGGTATTTAATTCGAGTCCTATTTGTTTACCGGTTTTTATTAACACACTTGTATTTAGTTGTATGGTTTCCGTGTCTTCACCTAGCAGTACCAGATCATCGGCATACCCCAAAACCGGAATCTTGTAACCCATATTTAAACCTTTCTCGGTGCACATCACCTTTTCTATGACATATTCTAAAGGTATATTAAATAACACAGGTGAAAGGGAGTCACCCTGTTTCAAACCCGATCGCACCTCAAATCTCTCGGAGTAATTATGACCGATTCTAACTTTATGAAATGATTCCGACAAACACATCTCTATTAGGTTTACTAACTTTTTAGGTATTCCCTGTTGAATCATGATGTTATATAGCTTCTGACGGTCTATGGAATCATAAGCCTTTTTAAAATCGATATAGAGTTGATGGACTACACCGTTGTATTCCAGCTTCTTCTCTAATATAATAATAATATTTAGATTTAAAAAAAAAAAAATGTGATTCATGATCGAAATTATAAGTTTTAAGTATTGTATACTTAACCTTGAATATCTTTTACCGTTCTTAGAACTAATTGGATAAACTGGTTTTATTTGCTGAGCTGTCAGATGTTTCATTATTTTTTAATCGTTTCTTCTTACAGAAACGAAAACTATGCAATTTTAGCCATGAAAAAAAATAGAACAAAATCGTGCGCTCGTGTCGTACTACTTTCACTCACTTTTTGACACTTCATTGCTCATGTATTTACTGTTTCATGAATCCTCTAAAAGTAGGTATATGATATGATTGGTCACAACTTCATCGGTTTGCACAACTTAGTGACTTTTGTCACTCTCTATTAACTTCGAATGGAATATTTTCATAATTAACTGCTGAAATATTTAAACTTTAAGCGGTATATTATATAACTACTACCACTGCTATAAAATAAAATCTGGTTAGCACGACACGACTTATAAAAACAATTTAAGAGCTTTTAAATATAGGTGAAAGAATTATATTTATTTTCGATGCTAACTTGTGCTTCAGATTAATTATTTTAATGTAAATTATTATCTACAATAATCACTTAGTTTTTATCAATCACCATTACTTTATACAACTTTTTATATAAGTGTTATTTTTCTGGGGCCACCCATAGCGTAGTGGTTAGCATAACAGCTTTCTATGCCAAAGGCCGCGGGTTCAAATCCGCGGGTGGCCCTAGGATCTTTTTAATGGTAGTAAAATTTCCTTAGTTATGCCGTCCTTCGGAGGGGACGTTAAAATGTGGTCCCGAGCCTGTGCGATATCAAGTACTCGTTAAAGACCCCTATCCTAATAAAACCTGGACAGACAAAATTTAAGACTCCCACTGAAGTATCGTCCGATTAGCCGCAGTAGCATAAAGTGACGTTAAATAAATAAATAAATAAACCTTTGGTTCACTGGTTTTATCAACTCAAATTTTATTTAAAATATTATTGACGTTAAACGAAAACACTTTTTCTTAAATATTTAGCTTTCCAATGGTATATTACACGTCTATATTCCTATTCTTATTTTTAAAACAAAATTATTTAAAAAGAATGTTTGCTCTTTTATTATTTAGTTAATTATACAATTCGTTTAACTTGCATATTTCTCTGATAACTCGGTTATTATTGGTGATAAAGATAAAATGTCAGGTGTTCTGGAATCAGGAAATTTGCTTTGAATTATTTGAATGAAATTTGAAAGAAAAGAATAGTAAATTATAACACAGTCCTGTATAAATGCTTTTGTTTTATTATTTTCAATAATGAACCTTGTAATTGACCAAAAAATATTAATCATCCTCAAAATTTGAGGGCTTACGTTTCAAGATGCGTAGTATCCGAATATCGAAATAAAAAAATCTTTTCTAAAAAAAATTGATTTTAGTGTCATTTAATAGAGAATTGAATTCTCAACAAAATTAAATTAAAACTGAAAAATTAAAGAATTAAAGAATTGGTTAACAACTAGCTGCGATACTGCGTTTTGAAATCAGCTGTTGTGATATAGTATTATCCTTTCAGTTATTGCTTTTCATATTACCTAATTGCCGATCAACAGCTACATAAGCAATTATACCCTAATATTGTTATCTCGAAATAATAAACCATCATGAAATAATTGCAGCGTCTTTTTTATCAATGCAAAAAATATTATCTGATGTACAAAATTAAAGACCCTTTTAAAAAAGAAAATTTTAAATTGGCATTTCAGACCTGTTAGACTATTTCAATCAGAATGAAACCTACGTCGTATTAAAGCTCATTAAATTTTACATCAATATAGCGAGTTTGATCAAAATCGTAAACAAGTGCAAAATGACGATTGTCATGATGATGTAATGAGTGTTTTAAAAGATGCTGTAACATCTCAGGCACATACACTCCTGAAGTATTAAATGTCAATTTTATACACCAAATAGTTTTCGAGTTAGACTAGCCATACACACAGACCCTTTTACGGGACTTGGGTCATTTCTAATCAGATGACCATAAAACCTGTTTATGTATTTAACGTCCCTTTATGCTGCTATGGCTAATCGGACGATGCTACAGCGGGAGTCCTAAATTTTGCCCATCCAGGATTAATTAGGATAGGGATCTTTAATGAATACCTGACATCGCACAGGACCACGTTTTAACTTCCCCTCCGAAGCACGGCATTACTAAGGATTTTTTACTCCTATTAAAAAATCCTAGGACCACCTGAAGGGTTTGAACCTACGATTTTTGGCGTAAGAGGCTGTTATGCTTGCCAACCTGCTACAGGTGATCCCAGAAAGCTTTACATTTCTATTTAGTATTTATTTTATGATGTTTCGTATACTTTCGTATAGGAGACTGTTACTCTAGCCACCCTGCTACAGGTAACCCCTACTGTACAATTTGGGGGCTCGGTACGTGATTTACCACCGGGAGCCCTTTATTGTGCTTTAACAGAAAAAAAAATAACTGAGTTATTTTTAAAGGCATTTATTAATAACAATATATATAGGGATCACTTGTAGCTGGGTGGCTAGCGTAACAGCCTCCCATGCTAAAGGTCACGGGTTCAAACCCGCAGGTGGTCCTAGGATTTTTTAATGGGAGTAAAATATCCTTAGTTACGCCGTCCTTCGGAGGGGACGTTAAAAGATGGTCCCGAGCCTGTGCGATGTCAGGTACTCGTTAAAGATCCCTATTCTAATAAAACCTGGATAGGCAAAATTTAGGACTCCCACTGTAGCATCGTCCGATTAGCCATAGTTGCATAAAAGTGACGTTAAACGAATAAACAAACAAATAACAATATATAATTAATGGGTCAGGCCCCTGTTAATATTTACGGCGGGCGGGCGGCGTCCTCAATCTCGTCCTCCCGGAAGTCTTCGGTCCTCTCTCCTGTGGTCCTGTTCTGGGTACAGAGGCTGCTGAGTCTGGCCCGGGATGAAGATTCGTTCAGAGCGGCTGTTAGACGAGGGAGAGAGAAACTCCGGGGGAGCCCCACAGAAGTAAATTCTGTAAATAGTGGGACTAATGCCGTCTGGAGCGTGCATGCCCACCTTTCCTGTATGGAAACAGAGACTCCGACCCGGTAGTATTAGTATTGCAAAATACTATGTGCACAATGGATACATATAATAATCCCGGAGGAGGTTTAAATCCGACACCTACCCTAAAACCTGTATTTCAACATATATATTTTTAAAACGTTGGCAATCGCAATATTTTATCTTACTATATATTCCATTTATAGGTAAGTGAAAGTAACAATTAAGCAGCTATTTTCATGCCGAATTCCAAAAGAATTGATCCGATAGTTTCGGAGAAAAGCCGCGGACGTTGGACAAACTCAAATTTTGAGGGGGTAGGTAATTTTTTTGGTCGTTTACAAAGATTAATTTGAAAATAATATACCAAAGCGGGTAAACATACAAGTTGAACGAATTTGATAATCAATTAAACTTATTTATTTTCTATCTATCTACTACCTAATCTTATTATAATAAATTTTGTTTTTGAGGAGTAACATTTGACTTTGAGACACAGGAATAATAAATATCCAGTGCAATATATACAAACGGTCCCTGACCCAAGTTATCTGTGATGCCTAATAATGATTTGAACAATGCCTTGGCAACACCATGACCCAAATGGTTGCATGGCACTGTTCGTTGGCATTCAATCCGTCGGGGAATCCCGTTTATCTAAACAACAGGAGATTCTTTTGTTTAATATATTTTTTCATTAATATGTTTAGCAATAAAAAAGAAAAATATCTAGAAATCGTTTTATATCTTTTAATGGTGCTAAATAAAAGTAAACTGAGTTAGCACCATCTTGCACCTTTTTGGAGCCGAAAAACCTCAATTCTTTGCATTTTTTTCACCTACAACTCGAAAGCCTATCTTTCTTTCAAAAATAAAAAAACCGTTAAATTTCCTTTTCAAACGTCACCTTAATTCAGTGATATTGCCACAATCGTTCATCAGAAATATGCAAATATTTCTATTTTTTGTTTTAAACCCGATTTGTCACTAAGACAGTTGTAACTTTGAAACAACTCTCCAAATATAAAAAAAGTTATATATATATATATATATATATATATATATATCGCACAAATTTTGAACCAAAAGAAAAATGAGAAATATTTGTTTGTACGTCCAATTTAAAACATTCTGCAGTGACTTATGCCGTAGTTTTACTGGGAATAACGATATTTGCAACATTAACCGTATTATATCAAGTCTAAGAATTCAATGGAATATTCAAGTTGAATGTTTGGGGAGCCCGTGGCTGAGTGGCTAGCGCGCTAGTCTCTCATGCTACAGGTTGCGAGTTCGAATCCCAGTCCCAGCGGGGCTTTTATAAGCATGTAATTATATGGGGATTCACTCATAGCCTCTACACCGGGTATGAGACCCGTTGGCCAAATGGTGGCCATTCACAAAAATAGGCGTAGGAAGTGATGACCCTACACTACGAATTGCATTGTGAAACGCGAGTGTCTGCACAGCCTGTCGCGCCACTGAAAAAAAAAAATACAAGTTGAAAAAAAAAAGTAGATTAAAATTCGTTAGGGGAATATTAAATGAGTTAAAAATAAAGTTTAATTTTTTTTTAAGTGACAAAATAATTTTGTCGTTAATTTTTTTTTTTTTTTAATCAACACTGTCTATATAAATAGATAAATCTGTAGTATATATAAATAGATATATCTGCAGTATATATACATTTGAAAATAAAGTGGACGTAAAATCCCTCTATAACCGCAACTTTATAACTTGTTTCACTTATATTTTTATTTGTTTTAACACTCTTTATGGAGACGAGGTTTCTGCCTTCACCCATGAAATTGTCTTCAATGCTTTATTAATACCTTTAAATACAACACTTTGATTGGCAACAAAACGCATTATTTTATCACAATGCACCAATCGCAAGACAGATTTCATTTCCTTGACCAATGAGCTCTGCCGATATAGGTTCTCGAGACACGTGCGTCACATAGTTGCTTTATGTCGAGCTTCCTGATTGGCTGGAAGGACCAGGAAAACTGAAACGACCTTGCTCTAACCTCTTCTAGGCTATCGCTAATCCAACATTATAACTCTCATCTAAACAATGCACCGCGGCACAAAATATGAGTAATCTTTAAGATTCACTGAAATTGTAATTTTTGAAAATAGACAGAAATTTGCTATAAATGTAGCTGATAGAAGCATTGATAACAAGATGGAACTACAGGAGGGAAGGAATAATTCATTTTTTCCAAATAACGTTTTGTTTTTTTTTTATCTTCAAATTTTATATTCACACCTGTCAATGAATGTTGACAATCAGCGAATTTGCTGAAGGAATGATAGTTGGCGTGGTAAGCATGATGGAGAGATGTCCAGCGGCACCTCTTCCTGGCATGCTTCCTATTACGGATTTAGCTTAGAAGGTCCCTCATCCTTCTTCAACTTGGTTGCTCAACTAGCCCCGTCCTGTCCTAACTGGAAATAAAATACTGCAAAATATTACTCAATGGTTCATTATCTCAGTGTCGTTCACAAAGTGACAAATTATGTTAAATAAAAGAAATATTTTCAAAATTAGTGACTAATAAACCACTACATATTAAGATGAGACACAAATAGCTAGTTTAAGTACTCGGTGTAATTAAGATATGTTATCGTCGATGGATATTTCTTGAAAAAAATAAGAGGATTAAGACATAAAAATTTCTTTTTTTTTTTATTAGAAAATTTCCAGTCAACCAGTCACGTTTGAACTATTGCTTAGCTAGGTTAAATCTAATTTTATTACTATTTTAATATTTAGTGAATCGAAATAAAAAGTACTGGAACATCTTCAGGTCCGATAGTTGAAGCCAAAAAACTTGCCTGGTTTTAAGAAAGCCTTTAATGGTGTAGAGCTAAAACTGTTCTTTATATAGACTGTAAAAATGAATGATAGAAAAGCGGAAGAAATATGATTATATGTACTACAAAATATTTATTTACAATTTGCACTTTGTTATACAGTCAGATTTAAGTAAAATTTAAAGTTTTCATAGGGATCACCTGGGTGTTATGGCTTAGGTAACAGCCTTTATACCCAAGATCGTTGGTTCAAAACCGGGAGATGGTCCTAAGAATTTTGGAAGAGAGTAAAATTAAAAAAAGGAATTGAAAAAAAAAAGACTTGCTTATGCCGTTCTAAGGATTCTAAACTTTGTTCTAGGGTATAGGAAATCTGCCAAAGCGTTATCAGAAATGTATTCAAAGTAACGGAGACTTTATTGATCAATAATTACAGGTATAACAGTAATTTTTTTAAATAAAGTTTTTTGTTTTCTTTATTTAACGTCACTTTATGCTTCTGTGGCTAATCGGACGATGCTACGGCGGGAGTCCTAAATTTTGCCTATCCAGGTTTTATTAGGATAGGGATCTTCAACGAGTACCTGACATCGTACTGGCTCGAGACTATCTTTTAAAGGGCGGCATAACTAAGGATTTTTTAGTCCCATTAAAAAATCATAGGACCACCTGTGGGTTTGAACCCGTAACCTTTGGCTGTTATGCTAGCTACCCTGCTACAGGTGATCCCCTTATAAAACCGTAATCCTAGGGTCACCTGTAATGTAGTAGTCAGCATTACAGCCTTCTATGACCAATGTAGCGAGTTAAAACCCGGCGGAAGGCCCCAGGATTCTTTAAAGGCAGTAACAAATCCTGGATTATGCTATCCTTCGTGGGTGACGTAAAATGGTGGCCCTGAAGTCTGTTTGATGTTAAGTACTCGTTAATGTCCTCATCATACTTAACTCTGGATAGAGAAATTTAAGACTCCCGATGTAGCACAATAGCACAAAATAATGTTAAATGATTAAACAAAGAAACTGTACTTAGTTTAATTGTAATAATATTGTATTTCCATGGCTGCAAATTTTGGATAGTGAATTTAAAATAGTAAAATATTTATCTGGAGAATTTAATAATTTGATAGTAAAGATACTTAATTTATTAAAAATTAAAATTGTTTACTATGTCCAATGTTTTGAGTAGTTCGATTAATTCCATATATCAATATATACTTAACTCTTTAAAAAAATTTATTTTATTTTATTTTTAATATATTTTATAGTTTTTTACAACTGTATATACAAATATAATTAGTAAAATGGTTGAATTCCAATAACAGGCATGAATAGACATGTACAGAATCTACCAAGTGGTAGTACTTCAAAGTTTATTTTATGAGCAGGTCTTTTCAGGCGCCTCAGGGATTATCGGGAATAGATGTAGATGAGAGGATACGGACAAGCGGGTTTGAGTGGGCCGGAAGTTTGCAATAGAAAGAGGTGTATCTATCGCAGGTCAAGTCTGCAACCTGTGGAATATTTAGGTCTCTATGGATGAGTTTATTAGTTACAAAGTAAGGAGCTTTGAGGATTTTGGATTGAATGCGGGAGGAGTTTGATAGTTTAGTGGACCCCCATAGCTCAATGCCATAGGTCCAAATAGGTCTGATAATCGTGATGTTAATGAGCTTTTTGTAGTAAATAGGGTAGGGAGTTTTGATCGTTTGTCAAATAAATGTTGTAGTAAGCGGTATCTGCAAGCAGTTTCTTGTCGTTTCAGTCTAGTGTGAGGATTTCAAGTAAGGCGCTTGTCTAAATGGATTCCAAGGTAACAACTGTTCAATTATGTTGATTTTAATTCTCCATTTATCACACCATTCTTCAATGGATTTATAGCAAATAAAAAAAATTAAAAATTATATCGATAAATCGAATACCTAATAAATCCTGAAGGGTACGGTTAATATACGATGCACGTTAGATAAAATGACGGATTTGATGAGCAATAAAAATTTTTAAACGATCTACGTTGGTAAGTTTTCATATTTACAGGATGTGTTCGTGTACCTTCGCCAAAACGATCAAAACATTTACTATTTTTTCACGTTCTATAAGATTGACTGCATTACCAGATAAATAAATATTAGAAGAAAGAATGCATTTGCTGCAATTAACCATCAGTTTATTTTTAATTCTAAGAACTCGATTATTTGTTTGTTTTGTTAGAGTGTATTCCGGCTGTCCGAATCAAAGAGAAATTAACAGATAAGAACTGTTATCACTATAGAATACACCTGCTTGAAATTTCTTTGTTCAAATAGTGTTGGTTGATCGCAATTTAATGAATGATTATTTCTGATCGTATTCAAATAAAAAACGATGCAAATTATTACACAATGGTTTATTATTTCCAAATAATAATATCATGGTATAATTATGTATAAAGCTGTAGATAGGCAATTAAGTAATATGAAAAGCAATAAATAATTCAAAGGAAAATGGCATATCACCACTGATAATTTCAAAACGCTATATCTCTGCTAGTTCTTAACTAATTTCAATGATTATTTTTTCATTTTGTAGGAAATTTAATTCTCTATGAAATAATACTATTAATCGTATTAATAAATTAGGAGATTATTATATTTTTTTGTTTATATCACAGTTACTCATTCTAAAACTCTAAACATATTTTTCTCTATCTTCATAAATAAATGAGTTATGGGCGTATTCATGAATACAATTTCAACATTTTTTCTTTTAATCGCCTGCCATTTTAAAAATAACCACTAGATATCAACGTTTAGGTGTTACGATCATCGTTGCATGGACTAGTATATTTGTGGCGAATTTAAAAAAAAAATAGTCCTAGTAGTTATGGAGAAATGCCGCGGAGGGCATATGGCGGACAAAAGGATTTTTTAAAAATTCGTTATTCGTGTTCTACTCATCTTGAAAATTAAGACCTCAAATTTTGAAAGGGGGTAATTTTTTTTTTTTTTTATTCTGGTCGAGTACAAAGGTTCATTATTAAAAATAATAAACCAACAACAACAACAATTGGTCGAATACTTACATTATGCTAACCAGATGGTATGGTTAATTTATTCAAATCTACAGAATTAAAAGTATTTCAGAGGAAGAAAATTTAAATTATTGGCTTTTCAGCCCTGTCAGACTATTTCCATCAGAATGAAACCTACATCATGTTAAAGCTCATTCAAATTTACATCGATATAGGGAGTTTAATCAAAATCGTTAGAGCCATTTTTGAGAAAACCGTTAAAAAATGCTAAATGCATAAAGTAGATTTTCCGGTCTTCAGCTTTGAAAGAAAAGTTGCTATATCTTCTCGGGCCTATTTCGTTCGACTCTTCATTTTCGCGCTGGACTTACCACACAGACTTGGCTATTTGTACTCAGAGGACCCTAAAACCGTTTTCAGGGGACCCTAAAATACACTTTATAGTAAAACATGTATTTTCATTGAAAACTGGAATTCGAACATTTTCACGATCGCAATACTTTCTCTTACTATGTAGGTATTTATATATTTATTTCATATGTAGGTAAGTGAAAGTAAAAATAATAATAGACTTAGGGAACACGATTGTTCCATTATCTATTAGAAACTGCAATTTTTAAACGCCCTTTTTAAGGATACATATGTTCTTTAGATGAAATCGGATAACGAGATTAGGTATATATTTGTTATGAATGTATACCTAGCTATTTATCTAAGCAAACCAAATCTCACCGAAAATGAATTAATTGATGATTCTATATCAATAAATAGTTCGATATCGCTATTTTGATGATAGCGAACTCTTAGAATTTAAAAACGGAATGTAAGCAGTGAGAGGCCGGGCAGTGTCGATACAGAACTGGTTCCGAGAGAAATTTCTTCAAGGAGTTTCATTTACAGTTTGAGTACTACTTATTGACTCACGTATATTTATTTTATCTAATGATTTTTTTTACATATCATGCAATTAAACGTGTTATAAGAAAATTGATCCTAGACCGCAAATTAAGAATATTTATTTGTATGTGTTTCAATCTGTCGTTGCTGATTTATTCACATTCATTTCAATATAAGTGATAATTGATCAAGAAAAATATATCGTGTGCTCATCACACAGCTTTTACCTAATTCCTACTAGATACTATGTTTATAGTAATTTAATTTTTTTTTTTACGGCTGGTATAGTTTTATCTATATATATTTTTAAACAAGCTTTATGTTTGTTTGTTTATTTATTTAACGTCACTTTATCCTATCGTGGCTAGTCGGACTAGTGGGAGTCCTAAATTTTGTCTATCCAGGTTTTTTTAGAATAGAGATCTTTAACGAGTACTTGACCATCGCACAGGCTCGGGACCACTATTTACTGTCCACTTCGATGGACGGCATAACTAAGGAATTTTTTACTCCCATTAAAAAATCCTAGGACCACCTGCGGGTTTGAACCTGCGATTTTTGGCATAGAAGGCAGTTATGCTAGCCAACCTGCTACAGATGATCCCAGGAAGCTTTATATTTCTATTTAGTATTTATTTTATTATGTTTCGTATACATTCTGTCGATTATCGGACCTCACATAAATAAGAAATATAATATTTGTACATGAAATTTCTAAAAAATATATATATTTTATATATTATTTTCTTTGTTTTTTAAATTTATTTTTCCTGTAACACCTAAATAATATGAATTGAAT
Organism: Piezodorus guildinii; assembly: GCA_023052935.1. NCBI lineage: Eukaryota > Metazoa > Arthropoda > Insecta > Hemiptera > Pentatomidae > Piezodorus > Piezodorus guildinii. Next base: position 140,429,197 of record CM041293.1, read on the forward strand.
AAAATAAAATGCAGTTTGCCCGAGGACTTGGGTTCAAACTCAGCAGATAGCCCTAGGATTTTTCAAAAGGTGTAAGAATCTTTATGCCGTATTCTGTCCTTTAGAGGGAACGTAGTTCCGAGCCTGTGCGATGTCAGGTATATTTATCCTCATTAATTAGGATTTAATAAGTTTTAAACCTGAATAGGCTCTTGCCTAAATCTTTTAGTACTCCCAATGCAGCACCTTCCGATTAGCCACCGCAGCATTAATTGGCGTTAAATGAATAAACAAACAAATGAAATGAAAATTCTTTTGCTTCCATATAAACTTCTCTTTTAAATTAAAAAATTGACTTTATGATTTTTTTAAATCAGATTAATTAAGATTGATTGTTCTAGGTTCTAGCTTTACAATGTTACATTCCATCATCTGAGTTCATTTTTGTTCTGGTGCTGTAGACGTCATGTATCCTTCAACAAAAATATTTAGTTAACTATTATCATATGACTCTTTCTTAAATAATCAGTCTTTTAGCTATCTGAAGGAAAGTTAAAAAGAATAACTGAGATATGACACGAACTTACATCCTCATTTCCGTCTCTAACTAATAAAAAATAAATGAAAACTTGTTTTATTTAAGGAAATAAGTTAACGTTGTGTGATGCGTGCAACAGAATTCTTTTTAATGTTAAGTATCAAGTAACTTTAGCTCTTGAAGGAAAAAGAAAGGCGTCACTGAAAACTATGTGTAATAGGCGTTAAAATGACTCACTTTGCGATAGCATGGCGCAGTTCTCAGCATTTCATAAAGATAATTACAAAGAGCTAATATAGTTACATCTTTTATACCTCACTGCTTCTAACCTTCACAACGTTGCCGATGTGTGTATTATTTCACGATTCCGTTTTTTTTTTTGTTTTTTTTTTACTTCTACTGTCGTATAATGTGGTTAAATGGCTTGACTTCTTTAAAATCTATCTATAATCTATAAAACAATTAATTGATTTTATCAAATATACGTTTAAAAGGGCTCAGTGCAACTTTAATTATTTTATGGAGTGCTGCAAATGAATGCCAATGCCTCTTCATGTGCTGTATGTAACAGCTAATTTACTATATGTATTAACCAATACAGTTATAAATATAATAAATAAATTTTTAAAAACAATTATTTACATCCAGCTATATTTGTGCACTCAATGATTAAATTTATCTATTTAGTAACCTTAATTTTATTAATTAAGGTTCTATGATTAGAGGTTTGAGGTACGATTGGGTTAAAAACTATGTGACCCCGTTTCACCTGCTTTATAACTTTCACTTAGCTATATACGAAATATATAGTAAGGGAAAGTATTGTGATCATGAAAATTTTTGAGTTTCAGTTTTCAACGGAAATACACGTTTTAGTGTCTCCTGAGTCCAAATGACTAAGTCCCACAAAAAGATTTGTGCGTGGTAACTCCCGCGTGTAAACAAAAAGTCGTATGAAACTGAAATTACATATTTAAGACGCCGGAGATGTTACAGTACCTTTTTCATCAAAATCAGCTGACCAGAAGAACCACTTTGTACCATGTATTTTGCATATTTTTACGATTTTCTCAAAAACGGCTCAAACGATTTTGATTAAACTCGCTGTATCGATGTAAAATTTGTTGGGCTTTAATATCATGTAGGTTTGATTCTGATTGAAATAGTCTGACAGGGCCTAATTGTCGATATTTTAAATTTTCTTTCTCTAAAGTACCTTTCATTTTGTAGATTTTATACAAATAAGCATATCATCACCACCATAGATAAAAAAAAAAAATCTAGTGCGGGCAACACACGACTTTCACTTACCTCCATTTTTAAATCAATGAAAGAATTTTCAAATACAGTTAGAGTTAAAAATACGTGAAACTATTAAGGAATTAAGTAAATTGAATTTATATAGAAATATGTGTTTTATTAAAAATTCTATTAAAATATTATCTAAAATAATCATATAATAAATGAGTTAGTTTTATGATCATTTCATCACTCTCCAACCTACATGATATTAAAGCCCATTAAATTTTACATCGATATAGCGAGTTTAATCAAAATCATCGGAACGGTTTTCGAAAAAATCGAAAAAAAGGTGCAAAATGCATGGTATAAAGTGCCTCTTCTGGTAAGCTCATTTTGATGAAAAAAGTTTTGTCACGTCTCGGGCGTACATTTGTCCTGAATATGAAATTTCAGTTTTATAGGACTTACCGTTTCCGCCCGGGAGTTACCACACACACACACAGACTTTTTTGCGGGACTTGGTTATTTGGACTCAAGGGACCCTAAAACGTGTATTTTCGTTGAAAACTGAAATTCTAAAATTTTCACGATCGCAATACTTTCCCTTACTATATATAGTAAGTGAAAGTAACAGGTAAATACTGAGTTGAACGAATTCGATATCCAACTAAAGGGGAAAAGTGAAAAAAAATATTTTACCGAAAAGACTTTTGAGATAAAGACAACGCGATGAACAAAAGGAAGAAGAAGAAGAAAAAAAAAAGTTATATGGCCAAGCTACAACTTATAAGAGAAGTGACGACTCCCCGATAACTCGGTTATTATTGATGATAGAGAAAAAAATGCAAGATTTCTGGAATCAGGAAATTTTATTTGAATGAAAAGTAAAAGAAAATAAAGGAATTGGAAACAGTAACACTGTTTAGTACAAATGCTTGTGGTTTATTATTTTCAATAATGAACATTTGTGATTTACGAAAAAAATTACCCCCTTCAACATTAGAGGGCTTATATTTCAAGATGCGTAGAACCTAAATAACTAATAAAAAATATATCCGTTTCTGGTAATAAATACCAAAATTTAGTGATATTTCATAGAGAATTAAATTTCCTACAAAATTAAAAAAGAATCATTGAAATTGGTTAAGAACTAGCAGTGGTGATATGCCATTTTCCTTTCAATTATTTAATGCTTTTCATATTAGTTAATTGCCTATCTACACCTTTACAAAAAGTTATACCGTAATATTGTTATTTGGAAATAATAAACCATTATGTAATAATTTGCTGCGTTTTTTTATTTTAGGCAAAAACTTATGTAGTAATATCATAGAAAAAAACAAATATCAACCATAATGGTATATGGAGAATAAATGGTGTTTTCTGTCTTGCTTATGGGATGAATTCCCTCAGATGTTGACTAATTCCGATTATACTATCATTAGTATGCAGTTTTAATTTTTTTAAATATTAAAGCAAGATGCATCTTCACAATATCTACCTATATTAAGTATAATTCTTCCAATAATACATAAAAATAAATATTTATAAAATAATCATATGATATTATAATGTGTAATAATACATTAAAAAATCTGGTGCGGGAAACACACGACTTTCAGTTACCTCCGTTTTAGGATCGATTAAAGAATTTTCAAAAAAAAAATACGAGATAAAAATGAGCGAAACCATTAAAGAATTAGTTAAATGGAATTTCTATAGAAACGTGTGTTTTATTAAAAAAAACTATTATATTATTATCTAAAATAATCATTTAATTTTACCGGCTTTTCATCACTCTCTATTAAATTTTAAAAGCTTGTGTTTGAGATAATATTTTGTCTTAAATCTTTAGCTTTCCAACGGTATATTATACATGTATATTACTGTTCTTAAGTTAAAAAACAAAAAAAATTGCATTAAAAAAATATTTTTTCAGTTTTTTCCTTTAGTTGGGTATCGAATTCATTCAATTTATATATTTACCTTTTTTTCATCAGTGGTAACAAGATGATATAGTTATTTGTATAGAATCAAGAAATTAAAGGTACTTTAGAAGAAGAAAATTTAAAATATCGGCAATTAGGCCCTGTCAGGCTATTTTAAACAGAATGAAACCTAAATAATATTAAAGCCCAATAAATTTTACATCGTTTTAGCGAGTTTAATCAAAATCGTCAGAGAAGTTTTTGAGAGAATCATAAAAAGGTGCAATATGCATGGTATAAAGTGGCTCTTCTGGTCAGCCGATTTTGATGAAAAAGTTCTTGTAACATCTCGGGCGCATAATTGTCTTAAATATGAAATTTCAGTTTTGTGGGACTTTTCGTTTTCGCCTGGAAGTTATCTCACACACACATACCTTTTTGCGGGACTTGGTTATTTGGACTCAGGAGACCCTAAGACGTGTATTTCCGTTGGAAACTGGAATTGGAAAAATTTCACGATCGCAATACTTTTCCTTACTATATATAGTAAGTGAAAGTAAAAATAGGTATATGAATCTGCAGTGTAAAAAACATTTTAACATTATGACTAATTAATAGCACTCAAGATGTCATTATTTATTATTACTTTTTCCATCTGTTCCGTATTTGGAAAGATTAGATAGAATATCCTTTCCATGGAAATTCAAAGTACATGAATAACACATTTATTTATTGATTTTATTATATTTATTGAGCATTAAAAATTTATGGGATTGAAGTTGATATTCTGAATTTTGTCAAATCAATTTATTGGGAATCGCTCAACAAGGGGTTGATTTAATTTTATTTATTTATTTATCCCTATTTGCAAAAAATATTTACTGTGTCTACTTTTTAGTCAGCACTTCTTTAGTGAAATGTAAGGAATAAGAGTTCAGGTAGTTTTCCTTGACTTGGTAATATCAACTGCATACAAATTAGAGATGCTAACGGCATCTAGCGCCACCCTAAGAAATCACAGGAATAGCGCTATCTCTTATCAGCCTTGAATAACTAAAAATTATTTTAGCTTAGTCTGTTGGATTAGTTAGAAACTATTACATCTTAGAAAATTATATCCGAAGATTGCTACTAAGCAGTAATTGCTAAAAAACTAACAAAATACCTATTGGAAAATACTAATTCAATAAATTACCTAAAATAATATACACAGTATTAATAATTAATTTTAACCTTAACATACATTTAGCGTTATTGTCAGTAATTTAGGAATAAAATTGATTTGTAACGATATAAGTAACAATATTAATAATTGTAACGCTGGTTTCCAAAAGGTACTCTATAACCTTCAGAATTTTTATAGGATATGCGATAATCTTTATTGATTTATTTTATTCTTTTGGCATTAAATCTCATGTTGTTTTTATACTATATTAATAAATTTAGAACTAAGTTATGGAAGATAAAGTTATAGTGTGATTTGGAACAAAATGAAATGTATATTAAGTACAGTGAGTGTCAAACATTTCGGAATTCACTATCATTCTGTAATTTACCTGCTTTTGGCTTATTTTTTCTGTTTTTAAAGATTTTTTTTCCCACTTTTTTATGCTAGAAGGTAGGTATACAATAGCTAAAACCAAAAATCATGACAAAAATCAAAGTTTTGTGTTTTACTATGATATACTAAATTCTTTATTTTGTTGGTTTCCTTCAAACCATAATTTTTTTCATAGGAACCATGCAATTTAGTATGGGATTCATCTATTCAACAACCTTCATTTGAAAAAATGTTGCAAACATTCAGCCTATTCTCTTATTGCCTTTGCATGTTCAAAGACTTTTTTTCTTGTACTGTGTTTTCTTTTCGTCATATTTTTTTTTAGCACAGTGAACAGTGGAAACAATTATTGTGCATCCAGAAGTTTTGAAAAATTCAGAAATAAGCTAAGGCTTACTCATTTGAGGAATTGCTTTCTTATATGATGAATAATCAGTCTTTCATTTTTAGCATTTAATATTTTTGGACGGTCACTTTTTTGCTTTTATATTTTAATATCCTTCTATGACAAACTCCATTCCCACCCCAACCCACTAGTTTCAACCCTTGCTTCCTCTTCAATTCCTGATAATCCTCTGAGGTGTCTGAAAAGAAGATGGCCTCGAGACCTTCTTGTTTAAAATAGTTACTGGGGTGCTTCCATTGGGTTGCTCCTCTACAAGTCTGTCTCATGTGATTTTTCTTTTAGCATATTTACTTGTAGTAATATAAATTACAGTTGTAAATTTCAATTAATAAATATTAAAAAAAAAAAAAATTATTATTACAACTATCCACACTGTACTCAGCCATCCACATATTCTCATCAATTTTTTTTAACATTTCAACAATTTCTCTTTAAAAAATTATTCGAAGCCACTTTTCGATCATTACATTTTTACTTTAGGGCCTTATTTTAAAAACATTTCTTTCGAAGGTTTGGTATCAGTTACATGATGGAGAAGAATTGTTTAGAAGATAAAATTATGTTGAAAATTAGTGAGAACATGGATATTTGTAACCATTAAACAACAGGTTATTACGATTTCCGAGTACTTTTGATATTGGATGTTCTTGTAATTTTTCATTATTAATTAGAATATTTTTGAAAACAATATACCTAATTTGCTTTATGGGAGTCTCTTTTGAAGTGACTGAATGAGTGAATGAGCTAAAAAGGATTATATAAATTAATAGTTGTGAAATGTAATAATAAAATGAAAAGAAATATGAATTCCAAGTATTTTTGACGCTCACTGTACCTTTAGAAAAAAAAAAACATATATTTTAAAAAGTTTTTTAAATGGCTTAAGTATTTTTCTTTCTTATGAAATCAAATAATGATTTTGATAAAGCCAAATGATTACAATACAAATAAGTTAATATATCAATTTTATATTGTTAAAATTAATTAGTAAACAAAATTACTAATAAAATTAAAAATGTTCTTTACTACCACCTTTTGGAAACCATTGTCTCAATTAATAATAAAACGAAAATCCTAGTTATCTTATAAAAACCATGATCATCCTTCAAACTTTTTTTTTTACGCTTATCTGGTTTTCAACCTCATAATATTAAAGACTTAATTATCCTTCAGATTATACCAGGTCCATCTTGTTTTCCTGTATCTAATTATTTATTTCTTGTCTTATTTTTGCAGATGGTTTAGATTAGATTGGTGAGTGGCTAAAAAATGAGAAAACCTTTATATATATTTTATCTGGATAATGAATATGTCCCAGAATGCTCTCCTCAGACTATATATTGCTCAAAAATATTGGAAACTCTTCACTAGAGTCCAGATATAATTCTCATCAAACAATTTCTCATTCGAATCCACTTAAAAATGTAAAAACAAAACATAAAGTCAATATAAGATCTTAAAATTTTGTTGGAAGAATGAAAGAAAGCACATTCTCTTTAATCTTTGTAGTTGATCCACTCATTATCCAAACAACTTCAAATGGTATTAAAAAATAAGTGAGTTCCCTTCAAGTTTTGAATTCAGAAAATTGTTTAATATTTTTGTTTATATCTAAATTAACAATTTATTTATTTATTGTTTAAGCCATTTTTAATTTCCCTTACATATATATATGTAATATTCGATATTTACTTATATATTTAATTTCGATATTTATATTTATATTTAATAAGGGAAAATATTGTGATGAAAATTTTCAAATTCCAGTTTAAAGTCCCTCAGACCCTAATGAACAAGTACAACAAAACGGTCTGAATGTGTGCTAAGTCTATCTAAAAAAGTTAAGTTTTATAAAACTGAAATTTCATATTTTAAAAGCATATATGATTGAAATGCTATAGCAACTTTTTCATTAAAGTTGGTGAACCAGAAAATACACTTTCTACCATGCAGTGATAGTGGAATCTAGTGCACTAAATGATTACTGCTGACAACATTGAAATGATACTGCATTGAGGTCTCTCCTGACTATCTTCAGCAGGATTTTTAGAGAATTGGAATCCTGGATTGTAAAACATGTTCCTAATGTAATGGGTAGAAGATAATAACCCATAATCTTCACCTACAGTCCTGTCTAGGAGAGGATAATGATTAAGGTTAGACTGCACATACCAAGAATAATTTTTTTTTTTTAAACATAATTTATTGAAATTTACAACTATACTAAAAAAAATACAACAAGTAAATATGATATAAGAAAAATGACATGAAAAAGACTTGTAGAAGAACTACCCAATGGTAGCACTCCTGTAACTATTCTAAACTAGAAGGTCTCGGGGCCATCTCCTTTTCAGACGCCTCGGAGGATTATTGGAATTAAAGAGGAAGAAAGGATTGAAACTAGAGGATTAGGGTGGAATGGAGTTTGTCATGAAAGGAATGGTATCTAGATTGGGTCAAATCAGCAACATACGGAATATTAAGGTCTTTGTGGATCAGTTTATTAGTTACAAAATAAGGAGCATTGAGGATTTTACGAAGGATTTTGGATTGTTGATTTTGACAATCGATTCATGTTACAATATGTTAAATGACTTTTTTTTAAGCATTGCCTATTTAATCTTTGGGTATATATTTAAATTGTTATTAAATTACCCCACTGTCCTGGTAGTAAAACTTGTATTTTTATGCTTATTGTTTATTTATTATTTATTTATTGTTTATTATTTATTTATTACTAGATCCAGAATAATAAAATCATTTTTCCATTAATTTAAAATTTTATTTAAATTGTATTACTGTTGATATTATTGAATTTTAATTGTTATATGAATATGAAATTTCAGTTTTATATCACTTAATTTTTTTGAGCCAGACTGACCACACACACGCACGCACACCACACACACACACACACACACACACACACACACACACACACACACACACACACACACACACACACACATTTTTGGGAGACTTGGTTATTTGGACTCAGAGGACCCTAAAACTTGTATTTCTGTTGAAAAATGGAATTAGAAAATTTTCATAATCCCAAATGAAAAAAAATCTGGTGCACAAAATACAAGAATTTCACTTACCTCTGTCGCTAGAGGTGCAAAAGGTTATAGAATTATTTCGTTACAAACATGTGTTTCATTATATAATTATGTCAAGAATCACTTTGTTTAATCCGCTTCTCATCACCCTCCATTACCTTTATTAAATAATATTTTTTCTAAAATCTTTAGCTTTCCAATGGTATATTATACATTTAAATACTATTCTTCTACTTGGAAAAAAAATAAATATTTTTGCTCTTTTCTCCTTTAGTCGTATATCAAATTTGTTCAGCTTATATATTTACCCATTTTTTATCAACACTAACAAGATGATATGGTTAATTTGTTGGAATCTCCAAAATTAAAGGTACTTAAGAGGACTATTTCAATCAGAATGAAACCTATGGTATATGGTATTAAAGCCCATTAAATTTTACATTGATAAAGCAAGTTTAATTAAAAAATATGAAATTTCAGTTTTTTAATTTTTTAAATTTTAATTTTTTTTGAGCAAGACTGACCACACACACGCACACACACACACACACACACACACACACACAAACATTTTTGGGAGACTTGGTTATTTGGACTCAGAGGACCCTAAAACTTGTATTTCTGTTGAAAAATGGAATTAGAAAATTTTCATAATCCCAAACTTCCTATACATATTACATAATAACATTTCATATATTCCCATTAGTAAAAATAATATAATTAAATACTGGTTTGTTTATTTATTTATCGTCACTTTATGACTAGGACCACCTGCGAGTTGGAACCCGTAAACCTTTGGCATAGGAGGCTGTTATGGTAGCCACAAGTGATTCTAATTGAATATTTTAGTTGTAATTATAATTTATAATAATAATATTTAAATATAATTTCTTCATGCTACACATAACCCTTCAGTTTTTAATAATCAAAACTAAGCCAAATGATTGGGGAGCCTGTGGCTGAGTGGCTAGCTAGTGGCTAGTCTCTCATGCTACAGATTGCGAGTTCGATCCCAGTCCGGTGGGACTTTTATAAGAATGTAATTAAATGGGGATTCACTCACAGCCTTTCCCTCGGGTATGTGAGACACATCAGCCAAATGTTGCCACTCACAAAATTAGGCGTAGGGATTGATGACCCTACGCTACCAATTGCATCGTGAAACACTAGTGTAATCTCCCAGGAGATCACATCACGAGGCCCAGGGCCTGCACTGAAAAAAAAAGCCAACGTGATGCATAAATCTGCACCCAAAATACCTTTTTTGACATTCGCCATGATAGAAGGCCAATGAAATTTGCCCATAGTCCCAAATTGATATTGAAACTTTTAAGACCAAATGTGGGAATATCTGTTCCATTGGCTGTAAATAATTTGAATTACGTTTTTTTTTATGCATACCATTGATTGGGGGGATTATGGTGCAGTCTGCTCCACTACTAATAAAAAACCCCAAACCTGAATTCCTGTCTGTGATGTATAATCGGTGCTTGAGACATCGAATTTTGGAACCAGCATCAGAATGTGTCGCTACTTCTAGGTCCTCCTTTAAGTTTTCCAAAATTTGGAATTGCGTGTCTTGTTTTGGGGTTAATTGTTATGTGTTCAACCAACTTCTCCAATAATTTAATCTATAGTCAACAATTCCTCCATAATGTTAATAATGATGAGTTGATGAAGAAGTACTGAGGAAGAAAGCTGAGTACTTCTCATACTTCTTCTGAAGAACAGACTTGCACTATCTCCATACTATAATTTACTGATTATTTGACAAAACTACTTATTTTGAGCATTGGCCCATCTCCAGTGTGCTTATTGCAAATTAAAATTATTGTTAAATGTTATGTTATAAGCAAGTGAATAAATTATTGATTATGTGGAAAAATATATTTATTGTACAATACATTTACATGAGATATACTTCATTGTATGAAGCATACAGCAAGATGAAAAAATTGAAAATTACAAATAATTGAAATTAGGGGACTACAAAAAGGTTATCTTTTCTTAAAAATTCTTTTGGTGAGCATTTGAATGCCACATATTTTCTGGAAAAAAAAGTAAACTTATTAAAAAAAAAATAGTACATAATGATAAACTAGTAGAGCTTTTAATAATCTTACATTGCATATGGCTTGCAGCAGAACTTCTTCCTTTTGCAGCAAATTCTATCTAATTGGCAGCAAGTAGTTTTTGTGCAATGATGCGCAGGCATTGAAAAATTACTAGGTCCTATTTTAAAAAGAAAACTGATATTATAAGAATTAAAGTCTGTTAGTTAATTTGTATTTTAGAATTTAATAACTTAATCAATATATATAAACATCACCATACATTGTTTTTTTGAAGAAAATATCTTGAAGAGTAAAATTAAATGAAACAAAAGTGAACTAAATTTATATATGAATACGAAGGATGAGATGGTTCAGGTGACAGTCAAATAATAAAGAAAATTTTCGTCAACTATTTAAATATTCAATAAATTTCTGTTTATTAATCTTACCTAGGGTTACAGTCAGGCACTACTAATAATTAATATTACTAAATACTAACTAAAACATATATATATATATATATATATATATATATATATATATATATATATATATATTATGATATATTTATATTTTCATAGCTTAGTTTTATCTAAATCTTCAATTTGATTTTATCTAATGAACTCTCAAGTCCTCTAAAAACACGATTTAGAAATCCAGTTATTTTCTAAAGGTACTAATTATGTATTTAGTTTCGTTCCAAATCATACTTAAACATTCTATTCCAAACCTTTAATATGGTGTAATTAATATAGTAAGCAATTAAAATAATTCTATATTTTAATGTAAAAAAAATTAAATCAGTTGGTTTAATAATACAATAATGATAGATTCCTGTAAAATTTCCTAAAAAGGTTATAGTACCTTTTGGATATCAACATCTCAATTAAATCTTCTGAAAACAAATGGAGAAGCTCTATTTTTAAGTCATTTCACTCACACAGTCCAAGAAAAGACCTATTTTTACCTGTTGCCTACTATTTCCTAATTTTTAAAATGGTGTAACTCATAATTTGTTTTTAATAAGAATTGTTAATGTAAATAGCGTTTGTTCTTTTGATTATTAATTGTTTCTATTACTTTATTCATTATAAACTGGCCTGTAGAAAAATATAAAGTTGAAAAGCTATTTGATAAACATAGCAGTGGCTATAGTCAACATACACAATCCAGCCTCCATGTTTGCAAACAAACTTCCCAAAATGGCAGCCATACAAAACATCTAAAATGGAGCTGTCATGTTCATGTCAAAAATAAAAAAATATCGGCATTTAAGCCCTGTTATACTATTTAAATAAAAATAAAACATACATCACATTACATTTGACATCGATATATCGAGTTCAATCATAAACAAGTTTTGATAAAATAGTAAAAAGGTGTAAAATGTACGGTACAAAGTATCTCTTCCGGTTGACCGATTTTGATGAAAAAGTTGCTGTAGCATATGAAATATATACGCTTTTAAAATATGTAATTGCAGTTTTATACGACTTATTTTCGAACAAAGCTACCCCATACATAGACAGGGACACAGATCTTATTGTGGGTGTTGGTCATTTGGACTCAGGGGACCTTAAAAACTATATTTCCGTTAAAACTGGAATCCGAAAATTTTCACAATCATAATACAATATATAAGTAGTGAAAGTCAAAATGTTATGATTCCACAGTTGTTTTACATTATACCCTCTCCTGTGAACACGAACATATCATATAAAATGATCCAATTTTAAATAATCAACGTATAAAAAAAAAATCTGTGCGGGCAACACACGACTTTCACTTACCTCCATTTTTAAAATCAATGAAAGAATTTTCAAATACAGTTAGAGATAAAAATACGTGAAATTATTAAGGAATTAATCAAATTGAATTTATATAGAAACATGTGTTTTATTAAAAAATCTATTATATTATTATCTTAAATAATCAGTAAGTTTTATCTTCTTTTCATCACTCTCTGTTAACTTTTAAAAGCTTGTGTATGAGATGATAATTTTTCTAAAATCTTTAGCTTTCCAACGGTATATCATACATGTATATTACTGCTCTTATGTTCAAAAACGAAAAATTGCATTAAAAAAATTTTTTTTTGTTTTCTCCATTTAGTTGGGGATCGAATTTACTCAATTTATATATTTACCAGTTTTTCATCAACGTTAACAAGATAATCTAGTTATTATTATTGAATCTACAAAATTAAAGGTACTTTAGGGGAAGAAAATTTAAAATATCGGCATTTAAGCTCTGTCAGACCATTTTTATCTTAATAAAACCTACATGATATTAAAGCCTATTAAATTTTACATTGATATAGCGAGTTTAATCAAAATAGTCGGAACCGTTTTTGAGAAAATCGAAAAAAGGTGCAAAATGCATGGTATAAAGTGCCTCTTCTGGTAGGCTCATTTTGATGAAAAAAGTTTTGTCACGTCTCGGGCGTATAGTTGTCTTAAATATGAAATTTCAGTTTCATAGGACGTACCGTTTCCGCCCGGGAGTTACCACACACACACACACACACACACAGACCTTTTTGCGGGACTTGGTTATTTGGACTCAGGGGACCCTAAAACGTGTATTTCCGTTGAAAACTGGAATTCGAAAATTTTCACGATCGCAATACTTCCCCTTACTATATATAGTAAGTGAAAGTAAAAATTACAAAACAATAATACGTTACCCGGGCCGATTCCTTCGCTTGTGTCACCTTGGGCGTATCCTATGAAGAATAAGCCAGCCAATAGTGCGAGTATTTTCCACATCTTTAAGCCTGTAATTAATGAAGGCTAAGAATCCAAACGATATCTTATATACAAGCTTATCGAGCAGGATTACAGGCATATGTTATGCCCATATAATCGTTTTGATCTTATTAATAGATAAAAAGTTCCAGTGCTCGCAACACCCAGCATTCACTTACCTTCGCTGTTGAAATTAATTTAAAGTTTATATAAACAAAAGAGATGAGTGTTTAAAAAACTGTGTAAATTTAAACGTTTGTTGGCAAACGTAAAGGTAGACTTTAAGTCGGTATATGGTGATGAACTTACCGACGATTTTAAAATAAAATTAAAACGTCTTATTGCTTCATAAGATTAATCTTTCGAGTCCATAGAGATGACCGTATTTCTGGCTATTATATCTAGTTACAGTGACTTTAGGGAGCGGCCTGATCTAGTGGATAAAGCACTAGTCTACTATTATATTATTTATTCTGTTAATTTGGCCGAGGGGTGAGCCTAGGGTACGGAGACCCTCCTTTGGCAAACCCTCTATAAAGTGGATACCCAAAAAATTGGTGGAAAACCTGGGGGCTGAGCTTAATCAAGGCGTAATCATCTTACTGTACGACCGTTGGCCTAAAAACAGTACGAATCTCTATGTGTACTCAGCCCACCTTACAACCTTCCATGGATTGTTGTGGTTCAATCTCTACGACGGATTTCCATGGCTCTTATCTCTCGACCTCCTCCTGCGAGATGTGCCCAAAAAGATGTACAATATGGAAGGCTTTGAAGGACTAACGGAATATCTCCGAGTGAGGAGTGTGAAAAAACCCACGGAATAGAAAACGAAAATCCGAGAAGACACTATTGAAGAATACTGGACTACTGGATATCGCAATTCCTCACTGGGCATGTCCAACTTGACTGCTGAGCATGTTGTCACGACCTGCACTGCAATGAAGTCATAAGGGCAAAACTAATGAGAGCCACGGGAATGTTCGTCATCACAGAAGAGGAGTTGTCTTAATTATTGACTAAAACAAACTTCTCGTGGTTCAGAGAATTTATCTATGGCAGGGAATACATTTTTGGGTCCAGCCCTCTGTGCTCAGAGAGGAAGAAGAATGCAAGTACCAAGAAGACAACAGGATTGGTAGGGGAGTTTCCTGTATCAATTATGAAAAGCTCTGATACCGAATCCCGTTTAGCCGTATAAACCAAGAAGGGATGTAAATAAATAACTACAATAACAGTTAAACGGTTAAATAAATATTTGTTTTATTAAATAATCTATTATATTATTATCTACAACTATCGGTTTTATCCGCTTGTACAATCACATCACAACCTAAATGACTATCTATCACCTTTCACTTAATATACTTAACCTATATTTACTATAAAACTTCCCCCATATTGGTGTCAAATTAAATGGGCAATAATTTCATGCGCTTTTACTGATTCAATTACTGTGAAAGAGCATAAATGCCAAATTCTCAATATTTCTATTTGTTGATTGATAAATAATGGGTAAATATGAAATATAAAAGAAGACCTGAAGAATGGTCCCTCCTATTTTGTAATTGATAAATAAAGGCATGGAAGCTCTTGAAAGATTAATAGTGCATGCATCGCATATAGCAATCCTCCTTAGAATACCTTCGGTAGTAGAAGGACAATCTGTGACATGTGTACATATCATATTTGTATTTGTATTTTGTGTAAATAAAACCAGAGGGTATGAACAAATAAAAAATAAAATAAAAGAAGACCTCAAAATTTGAGGGGATTTATATTTATTTTGGTCGATTAAAAAGGTTCATTATTGAGAATAATAAACCAAAAGTATTATAACTCGGTTATTATTGAAGATGGAGAAAACATTGAAATCGTTCTGGATTGTTCTGATTCCAGAACAATTTTAATTTTATTTCCATCGTCAATAATAACCTATTACGCTGGATTCAATAATTACATATCTTACAAGTACTGGCTTGAACATATAATTTTTTTTTCTTTGTTTATTGCGGTGTCTTGATCTCGAGTTTTTTTTCCCCTTTTTTCACTGCTTTAATAATAACCGAGCTTTGTGGGAATCACATCTCTTATTATTTGTGACTTAAATATATAGATCACTCATTTTTTCCCTTTATTTATTACGCTTTACTGGTTCTAAAACTCAATACATGTTTTTCTCAAACTCCAAAAATAACTGAGTTATAGTGGCTATATATATAGGTAATAATTCAATTTTTGTCTTTTTTTTTTGTTTCCCGTCTTATAATTAAACTAGGTGTACTATTTCTATTTAAAACCCTTTACAATTTGTTCGATATCTTCGAAAATAACTAAATTTTGTGCGTTTATATAGGCAAAATTTAATTTTTTCTTTCTTATTCTCTTTTTTTTTTGTTCGTGTCGGTGTTCTTATTCTAACACTCTATACATATTTTTCTCTTTCTTAAAAAAAAAAAAAAAAACTGCGTTAATGGCGTATATATGGATAAAAGTTCAATTTTTTTTAAATTATTCGCTGTGTCTAGATCTATATGCATATCTTCAAAAATAACTGAGTTATTAAATTAAATCATTTAAAAACTAATCGGCTGATACCAACATAGATAATCATCATCGGAGATAAAATTTCTAAAATATCGGTCCAATAGTCCGGAGAAAAGCCGCGGACGACGGACAGACGGATTTTTTAAAACTCGTTATTCCTGTTCTAAATATCTTGAAACGAAAATCTCGAATTTCGAGAGAGATCATTTTTTTTTTTTCTTGCCGATTACAAAAGTTCACTATTAAAAGTAATAAACCAAAACTTCATTCTGTTATTGCGCGGACACAGTTATCTTCAAAATTATGGCTCAATTTTAAGATGAAGTATTAAAGAAGATGTAGCCAACTGACAAGAAAAAAAATTATGCCTGATGATGAGCGATGCTTATCATAATCATAATCTCTAAATATGTTAACCAGCATAAATCCTCTATTTAGCAGAGTTGAGAAATTGGATTAAATGAAATAATCAAAATATATCGTAGCGGTTAATTGTTTTGTAGTTCGTATCTTATCAAAATGAAAATAAAGATAGTGCAGTGATGAAAAAGTGGACAGACAAATTATTAATTTATCTTCTTCCTCAGGATAGAAACGGACGAAAGGGATTTGTTTGCTTTAAGTTTTCATCTCCTTCCCCTACAAGTAATTGAAAAATTCAAATTGATATTTGGGACGTTGCTCCAGACAGTGCAATATATATATATATATACACACACACACACACAATGGTATAAATCGTATAACAATTATATAAATATAGTATAAATAGGGAGCGGCATGACCTAATGTCTAGATCAATAGTATACTGTTCTCTGTGTCCGGGGTTCGAACCTTGGCTGAAGAAGAATTATTTATTCTGTCATTTCAGCCGTGGAGCGACCCTGTGGTATGGTCCAGAGATGGGCAAAATCGCATTCGGATATACGAATACGAATGCATTCGGGAAGATCGAGTTTTGAAAATACGAATACGAATGCAATCGTATTTCAAAAAAGAATACGAATGCATTCGTATTTCGAAAAAATCTACGAATACGAATATACTCACAGATGTAGACAGGTATACGCCCGAATTTCACAGGTATGCAAAGGGATACGGTCATATTCCACTGGTGTGGGCCGTATTCCACTGGTCTAAAAACGTATACGGGCCTCTGTACAAGTCAATATGTGCGGATTTGCAGGCGTGAATTCGAATGCGGTCAATAATATCTTATATTAAAAGACATAAAATTTAATATTTATATTTTTTTTTTAAATATGATTCAAATATTGTTGAAATAACTTCTTTAAATACGAATATATATTTATTTACATATATCAACACTCATACAGTTCTCTTCTCTATAATGAAATAATTTAACGAATATTTCTTAAAATTTATTAATTTATGGAAAATGAAAAACATTAATGCAGTAATGCTCTTATAAATTATATTAAGAAAGAAAAGAAATATTATCCCTTTGATATATTTTTCTTGAGCTTAAAATTTATATTGATAGTAAAGTTCAGTAAATATTTTAACTTTTCAAACCAACTATGTGAAAATAAACAATATGCATTCAAGAATAAGTAAAGTTTAAGTATTAAAGTTTCATCCAGTCTCCCAACAATTTTATTTGTAGGAAAAATCAGTACATTAAAAAGTGATTAATTAATAGTGGTCAATTTGAAATAAATAGTTAATGTTGAAAAAAGAACTGAATTTCTTCGGAAGTATATATTTTAGATTAAATAAAATAACATAATTATTATATACAATCATAATTAAGGTGATACTTTTTATATTATTTAACATTTTCTGTAAAATCTGTAGCTTTATAACGGTCTATTATGCTTTTCTTATATGCGAATGGAAAAATAATAACCTGGAAAAAGTTTATTTTTACATTTTTTATTTCTCCAGTTAATTTAAGTTTCTTTAATATTTATCCATTTATTCTTAACAATAGCAAAAAGAAATCGTGAGATAGTTAAAATAAAGAAAATTAATAATACATAAAGTATTTTTTTATTTCATCAGAATAAACTCAAATCTATAGATTTAAAAGTGAATATGTAACAATTAATGATATAAATATTAATAATTGTTTCATATTCATTTTTTTTCGCGCTCTACTTCACTTCATTATTACCAATTATTTTTGTTATTATTATTTTTTTATACTACTTTAATGTTTTAGGATATACTACATTCATTCTCATAGGAAATAGAAACAGGGTCATGAATTATTTTCTAAAATTGCCTCTACGGCAAAGGGTATTCTTAGTCCATTTAGATTTGTTTACACTCTATTGTGAAAATTGTTTAGTCGGTTTTTAATTAATTTAGGGACTTCCTTCTGCTTTTCAGTCTTGCAATATTTTCTAAGAAGTTTGTCACATATTTAGCATCTTTTAATAGGCTCAATGTCCCAGGGCAGGTATCATGATAAAATTCCCGATGGTAAAGTTCCCGATGTCCCGTGGTTCTAAGGCGGCTTTATATTACTTCTTATCTTCAAACAAAGAACATTGAAAAAAGAATTATACTGAATTTCGATTAAAGCATTTATTTTAGATCAAATTACTTATAAGAATAAATTAAAATTAATATAGTATATACGATAATAACTAAAGTTTTTTGCGGTTATCATCACTCTCAATTACAGCTTTGAATGTTACATAAGTACTTTTATTAGCGCTTTACTTCACTTCATTATAAAGAATTAGTTTTATTATTATTATAACTTTCAATGTTTTGGATTAATAGCAAACTTCTAAACTTAAAAAATAGAAACATAATCATGAAAAACCAATGAGTCATTCCATACCTGGTTTACCTAAACACTTAACTGTAAATGCTTAAAATTCAACATTTTACCTATTCTAGAATGCGTAGTGTTTATTTTTCACATAGTTGGTTTGAAAAGTTAAAATATTTACTGAACTTTACTTTCAATATATAAGATTGTAAGCTCAAGAAAAATATATCATAGGGATAATATTTCTTTTCTTTTTTAATATAATTTATAAGCCCATTACTGCATTAATGTTTTTCATTTTCCACAAATTAATAAATTTTAAGAAATATTTGTTAAATTATTTCATTATAGAGAAGAGAACTGTATGAGAGTAGATATATGTAAATAAATATATATTCGTATTTAAAGAAGTTATTTCAACAATATTTGAATCATATTTAAAAAAAAAAATATAAATATTAAATTTTATGTCTTTTAATATAAGATATTATAAGACCGTATTCGAATTCACGCCTGCAAATCCGCACATATTGACTTGTACAGAGGCCCGTATACGTTTTTTAGACCAGTGGAATACGGCCCACACCAGTGGAATATGACCGTATCCCTTTGCATACCTGTGAAATTCGGGCGTATACCTGTCTACATCTGTGAGTATATTCGTATTCGTATATTTTTTCGAAATACGAATGCATTCGTATTCTTTTTTGAAATACGATTGCATTCGTATTCGTATTTTCAAAACTCGATCTTCCCGAATGCATTCGTATTCGTATATCCGAATGCGATTTTGCCCATCTCTGGGTATGGAGACCCTCCTGGTAATCATACAGCCCCTATAAAATGGGCATCCCTATAAAATGAGAGAAAAACCTGGCGGCTACGTGTGATTATGGCCTAATCCCCTCCATAGGCCTTGTACAGATCTCTACAAGACCCTTCATGGGTTGTAGATTTAGATTTAGATTTATTTATTACTTTCACTTACCAATATATGAAATATATATTGTAAGGGAAAGTATTGCGATCGTAAAAATTTTCGAATTCCACTTTTCAACGGAAATATACGTTTTAGGGTCTCCTGAGTCCAAATGACCAAGTACCGAAAAAAGGTCTGGGTGTGTGGTAAGTCTAGCGAAAAACAATAAGTCGTATGAAACTGAAATTTCATATTTAAGACAACTATACGCCCGAGATGATACCAAAACTTTTTTATCAAAATCAGCTGACCGGAAGAGCCACTTTATACCATGCATTTTGCAAGTTTTTACGATTTTGATTAAACTCGCTATGCCGATGTAAAATTAAACGGGCTTTAATATCATTCTGATTGAAATAATCTGACAAGGCTTAAATGCCAATATTACAAAATTTCTTCTTCTAAAGTACCTTCAATTTTGTAGATTCGAGAAAATTAACCATTTCGTCTGATTAGCATTGTTAAAAAAAAGGTAAATATCTAAGTTGAACGAATTCGATATTAAACTAAACGAGAAGACTGCAAACATATTTGTTTAATGCATTTTTTTTTAAACATAAGAACAGTAATATACATGTATAATATACCGTTAGAATGCTAAAGATATTAGAAAAAATATTATCTTATACATACTATTGTAAAAGTTAACGGAGAGTGTTGAAAAGCCGATAAAACGAACTGATTTTCTTAGATAATAATATAATAGATAATTTAACACATGTTTCTATTAAAATCCAATCAAAATAATTCTTTAACAATTTATTTTCTTTTATAAATTTTGTTTGAAAATCCTTGAATTTATATAAATAATGAAAGTAAGTGAAAGTCTTGTGTTCCGTGCCCCAGATTTTTTGTTATTAGTATGAATATGCTAAAGATTTTGATTACTTACTTTGTCATTATTTATGTTAATTTTCTTTTTAATATATATTTGGTGTATATAGTATAAATTGACTCTTATATCATTAATAACTATGCCATTGGGTGTGTCAGCTTGTGTTATTTCTCGATAAAGGAAACCTGAAATCAGAAAAAAACAAACCTAACATGAATAATATCGATTATATAAATAATAATAATCCCCTCTGACGTTTAAAGTTATGTAGAATGCAAATATGGAATTTAAAAAAATAAAATAAAGTCTTGTCGTCGTAAGCTGCCTGCGAATTATGTCCTAAACTACTATACCGATTTTTTTTTTCTTGAAAAAAAAAAAAGTTGATTAAAAAGGAATAAATATATAAGTTGAACGAATTCGATACACAACTGAAGGAGAAAAGAGCCAAAATATTTTTTTAATGTAATTTTTGTGTTTTTTAACGTAACTACAGTAATATAGATGTATAATCAACCGCTGGAAAGCTAAAGATTTTAGAAAAACAGTCATTTTATACACAAAATCATAAAAGTTAACAGACAATAACGAAAAGCCGATAAAACTAACTGATTGTCGTAGATTATTTAATAAACGGAGGTAAGTTAATGTCGTGTGTTGCGCTCACAAGATGTTTCATATTAAGTCATTTTAAATCAATTGTAACAATGAGAATATGTTGATTCAGAATAATTTTATTCTGAAGAATTGAAGAAAATATGACAAAAGGAAACAATTATAAGTGTAGTGGTACGGTGTATTTTTTAGTTCGTATCTTATCAAAATAAAATTTAGATTAGAAAAAACAAACCATACATTAAATCCTATATAATCATACACTGATAAAAAGATTTACAACTAAACTGTAAGAGTGAAATAGAGACGTTGCTTTCCAAGAGGTACTATACAATTTCACATTTTACAGGAAGCCAAAAAATACCTCATTAATTCATTATCAAACCAATTTGATTTTTATTGCATTAAAATCCATAATTGTTTTTCTTATTATATTAATGACATTATTTTAACGTTTTATAACGAAGCTGTGCCTCTCCTTCCCTGTTCAGGATTCATCTTCACTTTATACGGTATATACAGCTGATATCCCACTCCATCCTAGCACTGTCCTCACAACTTACGCGGATGACACTTGTGTGTTATCCGTCCATAACGATCCAACCGCTGCATCCCAAATCCTTCAGTCCCACATCACAGCCATTGAGGAATGGTGTCGGAACTGGAGGATTAAAATAAATCCTAAAAAATCCCATCAAATAACCTTTACCCTTCGTCGAAAACCGATGACCTCCTGCCCTACCGTATCCTTTAATAATACGCCACTCATACCTGTTGAACAAATCCGATACCTAGGACTCCATCTTGACAAACGTCTTACATGGAACCCTCACACGAGACTAAAACGACAGGAAACTGCCCGTAGATACCGATTACTACAACACTTACTAGACAAACGTTCAAAACTTCCAATTCACTACAAAAAGCTCATTTATATCACTGTCATCAGACCAATCTGGACATATGGAATCGAGCTTTGGGGCTCTACTAAGCCATCTAATTCCTCCCGCATCCAATCCTTACAATCCAAAATCCTTCGCAAAATCCTAAATGCTCCTTATTTCGTCACAAATAAAATCATCCATAACGACCTTAATATCCCATTTGTGGCAGACCTTTCTCGAACCAGATATACCACTTTTAATTCCAAACTCCCAACTCATATAAACCCTCTTGTCCGCAACCTATCAACCTCGCATATTCCTGACAACCCTCCGAGGCGATTGAAAAGAAGATGGCCTCGGGATCTACTTACTTAAATAAACATCGAAGTACTACCGCTGGGTAGTTTCTTCACAAGCCTTATACGCCTTTTATTATAATTCATCACTTTTACTTATTGTATTTATGTAATATACAGTTGTAAAATTCAATAAAATATAATTAAAAAAAAAAAAAAAATCTTCACTTTTGTTTGCAGGAATAATAAGAATGGAGTACAAGCTATGGAGATGGGGTAGAAAGAAAAAGTCTTTCTATATAACATATCCTCCAGATATGACCATATCATCATTGCAAGGACACAGAAGAAAATTGCATAAAAATTAAATAAGAGATACCAGCAATGGGCCCAATGAGATATTGGAATAGAAAAATGTCAACATTTTAAAATGATTGGGCTGTGTCACATGAAATGTCCGTTTTCGAGGTAGAGGATTTTTATTAAAAATACGATATGAAAACAAGATAATTTTATTCGAAGTATTTACCTTCTTTTTCTACACATTTTTCCCAACGTGACACCAACTTTTTTATCCCCGAACTGAAAAACTCTAAGCTTTGAAGTGAAACAAAATCTGAAAACGCACTTTTCACTTGATCATCATTTTCAAAAAGTTTTCCTTTGACGAAGTTGTCTAAATTCCTGAACAGGTGGTAATCTGTTGGAGACAAGATGGGAGAATATGGTGAGTGTAGAAGAACTTCGTAGCCCAGTTCTTTCAAAGCAAAGAAACGCAGGTCTCAAGGCGTTTCAATTGCTGCCGCTCAGTGAGATCATGAGCTACCCATGTATCGAGCTTTTTTACTTTCCCAATACATGTTTGGAAACGGTAGATGCACTTGCATTTAGTTGTGCTGAGAGTCCTTTAACTTTTTGGTAGGGGTTTCCTTCTACTGTATGTTTGAGGTTGTCTATTACATCGTTGTCTATTACGGACGGAGGTCTTCCTCGGGGCAAGTTTTCCAAGTCGGTATCCCCAGCTGAAAACTTAGCAAAAGAACGGCGAATTCGTTCATTAACACTCCCTTCCCCAAACGCCTTGCGAATATTTCTAGCGGCCTCAGCTGCTGAATGGTCGAGTATAAACTCGTACAAAAAAATTACTAAAAAATCGCGTTTGTCCATGTTCATATTTGGAAGTATACTAAAAAGTGGGTAATTGATTGGGAAGCTAATGTTTATAATACAAAGGTAGAGGGTTAGTAACTGTTTACTTTAAATATGTAAACATTCGGAAGAAAACAACAGAGGCCTGCAAAATCCTTTATGTATTTCAGAAACTATAAAAATGGACATTTCATGTGAAACAACCCAATATATTTCCTACAACACGGCAGAAGCACCTAACCCCGTTATATATCACCATTAATTTATTGTTTTCTTTTTCTTTCACCATTTTTATTGGTTTACTTAGTATGTCTTGAATCACTGCTATTATTTTGATAAATTGTTTTAACTTATTTTCAAAACGAAAAAAAATAATTCTATATTCTAATTCTAAATCTGGTGCAGGAAACACAAAACTCACTTACCTCGGCCGTTAAAATCAATGCAAGCCCTATTAAATAAAATTTAAGATAAAGAAGTTTTAAGTTAATTAAAAAAATCTGGTGCGCCTAACACACGAATTTCAATTATCTCCTTTATTTATACTAATTTAAGAATTTCTAAACACATTTTGAAACACACTTTATATTACCTTTTACAACTTTGTGTATCAGATAATACTTTTTCTAAAATATTTCTCTTTCCAACGGTATATTATATGTCTATATTATTGTTCTTATTATCAAAAACAAAAAAATGCATTAAAAAAATATGTTTGCTGACTTCTCGTTTAGTTTAATATCGAATTCGTCCAACTTGTATATTTAGCCATCCTTTATCAATATTATTAAGATGATAAGGTTAATCATTTGGAATGTACACAATTAAAGCTAGTTTAGAGGAAGAAAATTTAAAATATCGGCATTTAAGCCCTGTCAAACTATTTCAATCAGAAAACATCTATAGAGTTTTAGAATCAGCAAAGAGCGATAAAAAAAATAAATAAATAACTTGAAAAATTACCTATGTATTGCCTACGCTTGTAACTCACGTACTTTCGAAGAAAGAGATAAAAATTATTTATGTTTTTTAACCAAAAAACCACGAATAACTAAAAAAAGATAAGAAAAAACTTGAAATTTTAGCCATAAATCCGCCCATAACTCAGTTATTTTGGAGTCGGAGAAAAATATGTGTAGAGGTTTAGATTTAGAAAAAAAAAAAAACAAGTTGATCTATATATTCAAGTCACGAATTTTAATAGTCATCAACGCCTATACGAATGCACACATAATTGTTAGACTTTTAGAAGAAGGAGAAAATAAATAAATAATAGTAATAAATAAATAGGCTGTATAAATAGGGAAATCAATTAAGTATGAATGACAAAATTAATTTATAAAGATAAGTATAAAGTTGCAACGAGCTAATTAAGAATAAATTAATAAAGTTAAAAAAAAAAAAATAAAAAAAAATATGTAATTCCATCATAACTCGGTTATTATTGAAGATAAAGAAAAATCGAAAATATTAGTTGCTATATAAACTCTAATATAGTTATTTGGAATTAATTACCCATTGTGTAATAATTTTTTTGTTTTTTATTCCAACTGAAACATGATATGATGTGATATGATAGCAAAACTAAGTAACCTCTTCTTATCGATATAAGTAAATAAAATCGATATTATATAACTAAAACCAGGACTTTTTACCATCTAGTGGTTTATGAATATACAAAGATCCGGTTAATATAATGGGCTAGTTAGTTTTTTCGGCAAATAGTTTTAGAAACAACACGTGAGCATAAGTCAAGGATTTGTGAATAACAGCGCCGGGGCTGGTTTGGACGAGGAGCCAGTCTCGCTCCAACTCCCATGGCGGTATCAACCGAGTACAAGTGTAGGGTAGTCACGGACAAGGGGGGAAATGTCAGTGTTGTCATCTCCTACGAACAGAAAAACGGTAATATACATTTATATTAAAATCACTACAAGAGTGTAATATTATTATTATTTTTAAATTAGAACTATTCTTTTCTAAAACACTATATTTATTATCACATTATTTATATATTATCATTGACGTTTCGAAATCTTTTACTTCATAGCAATATTTTTAAGATAATGTAAAAGACTTCGACACGTCAATGATAATGTATAAAAATCTGGTGCGGGCAACACACAACTTTCACTTACCTCCGTTTTAAAAATGGATTAAAGAATTTTCAAATACAGTTAGAGATAAACATTAGTGAAAAGATTAAAGAAATAATTAAATTCAATTTATATAGAAACATGTGTTTTATTAAAAAATCTATTATATAATTATCTAAAACAATCACTTAGTTTTATCGGCTTTTTATCACTCTAAATTAACTTTTAAAAGCTTTTGTATGAGATAATATTTTTTCTAAAATCTTTTGCTTCCCAACGGCATATCATATATGCATATTACTGTTCTTATGTTCAAAACTAAATGTATATTGATAAATAATATATAATAATAATAAATAATAATTAATTGAATACATTCAATTTATATATTTACCTGTTTTTCATCAGTGGTAACAAGATAATATAGTTATTTTTAAGGAATCAACAGATTAAAGGTACTTTAGAGAAAGAAGATTTAAAATATCGGCATTTAAGCCCTGTCAGACCATTTTAATCCGAATGAAACCTAAATGATATTAAAGCCCATTAAATTTTACATCGATATATTGAGTTTAATCAAAATCGTCGGGACCGTTTTCGAGAAAATAGAAAAAAGGTGCAAAATGCATGGTATAAAGTGCCTCTTCTGGTAAGCTCATTTTGATTAAAAACGTTTTGTAACGTCTCGGGCGTATATATGTCATAAATATGAAATTTCAGTTTCATAGGACTTATCTAAAACAAGACTACTGATGAAAATCAGGTAAATATATAAATTGAATGAATTCGATACCCAACTAAAGGAGAAAACAGAAAAAATATTTTTTTAATGCAATTTTTCGTTTTTGAACATATGAACAGTTATATACATGTATGATATACCGTTGGAAAGCTAAAGATTTTATAAAAAATATTATCTCATACACAGAGTTGTATAAGTTAATAAAGATTGATGAAAAGGAGATAAAACTGATTATTTTAGATAATAATGTAATCGATTTTTTAATAAAAACACATGTTTCTATATAAATTAAATTGAATTAATTCTTTAATGGTTTCACGTATTTTAATCTCTAACTGTATTAGAAAATTCTTTCATTGATTTTAAAAATGGAGGTAAATGAAAGTCGTGTGTTGCCAGCACCAGATTTTTTAGTTTGATATCGTATTCGTTCAAATTATATATTTATCCGTCTTTTATCAGTACTAAATTGGCGATATAGTTATTTTTATAGAATCTATAAAATTAAAGGTACTTTAGAAGAAGAAAATTTAAAATATCGGCTTTTAATCCCTGTCAGACTATTTACTAACTATAAAGACTATATAGGTAAGTGAAAGAAAAAACTGTTTAAAGAAATATCTTTAGTTTTGTTGGAAACATATGCTTTAGATTAAATAATATAATACTATAAATTTGCTATGTACAATAATTACTTAAGTTTACTTTCCAATCCATTTCCTTCCACAACTTTCTGTGTGACATTAGATTTTTTCTAAAATCTTTAGCTTTCCAACGTTATATTATACATACATATTACAGTTCTTATCTTCGAAAAATTTCATTAAAAAATAACTTTTCTCATTTCTTCATTACTAGGGGTGTTTTCATTCGATTATTACAATCATTCGGATTAATCGATTATCGAATCAATCGGTTTGGATAAGCGAATGATCATTCGAACTGAACTGTTTAACGATAATCGAGGGATTATAAGGAGCTCGGATAATCGAACGACCTTTTTTATTATTTATTTATTTATTTTTATTTTTTGCTTATCACATAAATCGTATCATTCGATTATTTAAATCATCGAAGTCCGATCATCCGATTATGACAATCATTCGGTTATGCCCACCCCTATTCATTACCATATACAAATTCGTTCAACATGTATATTTAGCCGGTTTTTAGCAATGCTTACTCGTACAGGATGATATGGTAAATTTTTTCGAATTTACAAAATTTAAGGTACTTTAGAGGAAGAATATTTAAAACATCGGCATCCAAGCTCTGTCAGATTATGATTTTAAAGCCCATTAAATTTCACATCGATATATCGATTTTAATCAAAATCGTTAGTTTTTTTTTTGTTGAGAAAATCATAAAAATGTGCAAAATACATGGTATAAAGTAGTACCTCTGGTTAGCCGATTTTAATGAAAAAGTTGCTGTAACATCTCGAGCGTATATGGTAGTTTGCTTAGATATGAAATTTCAGTTTCATATGATTCTTTGTTTTTGTGATAGACTTACCGCACTCACTCATTCACACACACACTCACTCACACACACACACACACTCACATACACACACACACACACAGAGCTTTTTTCTTGACTCGGTTATTTGAACTCAGATTTATTTGATTTTGAAAATGATCACGAACAGAATACTATACCTTAGTATATATTTCATTTATATATCTCAAAGTAAACAAAAAAAAAACTAATCATACATACTTTCACATTGACGAAAAATCTCTTTGTTTCGTCGGTTCCTAGCGGTTCGAAATTCCTTCTCTCTGTTTCCATGTTTTTATTTAAATCACTCAGTTCTCATGACGATAGTGAACTGTGTTGTTCTCACATTAAATTAATTATCATAATTTCATTTTAAACCTTTTTATTACTATCACTTACCTATACACGAAATATACAGTAAGGAAAAGTATTGAGATCTTGAACATTTTCGAATTCCGGTTGTCAAGGGAAAGAAGGGTCTCCTGAGTCTAAATGACCATGTCATACAAAAAGTTCTGTGTGTGTGTGGTAAGTCCAGCATGAAAGCGAAAAGTCGTACGAAACGGAAATATCATATTTAAGAGTAGTAAACGCCCGAGATATTACACCTCACTATGTTTCACCAAAAGTGGTTACCATGCCTTTTACACCCTTTTACGATTTTCTCAAAAAAGGCCCTAATGATTTTTATTAAACTCACTAAATCGAAGTAAAATTTAATGGACTTGAACATCATGTAGGTTTCATTCTGATTGGAATAGTCTGAAAAGGCTTAAGTGCGGATATTTTATATTTTCTTCTTCTAAAGTACCTTAAATCTTTTTGATTCGAAACAACTAACCATATGATATAGAAAAAAAACGGGTAAATATATAAGCTGAACGAATTTGATCCCCAACTTAGGGAGAAAAGAGCAAACATTCTATTTGGTTTATTATTATAATTTGTTTTGTTTTTTATATTTATATAATATATTTAATATTATAACAGGAATATAGGTGTATAATATACTGTTGGAAAGCTAAAGATTTTAGGAACAAATCTGATGTTACACACAAAGTTTGAATGTAATGGTTTGGAAGGTATAGTTAAGAAATTATTGCATATAGCAACTTTATATTGTTATATTATTTATAACTTTTTCACTTTGATAGTAATATTTAAAAACTGGAGAGCCAATTCATACCTTGCATTTTACAGATTTTTATAATTTTATCGAAATCAGCTCTGACCATTTTGATTGAACTCCTCATATCAATGTATGATTAAATGTTTTTTAATATCAGATATATTCAGTAAAGCAGTCTGCCAAATAGAAAAAAATCTGGTGCACACTATGCAAGACTTTCACTTACAAAGTCGGTTCAAACAACTTTTAACAGTCAAAGTCAATTCAAGAACTTTCTAATAAAGTTAGAGTTGAAAAAAGGTTAAAGGATTACAATGAGTTTCCGTCTAAGAGAATCAGGTGAACAAAACACACGTCTTTTCCTCACATCTGTTTTTAGATCCAATTTATGAACCTGTAAATAAAGGTGAATGGATTATATAGATTTTCCTTGGAAACATGTATTTCAGAAAAAATAATCTAATATTAGAAATTATTACTCCCAAAAATCATGTAAATATAAGATAACGTTTTTTCTAAAATCTTGAGCTTTCCGGTGGTATATTTAACATATAAATTACTATTCTTATGTTCGAAAAAAAATTAATTGACCAACAAAAATATCTTTGATTTTTTTCTCCCTTAGTCGATATTCCAAATCATTCAGCTTGTATATTTATCCACTTTTTATAAATACTAACTACATGATGTGACTGATATGATGCATTTTTTCGAATCTACAAATTTTAAAGTACTCTAGAGGTAGAACATTAAATATATCGGCATTTAAGTTCTGTCAGACCATTATATTACTATAAGACTACATTATAATAAAGTCCATTAAATTTTACATCGATTTAGCGAGTTTATTCGAAATCGTTAGAGCTACTTTTGAGAAAAACGTTAAAATGTACAAAATGCACGGTATAAAGTAGCTGTTCTGGTTTGCCGATTTCGTTCAAAAAGTTTCTGTAACATCTCATATACGCTTGTTTTTTATATATAAGTAAGTGAAAGTAAAAATAAATATTATTTTAAGTTGAAAACACATTTTATTTAAATAAGAGTAGAGATATATGGTATATACATGTCTAACATGCTGTTGAAAAGCTAAACATTATCTAACACATTAAGTCGCAGAAGGTTATGAATGAAGAGTGATGAAAAGTAAATAAACTGAAGTGCTTGTTGTAGATAATTTCTATTGTTATTTTTTTCATCCTTGGGAAATTGGTTTACTATGGAAACTAAACTTTTAAATGTTTTCAAAGTTGTTTTCCACGCACAGATTTGATGAAATTTCTATAAAAATGTATTTGGATATAAAGGCATACAAATGATTTTTTAAAACAATTGTTTTTTTGATCAGTATGCATCTATACTACTATTATTATTTGCGAAAAAAATAGCCTGGAAAACTATTTTCCCTTACAGTTGGTTTTAAATTCCTCTCATATTTCAGATTAACTCTCTTTTTTTTTTGTTTAATCAATTTTGAAAATTTAGCCTAACCTGTACCTTTACAACTTAAGAAGGGTCCCCGGCTCAGTACATATACAGTTCGTACTGTGTCAAAGCCAACGACCGTGGAAGGAGGTGATTATGCCTTAACCACGCACAGTCGCCATGTTTCTCCCCATTTCGGGTACCCACTTTAAGAGGCTGTGCTCCGGGAGGATAGGGAGAGGGGGTCCTCTATACCCCGTGATCGCTTAGCCGCTGATATAACAGGAATAAATAGTATTCTGTGACAGCTGGGATTCGAACCCAGGACCCGGACAACAGTAGAATACTGCTCTATACCCTAGACTACGCCGCTCTATTAAGTGACAGTAATAATGATAGTAATTGCAAAATAAAAGATAATACAGACGTAGAAATTTCGAATATTTGGCAATTGAAACTTGTAGAACTATTTTTAACTATTATCCGTTGAATTTACAATAACTAACATCATATTTTGTGATGCTTCTGGTATGTCGATTTATGTTAAGAAACGCTGAAAATTATTGCTCAATGGTTTATTATTTCCAAATAACTATATTAGTTTATAACTGTTTATATAGCTGTTGATAGGCCACTAAGTTATATGAAAAGCAATAATTCAAAAGGATATCACAAACGCTGATTTTAAAACGCAATATCTTAGCTAGTTGTTAGCCAATTTCAGTGATTCTTTTTATATTTGTTCGAAAATATAATTCTCCATGAAACAACACTCAATTTTTTAGTATTTATTTATTAGGAGAAACGGATTTTTTTAATATTCGTTATTCGGATTCTACGCATCTTGAAACGTAAGCTCTCAAATTTTAGCGGGGTTATTTTTTTTTTGTTGGTCGATTACAAAGGTTCATTATTGAAAATAATAAACCAAAATAATTTATACACGACTGCATTACTATTTCATTTTCTTTCGATTTTTACTCAAACAATTGAAATAAAATTTCCTGATTCCAGAACACCTTACATTTTTTCTTTATCATCAATAATAACCGAGTTATCTGGGAATCACATCTCTTACAAGTTGTGGCTTGACTATACAACATAATTTTTCAATTTTTTTTGCTCTGTTCATCGAGTGGTCTTGAGCTCGAAAATCTTTTCGATTTTTGTCTTTCTTCAATTATAACCGATTTTTAGTGGAATGATATCTATTATAATTTGTTACTTGAATATAGATATGTATTTTTTTATTTATCGCGCTTTTCTGATTCTAAAACTCTACACATATTTTTCTACATCTTTGAAAATTACCGAGTTATAGGCGTATTTATGTGTAAAATTTCATTTTTTTTTTCTCTTTTATATGATTATTCGCGGTTTTTTGGTTAAAAACACTGATAAATGTTTTCTTAATCTTCAAAAATAAATGAGTTTTTGAATTAAATCACATTCAATCGGCCGCCATTTTAAAAATAACCAGCTGATTTCAACGTCTATGTTTTAGGGTCATCGTTGGATGTCCTAGTATTTTGTAGCGAATCAAAAAAAAAAATTATTCCAGTAGTTTCAGAGAAATGTCGCGGACGGCGGACAAACGAATTTTTTTTTATTCGTTAGTTATGGAATGAGATTTACTCATCTATTGTAATTGTTATTACAGTTGTAATTATAATTATGAAGAGGTTATTGTGATTGTTGTTAGTAATATTTATGTTGCCTCCTATTACAAAGGATGCCGCCTTCTGCCTCCGAAGGGACACCTTTTCTCGTACCTGAGCCCCTACAGGAAGTACTTTGACATTATGGGTGCTAAGTGATCCATATGTCCCTCCATTTGATCTCTGCCGCCTTTCCTCCATCCCCTCCACTATTCCTTCCTATATGTACCCCCCAAAATCCTAGGGCCAGGGCACTCCGGTCAAAATGTTATTACTGTAAAGGTGTAATATATTATATCATTAAGAAGTTTATGTTTCTGTTTCCATAGTGAATAAATATACAAAGTTTAAATAAAAGTGTTATTTGTTAACTGGCGCCCGAAGTAGGGACTGCAAGTATCGAGGAGTAAATTGATTAACTCTGCAGTCGGACCAAGAACCCTCCAAGATTTTGAATTTATCGAAGATTATTTGAAGATTAACTATGAAATGAAGATCATCTGCAACCCTTCTTCAGACAAGAAAATGCTCACCCAACATGTCCTGCTGAGCCTCGCTGGACTTCACTCCTGGAGGAATTATTTCAACAGAAAAATCATTGAAGTAAGAGTTACTCTATTTATATTTTAATGTTTGTATTGTGTTAAAGTATTTGTTCACTGCCTAAAAAAGAGGCTATTACGATTATTGAAATTGTATTAACTTGAAACATAAATATGGCATCATTTAGAATAACTAGGGTAGATTACGACTTTATACCATATTACAATGGTAAATCAAAAGAACTTTTATTTTTTATAAATTCTATTAGAGAATCAAAGGAAATTGCATGTGCAGATGATAATTTATTCAAATATGATAATGAAAAATTTTTATTAAACGAAGTATTAGCTAGATTAACCGGAGATGCCGAATATATAAAGTTTTCATATAAATTTAAAACAACGGAACAATTAATAGAATTATTAAAAAAATCTTTTGGTGACCATAGGTCAATTGAGCAACTGACTTCCGAACTATTCAAATCAAATATCCAGCCAAACGAACACCCTTTAGATTTTTTGCGCAGATTAGGTAAAATCAGAACTTCAATAATTGTTAAATATAAAATAGACGGAAATGTTATATTTAGACCCCTAATTAAACAGTTGGACATCCAAATTATTAAACATTTTTGTAATAACATGCCTTTGCACATAAAAAATTATTTGCTAACCAAAATAGATGATTTATATGAATTTGGTGAATTAGAGGACTTCATCCGGAAAGAAGAATGCTTATTATTTGATAACCTATCATTCTCATATTTTGATTGCCATCAAAGAACCATTACTAATCCCCAAAAAGAATTTTACAGTCCCCAAATCACTTCTGCCAAGCAGGAGCAACAATATCATAAACGATATAATAATCATCAAAATAATTATAAAAATCATTTTAATTCAAACCCATATCGACAACCAACATATAAAACAGAGTATGAGCCACCTACTAATAAAAACTCTCTCGAAGTAAGAATAAGACGGTTAGAAAAACAAATTGAAGAAGTAGAGAAGTTAAGACCCACCTTTTTAGCGAAAACTAACAGTAAAGAAAACCGAGTAAAATATGAAAATACTTTGTTAAAAACGGAACAACCAGATCTAATTAAAGTGATTGAGGGAAATAGTAAGGTAGCGGAAAATAGTGCAAAGGATACCATTAAATTTAATGCTGAACCTAATCTAATTTTAAACAATTCTTTTAATAAAACGGAATTGGACAAACAACCAAATCGAGAAATCAGAGATTCGGAAACAGAAAATATAATATTGAATTGTAAATCAGATATTTTGGCTATAGATGTTGATTTTAATTTAAAAAATAATAAAATAACTAAAGAATTAAAAACAGTTTTAAAAAATCAAATAGATCACAAAGATGTAGTAAAAACGATGACAGGAGGACCAGATTTAAACTTATTAAAACCGTCTGAGGAAAAGAAAGAATTATTTGTGGTCGAATCCAGTAGTTTAAAACAGCTTATAATTGAAAATGATTTGAAAAATACGGAGTCCATGGAATCTTGTCAAGAAAATAGTTCAATAACCACAATTGAAAATCATTTAGTCCCAAATACAGACTTACTAAATATTTCCCAATCTGAAGATAAACTTAATTGTAAAACAGAACCTATTTTAAATGATAAATCACTTGAATGCCCGAATTTCGAACAAAATTCGTCTAATGTTAGTAAATTTCAAAAACAAAAACTAAAAATAAAGAAATTTACAAAACCTGAGGAACCCGGGAGTATTATTGAGATTGATGTTAAAAAAATTAAGCCATTAAATAATAATATAGTAAAAGATATATCAACTATTATAGTAAATCAAAAAAAGGATAATTTTAAAGTTAATCCGGAGCAGTTGTTAAAATATTCTTTGTTTAGGGAAAAAACTAAACTAACAGATAAGAAAGTTACCTCTGGTGATATTGACAAAATTTTAAAAAGTAGAGTAAAAGATGAAATTCAAAATATTTCTAGATGGCCTAAGGGCAAGGATGAAATTTGCCTCTGGATGCTTAGACCTGATGAAAATTCTACTACCTATCTGGCGGGTCGAGGTGTGAAAAAAAAAAAAAATAAAATAAAATAAAAATAATAATGAAATAAAAAAAAAAAAAATAATAAAGGGAGAGAAAATAAGGGAAAAAACGATATTGGTAAACTGCTATGAAATATGTATTAAATTATAATAATTATCTGAATATCAATTATAAAATAAATATTTAAAAGTATTTATAAACATAAACACTAAAGTAAATAAAATAGCAATCTAACTAGTGGGAATATAACCTGAATAATTGTTAAAAAAAAATAAAAATAAATAAAATAATAATAATGAATAAAAAAAAAAAAAAAATGATGATCAAAATAAAAATAAAAACAAATATAAAAAATAAGTATAATTGTTCAAGACTTATGTAACGTTAAAATTTATTTAGTAGAATTCAGTACTCACGAATAACATTTCTGAAATGATGGCATATTTCAACATATCATATTTATGTAAAAATACAGCTTGAGCATTACTATTATAGAATATTGTTTTAAATACAGTAGTTTAATTGTATATAATCAATTTAAGGTATTTAATTTAATTTTCGAATATTATTATTAAAAAACTGAAAATTGGAAACAGTTCCTTCAATCAAATAAATTGTAAATGATAATTCATCATTAAAAACATCCTATTCCAGCATAATTAAAAAAAATAATCTACATGTTGTAGTATAGTGTTTAAATATTTATTTGTTTTAATGCGTTTACTCAATTCAGTTTTCTAGTTACGTATTTAATTATTTGTATGTGTTGGTAAGAAACTATTATGTGTTACATAATTGTCTACAAAAATCTAATCTTGTATACATACAATTGTTACAGTATTCTACAAATAGTAAAAATAATTCATTGTTGTATATCATTTATCATAACTGTTAGTTAAGTTGTATTAGAATTTTGAATTTGTTTTGTTTGTATAACTTCTTCATTTTAAGAATTGTTGTAAGCTTAGGTTAAAAAGTAACTGTTCCTTTTTCCTGCTCTGAGCCTTCTAATCCTATCCAGAATTTCCAATAGCCTTTCTAATACATATTCAAATAATTTCAACTAACATAATTCAACATTGCACTCAAGGGGCTTCGTGCTTAAAGGGGAGAGTAGTTATGGAATGAGATTTACTCATCTATTGTAATTGTTATTACAGTTGTAATTATAATTATGAAGAGGTTATTGTGATTGTTGTTAGTAATATTTATGTTGCCTCCTATTACAAAGGATGCCGCCTTCTGCCTCCGAAGGGACACCTTTTCTCGTACCTGAGCCCCTACAGGAAGTACTTTGACATTATGGGTGCTAAGTGATCCATATGTCCCTCCATTTGATCTCTGCCGCCTTTCCTCCATCCCCTCCACTATTCCTTCCTATATGTACCCCCCAAAATCCTAGGGCCAGGGCACTCCGGTCAAAATGTTATTACTGTAAAGGTGTAATATATTATATCATTAAGAAGTTTATGTTTCTGTTTCCATAGTGAATAAATATACAAAGTTTAAATAAAAGTGTTATTTGTTAACTGTTATTCCTATTCTACGCATTTTGAAACGTAAGCTCTCAAATTTTGAGGGAGTTTTAATTTATTTGGCCGATTACAAAGGTTCATTATTGAAAATAATAAACCAAAATTTCTATATCATTTGTGACTAGCACCTATCATAAATATGAAATTTCTGCTTCGGACTGAATTTCGTTTACGCCCAAAAATTAGTACACATATAAACGATTTTGTGTGTATTCCCTTTCCAAATTCAATTATTTTCTCCAGTGCAATACTCACTATTTATTTCGTCCATGGATAAATGTAATAATAATTTTCTCGAGTATTTTTCTTTGATGGAAATCCACTTATATGATGATTAAATTAAACCGGAATGTCTTGTCACAATTCTGTTAATCCCCCACTATATCACCTTTTACAATCGTATTAAATCATCTTAATCCGATATCGATTTGATATCTATGAAACAACATGCTTATTCTCAAATTCCTAAAATAAAAATCAAAGGTATACAAATCACAGTTTTTGTATGTCTCATGATTTTTAATGAGTCAAAAATAGTACCGAACCTATTTTGGGTTGATTTGAAAGATTTAACATTATATAATTTCCTTATATTTTATTTTTATAGATAAAAGTGTTTTATTTACAAATTTCTTTATATTTTACAATATTTATAGAA
The DNA here is from genome assembly GCA_023052935.1 of Piezodorus guildinii. Taxonomy (NCBI): domain Eukaryota; kingdom Metazoa; phylum Arthropoda; class Insecta; order Hemiptera; family Pentatomidae; genus Piezodorus; species Piezodorus guildinii. Next base: position 140,466,097 of record CM041293.1, read on the forward strand.
TATAGAATACTGGCATGAATATACCGCCTGCCAGGGAGTTTGGTCTACTAATGTGTTCTTTAAACAAAACAAAACTTATATTTAATAAAAAAATAAAATAAAAAGAAACAAAAATAATCAATCAAATAAAAATTATACATTATTTACAAAAGAGATTGAGATAATCCACTTGATCTTTGTTCCCATAATGAACAAACAAAATATAAATATTGCTTATCTGTCAGAATTTATTCTGTGTTTATTTATATATTGGGAGCGGCGTGGTCTAGTGGATAGAGTGCTAGTCTGCTGTGCTCCGGGTCCTGGGTTCGTATCCCGACTGTGGCAGAATATTATTTATTCTGTTAATTCTGTCGGGGGGGCGACCCTAGGATATGGAGACCCTCCTGGGCAGACCCAGCCTCTATAAAGTGGGTACCCAAATTAATTGGGGAAAAACCTGGCGGCTGAGCGCGATTAAGGCCTAATCACCTCATTGCACTGCCGTTGGCCTAGAAACAGTACGAATCTCTATATGTACTGAGCCCAAGACCCTTCATGGGTTGTAGTGGTACAGTTTTTTTATTAATATATTAAAAATCCTCTATAATTAAAATACATTCCATAAATCTAAATAACGTGTTCCAATTATTTCCATTTAAAATTTCTATTATTTCGTTTTCGGTCAAAATAATCTCTCCTATATTCTTTTTTCTATAATAATTAAAAGCAGCACACTTAGCTAAAATTCATGTTCATTCATTCATGTTTTCACCCTCCTTTTATTTGTTTTTTTGCTGGCACAGACTAGCACTGCGACCAAATAGGTCTACTGTGCGGCATGGAATAGAATTTGTATAATGAAGACATGAGTTTAGTTACAAATGCAAACTTCAGAAGGCTGTTAGGATCAACAAGCTTATTTCTCAACAGATGTTCCAGTCGGTCAGCACCAAAAAGTGTGAGACGTAACTTTGCGAGCGTACGGCAACAGCAGATTATATGAAAAGATGTTTCATCTTCATGTCTGCATAGTCTACAGAAGTGTACTTGAAATTCCAAGCTTGAATATGTGATAGTTGAGTTTACAGTGTCTTAATGTATAGAAAGCAATCATGGTTTTTATGGAAGACCTACTCATACTAAGTAAGCACTTGCTGCTATTGATACTGGGACCATCTGAGAATCCAAATGAGTGATATTGTCCCTTGTTTAGCCAAAATTGTTTAAATTTAGTTTAATAGGATTGTTTAATAGTCCTAAAAGCAGAACTTAAGCTAATACCGCACAGGGGTTCTGGTATGGGAATGATTGCTGAACCTTCCCTAGCCAGTTCATCAGCTTTCTCATTTCCAATGAATCCAGTGAGTCCAGGTACCCATTCGATACTAACTCTGTTATTTCTTAGAAGATTATTTAGGGTTTGATTACTTTTATCAATAACTTTTAAGGTTGTTGTATGATTATTTAAAGGCTGCCTGACTGTCAGTTTAGATACTTATCTTCTTGCCACTCTCGACACATAAGTCAGTTGCAAAATGGAGAATAGGAAGTAATTCAGCTTGAAAGACTGGTATTTTTGTTTAGTTAGTTCCAGAGTCCGGTTCGTCTTTCCTTTAGACCCCCGTACCCGAGTCACTCTTCATAGTGAACCGTCAGTGTAGCAATTTATTTCATGATTAGGTCTGTGTTTCCTTGATTTATCAACAGTGGCATTATACCCAGTACTGATAAATTTATTTTTCATGCTTTCAAGGAATAAGGTTCTTGGTATGCGGAAATCATTATAGTTTAAAATTTTTATAATGTAATTGAAATGCAAATTTCGTGTATAAAAAACACAAAGATCCCTGCGCGTTTCCCGATATAACATATTTTTCTTTGATTTGGTGTTTGAACCTATATTAAAAATTATAAAACAACCAGAACAACTAGCCTAGCCGCATCATAAATATTAAACATGAATTGTAAGAGCCAGTTTCAGCTTAAAGAAATATCATAAAATATTAAGATAAGAAAGATCATAGGATCACAATATATACCAAGAACGAAATTCTATATTATAATCTTAAGAAACTATCAAATATTATGTAATAAAGGTGTTATCAGAACCAATTTTAATAGATTAGCTAAACAAATCTTGAACTTTTTCCGTAAACGTAAAACAAACCTCAACAGGAGAGCTCACCTCTGGTGTGATGGCTAGCATAACGGCTGTAATTCTCACCTTAAGAGGAGTAAGGTCGTTGGTTCCAATCCAGCAGATGGCCATTGGCTTTGTTAAGAGAGTAAAAATCCTAGGTAATACCGTCATTCGAAGGGTACGTAAAATAGTGGTCCCTAGCCTTTGCGATGTAACTGAATAGGCGAAATTTAGGATTTCCACTGCCTGATTAGCCACAGTAGCATAAAGTGACGTTCAATGAATAAACAAACAAAACCCAGGAGTTTTATAGAAATTGAAAAAGACTAAGTAGAATTAAAATTAATGGAAAGTCATTACTGAACTAAACGGCGAAATGAATAATTAAAAACGAAGCTACAAGGTACCTTGATGAATCTACACTAAAGGGCAAACAAATTATCTTCGAAGAACATTCCAGAATTAATATAATAAATCTGGACATCAAGGAAAGTGATTGGACGACATATGAATGTGATTCCACAAACTAATTGAGAGAATTAAAAATAAAATAATAAAAATAAAAATAATATTTTAATTAATCCGCCTCATAACTTTTATGCCAGATAACATATCAGGTATGAGAAGAGATGAAGCAACCTTCAATATATGTTGTAAATTTTGTGAAAATAACAGTATATATTTTTTTTAAATCAGTTTAGTTTTATCTTTATTCCATTCCAACTAATCTTCATTAATGCTGTCGATATCAATAACACAGGAATAACAGAACATGGAAGAAGAAAAAAAAGTAGAATGAGAATGATTTCTTAATGATTTATACTAATCTTGCTGAACGCTACAGGAAAATGTAGGATGATATTGTTGGAAATTGGAAGAAAATACTTAAAACTAAATCATATGAAACAAAACATTAAAATAATCGATAATTAGACTTGGAAAAAAATACCTTCATATATCAGCTTTTTACTTTCACTTACTATATATAGTAAGGGGAAGTATTGCGATCGTGAAAATTTTCGAATTCCAGTTTTCAACGGAAATACACGTTTTAGGGTCCCCTGAGTCCAAGTCCCGCAAAAAGGTCTGTGTGTGTGTGTGTGTGGTAACTCCCGGGCGGAAACGGTAAGTCCTATGAAACTGAAATTTCATATTTAAGACAACTATACGCCCGAGACGTGACAAAACCTTTTTCATCAAAATGAGCCTACCAGAAGAGGCACTTTATATTATGCATTTTTCACCTTTTTCGATTTTCTCAAAAACGGTTCCGACGATTTTGATTAAACTCGCTATATCGATGTAAAATTTAATGGGCTTTAATATCATGTAGATTTTATTAAGATAAAAATGGTCTGACAGGGCTTAAATGCCGATATTTTAAACTTTCTTCTTCTAAAGTACCTTTTATTTTGTAGGTTCAATAATAATAACTAGACTATCTTGTTAACGATGATGAAAAACAGGTAAATATATAAATTGAATAAATTCGATACCCAACTAGAGGAGAAAACAGAAAAAATATTTTTTTAATGCAATTTTTCGTTTTTGAACATAAGAGCAGTAATATACATGTATGATATACCGTTGGAAAGCCAAAGATTTTAGAAAAAATATCATCTCATACACAAGCTTTTAGAAGTTAATAGAGAGTGATGAGAAGAAGATAAAACTAACTGATTATTTTAGATAATAAAATAAAAGATTTTTTAATAAAACACATGTTTCTATATAAATTAAATTTATTTAATTCTTTAATAGTTTCACGTATTTTTAACTCTAACTCTATTTGAAAATTCTTTCATTGATTTTACAAATTGATGTAAGTGAAAGTCGTGTGTTGCCCGCTCCAGATTTTTTACTTTCAATTACCTATATATGAAATATATAGTAAGGGAAGATATTGCAGTCTTAAAAATTTTCAAATTCTAGTTTTAAACAGAAATAAACCTTTAGGGTTGCCTGAGTCTAAATGACTAAGCCGCTCGAGAAGGTCTGTGTTTCGAAAATCATCTAAAACTGAAATTCTACATTTTAGGAGCGTACGTGCATGGGATGTTACAGCAGCTTTTTCATCAAAATCAGCAAACCAGAAGAGCCCTTTTAGACCTAACATTTTGCACTGATGATTTTTTCAAAAATGGCTCTATTAATTTTGATTAAAATTGTTATATCTATGTAAAATTTAATGGGCTTCAACATCATGTTGGTTTCATTCTGATTGAAATAGTCGGACAGGTCTTAAATGTCGCATTTTCTCCTTTTAAAACACCTTTACTTTTGTAGATTAAAAACAAAAACATTAACCATATCATCATATTAACATTGATAAAAAACAGCTAAATATACAAAAAATAATTTGACGAACAACAAAAGGAGAAAAGAGAAAACATATTTTGGGAGTCATTTTTTTTCGAACATAAAATTAGAAATATTGATATATAATATACCGTTGGAAAGGTGAATATTTTAGAAGAAAAATTATCTTATTATCAAAGTTGTGGAAGATTATATATCTTATAGAAGTTGACGAATCGGGCATAAACTTAGGTGATTATTGTACCTAACCAATTTATATTGTTACATTATTTCATCCAATGCATATTTTTCTAATGAAACAATATAATTCTTTTTAAAAAAATGTACTTCTCTAACTTCACTTAATAATTCTTCAATTGTTTTTAACAACGGAGGTAAGTGAAAGTAGTGTGTTGCCCGCACCAGATTTTTTCTACTATCCAATACATACTTATTACACCTTTATTTTTCACATATTGCTTGGTATATAATTGTTAAGCTTAATGAACCCCAGAACCTTGATTCTGCGCTTCGGCCATATTTAAACCGGTTTCCGTTAATGACTTGCAATTTTTCTGAACGAGAAAATCCGGATGTCTTAAGCATCTTTCTTCTGATCTCAATTTACAGAATAAATTGACGTGCCGTCGGTCTTATGTAGGTGTTTTCTAAAATCTAATGATGGATATTTTCAATCAGTCTTTTGTCAATAAAACTGTTATGTATTTAAATTAATGTATTGAAGTTTTCAAAAAGAGCAAACATTTTAATAACAGTATCTCAAAAATGTCAATGCCTAAGCCGATGACATAGCGATCTACAGTAGCTCGATGAAGATTGAGACAGCTGTGCATCAGGCGGAGTTGGCTTGCAATGAGATTATAAAAAAGCTGGAGAGACTAAATTTTATAGTTAATCCCAACAAGATTGGCTATATTATTTTTTCTTTCCAGAAGAATAAGCGCCCGCTACCGAAGACCTACGAGGTAGAGGGAATCAAAAACCAGCCGGCCAATAGGATAGTTTACCTGGGCATCACCCTAGACAGGCACCTAACATTATCTAATCACTGCCTCAAGAAGATTAGATCGGCTAGGACCAAGTCCTATGGACTAAATCATATACTAACGTCGCCGAATCCATCCCTCCGCCTGAAAATCTTAATCTATGAATCATTAATTAGACCGGCCCTCCTATACGGAGCACCAATGCTAACTAATGTCTCACCAACAATAGCAAAAAAATTCCAGTAGTTTCAAAATGGAGTAATGAGACGAATAGTGAGGCATACTTCTCTACAGAGGATGAAGACAGACCAAATACACGATACCTTCGAACTTCCGGATGTCACAGAGTACATCTTCGTGCAAACTTTCTTTACCGATTGTAGGCCGATATACTTCTTCCCTTCCAACCTTTGCGTTTGCGTCGCCTAGTATTATCTTGATGTAATTTCGCAGTAACTTATAGTAAACCGATTCTAGTTTTTCATAAAATTCGCATTTTACTTCATCATAACTGTCAGCGGTGGGAGAATGAATGTTTATAAACGCGATTTTAAACCAGCGACCTTGAAAGATAGCAACCGATATTCTTTCACTAAAGAACTGAACGTCCCGTAATGCGAAAAGAAATCTATTCCTAATCAGAAACCCGGTACCTAAACAGTAATTATCGCCCCCCCCCCCGTACCAAATAGTATACTTTCCTTCTGTTAACGAACCCTTTCCTGGCCAGCGAACCTCTTGTAATGCAACGATATCTAATTGGTACCCTTTAACTTCATTCACTACCGATTTTAACCCACCTGCCGTATTTAAACTTCTAACGTTCCACGTCCCTATTGTTAGATCTCTAATTTTCAACTTGAGCCATAATTCCCCTGAAGCAGTCCCCACCGGAGAACCTAACGGGGGACTAGTTTACCTCCGGATAATGAGCGTTTCACCTCAGAGGAATCCATGACTGTTAGTGGTATTTTGTGAACTAAAATATGTGAGTAGAGCGTGTCACCTACGTCACACCCAACAGGCCGCTCTCATTGTTGGTCAGCGAGTCCATCGGACTTAGCCGAGAGGAGCTTCCGAAGAAATTCCACCGACCATCCCCACATCCGCCATCCGTGGGACGCTCCCCAAACGCGGTAATGAGATCTGCTCGAGGTTCTCATGATATTAGTAGCATTAATCCCTAACATTTAAAGTATATTGAAAAGTGGCCGTGTGGTTGGAAAAATATATTCTTAGAAATATATAACAGTAGACAATGTAAAAAACAGAATGATTATTTTAAACAACATTTCTTTGGACTCAGGTGACCTAAATATGAATAAATTAAGTGGGAAAGTAAAAAAAAACAATTATTGTTTAGAAATTAATTAAGCAAATAGGAGTTCAATGTACTTTGGAGGTTAAAACAGTTACATATGTATATTTCCCTAAGTATTTAGGTTTTTGTCGCCTTAAATCTAGTTGAAATCAACTTTATTATTTATTATTGTTATTTGTTTTATCAACATTAAGACACTTCAATCATTAGGGTTATTTTAGCCCTGAATTAAAAATACAAAAAAAAACTTCTCTTTTTGCAGTTAATCTATTTTTTTTAAAATATATTATGTTCATACATTTTATTCTACTAAAAAACAATTTCAGAGGGCTAATCATTTCAAATAAACAAAATTGAAGGTACTTTGAACAAAGTAATATTTAATATTCGACATTCAAGGCCTAACATGTTATTTTAATGAGAAAAAAAATATAGCAATGCTTATTTAATTACACGTGAACATATCGAGTTAACAGTTGTTGTTTTTTTTACAATGTTTTTGTAACCATTGTTTTTTATTTATTTCACGTCACTTAATTTAATTTGGATAAGGATCTTTAACGAATATCCGACATCATAAAGGCTCTGGACTACTATTTTACACCTCTGTAGGACGACATGACCAAGGATTTTCTACTCCCTGTAAAAAATCCTGTGGCCATCTGGCGGGTTTGAACCTGCTATTTTAGGCAAAGAAGGCTGTTATGCTGGCCACTACACCATAGGTGTCCCCGGACTGGTGACTAAAATAAATTTTATGTTTGGGCAATTGAACGAATTGAGAGGTAGTTTAAGGGAAGAAATTTTGCATTAAAGTCCTTTCGGACTATTTCAATGAGGTTTCGACTATTCAATATTAATGAACATATATGATACATTTGCATAACAAATTTAATCTTAGTAGCTGTTTTCGAGAAACTTGTAAAAAGACCTGATAATACAGTAAAATTAGGTTTTAACTCAAACATACAAAAACAAAGCTGAAAACTGCCATAAATTCGCACAGGCTCGGAAATAACATTTTACACACCCTCCGCAGGACGTAAACCAATGCAGGTGCCATCAGCCGGGTTCGAACCTAAAATTGTTCTGCATTTTATTTTAATATATGATAATTATTACAGAATCAAAAATCGATGAAAATTCGATCCCTTCCTTAAAAACGCTGCAGATTATTACAAAATGGTTTATTCTTTCCAAATAACTATATTAGGGTATAACTGTTTATAAAGCTCTTTGAAGGCAATTAATTAATATATAAAGCAGTTAATTATTCGAAGGAAAAGGTGGAATAATCAACACGGTTAATTTCAAAACGATATATCTTTGCTATTCCTAAACCGATTAAAATGATTTTTTTTTTCGTTTTTGTAGAAAATAAATAAACAAGCGTATAGTTAAAAACCAGTTATAATGTTTTATCTATCATCAAAAACAACTGAGTTATGGGCGTATATATAGGCAATATTTCAATTTATTTTTTTTATTCCTGATCCTTAAACTCAATACAATTTTTTCCTTTTCTTAAAAAATAACTTAAGGCGTATTATGGGTAACATTCAATTGTTTTTCTTTTTTAATCATTATTCGCGGTCTCTTGGTTAAAAAACACTAATAATTTTTTCTCTATCTTCAAAAAATAACTGAGCTATTGAATTGAATCGTGTTTAATCGGCCGCCATTTTAAAGGATATCAACGTGGTAGAATTAGCGTTGGATGCGTTAGTATATTTCAAAAAAAAGAAAAAGTTACGGAGAAAAGCCGCGGAAGGCGTACGGCACAGACGGCTCACAAATGTTTTTTTTTTTATTCGATATTCTGATTCTTCGTATCTTGAAAGTATCCTTCATGTGAATTCATAGTCATCTTAAATATATTTCAGTTTTATGGGATTTCTGTTTTGTTTTGCGCTGGACTTACCACAAACACACGGACTCGCAGACACACACCCACACAGTCCTTTGGACTCAGGGGCCCCTAAAACGTGTATTTCCGTTGAAAACTGGATTTCGAAAATTTTCACGATCGCAATACTTTCCCTTACTATATATTTCATATATAGGTAAGTGAAAGTAATAATTCTCATATTTATTTTAACAACGTAGGCACTGAAAGTCGTGTGTTGCGTACACGAGCCTCAAAGCTTTCATTCTCGAGTCTTTTTTTTTTACTACACTACCTCCATGCACGGCCGTTGGTCCGGAAACAGTACGAGTATATGTACTCAACCCAACACTCTTCATAAACTGTAGAGACACAGTTATTTTTTCTCTTTTTGTAGAAGAATCTTTTGAATTTACTAAAGTTTCATGCAAGATATTCTTCTAGCCAGGTTTCAACTTTTATCTTACCAGCCATTTTGCTTATTTTTTTTTTTTTAAACCAATGTTCATCCCTTCCTCTGCTCTACCATTTATATATAAAACATGGAAACTTCTACATCCCTTCTTTTGATCAAGGTGCTTGGAGACAACTTTTAAATCTTCTCATAATACCCTTTCGCAATCTGTATATTCTGTAAAATTATGAAAAGATTTTGATAAGTTTCCTTCATTATAGGCAACAAACATTATAACTCATTAGAGATCTAATAACATTTAAATGTTTACATTCACCGAATCGTTTATTAAATTTGAGTTTTTAACGGAAATCAGTTTTACCGTCCCTTAAGTCCAAATGACCAAGTCCCGTAAAATGGTCTTAGCTTATGTGGTAAGCCTCGCTCCAAAACTAACAGCTTTACGAAAATTAAATTACATACAAGAAGGTAATTATATGAAAGGGATGTTTATAACAATTATTTTACCAAAATTAACGGACCGGAAGATTCACTTTATTAAGAATGGTTTTGCACTTTTTAACGATTTTCTCTAAAACGGTTTATATGATTTAAATTAAACTCACTGTGTTGTTGCAAAATTATATAGGCTTTATTGTCAAGTAAGTTTTATATTCTTTGAAATAGTCTGGAATGAGTTATTAATAAATAAATTATTGAAAAACTTTTCATGATTGGCCCGAGTTATATATTTTAATTGAGATTAGACGATAATATTTTATATTTATAATTTAACAACAAACTAATATCAACTTAGTATCATTCAAAGAAAGGAGCTGCGTGTTCTAGTGGATAGAGCGCTAATCTGGGTTCGAATCCCGGCTGAGACAGAATATTATTTATTCTGTTAATTCAGCCGGGGGGCGACCCAAGGGTATGGATACCCTCCTGGGGCAGACAAAGTCTCTTTAAAATAGCTACCCAAATGGGGGAAAAATCTTGGCGGCTGAGCGTGATCAAGGCCTAATCGCCACATTGCACGGCCGTTGGTCTAGAAACAGTACGGATCTACTGAGCCCAGAGTCTTCATGGGTTGTAGAGGTTCAGGTTAAATCATTTAAAGAAATTTTTGAAAAAGAATCTAGTTTGTCCTTGAGTATTACAGTAATTACTTTTATGTAATCATTGCTAATTTAAATATTATGCATACGTATTGTGAACTACAGAACGATCACAATTATATCACTCAGCCACTTAAAACTAACCTCCCCTCTAACGATTTTCAACTTACCTGCTCTCTCTCTCTTAAAGAAAATCCGACAAAAAAGGCCTGCATTTCTATAAATTTAGCTAGGTATTGTATTTTTATAAATCATAAGGTAGGATAACATTTTTATAATTTTTTTTTATTGATATTTATATTCCACTGTACGTATACTAGAGATACAATAAGTAAAAGGGCTAATTCACGCTTATGTTCTTGAAAATGTCTAGTAAGGAAACAACCCAGCGGTAGCACTCCAATATCATTTTAATTTAGTAGGTCTCAAGGCCATCATCTTTTCGATCGCCTCTGAGGGCTGTCAGGAATAAATGTGAATTATAAGTTACGGACAAGGGGATTCGTGTGGTTTAGGAGTTTAGAATTAAAAGAGATATATTTGTTTCGGGAAAGGTCTGCAACAAATGGAAAATTAAGTTCATTATGGATGATTTTATTCGTGACTAAATAAACAGCATTTTTCTAAGGATTTTGGATTGTGAGGATTGAATGCGGGAGGAATCAGATGTTTTGGTTGACTACATCATCGAACATACATCTAGAAATATTTTATAAATAAAGAAATAACCGATGGAAAACTTTTATTATACTAATATTACAATTTTAGCTTATATACTAATTTATTTTTCATGAATTTTAGTTTTTACAACATTCATCGCAAATAGTTTTCATCGGTTATTTATTTTTTATGAATGGAAGCAGGCCTAAAACCAAACGTAGCATTCATAGAACAAATAGTTGAAACATTAGATATATTCTTATATTAAATAAAGTTCTTCCATTTATGTAATTTTTAGGGATCATAGTAATCAATAATATGTTTATTATTAGTCACTTTATATTACCTTTTACAACTTTGTGTATCAGATAATATTTTTTCTAAAATCTTTCTCTTTCCAACGGTATATTACTGTTCTTATTATCAAAAGACCAAAAATTACACTAAAAAATAATTTTGCCCCTTTATCCTTTAGTTGTTAATCAAATTCATCCAACTTGTATTTTTAGCTGTATTTAATCAATGTAATTAAGTTTATATGGTTAATCTTTTGGAATGTACGAAATCAGAGTTTAGTTTAGAGGTGGTCATTAAAAAAAAACCTGATATCCTGGACATATTTATCACCTCACAAATTTCCTCCTCCCAAACCACAATCAGATCATTGAACGACCTTTCATCAGATCATAGCCCGGTTTTGCTTTCCTTACATTCCAGTTTTGTTCCTCAACCCCTTCCACCTACATTGATCAATGGACGAGTAAACTGGGACATATTTCGACTTGACCTGGAAAAGCAAATTGGACTTGAACACCCACTCAAGACAGACAATGATATTGATACAGCTGTTAAAAAACTGACTGACTCCATAACTTGTAGTATAATTGACAACACAAAGACCACCAAAATTAATGACACTCAACATACAGATCTGCCACAGCACATTCGATTCTTAATAAAGGAAAAGCGCAGAGCGAGATCGAAGTGGCATAAAACTCGATACCCAGCTGATAAAACTTATTATACCAAACTAACTAACAAACTCAAGTCGGAAATAAAAACATACAAAATTTACTCAGATTTACTGAAAACCTTACTACAACAGACAAATCATTATGGACAACCACAAAAAAACTACTTAAGTTCAAAGACTGTAACCATCCACTCCTGACTGAAAACCAAATCTGGACAAGAACTGACGAAGAGAAAGCCCAGAGATTCGGACAACATCTTTACAATACTTATACTCCACATCCAGAAATCCTTAACCCCAATAACCTTAAAATAATAGAAGAAGACCTAACTATTCCCCTCCAAATGACCCTTTCACCTAAAGCTTTCCATCCTTCTGAAATATCCAATATCATTCACAGATTACCTGCCCGAAAAGCTCCTGGCCATGACTTAATCACTTCCTATATCTTGAAGCATCTCCCTCAAAAAGCCATTCTATTCCTTACCTACATCTATAATGCCGTACTCCGTACTACTTATTTTCCTGCCTCCTGGAAATTGTCCATAGTAAAAATGATTCCTAAACCCAAGAAGTCACCTGAAAATCCATCTTCCTACCGTCCCATTTCTCTTTTATGTATAATGGGTAAAATTCTAGAAAAACTCCTTCTGAAACGTATATATCCAATCCTTGATTCCCATCATATTATTCCAGATAATCAATTCGGTTTCCGTACATCTCACTCCACTATCCAGCAATGTCATCGTGTGGTTGATGTTGTCTCCTCTGCGTTGGAGCGCGGATTGTACTGCACGGGAGCCTTTCTCGATGTAGAACAGGCCTTTGACCGAGTCTGGCCCCTGGATTGCTTTACAAGCTCCGTCTATTCCTCCCTCCTACCTATTTTCTTATTATCCAGTCCTACCTCGCTAATAGATCTTTCAAAATAAATCACAATAGTTCCTATTCCTCCCTGTTTTCTCAATCTGCTGGTGTTCCTCAAGGCAGCATCCTAGGACCTGTTCTTTATACAGTCTATACAGCTGATATTCCAACCCATCCTAACACATTCCTTTCTACCTATGCTGATGACACGTGTGTGCTATCAGTAGATAATGATCCAGTTACTGCCTCCCACACTCTTCAATCCCACATCCGAGACCTTGAAGTATGGTGCCAGAATTGGAGGATTAAAATTAATTCTAACAAATCCCACCAGATAACCTTTACCCTTCGTCGTAAACCAATGACTTCCTGCCCTACAGTATCCTTTAATGACACTCCACTAGCCCCTGTTGAACAGATTCGATACCTAGGAATCCACCTTGACAAACGTCTAACTTGGAATCCCCATACAAGACTTAAACGACAAGAAACTGCCCGACGTTTTCGACTACTTCATCACTTACTGGACAAACGCTCCAAATTTCCACTTAATTACAAAAGACTCATTTATATGACCATCATAAGACCGATATGGACTTACGGAGTAGAGCTATGGGGCTCTACTAAACCATCGAATTCCTCTCGTATCCAATCCTTACAATCCAAAATCCTTCGGAAAATCCTCAATGCTCCTTATTTTGTCACAAACACACTCATTCATAAAGACCGTAATATTCCATATGTTGCTGACTTAGCCCGAACCAGGTACCATTCCTTCCATGAAAAGCTCCATTCCCACTACAATCCATTAGTTTCAATCCTTGCTTCCTCTTCAATCCCTGATAATCCTCCGAGGCGTCTGAAAAGAAGATGGCCACGGGACCTTCTAGTTTAGAATGTTTTTAGAGTGCTGCCACTGGGTAGTGTCTCTACATGTATTTCATGACAGTTTTACATATTCCACCACATTTACTAGATGTATTTTTATTTAATACAGTTGTAAATATCAATAAATATGTTTAAAAAAAAAAAAAAAGTTTAGAGGTGGAAAATTTAGAATATCGGCATTTAAGCCCTGTCAAACTATTTTAATCAGAATGAATATGTCGTATTTAATCAAAATCGTTATACATAAATGAAAGTAAAAGCAACACATTATAATAGAAAGGATTTAACTTGAATGTTTAATTTCTCCCAGTTATCTGTTTTTACCAACTAAGGTAATATCTTTTTCTTTTTCGTAATATGTACTGTAACGAAAAATTCGTAATAAGGGGCTATTAAGCCGGAAATATGTGGAATACTTCAAGAGCCCGGTGTAACACAACTGGGAATTTCCAAAGCCCAGATCTTCTCTTGATATCCTGTTAAGAGTTCCTTATGGAATAGTCAGAATCTTGATGAGGAAAAAAACTTTCTATTGTTTTGATCGATAGCTCTAGCAATTTAGGTTTAGAATTGCAAAATACGCTAATCTATACTTAAGAAGGTTAGAGAAATGAAGATTATATAATATTGAGATGAGTCAAAAATCAGATGAAATCTATTTACTTTTTTATTAAATTTGTCCGACTCTTATGGCATTCGCTACGAACAGTTACCGTACGGAAAGTCTTAGAAGCTCCTTCATATAACTTATTGGACAAGATGAAATATAGATATGTATTAATTAAAACGAGATATCTTCACTAACATCATATTTTCGTTCAATTTATTTTTATAGAGCAAAGTGGCAGCAATAAATACTGGCATTTCCTAATCTATTCATACATAAAAGCCATCACTTGGTCCTTATCCAAGACGTGCGTTAAACGTTGAACGTAAATCAACACTGCGCTACACGACGAGAGTAGAGGAAATTGATAGCTTTACATCTGTGATAAGTCGGCGACAGTGAATTATTGTACATAGTCATACACTTTCAACGTATTATAATAAATATACAATTACCGTGTTTTCTATATAACTTCGTCATTTATTTACTATGTAACTTTTGGTATAAAAATTGAGATTCTAAAATTTAAAAATACGTTTTCATAAGGTGTATATTAAAATGTTTGTATTAATATATCTTTATCACTTAGTTCTGTACATTAAAAAAATAAATAAAATTTAATGATATTATTGGATTTTTTAAAGTAATGTTAAATAAAAAATAAAATTATGCTTTTCTCTCTCCCTCAAATTTCGTGAACTTTCAGAAGCACTCGCTTTCACGTATTTTTGCTTTCCTCTTTTCTCACCGCGACCTTCACATACCTTCATTGTTAGAGGTATAAATTAAAATTTTAATATTTATAACCTCTACATAATATCTCAGTTTGTGTTGAAACTACTTACTTACTTATACAGAAGTTCCAACTAGGATTGCCTAGGACGGCCAAGCCAATCCTCCTCCTGAAGACCCCGGCCCGCCATTTCCTTTTCCACTCCGCATATCTACCTACTCCTAGGTCGACCTCGTTTCCGCCTTCCCGGTGGCTTCCAATCCAAAACTCGGTTTGGCCATCGTTCGGTAGACATTCGTTTTATATGGCTGTACCATCTTAGCCTTCGCTTGTTTACGGACCCAGGAGCCTCCATCCTGTCCCGAACAACCTCATTTCTAATTCGGTCCATCCTTGTGAAACGTAGACATCTTCTCCAAAAGTCCATCTCCACAGCTTGGACTTTCGAGTAGAGCTGTCTAGACATTGTGCACATTTCCGGTGAGTAAGTAAGGTTGGTTCTACGATGGCATAGTAGATTCTGCTCTTATTTTCTTTTAAAAGAAGGTCATACCATAGAACAGGAAGGAGCATCCGCATGACTTTTCGGGCTTGTTCTACCTTTCTTCTTACGTCGATTTCGGAGTATCCAGTGGAGTCGAAGTATGATCCGAGATATTTAAATTCATCTGAATTATTACACAATGGTTAATTATTTCCAAATAACTTTTTATAGAACTTTTTATATAGCTGTTGAGAGGATATTAAATAATATGAAAAGCAATAAATAATTTTAAAAAAAATGGTCGATTACAAAGTTTCATTACTAAAAATAATTAACCAAAAGTCTTCTAAGTTATTTTCACTTTACCCGATATTTTAATTTTTTTTTTCGCTCTGGTTACTGATCCCTTGCTAGGTAAGGATAAAATGCACCCTAGGTACTAGATGGGCCAATAGGGTTGCTGTGGTAGAAGTTAAAAAAATTAGAAGAAATGGCTTTCATTTCAGCAACGTCTGGTTCATTGTGCTGCTGCTGCAAGATATTCTTGCTTTTCATCAAAGCTGAGTATTAGCTCTAAAAATGTTGGTGGTTTAGTTGCAGGCTTGGTAAATAAAGCTCACAATCGACAAAAAAAAAACAACAACGTTATTCCGAAAAAAAAACAACTTTCACAATGAGTTTATAACACCTTCATATTCGATAAAAATGACTGCATTGTTGTTAAAATCAATTTAAGAATTTTAAAATAAGCTGGAAAAAAATTAACTGTATCATTTTATTAGTATTGATAAAAAAACGGCTAAATAAACAAGTTGAATGAATTTGATAACCAACTAGAAGAGAAAAAAGGAAAATTGTG
The DNA here is from genome assembly GCA_023052935.1 of Piezodorus guildinii. NCBI lineage: Eukaryota > Metazoa > Arthropoda > Insecta > Hemiptera > Pentatomidae > Piezodorus > Piezodorus guildinii. The sequence continues at coordinate 140,482,316 of CM041293.1, forward strand.
TTTTTTGAAAAAAAAAAAAATTCTAACCTAAGAATAGTAATAAATATGTATAATATACTGTTGGAAAGCTGAAGATTTGAAAAAAATAATGTTATCTTGGATACAAAGCTAGGAAAAATAATGTAAAGTGACGAACAGGGATAAACTTCTGTGATTATGTTACATAACAATTTTATATTGTTATATTATTTAATCTAAAACACGTTTCCAACAAAATAATACAATTCTGTAGAATATTTTTAATTCTATTTCATAGTTCTTAAATTAATTTTATCAAACAAGTTAAGTGAAAGTTGTGTGCTTCGCGCACCAGATTATTTTAATTAATGTTAACATTGGCTTAATTTAATATGATTTTTATTATTAATTTCCTTTTTTTAAATGAATTATTTAATTAATTCTTCTATTGATTAAGAGCGGTTGGATACATTGCAGGTAAAAGTCCTGTTATTGAAATAATATTTCCAACCTATAAAAAGCCTCCCTATAATTAGATGAAATAATATTCTCTATAATATTGATTAAATTATTGAAACACATCTTGATTTTTAACATAACATATAAAGTAAAAACAAAGTAGTTGTGGTAGCTGAGAAAACTCATAAATAATATGCACCAATAGTTTGTTCATGAATTAAAGTAAAGTTAACCCATTATATATTTTTTATCTTTGCATGATATATTTTATCTACCCAAACTGATTATTTTGAAATAATAATTTTTTTTTTTTTTTTAGATTCTGTTGTTTTAGAAGACTGGATCCAAAAACTACTGAGGTATAAATATGTGTGGATATCTATGATCTTAGCTGTAGTCGTGACTACTGTTCTATGCATCCTGTACATACCACGTAGTCAACATCAGGACGATACTGATGGTAAATATAAAAATGTTTATCTAAAACATCTTTTAACGGTGTAGGTATAAATTGAAAATAAATATGTTTATTATTTAAAAAGCAGATATTTTAACTTTTACTTTCGTTTACCTATATATTAAGTATGTATTAGGCGAAAGCACTAAGATCAGAACAATGTTAAATATATAAAATATTAATTTTGTCTGAGTCCACCAATAGCCAAGACTCACAAAACAGTTTGTATGCATGTGGGATTGTAATAATTGAGCAAAAAAACAAAATATGTTCAAATCTGAAATATTATATTCAAGATAAGTATGTGCCACAGGTGGTGCAGAAACTATTAGCGGTATCAAAACTGACTGAATACTCTGAGTTTAGGCCTTTTTACTATTTTCTTGAAAACAGCTACAAAGATTAAATTTGTTATGCAAATGTATCATATATTTCCATTAATATTGAATAGTAGAAACCTCATTGAAATAGTCAGAAAGGACCTAAATGCAGAATTTCTTCCCTTAAACTACCTTTCAATTCGTTCTATTGCCTATTCATAAAATTTATTTTAGTCACCCGTCAGGGTACACATATAGTGTAGTGGCTAGCATAACAGCCTTCTATGCCCAAAATCGTAGGTTCAAACCCGCCAGATGGCCCTAGAATTTTTTACAGGGAGTAGAAAATCTGTTGTCATGCCGTCCTTCAGAAGTGCTGTAAAATAGTACTCCAGAGCCTTTATGATGTCGGGTACTCATTAAAGATCCCTATCCTAATTAAACCTGGATAGGCAAAATTTAGGACCCCATTATAGCTTAGTCCAATTAGACACAGTTGCATAAAGTGACGTTAAATGAATAAACAAGTTTATTTTAAATTATTTTTAAAGATTTAATGCTAAAGTGACTGTGACATATTGTGAAATTAATTAATAAAATTACTATGTGGAAAAATGGATACAGAAATAATGAAAATGTTAAAATCAGAATTCAACTTTAGAGAACTTCAGGAAGGAATAGCAGATATATCAAACTGTATTTTTTGTTTGAAATATTTAAATACCAAATTAGTATCCAAGAGAATGGGAAGAAGTTTTGTCTGAAAGCAATTGTTTTCAGTACATTTCAATATGTTTTATTTCTGAGATTAAAAAATATATTCAAAATAAAAATACCAGAAATGATATTGAATGGCGATAATTTGTTAGAAAATCATTAGTTTTCTTGAAAAATATTAAAAGAATAATAATTTAAGAATTTAGGAAGAGCTTCAAGAAGACATAAGAAAACATGAATTTTATAATTCATGAATTCGTAAAAATTATTAAATTAACTTCAATAAAAGGAGCATTGAAAAATATTTTGGATTAAAACCAATATATAAGATACTTATACAAAACTTTGGTCGTTTCAGATGCTCAACTTCCATACAATTACTCAATGCGTCTTAGGACGAGGCCAGAATGGTTTTCCACAAAACCAGAAGTCAACTGTGATCCTCTTCTCATCCGCCCTGCCAAATTTGTCATCGTGTCGCATACAGTCACAACGAATTGTTACCAACAAATCAACTGTGAAAATGTTATGAAAGAAATACAGCAGTATCATCTAAAAATAAATTATTGTGATATAGGTTACAACTTTGTCATTGCTGGAGACGGCTATATTTATGAAGGCAGAGGCTGGGGAAAATATGGCGCCCACACTTACGGCTTCAACTGCGACAGTGTCGGAGTTGCATTTTTGGGAAATTACAATTTACAGCACCTTCTTCCTAAAATGGAAGAAGCCTTCCATCTGCTTATCGAAGAAGGATTGAAGCTCGGAGAAATATCTGAAGATTACAAACTCTTCGGGCATTCTCAAGTCAGAGGCTCAGACAGTCCTGGTGTTAATGTGATGGAAAAATTAAAAAAATGGGATCATTGGTCTGAACCTACGACAGAAGATCTTATGTGTACATAACAATAAAAGGATTTTTGGCAGAATTTAATTATTTAGAAGTGATGATCTAACATTGCAGTGTTGATTATTTGCTTTTTAAATACAAAATATATATGAATGTGGCTTGTTGTAAAGGCATCCATATAGTATTAAAGAAATAATTATTCAAAATTCATAAGATGTGCAGAAAAATATACACAAATAATTATCACTAACATGTATGTTCTATAGTTCTAAGTTAGTGAAGATTACACTCAATCTTACTTCAGTAAAACGAGCAACAACCAAGTAATTGGACTGCAAAATAGATATATTTATAAATGTATACATAACTTTGCTTGTTTCAGACTTCCATTTTTAGCTAAATCAGTCATTACTCCTTCGAATGAGACTGAATTGCTTTTCAATTAAAAAAATTGTTGAATATGATCTCTTTTCACATTTGTAAATTTCATTTAAATTCTTATAATGCCAAGTTATTGATTGTATCATACCCTTTAGATACAATGAGAACGAACTATCAACGTGTTATGAAAGCAATGAAGGCACATGATGTGAATTGTGCGATGTTGATTGTCTAAAAGCAGATAATAGCTACATTTATGAGAGTAGAGACTGAAAAAATTATATAATGCTTACACCTACAGCTTCAATCTGAGTTGAATTTTTGAGAAATTAAAATGAACAACTTTAGATTTTTCAAAAGATGTAAGTATCTGTTTCAATTGCTGGAGAAGGGGAGATTAGAAATGAAAGAAAATGCTCAGGATCACAAACTCTTTGGCAATTCTAATTTAAAATGGAAAGGGGGAGGGTTTAAACTGCTAAAGTTCTTCATGAATATTATCATTATAATGTTGATTTAACTTAGTTATTTGTAAATTAAGTGTTAAAATGACTTACTAATAAGTTTCTTTTTAAATAATAAGACTTTGTATATAGAATTTATACTCCATGCTTAATAGCTCTTAGGAGATAGTGAAAGAAATATAGAATTTATTTAGGTTATTGTATTGGCTGATAGTTGGGCCAATTATAATTAATTTTGTTTAAGCATGTTGTGATATACAGTAATGTAATTGTATTGACTGATATTAAATACTGTAGATTTTATTTTTTTAATAGTGTTTATATTAAGACATTTAACACATTTGTTCATAAAATATTCTATCTGCCTAAGGAACTTTAACCTTTCAATCAAATTATTATTGTTTTCAAGAACTTAGTATGACTATGATTAAAAAAAATCATGTTATGATTTTTTCCCTTTTATTCCAATAAAAGATGATTGTCAATATTTGATTTCAATAAATTAATGGATTAGAGATTAAAATATTTAAAAATATAGAAAATAAGTATTCAGTAATGAAATTTATATTTGTATGTATTATAAAAATATTGCTTTCAAAATTGTATTGCGTCCTTTTCTTTGACCCACGACTGAACTTATTTTTCAAAATTATAATTCCTCAAATTCAAAGACTTCTCTTGTTTCTCGAAATTCGGTTAGTAATGCCACAGGCTAGTGGCAACTAAAACATAAAATTTTTTTTTTTATTGTGTTTGTGGTGACCCAGTATAATGTTTATTTGTAATTTTTTATTTTAGATCTGGATAAATTTAGTAAGAGATTCATAATTCAATATTTAACATGTAAAAAAATTAAATTTTTAATATTAAATTATGTTTTAACTTATATCCACCTGCCAAGTATCATTATGGCATTTTAATTCCGTAATAATTGTAGCTTTGTATTTATAATAAAAACACATTTGATTAAATACAAATATCTCATTAATGTAAAATTGAAATCTTATTTTTGTTTACTCTTATTATTTTTAAAATAATTTTTTTAAGTTATATTTGAGTATTCTTCAGAAATGATGTAATTTCCACAAACTATTGTCTACGAAAATTATAGTATCTTTTAGCATTTAAATATTGTAAGTAGTATTGAATATGCAGTAGGTTTGTTTTCTTCACAAATGTTTAGATTTAACCGTGATTATTAAATACTATTTCAAAAATTAAAACAAAATAAAAGAAATATTATGTCTTCGGAATGCCATTTGAAATTTATTCTTTCAAATATAATAAAATAAAATATATATATATATATTTTATAAGAAAATATAATCAATGAAAAAGTTTGTAATCGGTAGTAGTTTTTAAATAATTCTATACTAAGGTATTTTATTTTTATAAAGAAAATTTGTTTCAATGCTGAAAGATTTTTTTACTATTTTTTTTTTCAATAAAGAATTGATTACTTGAACTTTTTGTTTTGTTTTTCATTAATCCAATCCCTATTATATATTAAATAAAATAAATACTTATTATTAAAATATTACACCTTTCTAAAAGACCTAAATCAAAAGATGGTTTGAAATTATTGTTGGTATTATGAATACCATTAAGAATGTGTGTCTTATAGTATCTTAACTAAGCCTTTTAAAATGCTTGGGACTACTATAGAAACTGGCATAGAAGTAATACATAAAATGCTCTAAATAAAAATATCTATATAAATAAGAATTCATGCATAATATAATGATAAAAAAAGGTTATAAAAAAACTGCATTAAGGTCTCTTAAGAATAATTTTTAGAAATGACAAATAAAATTCATGTTTGGCCAAAAAAACAAATTAATTAATTTAAATGTGTATATATATATATAATTTGTGTGAATATTTAGCTATGGGTTTATTGTTTTTTCTTAATCATGAAAGTAAATAACAATGTACAAGTTTTTACCAAAATTCTGACCACTATATATATATATATATATATATATATATATATATATATATATATAAAAATTAGGACATAGACAGGATTTTTGTATTTTGTAAGGGTATAGAAAAAGTCAGGAGGTTGAAATATAATTTAAGTTTTACAAAAGTTCTATTTCCTCACTGCTTATTTTTTTAGAGATCTGGTGGATCAGTACACTTTTTTTGTTCTGATTGGAATCTGTTGGATCCTGTATCCTGTGCATGATCTACCTGATCCCTAAACTGTGAGGGAGCAGACCTTATAAATAAAAAACAAATTTTAAAAATATGTATATATAGACACACATAAAATATAGCTCCAATGCATGAGTTTTTATTTTTGGGTAGGTTGCTGAGTCAAGAATCACTAAAAGCCTAGGAGTTCCCCTTGATACTAATTAAATGCTCCAATTCAATAAAGTAGTTCTGGGTAGTTCTACAATGAACCAAATATTAAAACAAATTTATTCCAAGATTAATAGCTAAGCAAGGGAAGGCATGATCCAGCAACTGACCCCAGTTTTCTTATCTTAACTTTAGTAAAATCTTTTTGCTTTCTAAACCTAGAATTCTCAGACATAATTTTAACTGGTTATTTCAGATCTTCAACCATCTCTTAATTTTACATTGAATCTTCGTTCAAGACTTCAGTGGTCGCCTTCGAAAAAAACATTAGATTGCGACGATTTGAAAATATATCCAGCAAAGTATGTAGTTATTGGTCATACTGTCACACCGCCTTGCAAAAATCCTATCAGTTGCCAAACGACAGTAATCAACATTCAGAGTGATCACATCAGTAAAGGTACTGTGATATCGGGTATAACTTTCTCATCGGAGATGATGGTTACATATACGAAGGCCTAGGTTGGGGAAAATATGGTTCTCATACTTATGGCTTCAATTGTGATAGCATTGGCATTGCCTTTATCGGAAACTTTAATTTGGACGTTATCTCTGAAAGAATGATCCAGATGTATAATCTGATAATTGAAGAAGGTTTGAAATTGAATGAATTGGATCAAAACTATAAACTGATTGCACAGAAACAAGTGATTTCAGTCGCAAGCCCAGGGATCAATATTGAAGAAGTTATGACGAAATGGAGTCATTGGTCTTTAGTCAATGCCAGTGATTACTTATGCAGCTAGTGAATTTGAGTGAGTATAAGAAATTCAGTTTAATTATTTGTTTTTATTGAAAAATGCTGTTTGTACTTGTGACTATGCTTTAATAAAAAGAAAAAGTACTATGATTTTTTAATTTAAGATACCAGTCTCTATAATATGTTTATCTTATAGGACAGTAACAATGAAGAATATCAAAATATTGACATGCAAAAAGAAAAAAAAAATCATTAAATAATAACAATTAATAATTATTATCATAATAATATATACAAATTTGTAAACTAATGATTATACATAGTTGAATGGTGGAAAATTCAGAATGAAATTAGTTTGGTTTACAGTCAAAAAGAGAACAATGAAATAGTCTTTATCTATTAATTGCTTTGCCAATGTTTCGAACTATTGGGTTGTGTCACATGAAATGTCTATTTTCAAGGTAAAGGATTTTTATTAAAAATACGATATGAAAACAAGATAATTTTATTCAAGTATTTACCTTCTTTTTCTACACATTTTTCCAACGTGACACAAACTTTTTTATCCCTGAACTGAAAAACTCTAAGCTTTGAAGTGAAACAAAATCTGAAAATGCACTTTTCACTTGATCATTTTCAAAAAGTTTTCCTTTGACGAAGTTGTCTAAATTCCTGAACAGGTGGTAATCTGTTGGAGACAAGTCGGGAGAATATTGTTCAATTGTATATTGAACTTCGTAGCCCAGTTCTTTCAATTTTTGCACGGTATGTTTTGAAACATGCCGCCCAGTGAGATCAAGAGGTACCTATGTATAAAGCTTCTTTACTTTCCCAATACATTTTTAATGTCTGGAAACGGTAGATGCACTTGCATTTAGTTGTGCTGGGAGTCCTTTAACTGTTGGGTAGGGGTTTCCTTCTACTTTAGGTTTGAGGACATCGTTGTCTTTTACGGACGGAGGTCTTCCTCGGGGAAAGTTTTCCAAGTCTGTATCCCCAGCTGAAAACTTAGCAAACCAATGGCAAATGGTCCGTTCATTAACACTCCCTTCCCCAAACGCCTTGCAAATATTTCTAGCGGCCTCAGCTGCTGAATGGCCGAATTTAAACTCGTACAAAAATATTACTAAAAAATTGCGTGTTTCCATGTTCATATTTGGATGTATACTAAAAAGTGGGTAATTGATTAGGAAGCTGATGTTTATAATACAAAGGTAGAGGATTAGTAACTGTTTACTTTGAATATTTAAACATTCAGAAGAAAACAACAGAGACCTGCAAAATCCTTATGTATTTCAGAAACTATAAACCAAATGGACATTTCATGTGAAACAACCCAATATATTGTAGGCCATTGTCAGTTTGCTTTCATGATCTAATTGAGCAAAAGTTTCTACTTGTTCCAGTATGGCTTTAGATCCCAATATTGCACTCAATCAGCTCTATTGAAAATCACCCAAGACCTTCAATCTCTGTAGACAAACAGAAAGTATCAATCCTGGTCCTTTTTCGGTTTTCTAGTTCTCAGAATTCTTAATCTGTGATAATTCCAAATAAGCCTTCCTCGACTATTCCATTCACTCATTGAGTTCCTCAGGGGTCAGCACTTCCACCTATCTTGTTCTCTATGTCAATGACCTCCCTCTAAATACCACCTGTATGCAGATGATATTCAAGTTAACCATTCCTTTCATCCCACCAAAATGACTATGATGGTCCAATGGCTACTAGAAGACATTCTAAACCCAAGGAATCAGCTAGAAAAGGAGAGAAAACTTCCTAAACGCTTAAATAGGGAAGTTAAAAGAGAACAAAAAATAAATAAATAAAATTCTCAAGAAGACCTGACGATGACTTAAAATGTGGAATAGAATGTTGGTAAAGCAATAAATTAAATATTTATTTATTTTATAGACTTAACTATGACTATAATTAGTTATTTTATTGTTTTCTTTTTCACCACTACCTTGACTAATTTCCTGCTACAATTTCGAAGGTTTAAAAAGAAAAAAATGTCTGTTAGATAAATGTTACTTTATACAAAAACTGTGAAAATATAAAATAATTCAATGAAAGATTTTTTATTTGATAATGATGATAGGTATTTTAAAAAAAATATTAATACAATATATTTAAATATAAATTTAAATTTTTTCTAGATTTTACTTTTATTTTGTTTTTGATTGAACTTAAATATGTACCTAATATATTAAGTTTCTATCTTTCTTTCTTTTTCATGGAATTTCTGTATGAAAAAGTAACAAATTAGTACCATATAATCCAAGATTCAGAAGAAATTATATTTAAATAATAATAATAAAAAAAAAAAAAATCACGTGCCACAACAAATCGGGAATGGCCTTGGGTCCCAGTACATAGAAGGAGATGGACTTTTTCTAGACCAATCATTGTGCAAGGATGTGAATAGGACAAGATTACCCCCAGCCATCAGGTCTTCCCTTTTGGGTAAAATATGAAAATTTAGAATTTGATCAATTAAGTACAAAATAATCTTTAAAAAAAAATAATTAAAGCAATAATGAAACTGAATCAAACCAAACAAATAAAAATAATAATAATAAGATAAATTAAAAAAAAAAAAATTAAGCCAACAAGAATTACCTCCGCTACCCATCTTTGGTCAGTGAGTCAAAGTCTATGTTTTTAATGAATTTAAGTAAGTCTGTCTTAAATTAAGAAATCATTTTGTTCCTTCTCTGGCCAATTTCTGTTTTTAGGTTTATATGCTTTTCATTAAATGAAATCTTTGCCTTTCAAATATCTTGCATCCATGAAATATGTGTTTGAAATTTTGAATTTGTCCTTCGTCACATAAGTCTGTTTGTATGATGTTAAAATGTTTAAGATAATGTTTTGTGTTTCCTAGTTTTGTGAATAGTTGTTAGTTTATAATCATTAGTGTGTATAGATGTGTAATTATGGTATGAATATATGTAAACTTAGAGACTTGGTGGAGGTCACCCATATTTGATTCCACCTTGCTACAAAATCAGATGTCATGTCCCTAATAACATAGGATAAAGGGGCTTTATCATGGAATGGCTGGATGTCACTGAAAGCAGCTTCTTTAGTGAGTTGATCGGCTCATTCGTTTTCCTTGATCACAGAGTGCCTTAACCTACTTTAAAGTTACTCTTTTCTCCATATGTTAAAGATATAACACATTGTACCTAATTTGGTCAGTCAACTGGTCATGTATGTGCATAAATTGTTAACAGTGATAAGTGCGTTGGTTTGAAGGGATTCATTTCTCATACATAAGAAAAAACCAAATATATAGACTGAATTTTAATTAAGTAATTTAAACCCATTTGGTAATGATAATGCATGAGACATTGTTATTGCAATAATAGTGTGTAACCCTGCACAGAGGCAATATCGTAACCAATGAAGGTTTACTGAGGTGTGGTTATTGCTAATTGAACAATATTGTTTAGAAGTATTATAGGTATTACAGGCATTGCTTTTGGAATCTTTCAATTATTAATTTTTTTTCTTTTAGAATTTTTGCACTTCTATATTAACACATTAAATATTTTTGGTTCAATACATTTGACTTCAAGGAAGATAATAATACTATTAATAATTCTTCAAACTTTATTATACGTTTTCAGTGGTGTTTTACCTCTCTAGTGTGCAATTCACAACTAGCAATTTTTCCAGACAAACAGTGAATTGTCTATTTTATCTTCTGTTAGTAACACTTTATGTCTGCATCTAACATATAAATGTGATCATTATGCAAGAAGGATTTATTCTATTGTATTATGTTCCATTCTTAATGTCTTATGTCTTAATTTATTTTTAATCATCTCTAACTAAATTATGAAAATTACCAACCCTGTTATTGCCTTTTTTTAAAATTTATTTTATTATTATTGTTATTTTTTTTTTTTTTTTTTATGAAATGAGAATTGATTGTATGAATTCAAAATGATTATTAATTTATAATCATCATAGTTGATTGCTTTGTAATTCTGTAACAAGGTAGTCCAGATTTTGATTAAAAATTGTTGCAAGAAGTAGACAAACCATTAATTAGTACAATAAAATTAGGTTTTAACCTGAACATCCAAAAAAAAGGTTGAAACCTGTCTGAAATTGTTCAGTGCCCTTCCCTAATTAACTGGTAAAAAGTCCCAGAGTTTTCCGTGTCGGGTTTGAAGGGGGGAGGGAGAGAATTAGAAAAAAATTCAGGTTTTTGTGAATATCTCAAAAAGTATTATCTTCATTAAAAACACTACTCTTCACAAAATTAAAATATCTTTTTTATTTTACACAATAAAATAACAAAATGCCGTTTTTCAATTTTTTGAAAAATAAAAGTTTTTACCGGTAATACTTTATCTCGGGAACCAGAGAAAGCAAAAATATCTATTACCACTCAAACTGAAGCTCATTAAATATGCCATAATGTACTTTATTTTCTTAATTTTTTTAGGAAGATTAATTTCTATTAAATTTGACTCATAAGGTAGCAAACTGTTGATTTCCAATTTTTAGAAAGAAAAAACGTTTTACTTAAACTATCGTATCTCAGTAGTTATTGACCTTAAGGATTTCTATTACCACTCAAATTGAAGTTAAGAAGATCAGTCATAATTCAATATATCTTCATAATCTTTGTAGAGATAACAATTTTTATGATATTTTTCAAAATAAATGTAGACAATGGTGATACAACATTTTTTTATCCAAAAAAAAAAAAAAAAAAAGAGTTCTTTTAAGAGCATTATTTTGAATTATAAAAAACATAAAGAAAATTGAAAAGGTTTCAATACTCAATAATTTTACTCTACTATAATGAATTTATGAAAAGTAATAATTCCAGCTGAACAAATAAGTGGATTAGCATCAATTTAATTTTAAAAAAAAACAAAAAAAAAAAAAAACAATTTTCCTGAATAAAAATGTTTATATTATGATTTCAGATGTTCCTATGTTTCACAATTTCACTAAGGCTCTTTTAACAAGACAGCATTGGTCTAAATCTCACACAGAAACACCCTGCCAGCTGTTCATTGTAAGTCCAGCTAGATACGTTGTCATTGGACACACTGTTACACTACCATGCCATAATCCCTTGGCCTGCGAAACTACAGTAACATTGATTCAGAAAGATGAGGAAGCTCATGGCCGATGTGATATTTCCTACAATTTTGTGATAGGAGATGATGGCTACATTTATGAAGGACGTGGTTGGACTAAACTTGGGACAAAATCTTTGAGCTTCAGTTGCTCCAGCCTTGGAATTGGATTAGTGGGAAACTTCAACTTAAACCAACCCTCGGACATAATGATAAACTCTTTGAATCTTCTTCTCAAAGAAGGAGTCAGCTTGGGTAAGATTTCCTCAACTTATAAACTCATAGCACATTCGCAGTTAAACAACTGGGGGAGTCCTGGCATTCATGTTGAAAAATTGATTAAAAAATGGGATCATTGGTCGATATTGACAAAGGAAGACTTCCAATGTCCAAATACTTCAAATGATTAGATTGAAACAATAGAACCCTTTTTGATGGAACGTTCAGAGTCCAGAGGAATGGAAAGGTTTTAGAGCTTTCATCTTAAGCTTGCAAGTCAATCTTTGCTTGAGAAGAAAGAATAAATGAAGTGTTATTTTTTAGTTATGCTATGAAGAGAAACTAAAATAATTTTTAGTTTCTACTAAGCCATTGAAATGTGGTTGAAAAACCATTTTATTTCATTTATTTCTTGTTTAGCTTACATTAGGAAGTTTAAAAATAATTAATATAGAAGTATATTTTTTCTACAGGTCCATATTTTATTTAAAATATCATAATTCATGCATATCTATGTCAGCCAAAACTTGGGGGTTTAGGTACCAATATCAAGACATATTTCACCTTATTAACAAAGATGAATGTTGTATGTAAGGTATAAAATATAAATCATGTTTAGTCATTAACTCATTAGCTCATTTTTCTTATATAATATTAAAAACCTGTTTAGACTTAGTCACTAAACTATTTTAAACCTGGGGAAAATTTCAAAACAGGCTTTCAATAATCATGTTGATATCATAATATCAATTAGAACAATGATCTAATAAGTAAATGACTGAACATGATATATGTTTTATATCTGACACTTAGGAACGAGGTTAATACGTTTGTGTTAATACTTATAATAAAACCAAGTATAGAGTCTCTATAATAGGATCACAACCCTAAAATATTTAAAATTAAATAAAAGGTTGAATTGTATGAATAGTATACTTATTTTATATTTAATTAGTAAGACTTTTCTTTATTTTATTTTTATTGATCATCACTCTAATACTTAATCCTGTGGGATCTGATACAAAAAAATAAGAAGGTTAGGTGTAATTTGGAAAATTTAATATAATGGTACAGTTTATAGTATCTTGTAATTTTTAATAATATTTGAAAATATTTTTTTTTTCCTCCATTTTTTTACCAATATTGTATCAAAACTAAATTCCAAAGTTAATCAAATTGTGTGAATTTACATTTTTGTCTACTTATTATTATTAAGTTTTAAGTATAAATATGTATAGTTAAAACTAACACTTTTTTGCTCCAGTTTGAAATATTTTGTATAAATGAATGGCTGATATTGATTTAAAAAGGAATACTTGATTTGAAAAATAATTAAAATCTCCATATAAAGCTATGTTTTCATAAAAATCTGGTGCGAGCAACACACGATTTTAACTTACCTCTGTTGTTAAAATCAATTTAAGAATTTTTAAAAAAAACATTTAAAGGCACAAAGAAATTCTTAAAGAAATAATTATTTTAATTTCAATAGAAACATGTGTTTTATTAAATAATCTATTGTATTATTATCTACAACAATTAATTACATAGTTTTATTGGCCTTTCATCACTCTCCATTCACCTTTAAAGTTCCATGTATTAGATAATATTTTACTGAAGGAATTAGTCCGGGTGGTGATCATTAAATGAAACAACTGAATAGTTTCAACTATTTTATTGTTTGCCAACGTTTCGACCCCCATTGTGGGTCATCATCAGGCGTCTGGTGGGCGAGTGGAAACTGGACTAATTCCTTCAGTAATTCTAAACGGTCAACTAATTATATCCACAATGATAATATTTTAACTAAAATATTTAGCTATCCAACGGTATATTATAGATCTATATTACTATTCTTGTACTCAAAAACAAAAAATTGCATAAAAAAATATGTTTGCACTTTTCTCCTCTATTGTTTATCAAATTCTCTCAGCTTGCATATTTACCTGTTATTTATCAATGCTAATAAGATGATGTTCTAATTATTTTGGAATCTTCAAAATTAAAGGTACTTTAGAGGAAGAAAATTTAAAATATCGGCATTTAAGGTCTGTCAGACTATTTCAATAAGAATGAAAAATACATCATATTAAAGCCCATTAAATTTTACATCGATATAAAGAGTTTAATCAAATCGTTAGAGCCGTTTGGAGAAAATCGTAAAAAGGTGCAAAATGTATGGTATTAAGTAGATCTTCCGGTCAGCTGATTTTGATGAAAATATTTCTGTAAGATCACGGGGCATATATTTGTCTTAAATATGAAATTTCAGTTCCATAGGATTTTTCGTTTTTGCCCGGGAATTCCACACACACACACACCGTTTTGGTTATTTGGACTCGGGGGACCCTAAAACATTTATTTCCGTTGAAAACTGGAATTGGAAAATTTTCACAATCCCAATACTTTCCCCTTACATATTTCATGTATAGGTAAGTGAAAGTAAAAATTATTCTATGAAGCTGCTCAAAAGAGAAAAATTATTATGGTAAATCATGTAAAATTTGTATACAAATGAACATGTAAATAGTATTGAAAAAAAAAATGTACAAAGTATTAGTAATAAGTAATTAGTTATATAGAATGACATTTAATCTCTTAGTATTAATCGATAACAATATAGTTTTCAGCCAATCATATTGAAACAAATCAAATATTTAATGTATTAAAAGTATAAAAAGTAAGAAGCATGCAAGTCCGCCATCATAGGGTCACAACAAAGATATAAATATTTAATGTAATAACGGAAAATAATTATAGTTGTATTTTATTTCTAGTTACATGTTTTATTTTATATAAATTTAATACAATGTTTGTAATTATTAATGACCAAGTGTAATTGTTGTGTGTAAAAAGTAATTAACAATTGATTTTTTTATACATTTTATTATAATTATTGGTTATAATTGTAATTTATGTCAATAAATTGTTTATAAAATACTACAGTTTCAAACTTCCTTGACCTGGATATCTTCTTATAATTCTTTTCACATTCAGTATATAGTAAATTTATAATAATAAAAGAATAGTTGACTGTGGAGTGAATTATGAAAGTTGTAGGAGATAGGGTTATAGAAGTAATGATGAATTTTATTAGTTATAATTAAAGACTGGATTTTCGTGCAGTAGAAAGCCAAAAAATGTGCATTAAAAACCACAAAACATGCAAAAGGGTGCAGTATAAATCTCAAAGTGCCGAAAATAGTACAGCAAAATCCCAAAATATGAATAGATCGTATATATGTCTTTAAAGTCCAAAAAGTTAAATTCATAAAGTAGTAACTTTTTTTAATCTGTTTTAAATATAATTATTTATAAAAACTTGATTTACTTAAAATATTTTAATGTACATTTTCTTTGTAACTATTTCAGATGTCACACACTCATTGAACTACACACTGAAACTTAGAACGAGGTACAATTGGTCCATCTTTAGGGCGAAACTCAAAGATTGTGACATACTCAAAGTACGTCCGGCTAAATACGTTGTGGTGGGCCATACAGTCTCTAAAACATGCCAAAGCCCAGCAGCCTGTGAGGCCATTATGACTTCCACTCAAAGCGATCACATCAGGAAAGGCTTTTGCGATATTGGCTACACCTTCCTCATCGGGGATGATGGTTACATTTATGAGGGGAGAGGCTGGGGTAAATATGGAGCTCACACTTATGGCTTTAACTGCGACAGCATTGGAGTCGGTCTGATCGGCAACTTTCAAATTGATGTACCATCCTCTGATATGCTCGACATGTTGCAGCTTCTTATAGAAGAAGGTTTGAGAATAAATGAAATTTCACCACAGTACAAACTTATATTCCAGTCCAAGCGAATCAAAAGCTTAGTCCTGGAATTCATGTGGAAGAAGTGTTAAAGAAGTGGGACCACTGGTCCAACATTACAGCAGAAGATATGCTTTGCTAATACTTGTGATACTAAGAAAAAATATTACTTTCTGAGTCACCATACCATGTAAAGGTTTAAATTGCCTCAAATTATTATGTTCAACCTCATTAGCTTAATTAGACAATTTTAAGTTCAAATTGAAATGAAATGGATTTTGATTTTTTATTATTCATTTCCGTATTTAACTTAAAATGTTTCCTCAGTTCCATAGATGTGCCTGAACCCCATTATCTGAATATTATAAAGTTAAACATTTGTGCCATGGTAGTCTAGCCTAAAAGTCTAATTTCCTTTTAAGAGCCGGATGTGAACTCCATCCTGTCCATTTTAACATTTTAATACATTGTAGTATGAGTTTTTTACCTTGAAGATGCCCTCTGTTTCCCGATGGCTGACCCAAGTTGGTCTGAAAAATATCTTAAAGTTGTCCCAGAATCAGTCCTAAGTGAACCACCAAAATTAGCTACATATAAAAATAATTCTCAGTCCCATGGTGGTATTTTTTTTTTCTTAAAATGTTTGTAGTTGTTTACATTAAATCAACATCAGGATGTTCAAACTTGAATTATTCCATTTTCAGCTTTAAGTTTAGATTTACTTCCAGATAAAGCTTCAAAATGTAATTTATTAGTCTTAAGAACTAATCTTAATCAGTAACCTTACTTCTTTGAATGAGTCAAAAATGTAATTAATTAATACGATAAATTAATTCATGTGACTGAGAATTCTTAAATATAAGAAAATAAGTCTGAGGCGGTCGTGAAAAATTGGATAACTTCGCGTATCGCTCCCTCAGACCTTTTCCTACGTCGTGTTAAATTGGTTAAAGAAATTTCAGGTGGAAAGAAAGCTGTAATTAATAACTCTATTTTAGTATTACGTAAAACTTTAAGTCGCTCACCTGTAAAAAGAAAGATTTTGACTTAACCACTTATTCACGACTGCCACAGAAATCATGAGAATGAAAATTTTAGAACTTGAAATTATAAAATGGAAAACTAATAGTAGTTACATAATCATATAAATTTAGACTGGAAGAAATATATTGTTAGGTATAATCAATTGGCTGTTTTGGAGTTGGTAGCCTCACCGACTTGTAGATTCTGCAAGAAGGAAGATGAAACTGCCTATAATGTGTATTTAGCTGTCCAGAGATTGCTAGGTTACAGTTTTACCATTTTGGTAATGACGGTATTTCAGATTTAAGTTTTGTGAAACTATAACGCCAAACACCAACGATGGGGTTGCCGGACATCCAACTCCCGTGGTAATGTCCTTTCTCGAGTCTCTACCTCCAATTGCTATACTATCCTTTCTCCTACGAGCCCAACATATTGGCCAACATCCCTCAAAAAACGTCCTGATATCCTTGATATATTTGTTTCCTCTCAGATATCTTCCTCCCAATCCACAATAAAATCCCTAAATGACCTGTCATCTGATCATAGCCCAGTTTTGCTTTCCTTGCACTCGAGCCTTGTTCCTAAACCCACCATTCCCTCTCTGATTACAGGACGAGTGGACTGGGACGGATTCAGATGTGACTTGGAAACCAAACTGAACTTAAAGATCCCACTTAAGACAAAACATGATATTGATAAAGCCGTTGACCATCTGACTGACTCAATTAGCAATAGCATACTTGACAACACCTCAACCATTACTACTACTAACTCACAGGAGACTACCTTGCCACAGCACATTCGAATCTTATTAAGGGAAAAACGCAGGGCAAGATCGAAGTGGCATAGGACTAGATATCCATCAGACAAAACTTATTATAATAAACTGACTAACAGACTAAAATCAGAAATCAGAAAAATAAAAATTCAAAACTTACTCAACTTCACCGAAAAACTTACGACTACAGACAGATCATTATGGATGACAACAAAAAAGCTACTAAAGTTCAAAAACTGTAATCATCCACTCCTAACTGATTCCCGTATCTGGACAAGATCTGATGAAGAGAAGGCCCAGATATTCGGTCAGCACCTTTTTAGAACCTTTAATCCACATCCAGATATCCATAATCCCGGGCACACTAAGTTTATAGAAGATGAATTAGATATCCCACTCCAAATGGTCCTTCCTCCTAAAGCATTCCATCCTTCGGAAATATCTAACATCATTCAGAGTTTACCATCCCGCAAAGCTCCTAGGCATGATCTTATAACTTCCCATATTTTAAAACTACTTCCTCGAAAAGCTATCCTATATCTCACTTACATATACAATTCCGTACTCCATTTCACATACTTTCCTGCTTCCTGGAAATTATCCATTGTCAAAATGATACCCAAACCTAAGAAACCGCCAGAAAATCCATCTTCTTACCGTCCCATCTCACTTTTACCAATCATGGGAAAAATCTTGGAAAAGCTTATACTGAAACGCCTGTATCTCATCCTTGATACTAATTCCATAATTCCTCATCATCAATTTGGATTCAGAACGTCCCACTCCACTATCCAGCAATGTCATCGTGTGGTGGACGTTGTATCGTCTACATTGGAGCGCGGCTTGTATTGTACGGGTGCCTTCCTCGACGTGGAACAGGCCTTTGACCGAGTCTGGCACCCAGGGTTGCTTTACAAGCTCCGCAAATTCCTCCCCCCAACATACTTCCTTATTATCCAGTCCTACCTCACTGACAGATCCTTCAAAGTCAATCATAATAACTCCTATTCATCCATTTTTAGTCAGTTTGCTGGTGTTCCTCAAGGCAGTATCCTAGGACCCATTCTTTACACAGTTTATACAGCTGATATCCCTTCCCATCCTAACACTTTCCTTTCTACCTATGCTGATGACACTTGTGTGTTATCAGTCAATACTGATCCAACTATTGCCTCTCAAACTCTCCAATCCCACCTCAGAGACCTTGAGGTATGGTGTCAGAACTGGAGAATTAAAATTAATGCCAACAAATCCAACCAAATTACCTTTACCCTTCGTCGTAAACCTATGACATCCTGCCCTACTGTCTCCTTCAATAATACTCCTCTTGTTCCGGTTGAACAGATCCGATATCTAGGGCTGCACCTTGACAAACGCCTTACTTGGAACCCTCACACAAGACTGAAAAGACAGGAAACTGCACGATGTTTTCGACTTCTTCAATACTTACTAGACAAACGTTCTAATCTTCCACTTAACTACAAAAGACTCATCTACATGACTATCATAAGGCCGATATGGACTTACGGAGTGGAGCTTTGGGGCTCTACTAAACCATCGAATTCTTCCCGTATCCAATCCCTACAATCCAAAATCCTTCGTAAAATCTTAAATGCTCCTTATTTTGTCACGAACAAACTTATCCATAAAGACCTCAACGTTCCGTATGTTGCTGATTTGGCCCGATCTAGATACCATTCCTTTCATGACAAACTCCATTCCCACCCTAATCCTCTTGTTTCAATACTCAATACCTCCTCAATTCCTGACAATCCTCCGAGGCGTCTGAAAAGAAGATGGCCTCGAGACCTTCTAGTGTAGAAAAGTTACAGGAGTGCTGCCATTGGGTAGTTCTTCTTCAAGTTTGTATCACGCCATTTAACATTTGTCACATTTACTTGTTGTACCTTGAAGTACAGTTGTAAATTTTAATAAATTATGTTAAAAAAAAAAAAAAAAAAGTTTTGTGAACTGATCAATCCTTACAGCCTGGTCAGATTCACTAGGGCAATATGCCTGTATTAACAGTAATGGACAGTGCCCAATAAGCCTACTTGAGGATGCACTGCAAGAGGAATAAGCCGGAAAAAAATAAATATAATAATTGGTTTTTAATTTTCCCTCATTTTATAGAGTCAACATTTTGGGGCTGTTTCTCCATCTTGAGGACTCACTATAGTTTCATTAAAATTATTTTATAGTATAGTTAATTGTTCACTATACCATCTCCTAAAGTAAGGGGTTACTTAATATGAGCAGACTCTTAAAATCATTACAGCCATTTATACTAATCACTGTAAACTTAACGATCATATGTTCAAACTTGGAATTTCAAGCACATCACTGTAAAGGTTCTATGGACAAGAAGATGAATCATCTTTTTTATATAATCTGTTGGTGAAATCGGTTTTTCCAGACTCAGGTTTTACCTATTTGGAACTGATCGATTGGAGAGACCTGTGCCAAACAAGCTAATCAATCTAAACAGCTTAAGTTTATACTGGCAACAAAATTCAAGCTCTAACTTGACCAACTACCTTAGGCTATGGCATACAAAAGACCTTTTAGATTGGAGTGCACATCTGCCATTTAAAAAAAAAAAAAAATGTTTACCTTCTTATCATTTATGGTGGAAAGAGCTATGACTCGGATGTAATAAAATAAAATTGTGGAAGAATTAAAAACCAATCCATTAATCCGAACCATATGTTTCTTCCAGTCTTAATTACGACGGAGTAATAGTGGACTGTTGAGAATATATGATGGTTAGAAGTTGGTTGGGGTTGCAGTCATCAAGAAATCACACTAATAAATTTATTAATATTTATTTTTGCCAAATAAATTTAAATATTGTTGCATAGTTTCTCATTATATTCTTTAAAATGTTAATCCAAATTAGTTAAATTATTATTATTTTTCTTTTAATTGTATTAGTAATTATCTTCTTCTTAGTCCTGATGAAGGCCAAAACATCGGTACACAATTAAAATAAGTTTGTATTCTTGGTGTGATTTCTTTATGACCACATACCCAACCAACTTCTCCATCAACCTAATACCATTATGAATTTTCACATGAGAAATGGTGACAACCATATGGAGAAGATTTAAATATGGTTCAGTGAACAATAAACTGAAATGCTACAGCATAATGTCAAAGAAAGTGATTCATCAAGATGTAAAAATAATCCTGAAATGTTAACTCAATGTAATGAAAAAAAAATTGCAGAAGAATTAAAAACCAATTTTGAATTAATTTTTGAATGGACTGCTGGCAATTAATGCCAAATTGGATCGTGTATTATCGTCAATACATTTAGATTGATTTTTTTTTTCTCTATTAGGATATTTGTATTTCTTTTGATAAAATTTTTAAATTTAGATCTGAAATTTGCTTTTGAATAGTAACCTATTAAACTCATTCACTGTGATACAAAGAAAGATGTTACCATGTTGTTATTTTCAGCAGGAAGTATTGATTGAAATTAAAATTTTATTCTTGATCTCAATAAAGTATCGAGAGAGTTGACACTTTTCAAAGTGAAACAGCTGAAAAATGAAAATTTTATAATAATAAAAAATTGTTTGTGACCTGACCTATTTGGTTTGCCATTGACATATTCTATGGATTTAATCAAAAGAGATTAATTAAATGCGTATATATTTAAGTTTTTAAGATAATTTTTGTATTTAGTTTAATCTAGATATTACGCTTATTATTAATATTTTTACATGATTGGTTTTACAAGATTAGAAGGCCAAATATGCAAAAAACAATTTTTTATCTATATTAATTAAGTTTTGTAAAATTTAAGATTTTCTAGTCTCTTTAATGTAAAAATTAAATTTTTTACAAAACAGTTTACAATTTTTTCCTACCTCATTCCAAGTTTTACTCATATTTTATACTTCTTCTTCCAGGCCTTGCCTCATAATGTTTATTCTAGGAGATTACACTCACGTATCTCGTATTTCATAGGGGTAGGGTCATCACTCCCTACACCTAATTTTTGAGTGGCTGACGGGTCTCACATACCGGGGGAGATGTTGTGAGTGAATTCATATTTTTAAATGCATGATAAAGGTCCCTCCAGGACTGGGATTTGAACTCACAACCTTTAGCTTGGGTGACAAACATTTTATACTATAACTGCCTACAAACATAATGCTAGAATCTCAGAAAATTATGCAAGATATTAATAATTGTGTCATTTATGTTGTCTGCCATGACATTTATAAATTTTACTATATTCAGATGTAGCATTTTTTTTTTTATAATAAATTATTGGTGCTTAACCTGTTATTGATATGCAGTCATTGTAATACTTTCAGTAGTCTGATCATTCAAAATTAATATTAGTATAATCAGTAGTAAGATATAAAACTAAAGATCAGCTTGTAATTATAACATAGCTTCTATATTACAACATAGGGATTCAGGAAGGGTTTTATATATATATATATCTTTACAGATGATGTATTGGAAGTGATAGCATGGTTTAAGTTTCATTCAACTGTTTTAAATTAGTGTTTTCTATTATCCTGGGGAGTATCTAGGTCTAGTGGATAGAGCACTAGTCTACACTTCTCCAGGTCCTGGGTTTGAACCCGGCTATAGCAGAATATTAGTTATTCTGTTCTCCAGCCTGTATAAAGTGGGTACCCAAAATGGGGGAAAAACCTGGCGGCCCAGCGTGGTCTCAGCCTAATCTCGAATCACTATACTGAATCCATGACCCGATGAGGGTTGACGAGATACAGGTTTATACTTTCGCTTACTAATATATGAAATATATAATAAGGGGAAATATTGCGATCGCGAATTCCAGAGTTCATCGGAAATACACGGTTTAGTGTCCATATGACTAAGTCACGCAAAAAGGTCTGTGTGTCCAGCAAACGAAAATTCGTTGCAAAACTGAAATTTCATATTTGAGACAATTATACGCCCAAGATGTTAATGTAACCTTTCCTCAAAAGCGGCTTCAACGATTTTGAGTAAACTCGCTAAAGCAATGTAAAATTTAACGGGTTTTCATAACATGTAGATTTCATTCTTAAATGCTGATATTTTAAATTTTCTTCCTCTGAAGTACCTTTAATTATGTAGATTCGAAAAAACGAAACGTAGAAATTTTAGTATGATTGGTAAGAAACGGCTAAATTTACAATAGAATGAAATTGATAATTAACTAAAGGAGAAAAGAGCATAATATCTATATAATATATATAATATATATATAATATATATTATATTTTTTTTTTTTTTTTTTTGAAGTCTAACTGTGTTTAAAATTTCTTAAATTGATTTTAACAACGGAGATGATTCTCTGATTATGCAGCTTGGAAAAATGTACTGCGACATTGCCTAAGTTGCCACTAATGGCAAGTGAGTAGTTCTGTGTATGTTTTCGAACATTGGGTCGATATTTATATTAATTTTCTTTTGAGATTACCAATCACATGGAAGGAAAGATCAAACGAATAGAAATTAATCTTAAATAGCTCCATTAATTAAGAGTTTTTGTAATGCTGTAAGTTCTCGATTATCGTGTAAGGAAAATATAACAAAACTAAGTAAAAGAGACATTTTGAAATCATTTATTGCAGATAATAGAAGCTCCATACTTTTTTTTTTTAACCAATTGGTAATTTATGATTATAATTCTATAATTAGTTGGTTCAAGCCATTCGGAGTTTATAATAAAAAAAAAAACATCTCATCCATTCACTCTTGATATCAGATATAAAAAAATATAAAGAAAATTTAGTCGATTACTCATTAGTTCTGAAGAAGTTAAAAAGTACGTTAGTCTATTTTGGGTTCAATGGAATCCTCGGACCAAATGTGAGGAGAATAAAATAAAACATTACAGTTTCTGAACAAAACAATAGAAAAAGCTCTCTGTACAAATGCCAAGGTATAATTTGGTAGTGCGGGAAAAATTCCGCTATTTTTTTCTGGGATATTGGTTAAGTTAATTTTCTGAAGAATGTCAAAAATCAAAGTTCTGTAAAAGTCAATTAGTCACTTGTTATGCTGCCTGAAATAGTACTGCTTGAAAAGGTGGAACGACTCATGTCATTATCGGTTAAAGCTTTCTTGTTCTTGCTTTTTATGATCCCACTAAGAAATTCCAAAGCAAAATGCTCAAAATAGTTGAAAATGATCGTTATTTTCATATCGAACATGATGAAGATAAAAGCTCCCTGTAAACCGTTCAAAACAGTGAATAGATAATGGTAGTCTGGCTTTTTGAAAATCGAGGTGAGCATGCCTACGGCCCACATGGTACCCATCATTGTTGACAACTTTATATACAGCCAAAGTCTATTATATTCTTTCCTTCCGGACTTGGTAATCTTGTGAGCATTGCATTGCATCCTCCGGAACATGCAGATGGTTATGATAAACAATACCGTGTTGAGTAGGTTAGTGATAAGGATGGGGAAGAAGAAAAAGAGACCCATTCCAACCCAATTACCGAACCAGCAGACATTATGCCTCGCCGAATACTGGGGCCTATAAGAGTCGGGCACGAAACTAGTCAAGTCAGCTGTGATAGAGATGGCTGTTATGAAAGCAGCGCCTCCCCAACTCCACATAGCGTACTTTGCATAACTTTTAGTCGAGTAGTTCTTTAAGGAAGAATCAGAAAATGTGTAAAATATGTCGAAGCTGATAACATTCATCCAGAAAAATGATGCCAAGAAAAAGAACTGTATAGTCACAGCAATACTGTAACAAATGGGGTGTGGCAAGGACACTATTGAGTATATTCCGCACAAGAATAAAGTCTGAGCAATCAATAAAGACCAGGCAAGGGAGTTGACAACTTTTGCAGGCAAGTTCTTTGGAGGAGAGATGAAGATGGCTAAATAAACGTGTATAAGAAGGCATACAACTGAAATTGAAAGAGAAACATAAGTGAGGTAACCGTCTATCATACGGGCAAAAGAATGATTCGAGTGGAGGCATTTCTTATCCTGACATAAGGTCACTTCACACGATCCACTTATAGGGCAATTGACTGCAGTGCACTTCTTGTGGAAATTGTCCCATCTCATATTTTCAGGAAAGTTACAAGAGCTAAAAGACCAGTCGAAGGTGAAGATTTCTGAGAGGCTGGGTAGGATGAGGTCGTTGTGTCGGTATTTGCAGAACATGTTGGACTTGTTCACACCGTTGCAAAGGGCACAATGTGGATTGCGATACACCTAGAAATTATAAAGAGGTCACATATTTTTCGAAAAATTGGAAAATATCAAAAGGAATGAGGCACGCATTTATATGTTTTTTCTGTAATCACATATAAATAATTGTCATACCTTGTCTGATTCAGATATGAGCAGCGAGTATGCAGCACACTTTGAAGCCACTTCGGGGTCGGATCCAGGCGGACAAGTCGATATAGAAGGAATACAAGGTCTGCCATGCTTGAATTTCTTGGCTTGAGCGAAGGCGCAGAAACCATCTCCCACTTTCCATATAAGCTTTCCTTTTTGATATTCACCATATTTGCGCAACTACAAGTATATTTTTATTAAAATAACAGATGTACCTGTTTACAAAACACAAAATCAATAAATAATTTCAGGTTATGCATTATTTACCATAGTTATAGTGATATTCTCGCTGCATTTCATGGAATGTTTAGGAAGTGCGATGATTCCCAGAGTTCCGTTAACCCATGCTCGATAGAGTCCTGGCTCGCAAAGAGCGCAATAGTAATTGGCATAATGAAGGCCAGTCAGTTTGGAATAGACTGGAATGTCCTGGTAGTATTCCTGTGGTTGGTGGTAGAACTCTTTTTCACACAGATCTCTCCATTCGTCGCCAGAAACGCAATTAGATACAGCGTATATATTCTGAAATTAATCCAATTAATGTCACATTTATAAATAGCTAAAGACAATATAAAGTTTTTAACAGTAATTACTGCATTAAATACAATAGGGTCGATCCATTTGAAATCGTCCAAATTTCATTAATTTTGCCGCTCGACGTTTTTGATTTTCGTGATTTTTTGATCAGTTATTCTCTATTCTTTCATGAATATAGGACCGTAAATTAAAAAAAAATTATGACCAATATTTTAAGTAGTGAAACCGTTTTAAGTCAGTCCGGCGGGCCAAAACATGTGGTGGGAGAATCTTTCTAATTCCTGTAATTTTTTAGATATTAAATCAAAACAAAAATTAACAATAAAATAAGGGCATTCTCTGTATTTTTCTCCCTATAGCTCATTACCTTAATAATGAAGAAAGTTGTACATCAAATATTTCTTGCCTTGCCATAGAGGCTCTTGTCGCATCAACCGACTGTAAGTCAAACTAAATTAATAACACTAGAACCAGTTGAGTCTCAGCCGCTAAATTTTATGATCGGTTTCCAGACGCCTCGGAGTAATATCAGGAATCGAAGAGGAAATGAAAAACGGAGAGCAGTTTTCAACTCGCCTCAGTCTTGTATAAGGATTCAAATTTGGCGTTTGTCAAGATTCCTAGATATCGTATCTGTTCAATAAGGGAAAGCTGAATACATTATAACTAAAAACTTGTAATTTTGAAGTGAACCTGTTTTTAAACACTTTAGGATATGATGATTTAAGATAAAGTCTTGGCTAATTTAACAAAGAAAGTTCCTTGACCATCTTCTTTTCGATCGCCTAGGAGGATTGTTAGGGAGGCTTAGGGATGATAGGTGACGGACAAGGGTTTGCGTAGGTAAGGAGTTAGAAAATAAAAGAGGTATGTTACTTTCTCTTCCTATATCGGTTTTCTCCAATTTAAATCGTCAGTCCACTCCGTTGAAATAAGGTCGCACCTTAAGCAGTTTACATCCCTACCCATAGAACAAAAACGCTAGATCATTCCTTTCTCTAGATTCTCTAGATTCGCTAGATTACTCTCTGGAATTCCTTATCTACTCATATCCGCCACGCTTCTTCTCTATCATCTTTCAAGTCCTAACTGTTCTTATATCTTTTGTCTTTCCAAACAGACACTCAACAATGCTCATATTTCAAATCAAATATCAGACATTGAATAAAAGTAGATGATTATCTATTGTTCATATTTAGCTTAGTTAATCATCCAAGTTTTAGTTTTAGTTTTGTCCAATACATTAATCTACCAGAAGCTGTTTATTTATTTTGCTCTTTTGTTTTATCGTCCCTAGGCATTTTGGCCAAACACATTGAATGTCTTAATCGTACATACCTGTTGTTCTTAAGCGACCCTGTTCCAGAATTTATTTTTTCCTATATACGAGTATGTTATAGAATAGGTTTAGGTCTTCAACTCAAATGGGACATTCCAGTCTCTATGGACGTTTTTATTAGTAACAAAGTAAGGATTTTTGATTGCAAGGATTGGATATGGGAGAAATTTGGTGTTCGTTTTTACTTTAACTTAAGTATATATGAAAAACATAATAAGGGGAAAGTATTGTGGTCGTCTAAATTTTCGAATTTCAGTTTTCAACGGAAATACACGTTTTAGGGTCCCCTGAGTCCACATAACAAAGTCCTGCAAAAAGTTTTTTTTTTTTCAAAAACGGCTATAACGATTTAGATTAAGCTCGCTAGATCGATGTAAAATTTAATGGGATTTAATACTATGCAGGTCTCTTTTTGATAGAAATAGTCTGACAACAAAAATTAGGCACATCATCTTATTACTATTGATAAATAACGACTGAATATTCAAGTTGAGCGAAGTTGACAAACAACTAAAAGAGAAAAGTGCAAACATATTATTTTAATGCAATTTTTTGTTTTTGAACATAAGAACAGTAATATACATGTATAATAAACCGTATAATAGAATAGATTTTTTAACAAAACACATGTTTCTATAGAAATTTAATTTATCAATTCTATAATGGTTATTTATTAGTTCTATAATGGTTATTTATTTATTTAATATTTATCAATTCTTTAATGGTTTCATTAATTTTTATCTTTGACTGTATTTAAAAATTCTTTAAACGATTTTTAAAACGGAGGTAAGTGAAAGTCGTGCGTTGCCCTCACCAGATTATTTTGTAATAATTAGGGAGTTTTGAGAGTTTGTCGAGTAAGAGTTGTAGTAATCGGTATCTAAGAGCAGTTTCCTTTCGTTTCAGTCAAGTATCAGGAATCCATTCTAGATGTTTGTCCTACAAGCGTGCATTTGTAGATAATGCACTGTTTTGAGCTGTGCTGTGATAAACTTTCAAAAATAACATATACTAACCATATTGAGGGACAGAGGCACACAGGAGAACACTTTATTGCTTCTCTGCCTCGGGAATGGAGCGCGGTCTAAACAGCAATCTCCATATTTGGCGCAGGCTGGATCGCAGAAACACCTGTTGCTTGTGTTTCTGTATAATACATAACAAATATTTCCGTTTTTGTGAGGAATATTTTAAAAATATTTTACATTTATAAATAGGATATTTTATCGGTGCTCACGAGGCTAGGGTGTAGTTTCCAGGAATGGGTATTGGGTCCTTCTTATTGCACAGGACGTCCCACCCGCACTCGGCCAGGTCGTCTATACTCCTACTGGACACTGTAACGCATATGACGAGAAATAGAAGGAAGCACCTGAAATGTCAAATAATGAACCAAAATCAGAAATTTGTTTGTAAAATAAAGGTTGTCTTCTAACTACTTCACTATTTTATATAAATTTCAGCTACATCCTGAGGTACCAAACAATTTTTGTCTGAGGACACAATTATAATTTGTTCAATACAACTATTCTTAAAAATGCTCTTAGAATATAAAAATTACAAAAAAAAATCTGGTTAAAAAAATAATTTTTAAGTAATAAAATGGATTATTTAATGTAACACACGTTTCTATCAAAACTCAATGAAATTCATTACAATTTTTTTTCACACCTAACTTTATTTAAAAGTTCTTAAATTGGTTTTAATAACGGAGGTAAGTGTATGTCGTGTGTTGTGCGCACAGGAATTTTTCAAAATTTGTTTTTAACTATAAGGATTTCTTTCACAAACAACTTCATATTTTTTTTTAAAGTGATCTATTTTCTAAAGATTTCTTTTGAGGGTTTAGAAATTACGGAAACAAGTTTTTCATATATGTATACTTTTTTGTATATACGTGTATTGTTCGCGATTACGCGAATTAAAAATAATAATATTTATTTTGATTTAAATTTAATTATCGGGCTGATGCGAAATTAATGCAGGTTTCCTCTATTGCAATATCTTAATTCCAATTGTGTAAACAAAGCTAATCCTAACAATGATCATTATTATACCAAAACAAACCTTATCTAATACCCTCTCTTTCACCATGAATTTGTTTAGTAAAATCGTTTTGTTCAGTGTGTTCAAAGGTCTTGAATCGAAAATGTCAAATTGCGATTTTCGTCAAATTTATTTTTACGAATTTAAATTAGGGCGCAGCGCTGCGCAAACGGCTCGTAATATTAATGAAGTGTGGGGTCAGGGGGCTATTAATGAGTGCACGGTGCAGCGTTGGTTCCAGAAGTTTCGCAGAGGAGATTTCGACCTCGAAGACAAGGAAGGTCGGGGCCGTCATCTTGCTCTGGACAACGACCAGCTGAGGTCAAAAGTGGAATAAGACCCAACCAAAACCACACGAGAAATGGCGGCGGAACTCGGTGTGAACCAATCCACAGTTGTACGCCACTTGGAAGCAATTGGTAAGGTGAAAAAAGTTGGCCAAGTGGGTGCCACACCAATTAAACGACCACCAAAAAAATTGCCGCTTTGAAATCTGCTCCATGCTTGTGACACGCAATAAAAATGATCCATTTCTCGATCGCATTGTGACGTGCGATGAAAAATGGATCTTATACGACAACAGAAGGCGTTCTAGCCAATGGCTGGGCAAAGATGAACAACCAAAACCTTTCCCGAAGCCCAACCTGCACCCAAAAAAGGTTATGGTCACAGTTTGGTGGTATAATGCTGGTGTTATTCACTACAGCTTTCTCAATCGAGGTGAGACTATAACTGCTGACAAGTACTGTCAAGAAATTGACAGCATGAATCAAAAATTGCAACGTCTTTGCCCAGCATTGATGAATCGGAAGGGGCCGATCCTGCTCCACGATAACGCCAGACCACACGTTGCACAACCAACGCTTCGACGACTGCACGAGTTGGGCTACGAAGTTCTCCAACATCCGCCTTATTCACCTGACCTCTCTCCTACAGACTTCCACTTTTTCAGGCATCTGGACAACTTTTTGAGGGAGAACAATTTTCAAAACCAGGACGACATTGAAAATTCTTTTCGTGATTTCATTGAGTCCAGGGATTCGGATTTTTTTTCTGGTGGAATAAGAAAGCGTGTTGAACGTTGGCAAAAGTGCATTGATTCAGATGGAAATTATTTTGATTAAATATATATGGTTAAAGTAAAGATATGGCGTATTTACAATACCTACTAAAAACCTGCATTAATTTTGCATCAACCCAATAGATTGAGCCTTGGATACGGCACAGATGTTTAGTTCGACTATCTTTTGTTTTTTATATAGTGTCAGTGTGAATTGAGATTCTGTCCCGATTGTATGTTTTTGTAGTCCGTGACAATATTTGTGGTGA